>CM053612.1:19261646-19284787 GCA_028646535.1 Procyon lotor
TTTTGCTTCCTTTGCCTTTGGAGACATGTCCTGAAAGAAGTTGCTGTGGGTGATGTCGAAGAGGTTACTGCCTATGTTCTCCTCTAGGATTTTGATAGATTCCTGCCTCATGTTGAGGTCTTTTATCTATTTCGAGTTTATCTTTGTGTATGGTGTAAGAGAATGGTCAACTTTCATTCTTCTACATATAGTTGTCCAATTTTCCCAGCACCATTTATTGAAGAGACTGTCTTTTTTCCACTGGATATTTTTTCCTGTTTTGTCAAAGATTATTTGACCATAGAGTTGCGGGTCCATATCTGGGCTCTGTATTCTGATCCACTGGTCTATGTGTCTGTTTTTGTGCCAGTACCATGCTGTCTTGGTGATCACCGCTTTGTAGTAAAGCTTGAAATCAGGCAATGTGATCCCCCCAGCTTGGTTTGTCTTTTTCAGCATTTGCTTAGCAATTCAGGGTCTTTTCTGGTTCCATATAAATTTTAGGATTGTTTGTTCCAGGCCTTTGAAGTAATCCAGTGGAATTTTGATCAGGATGGCATTGAATGTAGAGATTGCTCTGGGCAGTATAGACATTTTCACAATGTTTATTCTTCCGATCCAGGAACATGGAATGCTTTTCCACCTTTTTGTGTCTTTTTCAATTTCTTTCATGAGTTTTTTGTAGTTCTTCGAGTACAGATCCTTCAGCTCTTTGGTTAGGTTTATTCCCAGGTATCTTATGGTTTTTGGTGCTATCGTAAATGCAATAGACTCCCTAATTTCTCTTTCCACAGATTCATTGTTAGTGTCAATTGATTTCTGTGCATTGATTTTGTATCCTGACACATTACTGAATTGCTGTATGAGTTCAAGTAGTTTGGGGTGGAGTCTTTTGGGTTTTCCATATAGTGCACATGGAATATTCCCCAGAATAGGTCATATATTAGTTAAAAAACCAGCCTCAATAAATTAAAGAAGATTGTAGTTATACTATACATCTTTTTAGTGCACAATGCTATGAAAGTAGAGGTCAACCACACACACACACACACACACACACACACACACATCTGGAAAGATCATCAATACATGGAAGTTAAATAACATGTGAATAAAGAATGAATTGGCCAAGCAGAACATAAAGGAAGAAATCAAATAATCAAATGTACATGGAAACAACTTAAAATGAAAACGCAATGGTTCAAAACCTTTGGGATGCAGCAAATGTGGTTCTAAGAAGTAAGTTCATAGCAATACAATACTACCTTAAGAAGCAGGAAACAAAAAAAAAGAAAAAAAAAAGAAGCAAGGAACATCTCAAATTAACAACCTAACCTTACACTTAAGGGAGCTAGAAAAGAACAACAGATGAGACCAGCAGAAGGAAGGAAATAATAAAGATTAGAGCAGAAATAAATAACATAGAAATTTAAAACAAAATAGAAGAAATCAATGGAAGCAGGAGTTGTTTCTTTGAAAGAATCAATAAAATTGACAAACCTTTAGCCAGACTTTTTGGGAAAAAAAGAGAAAGGACTTAAATGAATAAAATCATAAGTGAAAGAGGAGAAATAATACCCAACACCCAACACTACAGAAATACAAATAATATTATGAAAATCTATATGCCAACATTGGAAACCTAGAAGAAATAGATGAATGCCTACAAACATTTAAACTACCAAACTTGGAAAAGGAAGAATTAGAAAATTTGAACAGACACATGACCAGCAAAAAACTGAATCAGTAACCAAAAAAATTCCCAACAATAGCGAGGACGAGATGACTTCAGAGTAAATTCTACTAAACATTTAAAGTAGATGTCATATCTACTCTACTCAAACTATTCCGAAAAATAGAAGAGGAAGAACAACTTTCAAAATCATTGTATGAATTCAGTATTACCCTGATAACAAAACTAGATAAAGTCACAGCTAAGGAAAAGAACTACAGGCCAATATCCCTAATTCACACGGATGCAAAAATCCTCAACAAAATAAAATAGCAAAACAAATCCAAAAATACACTAAAAAAGATATCATTCACCACAATCAAGTGGAATTTACTCCTGGGTTGCAAGTTTGGTTCATCATTCAGAAATCAATCTATGTGATACATCACATCAATAAAAAAAAGGACAAGAGCTATGTGATCACTCCAATAGATGCAGAAAGAGCACTTGACAAAGTAAAGCATCCATTCATGACAAAACCCTAAGCAAAGTAGGTTTAGAAGGAACATACCTCAACATAATAAATGCCTCATATGAAAAGCCCACAGCTAATATCATCCTCAATGGGGAAAAATTGAAAGCTTTTCCCCTAAGGTCAGGAACAAGCCAAGAATGTCCATTCTCACCACTTTTATTCAATACAGTACTGGAAGTCTTAACATCAGCAATCAGGAAACAAAAAGAAATAAAAGGCATCCAAATCAGTAAGAGAGAAGTAAAACTCTCACTATTGGCAGATAACATGATACTCTATATAGAAAACCTGAAAGATTCCACAAAAAAACCTGCAAGAACTGATAAATGAATACAGTAAAATTGTAAGATAAAAAGTCAATGTATAGAAATGTGTGCATTTCTACACATCAATAATTAAGCAGCAGACAGAAAAATTAAGAAAACACTCTCATTTACAATTGCATCAAAAATAATGAGATACCTAGGAATAAACCTAAACAAAGAGGTGAAAGGCCTGTACTCTGAAAACTATAAAATACTAATGAAAGAAACTGAAGATGACACCAAAAAATGGAAGAACATTCCATGCTCATGGATTAGAAGAAAAAAATATTGTTAAAATGTCTATACTACCCAAAGTTAAAATGTCTATACTACCCAAAGCACATTTAACGCAATCCCTATAAAAATGCCAACAGGTTTTTTTTTTTTTTTTTTTTTAAAGATTTTATTTATTCGACAGAGAGAAACACAGCAAGAGAGGGAACACAAGCAGAGGGAATGGTAGCGGGAGAAGCAGGCCTCCTGCCGAGCAGGGAGCCCGATGTGGGGCTCGATCCCAGGACCCCGGGATCATGACCTGAGCCGAAGGCAGACGCCCAACGACTGAGCCACTCAGGTGCCCCGCCAACAGGTTTTTTTTTCATATACTAGAACAAACAATTGTAAAATTTGCATGGAACCAAAAAAGACCCTGAAAAGCCAAAGCAATTTTGAAAAATAAAAGCAACACTGGAGGCATCACAACTCCAGTCTTCAAGTTATATTACAAAGATGTAGTATGGTATTGGCACTAAAATAGTCACATAGATCTATGAAACTGAATAAGAAACCTAGAAATAAACCCTCATCTATATGGTCAATTGGTCTTTGACAAAGGAAACAAGAATATGCAATGAGAAAAAGTCTATTCAACAAATGGTATTGGGAAAACTGGACAGCTATATTCAAAAGAATGAAATTTGACTACTTTTTACACCACACACAACAATAAATTCCAAATGGGTGAAAGACCTAAATGTGAGACTTGAAACCATAAAATTCCTAGAAGAGAACACAGGCAGTAACTTCTTTTATATCAGTCATAGCAACTTTGTACTTGATATGTCTCCTGAGGCAAAGGAAACAAAAGTAAAAATAAACTGTTGGGACTTCATCAAAATAAAAAGATTCTGCACAGTGAAGGAAACAACAAAACTAAAAGGCAATCTACATAATGACAGAATGTATTTGCAAATGACATATGTGATAAAGGTTTTGTATCACACATATATAAAGAACTTTAAAAATCAACACCTGAAAAAACAAATAATCCGATTGAAAATGAGCAGAAAACATGAACATTTTTTTTTCAAAAGAAGACATATAGATGGCCAATAAACATGAAAATATTTTCATCATTACTTACCATCAGGGAAATGCAAATCAAAACTGCAATGAGATATCACCTCAAACTATCAGAATGGCTAAAATCAACAATACAGAAAACAGCAGGTATTGGTGAGGATGTGGAGAAAAGAACACTCTAGCACTGTTGGTGAAGATGCAAACAGATGCTGCCACTATAGAGAACAGTATGGAGGTTTCTCAAAAAGTTAAAAATGGAACTACCCTATGATCCAGCAATTGCATTACTGGGTATTTACCCAAAGAATACAAAAACACTATTTCAAATGGATGCATGTAACTATATGTTTAGAGCAGCATTATTTACAATAGCCAACACATGAAAGAAGCCCAAGTGTCCATTGACTGATGGATGGATAAAGAAGAGGTGGTATATATACACAATGGAATATTATTTGGCCATAAAAAGAATAAAATCTTGTCATTTGCCATGACATGAATGGAGCTAGAGAGTATAATGCTAAGTGAAATAAATCAGAGAAAGACAAATACCATATGATTTCTCTCATATGTGGAATTTAAGAAGCAAAACAAATGAGCAAGGGGGAAAATACAAAGAGAGAGATAAATAAAAAAATCCAACTTTAATTATAGAGAACAAACTGATGATTACCAGAAGGGAGGGGAGTGAATGAGTGGGTTAAATAGGTGATAGAGATTAAGGAGTGCACTTGTTGTGATGACCACTGTATGGAATTCTTGAACCACTATATTGTACACTTGAAACTAATACTACAACTTATGTTAATTAACTGCTATTGAAACAAAAATGTAAAAGTAAAAAGAAATTGCACTGTGTATAAACCTTTCAAGTAGTATCTTCTTTCATTAAGATGGAAGTGTTTGTAAAATTATGTGTAAAAGCATGTGGGAATAGCCTAAGCTTAACTCATTAAAATTACAGTGGGTAGGGATGCCTGGGTGGCTCAGTTGGTTAAGCGGCTGCCTTTGGCTCGGGTCATGATCCCAGGGTCCTAGGATCGAGTCCCACATCGGGCTCCTTGCTCAGCAGGGGGCCTGCTTCGCCCTCTGCTTCTGTCTGCCTCTCTGCCTACTTGTGATCTCTCTCTCTCTCCCTCTCTGACAAATAAATAAAAAGAAAATCTTTAAAATTACAGTGGGTAAATGAAAGAAAGAAGAGAAAGAAAAAGAAAGAAAGAAGAAAAAAAAGAAGGGAGGAAGAAAGGAAGGAAGAGAGAGAGAGAAAGAGAGAAAGAAAGGAGAGAGGGAGGAAAGGAAGGGAAGGGAGGGAAGGGAGTAAGGGAGGAGTAGCTGGAATGTTCCAAATAAACTTTGAAAATGTAGCCATAGATCTTTCACTTTGAATTCTATTTGGACTAAATGCTATGTGTCTCTATCCTCCCTTTTTGTTTACCATTGTAGAGGTTTCTGTTATTGCTCCCAATCCCCTTCACACATTCTTTTCCATCACATGGAAATAGTCACTCATCAAAACCTAGCCACTAGTTGTATTATGGCACATGCACATGAATTTGGAGAGCAGAATCTGTTACTTTAAATCTTGCTCTGTAATCAATGAGTTCAAGTCTATAGCTCAAAGTGTATGTCTTTGAGCCATCTGCATTAGAATCACATAGAACACTCATTTAAAAATACTTATTTCTGAGAAATCAGGACTGTACCTGAGATCTTTGAATCAGAATCTCTGAAGAATCTGCCTTTGTTCATATTATTTCCTCATTCTAGAATGTCCTTTTTTCTCTGCAGAAATTCTGCACATCTTTTAAGTTTCAGCTCAAATGTAGCCTATTCTATAAAGCCATCCTTGATCCACTTCCGTCCAATAGATGTGCTCTTCCCTAAACTTATGGCACAGCATGGATGGCAGATGCATCAAAACTGCAATACAGGTCAATTTGGGGGAACTAAGATAGGTCATCCAGGAAAAGGTGATAGGAAATATCTAAGATTCGCACTTAAATTTGTACTTATACTTAGAAACCTGAGCTGAAAATGCTACAAATCACTAACTAATCAACCATGTACATCTGTGTTTGGAGAAGAGCTTAGTGACAATTTCAGAGAAGAATCTTAGGCTAAAAATGAAACAAAATGGCTGGGGTTCTAGGCAAAAACACTCACAATAACAGAGAGGGAAGTAGTGGTAAAGCCCTTCATTAGGAAGGTGATAGATAATATCCTATTTGGTCATGTACAGTTATCAGAATATTATAGCTTTAAGGTAAGGTAAATATAATGATGTAAGATATGAAAATAGAAGGTTGATTCCAAATCCTATTCTCTAAGCGTCTTAATTATGTCTTTGTTTAAACTATTGCTTCATCTTAGGATGTCCTTTTCCTCTATCTTTGTCTGTGAGAAGCATATCTTCTCTTTAACATCACAGCACCTTTCCAAAGCTGCTTGGATCACCCCACTCTGAGAGTAACAATTGTCACTCCCCACCCCTTTTATTTGAGGAGCATGGCAGTGCACACGAGGGCTCTTCTGCTGGAATATACAGCAGCTCAGGATAAAAGATATCAAGGAATAATCTGCCTTTCTTGGGAGGCCCAGGATACAGAAAGGCCTGACCGGGGCAAAATAAGGTCTGGGGAATACTTACTTATATCACCATCACCTACTTGAAAAGCATACTTTGGGGCCACAACACACATCTCTTCAATCAGAATCTTTAGCTCAAGGCATGGGGATTTTCATTTTAAACAAGAACCAGCAGTCCTCGTTCTTCTAGAGAGCTGACCAAAACACTAAGTCCTTGCTCATTTCAAATTCTTTAATTTTGTTAAGACAGCATAAATAATCCTCAGTTTATTTTCTTTAGCATTAAAAACAGGAACAAAACCACTAATTTTTTAAAAATATTTTTATTTATTTGACAGAGAGAAACACAGCTAGAGAGGGAAAACAAGCAGAGGGAATGGTAGCGGGAGAAGCAGGCTCCCTGCCGAGCAGAGAGCCTGATGTGGGGCTTGATCCCAGAACCCTGGGATCATGACCTGAGCCAAAGGCAGATGCTTAACGACTGAGCCACACAGTCGCCCCTAAAACCACTAATTTGAAAAGATATAAGCACTCCTATGTTTATTACAGCATTATTTCATAGCCAAGATTTGAAAACAACTTAGGTCTCCATAAATGGATGAATGGGTAAACAAGATGTAGTATATGTATGTGTGTGTATACACAGCACATGCGCACACACACACACACACACACACACACACACACACACGGATGGGCCTAGAGTGTATTATACTGAATGAAATAAGTCAGAGAAAAAGAAAGAGAAATAGCATATATTTCACTTACATGTGAAATCTAAAACAAAATAAGACAAAAAACCAACTGACAAAAACATAAATAGACATAAATACAGACAACAAACTGGTGGTTGTCAGAGGGGATGGGGTGAAAGAATGGGCCCCCCAAAATTAATAAAAAACAGAGATGTGAATTGTAATTATTTCATCTGGGGCAAATAGTTAGCAACATCTGCCATCTCTCCTCTCTTCTGTTATCCCACTTATGGGACTTATGGATCCCTGGTTACACCAGTTTTAGAAAGAGTTCTTAAGAAAAATCAAGTAAAAAAATCAAATAAAGTAAAACAATACAGGAAATTAGCCAACATATTAGCTGAATGTCAAATTTGAGTCTATTTTCCAGTCATAAACCACAAGGAAAAGGACATTATATTGCAAATTAAAATTCCAGCTGATAAACTTTAGAAATGTAATAAGCTAGATTTCCCACATTCTAAGAATATAAGTTCAGCTGATTGCAATGTGTGTAAATATTCTTACAATTTCTTTGATATCACAGAAAGAACCAGAAATAACTCTTGTTTTATAAACAGGGAGAGGTATTACTAATTTTAAAATCTTGATGAATGGAAGTGTTGCTGCCAACTTATGTTTATTGATTCTTAAGACCATAATTCAGCAGCCTCCTCTTTCCTATTGGAAAAAAAAAGTGGCACGTTCTTCCTTGAGCTGCCAATTGCCTACACAAAATTCATGCATTAATGGTACCCCAATATTGTAATTTCTCATTTTTTAGCTATGCTAATTCAACACAAATATACATGTACATATATCCTGCAATGACTAGTAGACTTTTTAAATTTTATTTTATTTTATTTTTTCAGTGTTCTAAGATTCATTGTTCATGCACCACACCCAGTGCTCCAGTTGGTTTTTAATTAGGTTCATGATTAATATTTTGCAACATAAATGTTCTGAAATGCAATTCATTACTTTTCTATGTCAGAATTTTCATACAGTAATTGCAAATTAGATCCCAAGAAAGGTATAAAATATCTTATAGGCTTAACTCAATTATTAAATTTGGGAAATTGTAGATTCCTAATCTTAAGACCAATGTACTAATACTTAGACCTGACAATAAAAAATGTACCCTGGTAAATTTCTATTGATCTCAGCAAATGTGTAACTTTGAACTAGTGTCAAATTATTTACTATTATGAATGAAAATGAGGAGATTGTTTATGTCTGCATAGGAACATGTACTCTTATAAAATAGCAAATGTGTAGCAGTGATTGGCTGGTATACATGATCTCAGAGCATGTACAATTTGCATGCATTTACCCTGAAGAATTTTTAATAGTTACTTGCATTTAAAACACACCTGCTTACCTTTATTCACTTTTTAGGCATTAACCAGTAATGAATTTCACTAGTTTAGAGAAAGTAAGAATATATTATGTAAATTAGACTGAGCTATATCCCATTTATTATTATTTTTTGTTTCTTTATTTTTATTAACATATATTGTATTATTTATGCCAGGGTACATGTCTGTGAATCGTCAGGCTTACACATTTCACAGCACTTACCATAGCATATACCCTCTCCAATGTCCATAACCCAGCCCTATCCCCTATTCCCATAACCGATCCCTACCATCCCAACCTCCCAGCCACCCTTAGTTTGTTTTGTGAGTTTAGGAGTCTTTTATGGTTTGTTTCCTTCCGCATCCCATCTTGTTTCATTTCTTTCCCTCAACACCCCACAACCCCCCACCCTGCCTCTCAAATTCTTCATATCAAGGAGATCATGTGATAATTGTCTTTCTCTGACTGACTTATTTCACTTAGCGTAATAACCTCCAGTTCCATCCATGTCGTTGCGAATGGCAAGATTTTGTTTCTCTTGATGGCTGCATAGTATTCCATTGTATATATATACACCACATCTTCTTTATCCATTCATCTATTGATGCACATCTAGGTTCTTTCCACAGTTTGGCTACTGTGGACATTTCTGCTATAACTATTCGGGTGCATGTGCCCCTTTGGATAGCTACATTTGTATCTTTAGGGTAAATACCTAGTAGTGTGATTGCTGGGTCATAGGGTAGCTATATTTTCAACTTTTTGAGGAACCTCCATACTGTTTTCCAGAGTGGCTGTGGCAGCTTGCATTTCCACCAACAGTGTAGGAGGGTTCCCCTTTCTTCTCATCCTTCCCAACATCTGTCATTTCCTGACTTGCTAATTTTAGCCATTATGACTGGTAGGAGGTGGTATCTCACTGTGGTTTTGATTTGTATTTCTCTGGTGCCAAGTGATGTTGAGCACTTTTTCATGTGCCTGATGCAACATAATTGTCCAAACCCTTTGGGATGCAACAAAGAGATGCTAAGAGGGAAGCATGAAAATATCAAAATAATTTAACTTCACCCTTAAAGGACTGAGAAAAATAGAACAACAAATGAATCCTAAAGACAGCAGACTAAAGGAAATAATAAAGATTAGAGCAGAAGGGCACCTGGGTGGCTCCATCACTTAAGTGTCTGATTCTTGATTTTGGCTCAGGTCATGATCACATGTCATGAGAGTGAGCCCCATGTAAGGCTCTACTCTCAGTGGGGAGTCTGCTTGATTTTTCTCTCTATCCCCCTTTCTTCCCCTGCCCCACACTCTCTCCTTTAAAATAAATGAATAAATAAATAAATCTTAAAAAAAAAGATTAGAGTAGAAAAAAATGATATAAAAACTAAAACAAACAAACAAACAAACAAAAAACACAAGAAAAAAACAGGAGTGGGATTTATTCCTGGGCTGCAAGGGTGGTTCTATATTTGTAAGTCAATCAATGTGATATACCACCTTAGCAAAAGTAGTATAAGAACCATATGATCATACATACACCCTGATGATTATAGCAGCATTATTAACAATAGCCAAACTATAGAAAAAGGCCAAATGTCCATCAACTGATGAATGGATACAGAAGATATGGGAGATATATATATATATTTTATATATACATATATATATATATATAAAATTATGTATATATATTATATATTTTGTATAAATATACACCTATATATGTACACACACACACACACACACACACACACATACATAATGGAATATTACCTAGCCACCAAAAATGAAATCTTGCCATTTGCAATGATGTCGATGGAGCTAGTGTATTATGCCAAGAAAGTTAAGTCAGTCAGAGAAAGACAAATAGTGTTTGATTTAATTCATATGTGGAATTTAAGAAACAAAATGGATGAGCATATGGAAAGGAAAAAAAAAAGAGAGAGGGAGAGACAGAAGCACACAATAAGAGACTCTTAATGGTAGTGAAAAAAAATTGAGGGTTGATGGAGAGAGGTGGGGGGTGGGCTAAATAGGTGGTGAGTGTTAAGGAGGTCACTTGTTATGATGAACACTGAATGTTATGTGTAAATTTGGATCACTAAATTCTACTTTTGAAACAAATATTACATGATATGTTAACTAACTAGAATTTAAATAAAAAATTAGAAGAAAAAAATAAACCATTATAGGCACATACACACACAAAGAATCATATGATCATTTTAATAGATACAGAGAAAGCATTATGTTAAAAACCAAGAAATTAAAAATAGAGCTACCCTATGACCCTGCAATTGCACTACTGGGTATTTACCCCAAGGATACAGAGGTAGTGAAAAGAAGGGCCACATGTACCCCAATGTTCATAGCAGCAATGACCACAATTGCCAAATTGTGGAAAGAGCCAAGATGCCCTTCAACAGACAAATGGATAAACAAGATATGGTCCACATATACAATGGAATATTATGCCTCCATCAGAAAGGATGAATACCCACCTTCTGTATCAACATGGACGGGACTGGAGGAGATTATGCTGAGTGAAATAAGTCAAGCAGAGAAAGTCAATTATCATATGGTTTCACTTACATGTGGAGCATAAGGAAAAACATAGAGGACATTGGGAGAAAGAAAGGAAGGGTGAATTGTTGGAAATCAGAGGGGGAGATGAACCATGAGAGACTGTGGACTCTGAGCAATAAACTGAGGGCTTTGGAGGGGAGGGGCCTGGGGGGTCAGGTGAGCCTTGTGGTGGGTATTGATGAAGGCACATATTGCAATGAGTACTGGGTATGGTGCATGAACAATGAATCTTGGAACACTGAAAAAATTAAATTAAATCTAAAAAAGATTTAGGAAGATTTAGCAATTATTTTTTAAAATATTCTCTGTGCTTCTCTCTGTCTCTCTTCTCCTTCTGAGACTTTCATAATATATACATATATCCATATTGAGATAGATCAATAGATGATAGATAGATAATAGATTCATAAATCTCTCATACTTCTACACTCTTTTTTCCTGTTTTTCTTCTTGACTAGATCATTTAAAATGATTTTTTTGCACCTGTAGATTCTTTCTTTTGTTTGATCAAGTCTGCTGTTTAAGCTCTCTACTACATTTTTAATTTCATTTATTGTATTCTTCAGCTCCAGAATTTCTATGTGGTTCCTTTTTAATGATTTCTCTTTGTTGAAATTCTTCTTTGTTCATATATTGTTTTTATGATTTCTTTGAGCTATTCGTGCTCTTTTTGTTGCTTGCTGAGCTTTATTAAAGATTTTTTTGAATTGTCAGGCAGTTCATAGATCTTCCATTTTTTTGTGGTTGATCATTGGAATATTATGGTGCTCAAGTGGTATCATGTTTCCTTGATTCTTCTTTTTTTTTTTTCCTTGATTCTTCTTGTTCCTTGAAGTCTCTTGTTGCTGTCTTTACATTTGATGAGGTAGTCACTTACTATAGTCTTTATTGACTGGCTTTGGGAAAGAAAAACGTTATCATTAGAGAACCTGGATAAAGATTCCAGACTTCTCTGTGGATGCACCCACTCCAGTTTTCGTTTTTCTTGGGGAAGGAAATCTTGGGATTTTATGCCATCTCTTGATCCTGTATTTTCCCTAAGACATTGCCTTGAAGTTTTCAAGGTTTAGTGCCTACTACCAACCCAACAGCATGGACTAACCATCTACATGTGCTTATTCATGATCTTTAGAGGCTCAAATATGTTGCTGTAAGGGTGCACAGAGAGCTGTGGCTATGTGGGAAGGAGAAGCACACATAACAGCATGATTGGATGTGGTATAGATTGGGTAGTCCACAGGTCATGCATCCTACAATGTTCATGAACAGGCCTTCTGATAGTATTGTGAGACGGTTAGTAGAACTTAGACATTTATTGAGTTATGCACCCTGGTTACCATAAGTACTTGCCCCTTTTCCCTGCTTCTAGCTGCTCCCAGACTATTTAGCCTAGCCAATTCCCTCAATGTTCTGGGTTAGATGAGAAAGAATTGGTTCTCTTGAACAACATCCAACATGGCTGGGGAAGCCAGGCATTAACTACACTGTTATTTTCTTTTGCGAAAAGTTGCAAGCTGAAGGAGTATCTCTTGGTACTAATCCATGCTGCCTTGGGAGAGAGATACAGTAAGTAAATAAAACTATTATTGTAACTCTTCTCAATGCATTTATTCCCAAATTATTTTTTGCTCCAACAGGATGCTAGGACTACTTCCCTTGTAGGACTCTCTGCTGGACTACCAGGCCCCCACAAAAATACTTGTATCCATAATAGGTTGTAAGTATTGGTGTTTCTGTAGAGGGGCACGTTCTGAAAACTCTTATGTCACCATCTTGCTGATTTTACTCCTTAAGCAGGATTTCTAAACTAAACTAGAAAGTGGACTCTTACCCACCCAAATTCAGTATTTAAAACTCCAATAGTGAAAGAACAAAAATGGAAGAAAGGAAAAGAAAGCAACACAATCTCAATGGCTATCACTAAGAGGATAAAGAAATGCATTTAAGGAAGATGTTTGATTAGTAAAATTTTTAAAACACATCACAATATTAATTCACATATACATGCAGACCAAAAAGATATTATTTTGTGCTTGACACTACAGATTTTGAAATGACATACAAAACAAAAAAAGTAAGAGATGTAAAGGGTCAATGAAATCTTTCTATACTTGTGTTCTATGTGATGCTTTTGTTAATAGAGATGAGAGAGTTGGGTGGGGAGAATATTTTCCTTCTGTTATTTCTGTTATACTCTCTTCTTTATTTAAGAAGGTATGAAGTAACTTTTCTTTTTTTTTTTTTTTTAAAGATTTTATTTATTTGACAGAGAGAAACACAGCCAGAGAGGGAACACAAACAAAGGGAGTGGTAGCAGGAGAAGCAGGCTTCCTGCCGAGCAGGGAGCCCGATGCAGGGCTGGATCCCAGGACCCTGGGATCATGACCTGAGCGGAAGGCAGATGCCTAAGGACTGAGCCACCCAGGCGCCCCTGAAGTAACTTTTCTACTTCACCACACAGAGCCAAGTTTTAAAATACAATACCTAGTCATTAAATGCCAAATTTGGATAAGTGTATTTCTTTACGTCTTCCTCTTAAACCTTTGAAAAGGAGCTTTAAATTGTTAGCAGATTCAAAACTGTACCACTTCAAATTAAAATAGAGCTAATTAAGCTAGAATGCAAAGTTAATCCAAAAATACAATCAGCACTGCATCCGGGAAGAGGTTGCATTATAAGCAAGGAAGGCTAACAAATGACATACTAAAATTTTATAAGGAGAGGAGAGGTAGATTGGCCATGAGGTGAGCATAATAACATTGTAAAAGTGCAACATAAATACAGAGAGCTGTGGGTGATATTTTATAACAAATTTTAATTTTAAAAAGCTGTATTAGAATTACTGTGTTGTAGAAAAGTTATACATCCATGTAGATCTGGAACCATGGAAATATATTTAAAAATATGTATGCAGCAGTTGGCAGACTTCA
This sequence comes from Procyon lotor, assembly GCA_028646535.1. NCBI lineage: Eukaryota > Metazoa > Chordata > Mammalia > Carnivora > Procyonidae > Procyon > Procyon lotor. Next base: position 19,275,635 of record CM053612.1, read on the forward strand.
AGAGCAATCTGTTAGAAATGAAATTTTTGCAAGTAGTAATATAGTAATTAAATGAAAGACAAAGAAGAAGAAGAGGAGGAAGAAGAAGAAGGAGGAGGAGGAGGAGAAAGAATAGAAGGGCAAGAGGAGGAGGAGGAGGTGGGGGAGGAGGAAGAGACTATATTGTGTCTTAAATTATTTAAAAATCATTCATTTTTTTAATTTTATTTTATTTTTTCAGTGTTCCAAGATTCATTGTTCATGCACCACACCCAATGTTTCATGTTATACGTGTCCTTCTCAATACCCACCACCAGGCTCACACATCCCGCACCCCCCTACCCTCCAAAAGCCTGTTTGTTTCTTAGAGTCCACAGTCTCTCATGTTTCGTCTTCCCCCCCAAATTCCCCCATATCACCCTTCCTTTCCTTCTCCCAATGTCCTCCATATTTTTCCTTATGATCCATGTAACTGAAACTATATGATAATTGACTTTCTCTGCTTGACTTATTTCACTCAGCATAGTCTCCTCAAGACCCATCCATGTTGATGCAAAAGTTGGGTATTCATCTTTACTGATGATTGAGTAATATTCCATTGTGTATATGGATCACATCTTCTTTATCCATTAGTCTGTTGAAGGGCATCTCAGCTCTTTCCACAGTTTGGTGATTGTGGACATTGCTGCCATGAACACTGGGGTGCATATGGCCCTTCTTTTCACTATATCTGTATCTTTGGGGTAAATACCTAGTAGTGTAATTGCAGGGTCATAGGGTAGCTCTATTTTTAATTTCTTGAGGAATCTCCACGCTGTTTTCCAAAATGGCTACACCAACTTGCATTGCCACCAACAGTGTAAAAGTTCCCCTTTCTCCACATCCTCTTCAACATTTGTGGTTTCTTGTCTTGTTAATTTTGGCCATTCTAACTGGTTTAGCCTGGTATCTCAATGTGGTTTTGATTTGAATCTTCCTGATGTCTAATGATGATGAATATTTTTTCATGTGCCTGTTAGCCATTTGTATGTCTTCTTTGGGGAAGTGTCTGTTCATGTCTTCTGCCCATTTTTTGATGTGATTATCTGTTTTTTGAGTGTTGAGTTTGAGGAGTTCTTTATAGATCTTAGATAGCAGACCATTGTCTGTAGTGTTATTTGCGGATATTTTCTCCCATTCTGTGGGTTGCCTGTTTGTTTTGTTAACTGTTTTCTTTGCTGTGCATAAGACTTTTTATCTTGACGAAATCCCAAAAGTTCATTTTCACTTTTGTTTCCCTTGCTTTTGGAGACATGTCTTGAAAGAAGTTGCTGTGGTTGATGTTGAAGAGGTTACTGCCTATGTTCTCCTCTAGGATTTGGATGGATTCCTGTCTCATATTGATGTCTTTTATCCATTTTGAGTTTATCTTTGTGTATGATATAAGAGAATGGTCAAATTTTATTCTTCAATACGTAGCTTCCAATTTTCCCAGTACCATTTATTGAAGAGACTATCTTTTCTCCACTGTATATTTTTTCCTGCTTTGCTGAAGATTATTTGACCACAGAGTTGTGGGTCCATATCTGGTCTTTCTAATCTGTTCCATTGGTGTATGTGTCTGTTTTTATGCCAGTACCATGCTGTCTTGGTGATCACAGATTTGTAACATAGCTTGAAATGAGGCAACATGTTGCCCCCGGCTTTGATTTTTTTTTTTTTTAACATATCCTTGGCAATTGGGGTCTTTTCTAGTTCCATTCAAATTTTAGGATTGCTTATTCCAACCGATGGTATTTGGAAAAATGCTGATGGTATTTTGATCTGGATGGTGTTGAAAGTATAAATTGTCTGGGCAACATAGATATTTTAACAATGTTTATTCTTCTAATCCATGAGCATGGAATATTTTTCCATCTTTTTGTGTATTCTTCAATTTCTTTCATGTGAGGTCCTATTTTAATTTGTATCTCTGTGGTTCTAAAAGCCGAATGGATAAAAAGATTTGGCCCTGGGATGCCTGGGTGGCTCAGTTGGTTAAGCAGCTGCCTTCGACTCAGGTCATGATCCCAGGGTCCTGGGATCGAGTCCCATATCAGGCTCCTTGCCCATCAGGGAGCCTGCTTCACCCTCTGTCTCTGCCTGCTTGTGTTCTCTCTCTCTCTCACAAATAAATAAATAAAATCTTCAAAAAAAAAAGATTTGGCCCATATAAATAATGGAATATTATGCCTCCACCAGCATGGATGAATACCCAACTTTTGTATCAACATGGACGGGATTGGAGGAGATTATACTGAGTGAAATAAGTCATGCAGAGAAAGTCAATTATATGGTTTCACTTACTTGTGGAGCATAAGGAATAATATGGAGGACATTAGGAGAAGGAAAGGAAAAGTGAATTGGGGGAAATCTGGGAAGGAGATGAACCATGAGAGACTGTGGACTCTGAGAAACAAACTGAGGGTTTTGGATGGGAGGGAGCTGGGGGATGGGTGAACCTGGTGGTGGGTATTAAGGAGGCATGTATTGCATGGAGCACTAGGTGTGGTGCATAAACAAGAATCTTGGAACACTAAGAAAATAAAATTAAATAAAAAAATCTAAAACTATAAATTGATGAATGAATAAGACCTCCATTAGTAGGAATTATTTATCTGATTCATCCATCACTATTTATTCCCACTGAGATTAAAAAGTGGCAAAGGGATGAAAGCACACCACTAACAAACTTGTTGTTAGTGGAAGAGTGGGTGTAGAAGGATAATGAAAAGGCCTTTTAACTGGAGGATGAGGGAATTGGTTTCCTACCTCTTTTCTGCCACTTACCATATGTGCGATTTTTAATGCCTTACATCACATATGATGATTCTAATTTCTTCACCAGTAAAATGTGGAAGAATAGACTAAATGATCTCAGTGTAGCCTTATCTAACAGGATGGAATTATCATTTTGGCTAAGTCTGGCTTACCCTGGAATGTTAGAAGGAGAAAGCAATTAGCTTAGTGTTTGAATATATATATATTTTTAAAGATTTTATTTATTTTACAGAGAGAGAGAGAGATCACAAGTAAGTAGAGAGGCAGGCAGGGGTGAGGGGGAAGCAGGCTCCCTGCTGAGCAGAAAGCCCAATGCAGGGCTCAATCCCAGGTCCCTGAGATCATGACCTGAGCCAAAGGCAGAGGCTTTAACCCACTGAGCCACCCAGGCACCTGTTGAATATGTATTTTTGAATTAAAATAAATATGACTATCTTGAGGTTTTGATAACTCACTTTAGCATAATTAAAGTATCTTATCTAAATACATATTAAATAATGATAAATTTTGCTATGAATAAACTGGTTTGTTATACATTGTAAAATTATTATTTTTTTACACAGTTTAAAATTGATCACTAAATTGATTTGTCTTAATTCATGAGAACATGTGACAGAGACCCAAGTGTCTTGGCTATTTGGATAATTAGATTACTTGATAGCTTCTCTGCTCTACCATGGCTTCAGAGTTTCTGTCATAAAGATTATGAGGAGTGAAGCAATATGTAAAGGCAGACATATCTCACAGTACAGCCATCTTTGGAAGTCTACTAACGTTTAGATTATATATTTGCAAAGGTCTCAGCTGGTTGTGAAGGTGGCAAGAAGTTATTATTTTTTATTTATTTTTTCATTTGCATTTAATATAACAAATACTTCTAGCCCACACGTGTTTGTTTATTATTTAGCAATTACAGACTCAATTCCTCTGAGTACCATGTTCTGCCATAGGGTTAATAGACTGAAAATGTAAAATATTGTTTTGCACTTATATAATACATTTCTTTTTTTAATTAACCATTTTTAAAGGTTTTGTCTTTTTAAATTAATTATTTTTTTTCAGTGTTACAAGATTAATTGTTCATGTACCACACCTAGTGCTCCATGCAATATGTGCCCTCCTCAATACCCACCACCAGGCTCACCCAACGCCCACCCCCCTCCTCTCCAAAACCCTCAGTTTGTTGCTCATAGTCCACAGCCTCTCATGGTTCATCTCCCCCTCTGGTTCCCCCCATACAGTCCTCTCTTCCTTCTCATAATGCCTTCCATGTTTTTCTTTACGCTCAGCATGTAAGTGAGACCATAAGGTAATTGGTTCTCTCTGCTTGACTTATTTCACTCCGCATAATCTCTTCCAGTCCCATCCATGCACTCCAGGAAATATTAAAGGAGGTTCTATAAAAGTAGAGAGAACCCATGAGTGATTTAGAACAGAAATTTATAATCAATAGAAACAAGGACTACACAGGTTTTATTTATTTATTTGGCAGAGAGAGATCACAAGTAGGCAGAGGCAGGCAGAGAGATAGGGGGAAGCAGGCTCCCCGCTGAGCAGAGAGCCTGATGCGGGGCTCCATCCCAGGACCCTGAGATCATGACCTGAGCTGAAGGCAGAAGCTTTAACCCAATGAGCCACCCAGGCGCCCTATATAATACATTTCTTTGTTATACTAGTAGAAAATTTATCTCACACAAAAGAAAGAAATAATGTTTGTGAGAAAAACCTATCACTACCACCAAAATTTCTCATAAGCACTCAAATGCTGAGGAATAATGTGAGAGGATTAAAGGGTGAAAGTAGTTTAGTGGGTTTCATAATGCAGGCACAAAATTGTGTATAACAAATAGTGATCACAGGAATTTAAAGCCTTAGTATTCATGAAATATCTAGCCTCCTTTTCCACTTACTGGAGTTTCAGGGAAATCAGCCTACCTATACATTAATACTGGCAGGGGATACTGGTTCAGAACTTTTGGAAATCAAAGTTTTAGTATTTATCAGGAGCTAAGTCCTTCCATTCAAAAATTCTAATTGCGGATACCTAATGAAAGGAGAGAGCACAGTGTGTTGAAAATAATTTGTAGAAAAATATTATTTCAAATTATATAAATAAAAAAGAGCTACTTGTTTCAATAATTGATGCATGATTAAGTTAACAACATTACATTTATGATGGAATATAGTACATCTATTAAAATGGTTTGTTTATTCATTTATACACATCTTTCAAATATGAACTTGAACATGCTTATAAAAATATAGATAATCATATAAAATGTTATCTTCATTAAATTTAAGTACAAAGACTATGTAGTATAATACAACTTTAAGTGGCGCCTGGGTGGCTCAGTCATTAAGCTTCTGCCTTCAGCTCAGGTCATGATCCCAGGGTTCAGGGATCGAGCCCCGCTTCGGGATCCCTGCTCGGCAGGAAGCCTGCTTCTCCCGCTGCCATTTCCTCTGCTTGTGTTCCCTCTCTCGCTGTTTCTCGCTGTCAAATAAATAAAATCTTTAAAAAAAAAAAATACAACTTTAAGTGAAAAATGGTATAAAGGTACATACAACTGAACTACATGTCTAACTAGAAACATACTGAGAAGAAAATAGTAATAGTGACTTTATTGTAATGGCACTATTAATAATTAATTAATAAATAATAATAATTAAAAATTGTTAATAAATCTCCCCTTCTCCCTTTTCCCCATATGTTTTCAATATCTTCCATTTTATATATATAAAATATATTATAAATATTAATACAAATATATTATATTTACATATAAATATATATAAAATATTTGTACTAGTATTTATAATATATTTTATATATTATATATTTATATATAGATATAATTTATACCACATGCCACTCTTCACTGAAGAATATATCTTAAAAATACATAAATTGAGGGGCGCCTGGGTGGCTCAGTGGGTTAAAGTCTCTGCCTTCAGCTCAGGTCATGATCTCAGGATCCTGGGATTGAGCCCTGCATCAGGCTCTCTGCTCAGCAGGGAGTCTGCTTCCCCTTTCTCTCTCTGCCTGCCTCTCTGCATACTTGTGATCTCTCTCTCTCTCTCAAATAAATAAATAAAATCTTTAAAAAAATACATAAATTGAAACTGTATCAAACAAAAAAGATTTAAATGTCTTTGTGTGGTATGCTTTTGGCAGAACAAAGGCCAGTTCTTATTAATATGGAACTTCCAAAAAATATATCTCGTCTAGTTACTTGCAATGATCCATTTGCTTTAAAAGTACTTACTGATAGGGAAGAACTTAGTACTGTCATTCTACTCATTGCTTTTTGCCTGGCTAGTAGCATTTTTGTCCCTTTTCTTGTTTTTTGACATGCTTTGATTTCTTTCTCATTTTCTTTTCTGTATCTTCTATTGGTATATTCTTTGTGGTTACAATGGGACTTACATAAAACATCTTAGAGCAATACATTTGAAGTTGACAACAACTTAAATTCAATCACATAAAAAATTTTACTTTTCCTTTTCACTTTGTACACACACTTTATGTTTGACACTCAAAATTATATCATTTATATTGTATATATGTTGTGTATCTATTAATATATTTTTATTGTGTGTACATTAACATATTTTACTTGTCAGTTATTTTATGCTTTTAACTTCTTTATCAGAATTAAAAATGTTTTGTGAAAATATGATTTACACACTATTGTTAGATTATAGCATTACATGTCTATATATTTAATTTTACAAGCAAGCTTTATTTACTTTTTTTTTGTAGTTTCAAGTTTTTATTTAAATTCCGGTTAGTTAACATATAGGGTAATATTAGTTTCAGGTTTGGGATTTAGTGATTCATTAATTTACAACACCCAGGGCTCATCATCACAAGTGCCCTCCTTAATATCCATCACCCATTTAAACCATCCTCCTACTCCACTCCCCTCCAGCAACTCTGTTTGTTTTCTATAGTTAAGAGTCCGTTTTATGGTTTCCCCTCTCTTTTCCCCCCATGTTCATATGTTATGTTTCTTAAATTCCAATATGAGTGAAATTACATGGTATTTTTCTTCCTCTACTGACTTATGTCACTTAGCATAATACTCTCTAGCTACTCCCATGTCATTGTAAATGGTATTATTTTGGTGGCTGAGTAATATTCCATTGTATATATAGCACCTATTCTTTTTTCAAAAGATTTTATTTATTTATCTATTTGAGAGAGTGACTGAGTGAGCAAGCAAGGGGAGGGGCAGAGGGAGAAGGAAAGAGAATCTGAAGCAGACTCCACACTGAGCACAGAGCCTTGGTGGGCTCAATTTCATAGCTAAGAGATCATGAACTGAGCCAAAACCAATGGTTGCATGCTTAACTGACTGAGCTACCCAGATATCCCCACCACTTTTGTATCCATTCATCGGTGGTTGGACATTTGGGCTCTTTCCATAATATGGTTATTGTTGGTCATGCTACTATAAACATCGGGATGCATGTGTCTCTTCGAATCAGTATTGTTATTTACTTTGGGTAAATAACTAGTAGTGCAATTGCTAAGTCATAGGGTAGTTTTATTTTTCACTTTATGAGGAATTTCCTATTGTTTTCCAGTGTGGTTGCACCAGTTTACATTCACACCAACAATGTGAGAAGGTACCCCTTTCTCCACATTCTTGCCAAAATCTGTTGCTTCCTGTGTTTTTAATTTTAGCCATTCTGACAGGTGTGAAGTAATGTCTCATTGTAGTTTTGGTTTGTATTTCCCTGATGATCAATGATATTGAAGATCTTTTTGTCTATCTGTCAGACATTTGGATGTCTTTGGAAAAATGTCTGTTCATGTCTTCTGCCCATTTCTTAACTGGATTATTTGGGTTTTGGGGGGGTGTTGAATTTTATAAGTTCTTTATATATTTTGGATACTAAGCTTTTATCAAATATGCCGTTTGTAGACTTCTTATTTCATGTCAAAGTTTGTCTTTTCTTTTGTTGCTTGTATCCTTCACTGTGCAGAAGCTTTTTATCTTGATGAAGTTAGTTCATTTTTGTTTTTGTTTCCATTGCCACTGGAGATGTGTCTAGTAAGAAGTTGCTACATCTAATGTCAAAGAGGTTTTGGTCTGTGTTTTTCTCTAGGATTTGATGGTTTTCTATCTCCTTCATCCATTTTGAATTTATTTTTGTGTATGGTGTAAAGAAAGTGGTTTAGTTTCATTCTTTTGCATGTTGCTATCCAGGTTTCCTTACACCATTAACTGAATAGACTCTCTTTTTTCATTGGATATTCTTTCCTGTTTTGTCTAAGTTTAGCTGATCAAAGAGTTGTGGGTCCATTTTTGGACTTTCCATTCTGTCCCAATGATTTATGTGTTTTTGTGCCAGTGCCATACTGTCTTGATGACTACAGTTTTGTAATATAAATTGAAGTCCAGAATTGTGAATCCTCCAGCTTTGCTTTCCTTTTTCAAGGTGGCTTAGACTATTCAGGGTCTTTTGTGGTTCCATACACATCTGAGGTTTGTTTATTCTTGCTCTGTGACACATGTTCATGGTATTTTGATAGGGATTGCATTATATGTGTACATTGTTTTGGGTAGTATAAAAATTTTAACAGTATTTGCTCTTCCAATCCACAAGCATGGAATACCTTTCCATTTCTTGGTGTTGTCTTCAGTTTCTTTCATCAGTATTTTATAGTTTTCAGAGTACAGATCTTTTGCCACTTTGGTTAGGTTTATTCCTAGGTATCTTATGGGCTATGGTACAATTATAAATTATATTGATTCCTTGATTTCTCTTTCTGCAGCTTCATTATCAATGTATAGAAATGCAATAGATTTCTGTATGTTGATTTTGTATCCTGCAACTTTGCTGAATTTATGTATCAGTACTAGCATTTGTGTGTGTGTGTGTGTGTGTGTGTGTAGTCTTTCAGGTTTTGTACATAGAGTATCATGTTTCCTGTAAATAATTAAAGTTTTATTCTTCCTTGATGATTTGGATGTCTTTTACTTATTTTTGTTGTGTGATTATTGAGGCTAGGACTTCCAGTACCATGTAACTAACAGGGGTGAGAGTGGACATCCCTGTCTTGTTCTTGACCATAGAAGAAATGCTCTCAATTTGCCTCATTTGAGAATTACATTGGCTGTGGGTTTTTTGTATATGGGTATTATGATGTTGAGGTATGTTCCCTCTAAATCTACCTTCTACAGTGTGGCTCGTTCTCTCCCTTTAGTTCTACAGTTTGGTCTCTCGGTCCTCAGATTAATTTCTTGGCTATTCAGAAAGATTTGTTATTCATCTAGTTGTTTTTTTCCCCCTAAATATGTTTATTTTATTTTTTCACTGTTACAAGATTTATTGTTCATGCACCACACCCAGTGCTCCATGCAA
>CM053612.1:19285287-19304409 GCA_028646535.1 Procyon lotor
CATGTTGATACAAAAGTTGGATATTCGTCCTTTCTAATGGAAGCATAATATTCCATTGTATATATGTACCATATCTTCTTTATCCATTCATCTGTTGAAGGGCATCTTGGTTCTTTCCACAGTTTGGCAATTGTGGTCATTGCTACTATGAACATTGGGGTACATGTGGCCCTCCTTTGTAATGCATCTGCTTCTTTGCAATAATAATAATTATGAATGCAAGTATAATGTTGTTTAAATAAATTATAGTGCCCTTGGTTCTTCCTTGAAGAGTTCAATACTTATGATAAAGGATAGATAAGATAAATGAGAGATGGGTAGTAAATAGTAAGGGAGGCAGGGCTAGGGGTCGTGGGGGGTAGGGAGGGAAAAATTGAAACAAGATGGAATTGGGAGGGAGACAAACCATAAGAGACTCTTAATCTCACAAAACAAACTGAGGGTTCCTGGGGGGTGGGTGGATAGGGATAGAGTGGTTGGGTAATGGACACTGGGGATGGCATGTGCTGTGGGGAGTGCTGTGAATTGTGTAAGACTGATGATTCACAGACCTGTACCCTTGAAGCAAATAATACATTATATGTTAATTTAAAAAAAAAAAGAGTCTATGGGATGTGGCCTAAGAAAATTTCCATTATGGTAAGTATCAGCTTTCACTCAAAATAATGGAACTTTCACTGTAGAATCACTCTGGGGATAAATTATAATTGTGCAGAAATTATGCTGAGTTGCTTAGTAGTCATTCAGTTTTCTGAACTAAGGACACAGTGATCTACTTGTTTTCTCTTAAATGTTTTTTTTTTTTTTTAATGTATCTGAAATGATAAAGACACACACAGGGGTTTGTAGTATGTTTTTAAAATGAACAAAATATTGGGTTGTGATATTGTGATTCATAATAAGAGATATACATTGGCTTTTCATCCCAGTTTCTGGAATAAAGGTTCTAAAACCCTTGGAAATACCTAAGTGAGGAGAGCTGCTTTTGTTTCTTTTGTTCTGTCAATGATGTGTCTTTTGGATTGTACCTAATGTAGGGGTGGGGAGTGGGGGGATTTTTCAAGGAAACTAGCCATATGATTAGGTGGTTGGGACTTTTAGTCTCATCCCCTGACCTCCTGGGAAGGTAGAGGGGCTGGAGTTTGAATTGATAGCCAATGACCAATCATTTAATCAACCAAGACTATATAATGGGGTGTCCATGTAAACTTAAAAGAATGGGGTTAAGAGAACTTCCAAGTTGGTGAACAAGTGGAGGTGCTGAGAGAGTAACACACTAGAGAGGACAAAGAAGCTCCATGTCCTTTCCCCATACCATGCTCTATGCATCTCTTCCATTTGGTTGTTCCTAAGTTATATCCTTTTATAATAAACCAGTGATCTAATAAGTAAAATGTTTTATCTGAGTTCTGTGAATGCTTTAGAAAATTTATCAAACCAGAGAATGGGGTCATGAGAACCTCTGATTTATAGCCAGTCAATGAGAAGTATAGATAACAACCTGGACTTGTGACTGGCACCAGAAGTCCAAGGAAGGGGTCATTGGAAGCGTCAATCTATAGCCACTTGGTCAGAAGCACAGGTGATAGATAACCTGGGCTTATAATTGGTGTTTTAAGTGGGGAGGGCAATCTTGTAGGACTGAACCCTTAACCTGTGGGTCTTTGGCTACATTTAGGTAGACAGTGTCAGAATTAAGTCAAATTGTAGGACACCCAGATAATTTTGGAGCATTGCCTATTGGAGGTGTGGAAAACCCCCTTCCCACAATGAAACTGGATTTAGAAACATGGATCAACAGTCATCTAAGATATATTTGTGATTTGTTCATATACCTATTTTCTTAGCAACTTCAATTATTTTGCTAGAAATTCATCAGTTTTCTCAGAATTATTATATATTTGTATTTTGAAATTATTTATTTGTATGCTTTAGGGAATTCAGTCTGAGTGAATCCATTTGATGAATGTTTATTAAGAACCTACTATGTGCCGAGCACTGTTGTACTTTCTGGATATACAGCAGTGAACAAAACAGGCAAATATGACCACCAATGTGAAGCATAATAGAGTGTAATTAAAAAGTGAGAATTTCATAACTTATTTATATAAATATAGATTATTTCTCAAATATATAATTCAAAAAAACTAAAAGATTGACAATTGGGGTTCTTTAACAAAACATATTTTAACAAAAACATAATTTAAAATTATATTATTTGATAATCTGTATTTTAATTTCCTAGATAAATGCAATTCCTTAAATGTTCAAATACCAAGACTGCTGTAGGGACTCATTAAAAGGAGGTTAGGTCATAGATTTTGATTAATGAGAGAAATGTGTGTGTTGATAGGGTGTTGATTTCTTTAATGGATAGATGAGTTGCAATGATAAAAGTTATATTATTGGTGTTTTGTTGAATAACTGATATATGAAAAGTATTGTACATGAAATATTTATTCAGCATTTAATAAACATTGAGGTATATAATATTCCTATTCACTGTTTAAATATAAGGAGAGAGATTTACAGAGATTAAGTACCTTGTCAAAGATCTCAAAACTATTAAATAGCAGAGTCAGCTATAATCTACTATGTTATCAAGTTACTCTACTTTTTTTCCCTACTTTTTATTTTTTTCCCCAAATACTTTTATTTTTTCAGTGTTACAAGATTAATTGTTCATGCACCACACCCAGTGCTCCATGTAATAGGTGCCCTCCTCAATACACACCACCAGGCTCTCCCAATCCCCCACCCTCCTCCCCTCCAAAAGTCTCCATGGTTCATCTTCCCACCAATTTCCCCCCATTCACCCTTCCTTTCCTTCTCACAGTGTCCTCCATGTTTTTCCTTATGCTCCACATGTAAGTGAGACCATAAGATAATTGACTCTCTCTGCTTGACTTATTTCACTCTGCATAATCTCTTCCAGTCCCGTCCATGTCGATACAAAAGTTGGATATTTGTCTTTTTTAATGGAGGCATAATATTCCATTGTATATATGGACTATATCTTCTTTATCCATTCATCTGTTGAATGACATCTTGGTTCTTTCCACAGTTTGGCGATTGTGGCCATTGCTGCTATGAACATTGGGATACATGTGGCCCTTCTTTGTACTACATCTGCGTCTTTGGTGTAAATACCCCATAGTGCAATTATAGGATCATAGGGTAGCTCTATTTTTAATTTCTTGAGGAATCTCCACACTGTTTTCCAAAGTGGCTGCACCTAAGTTACCCTACTTTTTAATTTATCAAAACCACCCAGTGACACTCATTGATCTCCACTTACCATAGGGTCCTCTTTCAGAAGGTTCTACTCTCATCATGTCTCTGACAAAAGCACCTAGAAGAAGGGGAATCCAGCTCTCAGTTTCCTCAGTCATTTCTAATTACTTCTCAGAACAGACTGTCGGGGATTTCAACTATCCTCTCTCAGACTTCTCCCTTTCATTCAGAGAAAAGTTCCTTCTTAAAATATGGCAAAAATATCTCACTAAATATTCAGTAGTAATGTAGTTTTCTGATTGATATTATTAACTAATAATGTGGAGCTAATCCTACAGAAAATCATAGAACAAGCATATTTCTTAATAGCTCTGTGCTAGATATTATGCTACCACTTTTCAAAAATCATTTTCCGGGGCACCTGGGTGGCTCAGGCGTTAAGCGTCTGCCTTCGGCTCGGGTTATGATCCCAGCGTCCTGGGATCGAGCCCCGCATCGGGCTCCCTGCTCGGCAGGAAGCCTGCTTCCCCCGCTACCATTCCCTCTGCTTGTGTTCCCTCTCTCACTATGTTTCTCTCTGTCAAATAAATAAAATCTTAAAAAAAGAATCATTTTCCATTACATATTTTTGAGTCAGATACTATTAATATGCCTTTTACAAAAAAAGAAGAAAGAAAAAACAAAACAAAACAAAAAACCTAAGAGCCTGAGTTTCAGAGGGATTAAGTTACTCACAAAAGGTCACACAAATAGTGAATGAAGGAGACAAGAGGTAACAGTAGTAACTGAATGTAATGCAATAGAAGAAGAGAAAGCTGAACTGAAATGTATGGCCAAAAGGCAAAGTGCAATTGTAGTTTGAATATGCAATTTGAACATATTTAATGTAAAATATTGCCATGAAGCCTTTATGAACAATAATCCAAAGGAAATAATTATACAGAGAATGCTTCTGTAAGCATATTTTTAAAGGTTTATTTATGTATTTTAGAGAAAGAGAGAGAGAGAGTGAAAGCAAGCATGGGGAGTAGGGGTAGAGGGCGAAGGAGAATCCCAAGCAGATTCTCTGCTGAGTGCACAGATTGATATGAGGCTTGATCCTGGGACCCTGAGATCATGACCTGAGCTAAAATCAAGAGCTTGCCCCTTAACCAATTAAGACACCCAGGTGCCCCAACATATTTTAAACAATAGGTATGTATTGTGTCCACAGGGAGATGTAAACCATAGGTATTACCATTCAATACAAAGTTTTACAATTAGAGATAGAACACAGCAATTGCATTTTATCAAAAATATTAATATTCAGAGATATAATGCTGATATTATTCTTTGGATTTTAATAATAAGGCAGATATTGATTATTCCAATAGTATAGTTTTTGTTTAAGTATCAAGGTCATTCATCTCTTAGGGCTCACATTTCTCTAATATTGAGTAATAATAACTAAATTTTAATGCAGTTACATGTATTATTTCACTTAATTGTGGCAATCACCCTGTATGTATATCCATATTTGTGCATGTGTGTGTATGTGTATATACATACATATATATGTAAATCGTGCCCTTTCCAAAGCCAAAATATGTGCATTACATATAAATATAAATAAATATAAACAATCCCCATATTCCAGCTATGGAAAAAAACACAGAAGTTAACTTTCCAATATCATATAGTTAGTAAAGGATGGACTTAAATTTGCAAAGCATATGTTTTGCACATTCTACAGCTCAAGGAAAGTTTTCTCTAGGTGGAGATCTACTAGGTGGAGAAGTTCTAGAGGGCTTCTATATGCAGTATTCTTTGCACGTGTATTAGGCACTTATTGCCTGAGTTCAGAACCTCATTGTTTCTTTCTGGACTATTGCAAGAGCCTATTAGTGGTCTTTATGTAATGTTTCTCATTTCTTGTAGCTCTAGTCTAGATTCCATAGTGGAAAACATAACAATCCTCTTATAACTCTTTAATTTTATCCCATTTATGAATTCAAATTCAAATTTTTCTTGTGATAAATGGCATTCTTTTTAATCTGACCACTATCAAGATTCATAATCTCATCATTCATTACCCAAATACTTTCTTTTAAAAGCCATATATTATTTCCAGTAAAACACTATCTTATATGTCAACTGGATGCTTTAGACTAGAATGTTCTTAGTACTTTTGTCCACTAAAGAAAACTCCTACTTTTTTTTTTTATTTTTCAAATTCAAGCAGTACTTTTTCTTGGAAGGTTTTAATAAACTTTATGCCTATCTCCAGGCAAAATAGTTGCCACTCCAAATGAAGCATTCTTTATTGACATATATTTTTCACAGTATTCCAATTGATTGTTCTGTTTTTCTTTTCCTTACTGTGAGAAGCTAAGGAGGGTAGGCTAAATTTTAATAATTTTTATGCACTCAACACATTGTACAGTACATGACATATAATAGACAGCAGATGAATATTTGTTAAATAAATAAGTGAAAGAAAGAGCGTTGGACAAAAGGATAAATACTTGCTGAGAGATTATTCACAATTAAAATACTTTTCATAAATAAAACTCCTAAAACAAATGATCATGCATTTGAATTAGTTAAGTTCAAAATAATAAGATTTCTAAGTTTTCTTTTTCACAACTTACTGTGAAATATATCTTCTTTTTAAAATTTTACACATATCTGATATTTGATGAGGATTAAAAAGATCATTAAGTAAGTGCAAATTTGGGATTACTAATGGACAGTATTCTTCAATTATTTTGTCTTGGAATGGAGGTAATATTTATGATTAAAATATATGGGGTTGTTTTTATTTTACTGAAGTGTTTACCATCTCGATAAGAAAGAGTGTCTAATATAAGCTATCAATCAAAAGGATGTTAGTTTGTCTACATATTTTGTCACAAGTAGCTTGGTTTTAATGATAAAGTATCACATTGTGTATAGAATTATTTTCATTTTTATCATTTAAGTAAGACTTTCAGAAAAGTATAAAAATCTCAAGTGTACAGCATGATGGGACCCCCATGTAAAACCATGTATTCATTACCAAGTTAAAAAAACAATAATACCAGTATTTTAGAGGCCCTCTTTATGTCTGCTCCTAAATGTTCCCCTCACCTTATATCTCAAATGGAGCCGTGTTTTCCAACTCCTAAAAAATAAGTTTTCGTGATTTTGTACTTTATATATATATATACATAAAGTTTGTATTCTTATATATTTGGCTTCTTTCACTCATTAAAGTGATTTTGAACTTTAACTACTTTGTTGTCATTTTATTTACTCATCACTCATCATGTGTGCTACTACTTCATAAATTTCATTACTAATATTATACTCTATGGTGATACTGAAATTTATGTATCCATTATACTATTGATAAGCATTTGTTTCCCATTTGGGGTTCTTATTATTAATGCTGATTTAAACCTTCTTGACATATTTTTTTTTATTTTGGCAAAAATATGAACTCCTTTCTATTAGGTATACCTAAAGAAGTGGAATTGCTGAATCATAGGGTATGCTGAATCATAGGGTATGCATATCTCCTAAATTGAGATTTAGGTGATAATGCCAAAGACTGTGACAAAACTGTAAAAATTTAAACTCATATCTCTTTCCCTTTTCTGTTCCATTGTCTCATCTAAAGTAAATCTCTTGATGTTTACACTACTAATTTTACTTTATAGTTGAAGAAATTAAGACAGGGAATTTATTTAGTTTGTCTGTGTTCACACAGCTTGTTAGCTGTGAATCTGGGATTTTAATCTGGATATGATTAATTTCAGTCTGTTCTTTTAACCAATATGGGATAAAACTCAGCAAATTCATTTCCCTGCATGTGTTACAAACTTCTAAACATTTTAGTCAACATAAGAATATTAGTTAAACATGGCTTCTAAAGAGATAGTAAAACTTAGAATAAAAAAAATAATTAATCATCATGAAGCTGTGATTTCTTTCTTCCAGGTTCCTTTTGCATATATTTTACTGATCAAAAACTGAGGGAGATGTATTAACTGGCTTATACAAATATGGAAATTTTATTAACCAAAAGAGAAATATGAGCTCAAAAGAGATATATTGATGCTTTTTTTTTTTTTTTTGTAAATTAGAATATTTGTAGTAAATTCGTTCTGAAAGTGATATAAAACAGGTAACATTTTGGGCGTCTGGGTGGCTCAGTTGTTAAGCATCTGCCTTCAGTTCAGGTCATGATCCCAGGATCCTGGGATTGAGCCCCACATTGGGCTCCCTGCTCAGTGAGGAGCCTCCTTCTTCCACTCCCCCTGCTTGTGTTCCCTCTCTCGCTGTCTCTCTCTCTGTGTCAAATAAATAAATAAATAAATAAAGTCTTAATAAAAAAACAGGTAACATTTTAAGGTTTAATAGAGTATAAAGAATTGAATTCATATAATTGTCATTGCTAAATTTTTAGAGGAAGTGGCTATGCTTCTACTTTGGGAAAATGAAGTTATATGGATATTATGTTTCATTGAGATGTTAGTTTTGTAAATATATTGTGATGCTCTTACACAGAAAACAAAGCAATTGGTTCAGCTATTTCAAGCATTCTCTTCTCCACAAAATCATATTTGGGTTGAATATAGGTGCTCAGAGTAAATGCACTACCTTTGTTAGAATTTTTGCATACTTGTTATAATTACCCATGTTAACTTGAATGTGTAGACATGAGTTGTTTATACAAATTAATATTTATACATTTTCATTGCATATTGAAAATTTTGTAATTATGTACACTAACAAATCTAAATTGGGCACCTTGAAATAAATGTTTCAAGGAAATATTTTTTGATATGCAAATTATGTTTTGGTGTCTTTTAAAATCTAATCATTATAAAGAGAATTCTAACAATTACCTTAATATAGGAATGTAGAATCTGTTAAACACTGAGTATTTATTAATTTTTTATTTTTATTTTTTTAAGATTTTATTTATTTATTTGACACAGATAGAGAGAGAGATCACAAGTAGGCAGAGAGACAGGCAGAGAGAGAGAAGGAAGCAGGCTCCTTGCTGAGCAGAGAGTCCAATGTGGGGCTCGATCCCAGGACCCTGAGATCATGACCTGAGGTGAAGGCAGAGGCTTTAACCCACTGAGCCACCCAGATGCCCAAAATGTTACCTGTTTTTTATCACGCACTGAATATTTGATTTAATTAATGTCTTGATAAAGTGCAGATAAAAAGTTATAACAGTGATTATTTCCAAATTTCATCCTGTTGATGTAGTAGTATTATTACACTTAAGTCTCTAGGTCCTATTAAGGTAATTTATGACTTATTTAAAAGTATATTTCCAGTGATGTCAGCAAACATGGGAAGGTAGGGAACTCCAATAGATCATTGTTCCACAAAAACAGAAAGTAAGGGCACTTGGTTGGCTCACTCATTAATCATCTGCCTTTTGGCTCAGGTCATGGTCCCAGGGGGTTCAGGTTATGATCCCATGCCCAGGGTCCTGGGATCACCCCACATCTGGCTCCCTGCTCAGCAGGGGGCTTGCTTCTCTCTCACCCATTCCCCTCTTGTGTTCCCTCTCTCACTGTCTCTCTCTCTCTCTCTCTCTGTGCCAAATAAATAAATAAAATCTTTAAAAAAAAAACACAAAATAACAGAAAGTAAATTGAGATAAACTGCCATAATGACCTGTAGAAGAACTCTGGAATGAATCAAAAGTTTACAACTTGAAAAACCCTTTAAGAAAAACAAACAAACAAACCTGAATCTCACTGAGAGTCGTATGGTTCCTTGTTCTTTTTTTTTTTCTTTTTCTTTTTTCCCACCTTAACCTGAGCCTGCATTCACCAGCTTGGTGGCAGCCTTAAAGAACTCAGCTCATATCCTGGTATAGGATCCTAGGGATGGGTAAACAATAGACAAAGTGAAAGCTTGAGAATGAAGACCCAGTAATGACATACTTAAGGGGCCAAAAAAAAAAAAAAAAAAAAAAAAAAAAAAGTTTTTAAAAGCTCCTGTATACTTCTTTTTTTTTGTTTGTTTGTTTTTAGTATAGTTGACAATGATTTTCATTTCAGATGTGCAATATAGTGATTCAACAATGCTATACCATTTTTTTAACTTTTATTAACATATAATGTATTATTTGTCCCAGGGTACATGTCTGTGAATCGTCAGGCTTACACATTTCACAGCACTTAACAGCACATACCCTCCCCAATGTCCACAACCCAGCCACCCTATCCCTACCTGCCCCCCGCCACCCTTAGACTCAAGAAACGAACTAATGCTATACCATTTTTTAAAAAAGATTTTATTTATTTGTCCGAGAGAGAGAGAGAGCACAAGCAGGGGGAGTGGTAGACAGAGGGAGAAACAGTCTCCCCCCTGAGCAAGGAGCCCGATGGGAGATTTGATCCCAAAACCCTGGGATCATGACTTGAACCGAAGGCACATGCTTAATCAACTGAGCCACCCAGGCATCCCTCAACAATCCTATACTTTAGGTTATGCTCACCACAAATGTAGTATAGCTACCTTCTGTTCCCATACAACACTATTACAGTATCATTGACTGTATTCCTTATGCTGTGCCTTTTATTCCTGTGACTTATTCATTCCATAACTGGAGGCCTGCATCTCTCTCTTTCCTTCACCAATTTTGTTCCCTCCCTCTGGCAACTATCATTTTTATCTCTGCATTTATAGATGATTCTACTTTTTATTTAATTCATTTTTAAGTTTCCACTTATGAGTGGAATAAAATGGTATTTGTCTTTATCAGTATGACTTATTTCACTTAGCACAATACCCTCTAGATCCATTCATGTTGTCACAAATAGCATGATTTCATTCTTCATGGTTGTGTACTACTCTATTGTACATATATTGTGATATATATATATAAACACACACAACCTAAGTGTCCACCAATGGATAAATGGATAATGAAAATGTTATACACGCACACACACACACATACACACAATATTATATGTATATAATATGTTAATATTATATTATATCATATTGTATGTATATTATTATATATAATCATAATTATTAATTGAATATATTATTAATTTATATATAAAAATATAAAATATATAATATATTTATATTTATATAACATTTATATATAAATCCATATAAATTATATATTTTATATAATTTATATGAATTTATGTAAAAAATTATATATAAGATATAAAATATATATTATTAATATATTAATTAAATATATAATATTAATTATTAATTAAACATATAATAAATATCATATATAAATGTGTATTATATAATATATAATATATTGTATTAATAAAATATATAATTATATATAAATATATATAAATATCCAATTTCCAATATCCAATATCCAATTTAATATTATAATATATTTAATATTATAATATATAATACTTAAAATATATAAATATATATAAATATAAATGTCATATATAAATATGTATTATATAATATATGCAATATATTAATGATATTAATTATTATCAATTATATAATCATATAATATAATTAATATATTATAATAGTTATTAATTAATATTGAAATTAATATTAATAAGTACTGATAATTATTATATTAATAGATAAGATAATATACATATTGTATAATATATAATATATATGACATATATTATATATATAACATTGTATATATAACATTAGATTATTATATATGTCATTTAATATACATAACATTATATTATATTATAATATAATATAGATATATATAGATATAGATGATAGATAGATAGATAGATAGATAGATAGATAGATAGATAGATAACATTTTCATTATCCATTTATCCATTGGTGGACACTTAGGTTGTTTCCATATCTTGAGTCTTGTAAATAAACATAGGGGTGCATATATCTTTTTGAGTTGGTGTTTTGGTTTTCTTTGGGTAAATATCCAATAGTGGAATTATTAAATCACGTGGTATTTTTATTTTCAATTTTTTGAGGAACTTCCATACTCGTTTCCACAATGGCTGTACCAATTTACATTTCCGCGGACACAAGTGCTCATTTTTCTCCACATCCTTGCCAGCACTCATTCTTTCTTATCTTTTTTTGGACATTCTAACAGGTGTGAGGTGATATCTTATTGGGTTTTTGATTTGCATTTATCCAATGATGAGTGATGTTGAACATCTTTTCATGTGTCTGTTGGTCATATGTAGGTCTTCTTTGGAAAAAGTGTCCATTTAAGTCTTCTGAGCATTTTTTAATTGAATTATTTTTGGGTTTTATTGTTTTGTTTTATTTGTTTTTTGGGGTTTTTTTAGTGCTGACTTGCATAAGTTCTTTATATATTTTGGATATTAACCCTTTTTTGGGTATATCATTTTCAAATATCTTCTCCCATTCAGCAAGTAGTATTTTTGTTTTATTGGTGGTTTCCTTTGAAGTGCAAAAGCATTTTATTTTGATGTAGTCCTAATAGTTTATTTTTACTTTTGTTTCCTTTCTTTTGGAGATATAACTAAAAAAAAAAATATTGCTATGGCCAATGTCAGAGAATTTATTGCCTGTGCTCTCTTCTTGAATTTCTATTATTTCAGGTCTTGCATTTGGTTGTGATTAATTTTGAGTTTATATTTGTGTATGGTGTAAGAAAGCAGTCCAATTTCATTCCTTTGCTGTCCAGTTCTCCCAGCACCATTCTTATGCTGTCCAGTTTTCTCAACATGATTTGTTGAAAACACTGTCTTTTCCTCATTGTATATTTGTTCCTCTTTAGTTGAACATTAATTGATCATATAACTGTGGGTTTACTTCTAGGCTATCTGTTCTGTTCCATTGATTTATATGTCTATTTGTGTGTGTGTGTGTGTGTGTGTGTGCCAGTTTCAGACTGTTTTGATTACCGTAGCTTTGTAGTATATATTGAAATCTGGGGTTGTGATACCTCCAGCTTCATTATTTCTCAGGACTTCTTTGGCTATTAGGGGACCATCTGTGGTTCCAGAAGTGAAAATGCTGTGGGTATTTTAATATGTCTTGCATTGAATCTGTAGATTGTTTTGGGTATTATGGACATTTTAACAATATTAATTCTTCCAATCCATTAGCATGGGATATCTTTCCATTTGTTCATGTTATTTTCAATTTCTTTCATAGCTGTTTTATAGTTTTCAAAGCCTTTCACTTCTTTGGTTTAGTATATTCCTAGGTATTTTATTCTTTTTGGTTCAATTATAAATGGTGTTGATTTTTTAAATTTCTCTTTTCGTGACTTCATAGTGTAGTGTATAAAACACTGCCAATTTCTGGGTATTGATTTTGTATCCTGATGCTTTGCTGAATTTGTTTATTACTTCTAGTAATTTTTTGGTGGAATCTAGGATTTTGTGTATACTGTCATGTCATCTGCAAATACTGACTGCTGAACTTTTTCTCTATTACTATATATGTCTATTATTTCTTTTTTTGTTGTATTATTGCTGTGACTTGAACTTCCAGTACAATGTTGAATAAAAGTGGCAAGATTGGTCATCCTTGTCTTGTTCCTGACCTTAGAGCAAAAGCTCTCAGTTTTTCACTATTGGGTATGATGTTAGCTTTAGGGTTTTCATACATGGCCTTTACTGTATTGAGATCTGTTATCTCTAACTCCACTTTTTGAGTTTTTATCATGAAAAGATGTTGAATCTTGCCAATGTTTCTTCTGCATCTATTGAGATGATCATATAATTTCTGTTCTTCATTTTGATGATGTGGTATATGACAATTGATTTGCTAATATTAAACCATCCTCTCATCCTGGGAATAAATTCCACCCGATCATAATTAACGATCTCTTTAATGTATTGTTGTATTCGGTTGATAATATTGTGTTGTGGATTTTTACTTCCTTGATCATCAGGCTATTATCCTGTAGTTATCTCTTTTTGTGATGTCTTTAGTTTTGATATTAGGTAATGCTGGCCTTGTAAAATGTGTTTGAAAGCTGTTCTTCTCTTCTATTTTTTGGAATATTTTGAGGAACAGAGCTATTAACTCTTTTGTTTGATAGAATTCATCTGTGAATTAATCTGGTCCTGGACATTTATTTTTTGGTATATTTTGATTATCAATTCTGTTTCATTACTTGTAATCAGCCTCTTCAGATTTTTTTTTAAGATTTTATTTATTTGACAGAGAGAAACACAGCGAGAGAGGGAACACAAGCAGAGGAAATGGTAGCGAGAGAAGCAGGCTTCCTGCAGAGCAGGGAGCCCGATGCAGGGCTCGATTCCAGGACCCTGGGATCATGACCTGACCCGAAGGCAGATGCTTAACGACTGAGCCACCCAGGCACCCCTTCAGATTTTTTATTTCTTCCTGGCTCAGTTTTGGATGATTGTATGTTTCTGGGAATTCATTCATTTCCTATATATGTTGTCCAGTTTTTTGGTGTATAGTTTTCATAGTATTATCTTACAATCCTACTCAGGTGTCATTTGTTACTTCTCTTTCTCATTTCATTTATTTGGGGCCTATTTTTCTCTTGATGATTCTGGCTAAAGATTTGTCAATTTTGTTTATCTGATCAAAGTGCCAGCTCTTGGTTTCATTGATTTTTACATTGTTTTTAGCCTCTATATTACTTATTTCAGCTCTGATTTTTTTCACTCTGATTTCTATTATTTGCTTTCTTCTACTCACCATGGGCTTTCATTGTTCTTTTTCTAGTTCCTTTAGGTGTAAGCTTAGATTGTTTATTGAGCTTTTTCTTGCTTCTTGAGGTAGTCTTGTTTCACTATATATTTCCCTCTTAAAATGACTTTTCCTGTATCCCAAAGACTTGGACTTTGTGTCTTCACTTTTCTTTGTCTCCATGTATTTTTTAAATTTATTCTTTGATTACTTCATTGATCCATTGATTGTTTAGTATCATGTTGTTTAACCTCCCCATGTTTGTGATTTTTCCAGTTTTTTTCTCTTGTGATTTATGTCTAGTTTCAGATGGCTGTGATCAGAAAAATGCATGGTACGATTTCAATCTTCTTAAATTCATTGACCCTTGTTTTATGACCTCATATGTGACGTATTTTGGATAATAGTCATTCTGTGCTTAAAAATAAGATGTTTTCTGTTGTTTTTGGGTGAAATGTTCTGTGTTTATTTGTTATGTCCATCTGGTCCCATGTATCATTGTTTTCCAATGTATTATTTTATATACATATTTTAATTCTAGTTAACATATAATGTATTGTTAGTCTCAGTGGTAGCATTTAGTGATTCATCAGTTGCATATAACACCCAGTGCTCATGACATCAATGCCCTTTTTAATGTCCATCACTGAATTACTGCATTCCCCCCATCTCCCTTCCAACAACCCTCTATTTGTTCTCTCTAGTTTAGTCTCTTATGGTTTACTTCTCTTTCTGTTTTTATCATATTATTCAATATTTTCCCCTACATTCATCAGTTATGTTTCTTAAATTCCACATATGAGTGAAATCATAAGGTATCCGTCTTTCTCTGACTGACTTATTTTGCTTAGTGTGATACACTAGTTCCATCCATGTTGTTGCAAATGGCAAGATTTCATTCTTTTTAATGTCTGATTGTATTAATTATATCAATATTCCATTGTATATGTATGTACCACATCTTCTTGATCCATTAAACCATCAATGCAGAGCTGGGCTCTTTCCAAATATTTTGGCTATTGTGGACATTGCTGCTATAAACATTGGGGTACATGTGCCCTTTTGAATTCAAATCAAAACCACACTGAAATACCACCTTACACCAGTTAGAATGGCCAAAATCAACAAGACAGTAAACAACAAATGTTGGAGAGGGTGTGGAGAAAGGGGCACCCACTTACACTGTTGGTGGGACTGCAAGCTGGTGCAGCCACTTTGGAAAACAATGTGGAGATTTCTCAAGAAATTAAAATTAGAGCTACCCTATGACTCTGCCATCTCACCACTGGGTATTTACCCCAAAGAAGCAGACGCATTACAAAGAAAGGCCACATGTACCCCAATGTTCATAGCAACAATGGCCACAATTGCCAAACTGTGGAAAGAAAAGAAAGATGCCCTTCAACAGATGAATGGATAAAGAAGATACGATACATATACACAATGGAATATTATGCCTCCATTGGAAAGGACAAATATCCAACTTTTGTATCAGCATGGATAGGACTGGAAGAGATTATGCGGAGTGAAATAAGTCAATCAGAGAGAACCAATTACCTTATGGTCTCACTTACATGCTGAGAAACATGGAGGGCATTGTGAGAAGGAAGGGAAAGGTGAATGGTGGAAATCAGAGGGGGAGATGAACCATGAGAGACTGGACTCTGAGCAACAAACTGAGCGTTTAGGAGGGGTGGGGGTGGGAGGTTGGGCGAGCCTGGTGATGGGTATTGATGAGGGCACATATTGCATGGAGCACTGGATGTGGTGCATGAACAATAAATCTTGTAACATTGAAAAAATAAAATAAACATATTTGGGGGAAAAATAAAATAAATAAATAAATAAATAAATAAATAAATAAATAAATAGTAGTGCAATTTCTGGGTCATAAGGTAGTTCAATTTTTAATTTCTTGAGGAATCTCCATAGTGTTTTCCAGAGTGGCTGCACCAGTTTGCATTCCTACTAACACTGGAAGAGGGTTCCCAGATAAAGATACTAAAAAGGAGAATTATAGACCAATATCCCTGATGAACATGGGTGCAAAAATTCTCAACGAGACAATAGCTAATTAGATCCAACAGTACATTAAAAGGATTATTCACCACAACCAAGTGGAATTTATCCCTGGGCTGCAGGGGTTGTTAAACATCCACAAATCAATCAACATCATACATCACATTAGTAAAAGAAAGGATAAGACCCATATGATCCTCTCTACACATGCAGAAAAAGCATTTGACAAAGTACATCATTCTTTCTTGATAAAAATCTTCAACAAAGTAGAGGGAACATATCTTAACATCACAAGGGCCATATATGAAAGAGTCTTCAGTCAATATCTTCCTCAATGAGGAAAAACTGAGAGCTTTTCTCCTAAGATCAGGGACATGACAAGGATTTCCACTCTCACCACTGTTGTTTAATATAGTATTGGAAATCCTACCCTCAGCAATCAGACAACAAAAATAAATAAAAAGCATTTGACCCAATGTGTCACTTAAACATTTTTTCCTTATTGATCTTCTGTCTGGATGACCTATCCATTGATATACACGGAATATTATAGTCCCCTACTACTATTGTATTACCATCAATTTCTCTTTATGTTTGTTAATATTTGATTTGTATATTGAGGTGCTTCAGAGTTAGGTGCATAGTTATTTACAATTGTTATATTTTGGATTGATCTCTTTTGGATTGATCCATTTATTGTTATGTAATTCTCTACTTTGTCTCTTGTTATAGTCTTTCTTTTAAAGGATATTATGTGTCATATATAAGTATTGCTACTCCAGTTTTTTTTTCCTCTTTTCTTTGCCTGGTGAAAGTTTTCCCATTCCTTCACTTTCAGCCCATAATATGTCTTTAGGTGTGAGATGAGTCTCTTGTAAGAAGCATGTAGATGGGTCCCTTTTTTAAATGGGACCTATTTTGCTACTTTATGTCTTTTGATTAAAGCATTTAGGCCATTTACATTTCAAGTAATTATTGATAGGTAGGTACTTATTGTCATTTTGTTATTTGTTTTCTGGTTGTTTTGTATTTCTTTTTTTCCCCTCCTTCTCTTGCTCTCTTTCTTTGTGATTGATGAGTATCTATGATGTTATGTTTGGCTTTCTTTTTCTTTTTCTTTATTTTTTTGTGTATCTGTCATAAGTTTTGGTTTTGTGATTGCCATGAGGTTCATATATAACATCTTAAATAGCAATCTATATTAATTTGATGACCATTTAAATTTTATATATGCTTTAAAAAAGAAAGAAAAGTATTTTTCTTTTCTCTTCCCATTTTACTCCCTTCTCCATGTTTTATATATATGTGGTCATATTTTACATCTTTTTATTCCTAATTTCCTATGTCTAATTATGGAAATTATTATGTCCATTTCTTTTTCACTTAAAGAAGTCTCTTTAACATTTCTTATAAGGCTAGTTTAGATGTGATAAACTCCTTTATCTTTTGCTTGTCAAGGGGAGCTTTATCTCTCTTTCAAATCTGAAAGATAATCTTGTCTGGTAGAGTATGCTTGGATATAAGTTTTTCTTTTCAGCATTTTGAATATATCATGGCAGCCCCTCTGGCCTGCAAAATTTCTTCTGAAAACTCAGTTGATGGCTTATAGGTTTTCCCTTATAGGTAATTTTTTTGTTTCTTGATGAATTTAAGATTCAGCAAGATTCCCTCTTTATCTATAACCTTTGGATTTTTTTTATTTGCATTAATGTTTTATTAATTATTAAAATCTATCATATTTGAAAATTAACATTTTATTTTTTTTATTATGTTCACTTGGCCACTGTATAGCACACAATTAGCTTTTGATGTAGTGTTCAATGATTCAATGATTCACTAGTTAAGTTTAAGACCCAGTGCTCATGTGGTGGGGAATGTTTTTGGGTTCATCTTGTTTGGCACTCTCTGTGATTCTTGGACTTGGATGTCTATTTCCTTCCCTAGGTTAGGGAAATTTTATTATTTTCTTCAAATGGGTTTTCTAAACTTTTCCCTCTCTCTTCGTCTTCTGGGACCTGTATAAAGCAAATGTTTCTTTACTTGATATTGTTTAAGAGATCTCTTAACTTATCACCATTTTTAAAAAGTATTTTCTTTTTTTTAGGATTTTATTTATTTATTTGACAGAGAGAAAGAAATCACAAGTAGGCAGAGAGAGGGGGAAAGCAGGCTTCCTGCTGAGCAGAGAGCCTAATACTGGGCTGGATCCCAGAACCCTGAGATCATGACCTGAGCCGAAGGTAAAGGCTTTAACCCACTGAGCCACCCAGGCACCCCATTAAAAAGTATTTTCTTTTTCACTGTCCAAATTGTGTACTTTCTGTTACCTTATCTTCCAGATCATTAATATGTTCATCTAATCTATTGTTCATTGCTTCTAGTGTTTTTCCTTTTTTTAAATTTCAGTTACTATATTATTCAACACTGGTTCTTTTAAATATTTTCATCTCTTTATTGAAGGTCTCAGTTCTTCCACTCTTTTCTCCAGCCCAGTGAACACTTTTATAATCATTAAATTCTTTAAATTTTAAAACATATTGCTTATCTCTGTTTCATGTAGGTTTTTTTCCTGAGTTTTTTCTTGTTTTTTTTTTTTTTTTAGGGGGGGCATATTCTTCTGTCTCCCCATTTTGCTTGACTTTCTGTGTTTGTTTCCATTGATTAGACAGAAAAACTACTTTCTAAACTTGAAAGAGTGGTCTTGGGTATCATGTCTCCTATGCAAACAATGTAGGCTTGGTGACATTTTCTGGCTGGTTGGAGCTGTGGATGTATATGCTAGTTACTCTTAAAGTGTGATTTTCTACAGAAAGAAGAAAAAATAATGAAATAAAAATAAAGAAGGAAAAAGTAATTAATAAAAGAAAAGAGATAAGGAAAAAAGGAAAAAAATAAGAAATAAAAAGAAAGTAAGAAATAAAGAGAAACATTTTAAAAACGAGAACAAAATGAGACAAATTAAAAATTAATAAAATAATAATCTTTGACAAAACAGGAAAAAATATCTAGTGGAAAAAAGACAGTCTCTTCAATAAATGGTGCTGGGAAAAATGGACAGCTATATGTGGAAGAATGAAACTGGACCATTCTCACACCATACATGAAGATAAACTCGAAATGGATAAAAGACCTCAATGTGAGGCAGGAATCTATCAAAACCCTAAAGGAGAACATAGGCAGTAACCTGTTCGACATCAACCACAGCAACTTCTTTCAGGACATGTCTCCAAA
>CM053612.1:19304909-19341155 GCA_028646535.1 Procyon lotor
CACCTTACACCAGTTAGGATGGCCAAAATCAACAAGACAGTAAACAACAAATGTTGGAGCGAATGTGGAGAAAAGGGAACCCTCTTTTACTGTTGGTGGGAATGCAAGTTGGTGCAGCCACTTTGGAAAACAGTGTGGAGATTCCTCAAGAAATTAAAAATAGAGCTAATCTATGACCCTGCAATTACACTCCTGAGTATTTACCCCAAAGAAGCAGATGCATTACAAAGAAGGGTCACATGTACCCCAATGTTCATAGCAGCAATGGCCACAATTGCCAAACTGTGGAAAGAACCAAAATGCCCTTCAACAAATGAATGGATAAAGATATGGTACATATATACAATGGAATATTATGCCTCCATCAGAAAGGACGAATATCCAACTTTCCTATCAACATGGATGGGACTGGAAGAGATTATATGGAGTGAAATATGTCAAGCGGAGAAAGCCAATTATCTTGTGGTCTCACTTAAGTGTGAAGCACAAGGAAAAACATGGAAGGCATTGTGAGAAGGAAGGGAAGGGTGAATGGGGGGAAATCAGAGGGGGCAATGAACCATGAGAGACTGTGGACTCTGAGCAACAAACTGAGGGTTTTGGAGGGGAGGGTGTGGAGGGTTGGTGAGCTGGGTGGTGGGCATTGAGGAGGGCATGTATTGCATGGAGCACTGGGTGTGGTGCATGAACAATTAACCTTATAACACTGAAAAAATAAAATAATCATATTTGGAAAAAAAAAAAGAAGAACATGTGCTGGAAGGGCAGTGATCTTTAGAATTCTCCAAGAACAAAAGAGCTGGTGGGAAATGCCTGCATGACTCAGTCAATTAAGCATCTGCCTTTGGATCAGCTCATGTTCCCCAGGGTCCTGGGATCGAGTCCTGCATCAGGCTCCCTGCTCCATGGGGAATATGCTTCTCCTTCTCCCTCTGCACCTCACCCATGGTCATTCTCTCTCTCTCAAATAAATAAATGCAATCTTTTTTTTTTTTTTTTTTTTTAAAGAGCTGGTGGATGTCATTTTCCTCCCTACCCCACAGCCAAGATACAGACACCTGTGAGAACTAGTGCCAACACTTTTCACCTATTTACTAACCTTTTACTTCACCTTTTTACTAACACTATGCTGAACCCTGCACCCTCTTGAGGCCCTGTCTCCTCCAACCTGGCCTTGGCAGATGTTCTCCAAAGCAGCTTCAGGTCCAGTCCCACAACAGAGCAGTGGACACCTTGTTAATACCATGAGCCTTGCCCTACATTCTCCTGCAGGCCCACCCATCTAACATGTCTTCCATAAGAATACCTTCAAATCTTTGCCACAAGCATGGCCTGTGAAAGAGCCTGAGAGTGTCCAGAACTACTCAAAATTTACTCCTGATCTGGATAGAGGGGAAGATAACCACACATATTAGCTCCACTGTGACCCCAGTACTAGGCTGAGGGCAGACATATGATTGGACTGTAGAGTTGCCTGCTCATCAACAAAAGCCTCTCAGGAGACAACACAGGGAGAGCATGCTACAGTTCCCCATGACTGAAGCTCTGACAAATGTCTGGTAAAACCCAACTCAATCCAAAGGTAGCCCCAAATTGGCCCATTAACATCACAGGGACCAAACCCTGCCCACAACAGGAAATAGAGCCACCGCAGTGACTAGACTGAAGGCAGATCTGGTTCAGCCAACAGTAAGGCACAAACAACACACATAGGAGACACCCATGAAGCACCAGGTCCTGGTGAATAGGGGACATTACACTACAGGCCACAATAAGAACTCTTCTTCATTAGGCCACTACTTTCAAAAGCAGGAGATATACTGACTTTCCTAATGCATAGAAAGACACAGAGTGTTAGAATGAGGAAACAAAGAGTCATTCCCCAAATAGGAGAGAATAAGAACAAATCACATCAAGACAGCTAAGTGAAATGGAGATAAGTAATGCGGCTGTTAGTGAATTTAAAGTAATGGTCATAAACATACTTGATGGACTTGAGAAAAGAGTGGAAGTTCTCAGTGAAACCCTTAATAAAAAGATAGGAATAAAAAAAGAACCAATCAGTGATGAAGAACTCAATTAACTGAGATTAAAAATACACTAGAGGGAAATCAGAGGGGGCGATGAACCATGAAAGATGGTGGACTCTGAGCAACAAACTGAGGGTTTGGAGGGGAGAGGGTTGGGGGGTTGGGCAAGCCTGGTGGTGGGTATTGAGGAGGGCACATATTGCATGGAGCACTGGGTGTGGTGCATGAACAATTAATCTTGTAACACTGAAAAAATAAAATAAACATATTTGGGAAAAAATACACTAGAGGGAATAAATAGTAGACTAGAGGAATCAGAAGGAAGAATCATTGACTAGGAAAACAGTAATGGAAAGCAATCAAGCTGAACAAGAGATAGAAAAAGGAATAATAAAAAAACGAGGATAGATTAAGGGAACTCAGTAATTTAATAACAATCACATAATAGTGATCACATAAGGAGAAGAGACAGAAAGGGGGGGCAAAAAATTCAATAAATAATAACTCAAAACTTCCCTAATTTGGGAAAGGAAAAAAAAAAATTCTGATCCAGGAGGCACAGAGAACACCCGCACACCAGAAAATCAATCCAAGGACATCCACACTGAGACACTTAGGAATTAAAATGACAAAAGGTAGTGATAAAGAGAGAATTTTAAAAGCAGCAAAAGAAAATAAAATATTTACATACAAGGGAAACCCCAGAAGGTTTTAGCTAATTTTTCAGCAGAAATTTGGAGGCCAAAATAGAGTGGCATGACACATTCAAAGTGCTTCAAGGAAAAAAACCTGCAACCAAGAAGATTCTATCCATCAAGGCTATCATTCAAAATAAAAAGAGAGAAAAAGGGTTTCTCAAACAAAGTTAGAAGAATTTATACCTACTAAACCAACTTTATATGAAGGGTTAAAGAGCATTCTTTGAGTGGAAAGGAAAGACCAGGATTAGGGGTGAGAAAAATAGAAAGTGAAAGAGCAATAAAATCAAGTGCACCTATAAAAATCAATCAAGGGGTTCTCCAAATAAAAGATGTGAAGTATAACACCATATAGATAAAATATGTGGAGTAAGGAAAGGGAGTAAAAATTTAGTGCTTTTAGAATGGGTTCAAACTTAAGTGACCAACTTAATACAAATTGTTCTATGCATAAATTGTTATATATAAACCTAAGGGTAACTACAAATTTTAAAAAAATGGTAATAGGTATTCAAAAACATAAAGAGAAAGGAATCCAAGTATACTGCTAAAGAAAGATGTCAAATGACAAAAGAAGAGAGCCAGAGAAGAACTACAAAAACTATTTTAAAATGAGAAACAAAATAGCAATAAGTACATACCTAACAATAATTATTTTGAATGTAAATGAACTAACACTTTGAACAAAAAAATAGGATGAGTGAATGGATAATAAAGCAAGTCCCATCTATATGCAGCTTACATGAGACTCATTTCAGACCTGAAGATACGTGCAAACTGAAAGTGAAGGGATGGCAAAGCATTTATCATGCAAATAGAAATGAAAAGAAACCTGATGTAGCAATATTCAAATTGGACAAAATAAGTCTATAACAAGAGACAAAGAAGGATTCTATATAATCATAGAAGGAATAAATCAACACAAATTTATCACAATTGTAAATATTTATGCACTCAAGATGGGAACACCCAAATACATAAAGCAGCTGCTGACAAACATAAAGGAAATAATTGACATTATTTCACTCATATGAGGAATTAAAGAATAAAACTAATTGATATGGGGGGTCATAAAATAGAGGCAAATCAGGAAACAGACTTTTTGTTACTTTGTTACTGGAGGGGAGGAGGGCACGGGGATGAGTTAAATAGGTGATGGATATTATAAAGGGCACTTGCAATGAGCACAGGGTGCAGTATGTAACATATTACTAGATTCTACAACATAAACCAATATTAAACTGCATGTTAACTGACTGGAATTTAAATAAAAATTTGGTGAAATTAAAAAAAAATAAAATCATTGTCCCTTCATAAAAAAATATGCTAGTATAGTTAATTATATTAATTAGTGTTTCCAAACTAAATTATCACTCATCTAGTTTACCATTATGGTGGCCTTATATTTATTATAAGTATTAGCATGGGCTTATCTACTCCTTTTGACAGCTCATAATTTAAATTTCCCATTTTTCTCTTTGAGAACTAAGCCATGCCATGGTCCAGGTGATACCAAAATCAGGGCAAGTTTCAGCTTCCTTCCACTTTGTATGCAACTTTTTTTTTTTTTTTTTTGCAAAGAATTTAATATGAACTTTATTTTTTCCCCAAATATGTTTTTTTTTATTTTTTCAGTGTTACAAGATTATTTTTTCATGCACCAAACCCAGTGCTCCATGCAATACATGTCCTCCTCAATACCCACCACCCAGCTCGCCCAAACCCCCACCCCCCCCCCTCCAAAACCCTCAATTTGTTCCTCAGAGTCCACAGTCTCTCATGGTTCATCTCCCCCTCTGATTTCTTTTTTTTTTTTTTTAAGATTTTTATTTATTTATTTGACAGAGAGAGAGAGATCACAAGTAGGCAAAGAGGCAGGCACAGAGAGAGGGGAAAGCAGGCTCCAGGCTTGATACTAGGACCCTGAGATCAGGACCTGAGCAGAAGGCAGAGGATTTAACCTACTGAGCCACCCAGGTGCCCATTATGCAACTTTTTTCTCTAATTTTTACCTCATGAGAAAATACATTTTTCTTTAAGTCTCTATATGCAGATTATTCAGTACACAGAAACTTTATTTTTCCCCCAGGAGAGAATAATCTAGAGATGGCCAACAACACTCTCCTCATATGCCAAGTTTAGGGAAAACAGCTCTGGTTTCAAATCAACGTTTAGGTTAAAAGCCCCCCAAAGACAAAATTTTGTTATGAGTACAATTATAGGTGACACAAATTAATTGGAATAAAGGAATATATTTAAGTAAGCATTGTGGTAAATTCCCTGTCTTTTCTGTTGTTAGCTAAATTCATTTAAAACAAACAAACAAACAAAAATGATGACCTTCATTGATAAGGTTGAAGTGAAGTAAAAACGTTTTCATTTCCTTTTCACCTTGAAGGTTGATTTTTATCAGATCACTTAAATACATTTAAAAATGATGTCTATAGGCAGGGGTGAACTTTTAATTTCATTTTTTCATATATCAGTTTTACTGGCCAATAGATTGATGATAGCTAGCTAGCTAGATAGATAGATGATAGATAGTTTTACCTAGCACTTACTAGTTTTTATATGAAATAAAAAATAATTTGACTAGAAAACTACAGTTTTATTGTTTAATAACGGGTAGATGTGTTCGGTTTTGTTCAGTGTATATAACTATAAATATATATACCCTCTACTAGAGTATGTTAATATATTCATTTACATATTTCCTCTCCATTTAATTAACTTTAAATATTTATCTTAATTTTAAATATGCTGTTTGTCATAGATTTTACTGATGCCTGATCTACATATTTTTTAAAATTTAAATTCCATTAGCCAACACATATTACATCATTAGTTTCAGATGTAGTGTTCAACAATTCATCAGTTGTGTATGACACCCAGTACTCATTACATCACGTGCCCTCCTTAATACTCATCACCCAGTTTCCCTATTCTCTCACCCACCTCCCCTTCAGCAGCCCTCACTTTGTTTCCCATAGTTTAGAGTCTCATGATTTGTCTCCATCTCTGATTTCTTCCCATTCAGTTTTCCCTCCCTTCCTTTATGGTCCTCTGCATTGTTTTTTATATTCCACATATGAGTAAAACCATGTGACAATTGTCTTTCTCTGATTTACTTATTTCACATAGCATAGTATCCTCCAGTTCCATCCAAGTTGATGTAAATAGTAAGTATTCATCTTTTCTGATGGCTGAGTAATATTCCATTGTGTAATATATATATATATATATAATATATATATTTATATATATAATAATTATATATGTAATTATATATTAATTATATATATACATTATATATGTAATTATATATATAATAATTATATATATATAATATATATATATTCCATTGTATATATACACATATACAAATATAAATATATATTCCTGTGCATATATATACATATATAAACAAATATATATATTCCATTGTATATATGTGTGTGTGTGTGTGTGTGTGTGTGTGTGTGTGTGTACATATGTAGCACATCTTCATTATCCATTCATTGTTGAAGGACATCTTGATTCCTTTCCACAGCTTGGTTATTGTGGACAATGCTGCTATGAACATTGGGGTGCATGTGCCCTTTTGGATCACTACATTTGTATCTTTGTGGTAAATACCCAGTAGTGCAATTGCTAGGTCATAGGTTAGCTCTATTTTTAACCTCCTGAGGAACCTCCATACTGTTTTCCAGAGTGGCTGTACAAGCTTGCATTCCCACCAACAGTATAAGAGTGTTCTTTCTCCACATCCTAGTCAACATTTGTTGTTTCCTGAGCTGTTAATTTTAGCCATGCTGACTGGTGTAAGGTGGTACCACATTGTGGTTTTGATTTGTATTTCGCTGATAAAAAATTATGTTGAGCAATTTTTCATGTGACTGTTGGTCATTTGAATGTCTTCTTTGAAGAAATGTCTGTTCATGTCTTCTGACCATTTCTTGATTGGATTATTTGTTCTTTGGGTGTTGAGTTTGAAAAGTTATTTATAGATCTTAGGGGCACCTGGGTGACTGAGTGGGTTAAAGCCTCTGCCTTCGACTCAGGCCATGATCCCAGGGTCCTGATATTGAGCCCAGCATCAGCCTCCTTGCTCAGCAGGGAGGAGCCTGCTTCCCCCCCCACCTCTCTCTGCCTGCCTCTCTGCCTACTTGTGATCTCTCTCTCTCTCTCTCTGTCAAGTAAATAAATAAAATCTTAAAAAAAAAAGTTATTTATAGATCTTGGATAGTTGCCCTGTATCTGATATGTCATTTGCAAATACCTTCTCCCATTCTGTAGGTTTACTTTTACTTTTATTGACTGTTTCCTTTGCTGTGCAAAATCTTTTTATCTTTATGAAGTCCCAATAGTTCATTTTTGCTTTTGTTTCCTTTGTTTTAGGCAAAGTGTTTGGAAAGAAGTTGCTGTTGCCAAGGTGGAAGATGTTGCTGCCTGTGTTTTCCTCTAAGATTTTGATGGATTCCTGCCTCATATTTAGGCCTTTTATCTTTTTTGAGTTTAGCTTTGTGTGTGGTGTAAGAAAATGGTCCAGTTTCACGCTTCTACCTGTGGCTGTCCAATTTTCCCAGCACCATTTATTGAAGAGACTGTTTTTCCCCCCACTGGATATTATTTCTTGCTTTGTTGAAGATTAGTTGACCATATAGTTGAGGGTCCATTTCTGGGTTCTCTGTTCCATTCCACTGATCTATGTGTCTGTTTTTGTGTGACTATCACACTGTCTTGATGACTACAGCTTTGTAACATAGTTTGAAGTTAGACATTGTGATGCCACCAACATTGGCTTTCTTTTTCAACATTCCTCTGACTATTTTGGGTTGTTTTTCGTTCCGTGCAAATTTTTAGATTATTTCTTCCAGTTCTATGAAAAATGTTGATGGTATTTTGATAGAGATTGAATTGAATGTGCAGGTTGCTCTGGGTAGCATAGACATTTTAGCAATATTTATTCTTCCAGTCCATGAGCATGGAATGTTTTCCATCTCTTTATGACATCCTCAATTTATTTCATAAGTGTTCTGTAGTTTTTGGAGTACTGATCCTTTACCTCGTTAGTTAGGTTTATTCCTAGGTATCTTATGTTTCTTGGAGCCATTGTAAATGGGATCAATTCCTTAATTTTTCTTTTTTCAGTCTCATTGTTAGTGTATAGAAATGTAACTGATTTCTCTTTTTTAAAAGATTTTATTTATTTAACAGAGAGACAGACAGTGAGAGAGGAAACAAGCAGGGGAAATGGGAGAGGGAGAAGCAGGGAAAATGACATGGGACTCACCCTGGGATCATGACCTGAACTGAAAGCATACACTTAACAACTCAGCCACCCAGGTACCTCAGAAATGTAACTAATTTCTGTGCATTGATTTTGTATCCTGCCATGTTTCTAATTGTTGTATGAGTTCTAGAAATTTGGGAGTTGATTCAACATAATATAGTTATTTTTTTCCAGTACAATTTAGATCTTTTAGTCTGTCACCAGTGGTAACAATGTAATTTCTTGTGTGCTTGCCATGGCTGGACACTGTACTAGATACTATATTTTCATTACACCATTTAATATGTACAAAAATCCTGTAAGGTAGATTATATTTAATAATTTTATTGCCCATGAGAAAAACTGAAAACAAGTTAGGTAGCTTGTCCATGATTATATAGCCCTCTAGTCGGTGGTAGAGTGTGACTGAAACTCAAGCGAATCTATTCCCAAAATCTGGACAGAAATAATTGGAGGCAGAGAATAGCCATTTGATACTTGTTGACTGATTCATCAAATATTTACTGAGCACCTAACTCTAGAGTAACACTGTGTGTGCAAAAGTAATGTAAGTAAAACCATGATTATACAGGGATGCATAGCTAAGACTTCATAAGCACTAAGATAGGTAAAGAAATTTCTTTTTTCTGTTCTTACTGTTTCTGAGTCAAGGTCTGTACTGAGTGCTTTATACACTATCTAACTGGAACCTCGCAAAACCTTTTAAAGCAGCTATTTTTATCCTCCTCTTACAACTGAGGAAGCAATGACTCAGAGCAGTTAAGAAAATTGATCTCAGCCATGTGTCTCATAAGTGCATATATAGGATAGGACTTAACTCATCCTTAAGTAATTATTCTAAACCATCCACTTTCTATGTATATGTCATGCTATTTGTATTTTTTGACACTAGAACCACAGAATCATATCTTGAAAGAATCTTTTTTTCACTTTAAAAATTTTGTATTTTATTAGTGTAATTGCAGAGTTTATAGTTACCTATATAATACAATTTATGTTGTCACATCACCAGCTTAATGCGTGAGCTTACTTTTCCATTACTAGAAAAATGTTATTGTGACCTTAATAATAGTGAGAATTAATAGTCATTTATATGCACTTCTGCTTAAGAGAAAAGGTTTTTGTTTATTTTTTTGTGGGTATAAATCAGCTTTTTAATTTAGTTTTGTTTGGGTTCCATTTTACATAGCATATTCCCAGGTACACATATACTTTCGCTGGTGGTTTCCAGTTCTTTCTTTTTTTATTAACATATGATGTATTATTTGCCTCAGGGTACATGTCTGTGAATCATCAGGCTTACCTATTCACAGCACTTACCATAGCACATACCCTCCAGTGTCCATAACCCAGCCACCCTATCCCTAACGTCCTACCTCCCAGCCACTCTCAGTTTGTTTTGTGAGTTTAGGAGTCTCTTATGGTTTGTCTCCTTCCCGATCTCATCTTGTTTCATTTCCCTCCTCACCCCACCACAACCCCCCGCCCTGCTTCTCAAATTCATGGGATAGTCTTGAAAGCATCTTAATAATAATCAAGTTTAATTTCTTCATAACAAGGTCAGTACTCAAAGCTACTAATGCTCAAGTTAGTGGTATAGGTCCCTGGCACTGAACTTTTTCTCTGCACCAGGCCCTTATGTGTTTGATCTATTACTATTTAAGATTGTTGAGTGAAATATTCTCTCACAACTTGGCTTGCTTATAATCTACAGTTTTCCTTGATGTTTCCCCCAACTGAATATATAAACATATTATTTTACATGCCAGGGATCTATTCTATTGTGAAAGTTCATGGAAATCCAAGTTAGCCTGGGGTGAGATTTAAATACTTGGATGTAATCAGAGTAGTATTTTCAGAATTTACTTATAATTATTGTTGTTCATTTTTGTGTTCTCCCTTCATTTGAAAAAAAGTAATAGAAAACTTTTCCTGAAGGTCATATTGTTTCTTACTTAATTTTAGCTTTCAAAATGACATTTTATAAAATAAGTGTAGGATTAAAAAAAAAAAAAAAGCACAAACAACTGGGGCAGCTGGGCGGTGCAGTCAGTTGAGCATCTGCCTCTTGGTTTTTGCTCAGGTAATGATCTCAGGGTCATGAGACTGAGTCTTGTGTTGGGCCCTGCTCTGAGCACAGAGTCTGCTTGAGATACTCTCTCCCTCTCCCTGCCCCTCATGCTTGTGTGCGCTCTCTCTCTCTCTCAAATAAATAAATAAACCTTAAAAAGTACAAAAAATTCCTCCAAATAGCAACACAGAAAAAATGCAATGTAAATACAAAGGAGTACTGCAAAATGAGGCACTGGCTGACTTTGGGTCTGAGGATCATAAGCACACAATCCAGGTTCTTCATAAAGAAGAACACATGTAGGAGAGTAGGGGCTAGCTTTGATTTTCTTTTTCATACAGCCATCTGGAGGCTAAGTGTAGCTCTAAATGGTGTGAAGCATGTCTGTATCCATAGCAAAGAAAACTAGCTCCTTGGGGACTCATTGAAGTATAAAAGTTTACAATTTTACAACAGTTGAAATACTGACATCAATATTAAAATAAAACCAAGATTTATTTAATAGTTAAAAATATAAAAGACTATAGGAGGAGACTCTGTGTGAAAAACTGGGAAATTCAGCAAGAAAAGAATTCTGTACCATTGGCAGAAATGAAAAATGGCACCTGCTGAACCCTCAAGAGGTGACTAGTAATTGTACAGAGCAGTGTTACATTTGCAAAAATGTTGTAAACAACTTCTTGCCAAATAAATCCCTGGTTCTTGTGGTGCCACAAGGTTCCTGCTTATGAAAACATGAACTTCTTGGCTTGTGCTCAAACCCTTTTCTTGTATTACCTACAGATTGAAAGCAATTACTGTTTTTCAGGGAACCTGAACGAATAATCCTACAAAATGTGTATGATGGTACAAAAGACCTTGAATACCCAAAGCAATCTTAAGGAAGAAGAACAAAGCTGGAAGTATCATAATTCCAGATTACAAGATAAACTAATAAGCTATAGTAATCAAAACACTATGGTACTGACACAAAAACAGACACATAGATCAATGGAATGAGATAGAGAGCCCAGAAACAAACCCACACCAATATGGTCAATTAATCTATGACAAAGGAGACACGAATATACACTGAGGAATATGCGCTGGAAATAAATAGTTCAGCTAGATGCAAACTACAGAGTTACATGCAAAAGAATGAAGCTGGAACACTTTCGTACACCATACACAAATATTTAATTCAAAATAAATTGTCACCTAACTGTGAAACCTGAAATTATAAAAATATTGAAAGAAAACATAGTAATATCTTGGATATCATCCTTAATAACATATTTATGAACATGCCTCCTCAGGCAAGGGAAACAAAAGCAAATGTTAAACTATTGGGACCACCCCAAAACAAAACTTTTTTTCACAGCAAAGAAAAACATCAGCAAAGCAAAAAGGTAACATAATGAATGGGAGGAAATATTTGCAAACGATACATCCATTAAGGGGTTAATACATAAAATATATGAAGAACTTTCGCAACTCAAAACACACACACATCCAATTTAAAAATGAAAGACCAGCAGACATTTTTCCAAAGAAATACAGATCGTCAATAGACAGGAAAAGATTCTCAACATCACTAATCATTAGGGAAATGTTAATCAAAGCCACAATAAGACATCACAAATCAACCAGAATGGCTAGAATCAAAAAAGACAAGAAATAACAAGTGTTGGTGAGGATGTGAAAAAAGGGAAACCTCACACACTGTTGGTGAGAATGTGAACTGGTGCAACCACTGTGGAAAACAATATGGAAGTGCCTCAAAAAATTAAAACAGAAATATCATATGATTGAGTAATTCCACTACTGGGTATTTACCAAAAGAAAACCAAAATTCTAATTTGTAAAGATTTATGCACTCCTATATTTATTGCAGCATTATTTACAATGGCCAAGTTATAGAAGCAATCCAAGTGTTTATCCATAGATGAGTGGATAAAGAAGTTGTGGTTTATAAATATACAACGAAATATTACTCAACAATAAGAAAGAATGAGATATTGACATTTGTGACCACATTGATGGAAATAGAAGGTATTATGCTAAGTGAAATAATTCAGACAGAGAAAGATAAATTCTTTTTTTAATTCTTTTTTTTTAAGATTTTATTTATTTATTTGATAGAGAGATCACAAGTAAGCAGAGAGGCAGGCAGAGAGAGGGGGAAACAGGCTCCCTGCTGAGCAGAGAGCCCAATCCCCAGATAGATCCCAGGACCTTGAGATCATGACCTGAGATGAAGGCGGAGGCTTTAACCCACTGAACCACCCAGGTGCCCCAAGAAAGACAAATTCTATGTGATCTAACATATATGTGGAATCTAAAAAAAAAAGAAAAAAAAGAATGAACAAACAAAAAGCAGATTCTTAAATACAAAGAACAAACATGATTGCTAGAGGAGAGTGAGAAGGGGTGATGGGCAAAAGAGATAAAAGGGATTAAGAAGTACAGACTTCCAGTTATAAAATAAATGTCACATAGATGAAAAGTCAAAATACGGAATATAGTTAGATATGTTATATATAGTTACAGTGTTATATGACAAATGATGACTACTTATTAAATCAACACATAAACACCTGAAATTAATATAACATTATATGTTAATTATACTTCAATAAAAAAGGGAAATGAATTTAATTTTATCATTAAATCCCAAAGTTGAGGAAAAAAGGATTCTAACATTTTATTATATTTTACTTTACTATGAATTCCCAATGAATTGTTTTAATAAGCAATAAGAAAGTAATCTGCATAGTCTTAAATTTTGATGACTCCTACCACTGCAAGTTTTTTTATATCACTTCCTTTATCTTGAAAAACGCCCCACAATTACAAAACACCTACTAGATTACAAAGCACCTCTTTAAAAAATTAACTTTTTTTATTAATGAGGAAAGTGTTTGTTTCAATAAAACTCAAAAGTAGAATTATACTTCAATAAAAAATACAGTGCAGTTAAAAAAAATGAGAAGTAGGGGCACCTGGTTGGCTCAGTGGGTTAAAGCCTCTGCCTTCAGCTCAGGTCATGATCCCAGGGTCGTGGGATCGAGCCCCGCATCGGGCTCTCTGCTCAGCGGGGAGCCTGCTTCCCTCTCTTTCTCTCTGCCTCTCTGCCTACTTGTGATCTCTCTCTGTGTCAAATAAATAAATAAAATCTTTAAAAAAAAATGAGAAGTAGAATCATGATGTAATGCTTGATTCCTATGGTGCAGTCTGAATCTATGCATGGACGTAGTTTTCCATAACTAGATATGAGCTGGAGAGAATGGCAATGAGTACTTGGGGTTTTAGTTGATATCTCACAGAAAAATAGTATATATATATATATATATATATATATATATATACACACACACATATATTATTTATTATGATTTATACATATTATTAAAATACTATTATTTATCCTTAATATTTAATATATATTATTTAATATATAATATAATATATAAATCAAATAACCCATATTATATATTAATACAAATATTAATTATTAATATTTAACATTATTTAATTTTTAGTTAGATAATTGAATCAATATTAATTTAATTAATATTGATTTGATATTATTTAATTTAAATAATTAAATTATGTCTGTTCAAATCAACAATTTAAATAATTTTATTTAAATTATTTGAATTAATGAATAATTGAACCAATATTAATTTAATCAATATTAAATTAGTTAACTATAATTAAATTAAATATAATGATTAAAATTAATTATATTTTATATATAAAATATAATACTTACATTATATAAATATATAATATATAAATATATAATAATATATCATATTAGAATTATATATAAAATTAATAAATTATAGAATAAATAAGTTTATTTAAATTATTTAATTTAATGAATAATTAATATTAATGTAATATTTATTTTAAAATTTAATTTATTAATTAACATTAATATATTGATATTTATATGATATTAAATATATACTAAATATATTATATATATGTTTTTTTCTTGTGTGTTACATTTATATTCTCATGAAAATGTAATCAACTTTGGAAATTACAAATACAAGGGTGGTGGGGTAAGATTCACTTCAAAAAAATTATTTCTGGCTCTGTCAATAGATAATAAGAAAATAAGATTTCACTTTCGGGCTAAAGCTTTGTCAAAAGCTCAATATTACCCCATAAGCCTTGTATTGGGAAAAAGAAGTGATGCAAATCATAGCCATAGAAAATACTATCCTGCTTACTAAAAGAAACATGCTGCTAAGTCAATACTATCTGGCCACCTTTGCTGAATTGATACATAAGGCTTTTCCTATATTTGTTACCGCATGAAATGCATCTGCTTCTCATTATAATTATTTAGGGTACTGCTTACCTTTCCCACTAGACCACAAGCTTTTCAAAAGCAGGCATTAGTATCTTGTGTTTTGCGTTACTCATAAATATTAGTTGAGAGATCATAACATGCTATTTAACTCCTTAGACAGTTTTTTTGTTTATAAAAGGAAGACAAAAAGATGAAGACAATAATTATTGTATGGTGAAAATTTTTAGCACTGTGTTAATCATAAGTAGGTACTCAGTATATGCTAGTTTCTTTCATCCATATGTCTTTGTATGTGCAGTGATTTTATGCAAATATTTTATGAATAAATAAAGGAATGATTGAGAGCAATCTATGTAAATTGAGTTTAAATTTACTTTAGAAGAAACTAACAATATTGAATAGGATAAAAAAAACACACAAAAGTATCCAAAATCTTTTATCTTACATATTAGTTTAAAAGGCCATCTCTTCCCAAAGAGTAAGAACATGATCAGTTTTTATTTTTGAAAAAATCAGAGCACTCTGCTCATTTAATACACCATAGGAATATTACTTTCATTTTAAGTCATTGTTCTCAAATATTGACTTCCTCCTTATCCTATCTCTAGTATAGTATAGCTTTCCATTAGGCTTAGCAAATTACTTTCCTTGACACATGGGATATTTATTACATTTATAGGTTTCAAGAGTAGCCAAAGTGTAAGATCATGGTCAGATGATGATGTCTCCCTTCCATACAGGAGATGGACTAACATAAGCGTATTAAACATACTAATGTGTTAAAAGAATTATATAAAAGCTACCTCAATAGACTAAGAGAAAGAAGCAGTGCACTGGTTTCTAAACCTAGGGACCAAACACACCAAGAGCCCCCAGGTAGATAACAATAGGTATCTGTATGCTATGTTAAATATTCTTAAAATCTTAAAGAATACAGGAAATATAAAATCTGATTATTCGTAGGTTACACAAGAAGAGGAATTTCTTTGTTTCTGGGTGAGCTTTTATCAAGTCACTGGTAAAAATCTCGTGTTTAAAGCCACACATGTCATATATAAATTATAAAGTCCCCATGTAGCACTGAATGACTCTGAAACTTCATGCAATTTCAAATTGAAAGAATCTTGGCAGAGATATGCTTGACAGATAAAACAATGCAACAACAAAACGATCTCAGTGATGAAATTTCTTTGGCCTTTCAGAATTTTTCTAAATTTCAGTTTCCTGTTGGTTTTGAAAGGCTACTATGCCATTCAAAAAATAGAAATATATTTAGATATGTATTTCC
Source organism: Procyon lotor (assembly GCA_028646535.1). Taxonomy (NCBI): domain Eukaryota; kingdom Metazoa; phylum Chordata; class Mammalia; order Carnivora; family Procyonidae; genus Procyon; species Procyon lotor. The sequence continues at coordinate 19,320,596 of CM053612.1, forward strand.
TCGAGTCAACTGATCAAATTACAATTTTCATTGGTTCTTGAGAACTTGCATTTAAGGTAATCATCACAAAAAGGTTTGCAACCCCATTTTTTTTTTTTTTTTACAAACTGCTATGTCACCACTCGGTAGACTAAGAATGAAACTAAACTGAAAAACACTTTTCTATTTAAAAGGTAGACTTAAATTTGGTCATTAGGACAGGCTGCACAGAGTGACAAAATCTTTGAACAGACTAATGGAACAAAATGTTTATTTCTACACATTTCTTTTTTTTTTTTTAAAGATTTTATTTATTTGACAGAGAGAAACATAGCAAGAGAGGGAACACAAGCAGAGGGAGTGGTAGCGGGAGAAGCAGGCTTCCTGCTGAGCAAGGAGCCCAATGCGGGCCTTGATCCCAGGACCCTGGTATCATGACCTGAGCCGAAGACAGACGCTTAACGACTGAGCCACCCAGATGCCCCTATTTCTACACATTTCTGATGTCTGAGCAGCTCTATTTGGAACCTCCATCTGGCTTTCCCATGTTATAAACAGATATGTAGAAATTCAAACTTCTGAAATTAGTCAGTGTGTTTTAACTTACTATTTTCTTCTTTTCCATTTCAGGAACCTACATTGGATATTACAGACCATCAAACCAGGTGCTGTGCTGTATCATGACAAATTACTTCAGCCACATTGTGTTCATTATGGACACAGTTTAAGGCAATATGACTGTGTAATCAGATATGATATACTACACAATCAACTATCACTTTGAGACATCTAAAGAGACAAATTTAAAAAAAAATTAAAGTTGGGAGAGGGGAAAAGACAAAAGACTCAATTTGGGAATGATATTTTAGGAAAAATTAAGTTATAGGAAAAAAATAAAAAACCAAAAACATTTTTCTATTCCCAGGTACAAATAATTTGTAAGATGAATGTATGTGTATGTATGTGCTTGCAAGTGTGTTTGAATGTGTTGGTGTGGTGAGCTGGAGTAAGCCTTAGTTATTTGATTTTAGCATTTCAAATTACCTTTAAGAAATAGAAACATTAAAAAAAAAAGAAATAGAAACATTAGAAGAATTTACATAAAATAAAAGTATCATAATTATAAGAATATCTTTCCCCAGTGTATGATACAAGCCACTCAAATTTGGCTTAAAACAATGTTTTATGTAGGCAGGGGATAAAATATAATTATGTAGAGTATTTGCTGTTGATATTTCCAGTATTACTATCATATCCTATGATTATACCAAGAAATATGTAACTGATTAAAAAGAAATTGAGACTAATGCCTGGAAATAGGCAATCACTATTAGCTTACTCATTAATTAGAGTTCCATTTGCTATCCTATCATTAACCAAATATTATTAGTTAGCTTAATTAACTCTCTGTACTTAGTTGAAACCTGTCACCCTGGAAATATATTGAATAAAAATGATCTATGCTCATGAAATCCCAAGAAAACATCTTTGAGGCTATTATTTTGTGTACACATGTTTGCTTTCAAACAGAAGACTATAAACCTATAAAATATAAAAACAAGAAGACCACTCAAGGGCTTATGTGATTATGTCAGTGAGATGCTAAAAGCCTAAAACAAGACCATGAAACTGAAGTAGTGGATCTGGGAGAGGTTTTTCATTGATTTTGTTTTGTTTTATTTTATTTTATTTTACTTTATTTTATTTATTATTTTTTATTAATTTCAGAAGTATGATTTAGTGATTCATCAGTTGCATATAACACCCAGTGCTCATTACATCAAGTACATTCCTTAATGTTCATCACCCAAGTTTCCATTCCCCCCATCTACCTCCCCTCCAGCAACCCTCAGTTTGTTTCTTAGAGCTAAGAGTCTCTTATGGTTTGCCTCCTTCTCAATATTCCTGTCATTTTATGTTTCCTTCCCTTCCCCTATGTTCATCTGTTTTGTTTCTTAAATTCCACATATCAGTGAAATCATATAGTATTTGTCTTTTTCTGACTTATTTAGCTTAACATAGTACTTTCTGGCTCCATCTACATTATTGCAAATGACAAGATTCCATTCTTTGTGATGGCCCAGTAATATTTCTGTGTGTGTGTGTGTGTGTGTGTGTGTGTGTGTGTGTGTGTGTGTGTTATTCTTCCTTATCCATTCATCTGTAGACAGACATCTGGACTGCTTCCATATTTTGTCTATTGTGGACATTGCCGCTATAAAAATTGGTGTGCACATTGCCCTATGATTTTTATTAATGAATTGGATAATATACATTATATTTTTATGTGCCAAGTATACTGTGGGAAACATCTACAAATTTAAGTTTGTTAATAGAATGCCTATTGCTTAAAAACATACAAAAAAGCAAAAAGGGAATAAAAATAACAAAATGAGTTACTTACAACAACTCCAAAAATGAAAGACCAGAATAGCCTTTAGAAAAAATTTACAATCTGCAGTTTAGCTTTAGATTTAACTTCATTTTTTATCAAAATTATACATTCACAGGGTTTAAAAAATAAAATTGTTTAACATGCTTATAATGGAAAAGATGTTGAGCAGTCTCCTTCCCTGTCTTTCTTATAACTCATAATTTATTTTCCCAATATATATGTTTTCAACTCCTAGATATTATATCCACAGGCCTAAAGAACATGTTTATGCTACTAATATAATTTTTTTTTCATATTTTTAAATATTATTTGTTGACTTCCTACTATGGAAGATGAGGATTTAATTTTATCTTTTCCACTTGCAAAATACACACATTCTTATGCTCCTCTGCTTTCATTATACTGATAGTATTCTTAATTAAAGAAGCATTATTATACTATTTTTTCCTGAAATTAAGAAAAGACCTTCAATTTTTAATTTCCTGGATTATCTCAGAACCTACAGGTAGTCCAAAATTATACTCTCTTCTAACAATGAAAATCTCTTTCCAAAACATTCAGACATAACAAATAATCTGTTTATTATTTCCTCCTCCTTTCCTCTTTTCTTCTCCTTTTCCTTCAAAATATGGAAGATATCCCTTCTTGAGCCCTCTCCTCTGCTACAATCTGGATTGCAACATAGCTTTTATTAAGTTCTCTTTACCACCATCCTGGAAATCTATTTCAAACTTCATTTTGATTCTGCTGTCCTTGCATTTCCATATCTTGGTTTACATCCTCATTTTCTTGAGTATATCATTGATTTTTTTTTTCCTGGAAAAGTGTATAAGAAGTTTTTCTTAACTTGTTTTATGTCTTAAAATGTATTTAATACAATATCATTCCCAAATGATAGTACATTTGGATATATAACTCTATATTGCAAATCATCTTCCCTTTGAATCTTATACTCCTTTTTCTAGTTTTCAGTACTGCTATTGAAAAGTTTGATACCATTATGATTTGTTATCGCATTAATATGACCAGGATGTGGTTCTATTTCTGGACACCTTAAGGATTATATCTTTATCTCCGTTACTAAAATGTAGTAACAATTGTGTTGGTGTGGCTAAGTTTGCATTCATTGTGATGGGTATTCAGAATGAGCCACTTTAGTCTAGAAACTCATATTTCTAACATCTACCAAATACTCTTATTTCTTTGATTATTTTCCTTCTATTTTCTTTGTTATCATTTTAATCTTTCTTTCCTTCCTTTCTACCTTCCTTTCCTTTTCTAAATTGTAAAGAATTACTCCAAATTTATTCTTCTCTCTTTCTCTCTCCAATATAATATAGAAGTTAGCTGTTCTTTAATCTGAGAAACAAAAATGAGATAATACCTGTATATCTTCTTTTATTTTTACAAAGATAATTGATAGTTTTTATTTTATAATTATGTTAGATCTTTTTTTGTAATGATTTGTTAATTCTTGGCTGTTCTTTCATAATTCTAAAAACTTGATTGAGGGAAAATGTCATGATCGAGACTTATCAATTATAGCAGTTCACTGTATGGTGATACTGCTGCAATGGTTTCTTTGACAGATCTCCAAAAGCCAGTTCCTCAAGCTATTCTTTTCCTTGGTATATGAGTCTGTATTAATTTTTTACATTTTATTGTAGACAATTATGACCTAGCCTTCTGGTTTCTGAATAATATTGAAAACAATATGAAATCTAAACAAAAAAATAGACTTTGTCTTATAACAACCAATTAAATACTATTTTAAAAATTATTTACACATGTGTCTGTGTATATGAAGTCATTTGTAAAATTAACACAAAAAATTAGAAGAGACCTTAGAAAGAATATAACTCTCAAATTTTACAGAGAATTAAACCAAGGGTCAGAGAGGTGCAATGATTTTCCCATGCCACACCTAGTTCATCTGGCACTTAGTTCAGTGTTTAGTCATACATGATTAATTAAAATGTTAATTAATTAAATGTACCATATAATACTATGGCATTGTGTGTACAAAATAGATAACTAGACCCACAAAGGTTAACACAGCAAATTTTATTCACTGTATTCATATTTCCTGTTTGAATACAAATAATGTATTACAATAAAACATTAATTTTCCAGTATGTGCATATTAATATGAGCTAGAAGGAAGGAAATTAACTTGACAAGTAAAGATTTTAGCAGTTTTTCTTTAAAAGGAAGAGACTCAACACCCAAAAAACAGATAATCACGTCAAAAAATGGGCAGAAGACACGAACAGACTCTTCTCCAAAGAAGACATACAAATGGCTAACAGACACATGAAAATTATTCATCATCTTTATCCATCAGGGAGATTCAAATCAAAACCACACTGAGATACCACTTTACACCAGTTAGAGTGGCCAAAATCAACAGAACAATAAACAACAAATGTTGGAGAGGGTGTGGAGGAAGGGGAACCCTCTTCCACTGTTGGTGGGATTGCAAGCTGGTGCAGCCACTTTGGAAAATGGTGTGGAGATTCCTTAAGAAATCAAAAGTAGAGCTATCCTATGACCCTGCAACTGCACTACTGGGTATTTACCCCAACGATACAGATGTAGTGAAAAGAAGGGCCATATGTACCCCAATGTTCATAGCAGCAATGGCCATAATTGCCAAACTGTGGAAAGAGCCAAGATGCCCTTCAACAAACGAATAGATAAAGATATAGTTCATATATACAATAGAATATTACATCTCCATCAGAAAAGATGAATACCCAACTTTTGTATCAACATGGATGGGTCTGGCGATTATGCTGAGTGAAATAAGTTGCGCAGAAAAAATCAATTATCATATGGTTTCACTTACTTGTGGAGCATAAGGAATAAGATGCAGGACATCAGGAGAAGGAAAAGAAAAGTGAATTGGGGGAAATCAAAGGGGAAGATGAACCATGAGACACTGTGGACTCTGAGAAACAAACTGAGGGTTTTGAAAGGGAGTGGGGTAGGGAGGTGTGTGAGCCTGGTGGTGGGTATTAAGGAGGGCATGTATTGCATGGAGCACTGGGTAGGGTGCATAAACAGTAAATCTTGGAACACCGAAAAAATAATATTAAGTTTAAAAAAACAAAATAAAAATAAAATAAAAGGAAGAGACTTATGATCAATCAATTTATTAAGCAGCCTCTAGGAACAGGATACTGTTTAAGGTACTAGAAAGTTATTAAAAAAGTGGAAGGTATGGCCTCTGACCTAAAGAAGCTCAACCTATTAATCATAAGGAATCTTTTAGCATTGTAATGCATTTACATAAAGATTGTTTTAAATGTGACTTCTCTTACTCATGTAAAGAAGCTAAGTTTTGAGAATTCTCATTCATTATCCTATGCTTTTACATAGATCACAGAGCCAAGACAGGCCCTGTGATTAGTAAATAACTCTCTCTCCCATGTGCCCCAGACATTTTTCAAAAAGTTGCTTCTATGCTGTATCTACTTGGGCTATTTTTTTGCCCTATCTTTGTAAGGGTGGAAACTCAGCTTCCTATCACCCTCCAGACTCTTTCAGAGCCCAGCCCACTGATATTTAAGTTTCCAAGCTTTAAGTCATCTGGTTGCAAGAACTCATGCAATTAAGTCCCTCTGTTTTTCAAAAACAAATGCTATGGTGATTCATTCTCCCAATGTGGGCTCCCTGGTGTAATAGTCTATTTCTCTTCCCTATCCATGCCCACAGCTCCCCCTAGCAGATGGTTCAAGAGTCCATTTAGCTTCCCACCACATCTCTGTCCTTTCTACCCTCTTCAGTGTAGCCCTTTCTCCATATTTAGTTGTGGGGTTTGTTCTGCCAGTCTTTGAAGCATTTTTTGAATTATTTACACTGAAGCGAGTGTTATCTAATTGTATCCATAGAAGAAGTGAGCTTAGAGTCCTCCTACTCCACAATCTTCCCCTGAAGTTTCTAATATACACAAATTTTTAATTGAATTTGCCCATTGACTTTTATGACTGTTTCTATGTGAAACTTTGAGATTAAACTGCTCTAAAGCATACATGAACTAGAATAGTTAGTCTTTTGTCCAGTTCTCCTTATAACTGAACACTGATCTACTTGTTAACCTTAGTGTATATGCAAAAAGCATGAAAGTTCTTTTACAGGGCTTTCTAGTCATCAAGGCCCAGTGTGGTAAATTATTCACTGTTGTGTGCAACAATTCTGGTACACAATCAAGAGAAATGAAGCTATTTTTCTGTTCTTATCTCTTATGACCAAGTCATTTGCAACTGAAAAGTAACTTAAATTAGATAAATAAACAAGTCTGAAACCAATGGTAGCTGAGTTTTGTGGTGTTTTTTTTTTTTTTTTTTTTTCATAAATGAATCTGAGAAGTTCATGGACAAAATGCAGACTGTTAAGAAAATAATAGGAGGGAGAGTTATTTACTAATCATAGAGCATGTTCCAGAGGGACAGATTTCACAGGGAAGATCTTCCAGGAACAAAGGACCTGACAGGTGCCATTTCCCTCCCATGCATCCCAGGTGCCATTTCCCTCCCCTGCAAACATACAGCCACCTGCAGGAACCAGCACAGTGCTGGTATTCAAAATCTAACTTGCTTATGATGTGCCCTGCCCTCAAGCAACACAACCTTGTTAAAACTGTATGCCCCACCAATGCATGCTTTGCAGATTACAGCCTGCCTGGCCCTATTCTCAGTGATGGCTGTGCTTCCCTTCTAGCAAAGTACCAGTGCTACTTTGTTAAATATGCACACCCCACCCACTACTTTCAAGAGCAAAAGACATAGCTGACTTTCTGAACACAGAGAAGAAGACACAAAGAGATAAAGTGAAGACACAGAGGAAAGCATCCCAAATGAAAGAACAGTACAAAATCATAACAGGACACCCAAGTGAAATGCATATAAGTAATATGTCTGATAGAGAATTTAAATTAATGATCATAGAAATGATCATTGGACTTGAGGAAAGAGTGGAGGACACCAGTGAGATCATTAATAAAGAGATGGAAAACACACACACACACACACAAAACCAAATGAAGATGAAGAACACAATAAATGAAATTAAAAGTACACCACATGGAGTAAATAGAAGTCTACACGATGCAGAAAAACAAATTCATAATCTAGAGGACAGAATAATGGAAAGTAATCAAGCTGAGGAGGGGAGATGAAAAAATACACAAAATGAGAATAGACTTAGGAAACTCAGTGACTCCATCAAACATAATAACATTTGCATTATAGGGATCCCATAAGAAGAGAGAAATGGGAGCATAAAGTGTGTTTGAAGAAATAATAGCTAGGAACATCCATAATCTGGAGAAGGAAACAGATATCCAGATCCAATAGGCACAGAGATCATCCAACAAAATCAACCCAAGGAGGTCTGCACCAAGACACGTAGTAATTAACTAAAAGCAGTGAGAATTTTAATCTCAACAAGAGAAAAGGAGACAACTACAAGAGGAACCCCATAAGGCTATCAGTGGATTTTTCAGCAGAAATTTTATAGACCAGAAGAAAGTGGCATGATATATTCAAAGTGCTAAAAGGGAAAAAAAAAATTACAACCAAGAATACTCTATCCAGAAAGGCTATTTTTCAAAATAGAAGGAGAGGTAGAGTTTCACAGAAAAACAAAAGCTAAAGAAGTTCATGAGCACTGAACCAGCCCTAAAAGAAATGTTAAAGGGTACTCTAAGTGGAAATGAAAAGCCATAAGTAAGGGTAAGAAAAGTAGAAAACATAAAAGCAGTAAAAACAAACCACCTAAGAAACAAAACAACTACATATGTAAAAACTAGTCAAGGGTCTCACAAAATAAAAATGTAAAGTATGACACCATATACTTAAAACGTTGGGAGGAGAGTAAAGAATGGGTTCAAATTTAACAACCATAACTTTAATATAGTCTGCTATATGCAGAAGATGTTATAGACAAACCTAATGGTAACAATAAAAAATCAGTGATCAATATGAAAAAAATGAAGGGGAAGGAAGCCAAGTATTGTTGAGTCCAAATCGAGACCCTCCCCAAAACAACTCACAAAAGGCAGGCTGGATGCAACAGCAAGAGGATTTATTTCCAGCTAGCTGGGGCTCCCACCAGCACATGTGACACAGCACAGTGCTAAGGCGAGAAGCCCCGCCTCTCCCCTTCACAGCATTTTTATGCACTCGAGTAAACAAGCACATATGTCACTACACACGTAGGCGAGTTCCTTATTCTTTATATGGCAATTACCCAAATCTATGCATTTCATTGGTGCACTTGAACAACTCAGGGGCTAGACATCACACAGGGAAGCAGAAGACTAAATTCCAGGAATAGTTTCACGCCCGTAGCCTAGGCCTGTATTTTTCTGGCTTAAAATGAAGCCTGTCGTGGAGGAACAGTAATCTACACTAACTTATGGTTAGAATTAATTACTTAAAAACTGAACTCCACATCTCCCCTCCCCCTTTTTTTTGTTAACATGAGGAATCTTCCTCATGTGGAATGTGCCTATAATTCTGGTGTAGTAACATGATTTGGATGGCGCTGATTTTGTCCTTGATAAAAGTTAGGAAGTTCAGGTCAGGGGTACCAGAGGTTTCCATTTACAAAGGCGAATCTTACTAGATCTAGTCGAGATACCACACATTTCCAATCTCCATCATTGGAAGTGACATATCCCCAGGCCTTACAGAAATAGTCCCGTCTCCTCTCACATCCATCAGCACCTCCGTTGTAACCTGGGCACATGCCATCTATAATTAGGATTGATGTCTCTAAAACAGAAGTACAAATCTATGGTTAGAATTAATTACTTAAAAACTGAACTCCACATCATATCACTAAAGAAAGCCAACCTATGGTGAAAGAAGAGAGCATGAGAAGAAAGGAGCAGAGAAAATACACAAAACAACCATGAAACAAGTAACAAAATGGAAATAAATACATACCTATTAATAATTACTTTGAATGTAAATGGGCTAAATGTAAACACTCTAATAAAAAAAATATAGGGTGATGGAATGGATTTAAAAAGAAGACCCATCTATATACTGCTTACAAGAAACTCATTTAAGACCTAAAGATACATGCAGATTGAAAGTAAGTGGATGGGGAAATATTTATCATGAAAATGGATGTGAAGGGCGCCTGTGTGGCTCAGTGGGTTAAAGCCTCTGCCTTCAGCTCAGGTCATGATCACAGGGTCCTGGGATCGAGCCCCACATCGGGCTCTCTGCTCGGCGGGGAGCCTGCTCCCTCCCTCCTACTTGTGATCTCTCTGTTAAATAAATAAACAAAATCTTAAAAAAAAAAAAAAAGAAAATGGATGTGAAAAGAAATTCAGGGTAGTAATACTTATATCAGACAAAATACACCTTAAAACAAAGACCTTGGGGTACCTGGGTGGCTCAGTCAGCTAAGTGTCTGCCTTTGGCTCAGGTTGTAATTCTGAGGTCCTGGGATTGAGCCCCACATTGGGCTCTCCACTCAGTAGAGAGTCTGCTTCTCCCTCTCCCTCAGATTTTTTTTAATCCCCCCTCTCCTGCTTTTGCTCTGTCTCTCAAATGAATAAATTTTTTAAAAGTTTTAAAAAATTAAAAAAAGAGAGACTTTAACCAGAAGCAAAGAAGGACACTACATATTCATTAAAGGGACAACCAAAGAACAAGACATAAGGTACACTAAACAATAACAGATATAATGAACTAATCGATAATGATACAGTAATAATAACAGACTTGAACACCTCTTTTTTATCAACTGACAGATTATTTAAATAGAAAATCAACAAGGAACAGTGACTGTGAATGACACACTGCATCAGATGGATTTAATAAACATATTCAGAAAATTCCATACTAAAAAGCAGAATACACATTCTTTTCAAGTGCACATGAAACATTGTCCAGGTTGATTGCATATAAGGACACAAAACAAGTCTCAACAAATTCAAAAAATCAAAGTAATTCCAAGCATCTTTTCTGACCATGACACTGTGAAACTAGAAGTCAAGTATAAGAAAAAAATCTGGAAAGACCACAAATCCATGGAGGTTAAATAACATACTACTGAAGAATGAATGGCTCAACCAAGAAATCAAAACAGAAGTCAAAAATTACATGGAGAGAAATGAAAATGTAAAGATAACAGCCTGAAATCTTTGGGATGCACCAAAAGTGATTCTAATACAAGCCTACCTCAAGAAGCAAGAAAAATATCAAGTAAACAATCTGACTTCATACCTAAAGGAGCTAAAAAAAAGAGAACAAACCAAAAACCAGCAGAAGGAAGGTAATAACAAAGAAGAGAGCAGAAATAAATGATATAGAAACTAAAAAAAAAAAAAAAAAAAAAAAAATAGATCGATTAAACCAGAAGCTGATTCTTTGAAAAGATCAAAAAAACTGATAAACCTCTGGCCAGACTCATCAGAGAGAGGGAAAAAGAAAGAGAGAGAGTGAGAGAAAGGACTCAAATACTCAAAATCAGAAGCAAAAGAGGAGAAATAACCAACATCACTGAAATACAAAGGATTGCAAGGGAATTTTATAAAAAATTATATGCCAACAAACTGGACAGCCTAGAAGAAATGGATAAATTCCTAGAAACATATAATCTATCAAACCTGAAAAAGGAATAAATAGAAACTTTGAACAGACCAATTATCAGCAATGATTTTGAATCAGGATTAAAAAAACTCCCAATAAACAAAAGTTCAGGACCAGATGACTTCACAGATGAATTGTATCAAACATTTAAAGAAGAGTTAATGCCTATTCTTCTCAAACCTTTTCAAAAAAGTGAAAGAGAAAGGAAAACTTCCAAATTCATCATTTGAGGCCAGTGTTATCCTGATATCAATCCAGATAAGGACATAACCAAAAAAAGCTACAAGCCAATATTTCTGATAAACATGAATGCAAAAATCCTTAACAAAATATTAGCAAACTGAGTCTAACAAAACATTAAAAAAAATCATTCACCACGATTAAGTAGGATTTATTCCTGGGATACAAGGGTGGTTCACTATTCATAAATCAATCAACGTAATACATCACATCAATATGAGAAAGAATAAAATCCACAAAATCAGTTCAATAGATGCAAAAATTGTCAACAAAGGACTTGCAACTCAAATCCAACAGTATATTAAAAGAATCATTCACCATGATCTAGTAGGATTTCTTCCTGGGCTGCAAGTGTGGTTCAATAATTGCAAACCAATCGATGTGATATACCACATTTGTAAAAGAAAGGATAAAAAGCATATGATTTTCTCAATAAATGCAGAAAAAGCATTTGACAAAGTACAATATCCAATCATGATAAAAATCCTCAACAAAATAAGATTAAAGGGAACATAGTCTAACATAATAAAGGTCCTATATGAAAGATCCACAGCTAACATTAAACTCAATGGTGAAAAACTGAGATTTTCCTCTAAGGTAAAGTATAAGAATGTCACTCTCACTGCTTTTACTCAATATAGTCCTCCAAGTCCTAGCCACAGCAATCAGACAAAAGAGAGGAATAAAAAGTATCCAAACTGGTAAAGAAGAGGTAAAAGTTTCACTCTTTGAAGATGACATGATACAACGTATAGAAAACCTTAAAGATTCCACCAAAAACAACTACTAGAACTGATAAATGAATTCAGTATGATTGCAGGATACAAAATGAAAGCACAAACATCCATTGCATTTCTATATACTAATAATAAAGCAGCAGAAAGTAAAATTGAGAAAACAGTCTCATTTACAATTGCACTAAAAATAAATAAATACCAAGGGCAAAACCCAATCAAAGATGTTAAAGGATTTTACTCTGAAAATTATAAAACACTGATGAAAGAAATTGAAGATGACACCAAAAATGGAAAGACATCTTATGCTCATGGAATGGAAGAGTAAATATTGTTAAAATGTCTCTACTACCCAATGCAATCTACAGATTTAATGGAATCCCTATCAAAATACCAACAGCATGTTTTTTCACAGAGTTAGAACAAACAATCCTAAAATTTGTGTGAAACCACAAAATCCCCAAATAGCCAAAGCAATCTTGAAAAATAAAAAAGGAATTGGTGCTATCACAATTCCAGACTTCAGTTATATTACAAGGCTGTAGTAATCAAAACAATACGGTCCTTTCATGGGGGCCAACGAGAGCATAGAGTATGCTATAAGGGCCTTGGGCACACTGTGAGAGTACATGGTGGTGGGGTACTGTCTGCCAAGCCCAAATGCCATAAATCCATCCCTTGGATTGATCACTTGATCATGATGTCACCAAGTTCTGCTTCTGGTACCTTATGTCTCAGTTAAAGAAGATGAGAAGATGAAAAAAGTCTTCAGAGGAAATTGTCCCCCCGGCAGGTGAAGAACTTTGGAATCTGGCTGTGCTATGACTCCCAGAGTGGCACCCACAACATGTGCTGGGAGTACCAAGACCTGACCATTGCACATGCTGTCACCTACTGCTACTGAGACATGGGTGCCCAGCACCGTCCATGGGCTGACTTGATCCAGATCATGAAGTTGGATGAGATTGCAGCCAGCAAGTGCTGCTCACTGGCTGATACCAAAGATCTATAAAGAACTCCTGAAACTCAACACTCAAAAAACAGTTAATCATGTCAAAAAATGGGCAGAAGACATGAACAGACACTTCTCCAAAGAAGACATACAAATGGCTAACAGACACATGAAAAAATGTTCAATATCGCTAGTTGATAGAACTAGAGGGTATTATGCTAAGTGAAACAAGTCAATCAGAGAGGGACAATTATCATATGATCTCACTGATTCAAGGAATTTGAGAAACAAGACAGAGGATCATAGGGGAAGGGAGGGAAAAATGAAATAAGATGAAACAAGAGAGGGAGATAAACCTTAAGAGACTCTTGGTCTCAGAAAACAAACTGATGGTTGCTGGAGCGGGGGGGCGTTGGGAGGAATGGGATGACAGGGTGATAGACATTGGGGAGGGTATGTGCAATGGTGAGTGCTGTGAAATGTGTAAGACTGATGAATCACAGACCTGTGCCCCTGAAACAAATACTACATTGTATGTTAATTAAGAAAAAAGAATATGGGCTGAAGAGGTAGGTTGAAATGGATGATGGAAATTTTGAATAACATGATGAGGAATTTAGATATTACTCAAAAGAAATTGATAGTTTTAGATAAAATGAATGGCATGATTAATTCTGAAATTTAGGAAGGTTACTCTGATTGAAGTATAATGATTTAGAACAAATAGAAACTGGAGACAAAGGGAGATATTATGATAGGACCCCAAGCATGAAAGAAAGGCATGATTAGGGCAAAAAAGATAAATAGAGAAAAGAGATGCAAAAAAATGTTATGCAGTTGAAATCAATAGAGAGATGTAATCAGAGATCAATACCAACATGTCTAACACAGGAAACGGCGACATAGAGAATGCGGGAGAAGGAAATACATTAGATGCCAAACCATTGTGGATGAATTTAATGTAATGTAATTTAATGAATTTCATGAAGGCTCAGGTGGGAGCAAAGGATCATTAAATATCAGTGCACAGAGGAGCTCTTGCGGGGTGCAGTTGGTTAAGCATCTGACTCTTGGTTTCAGCTCAGGTCCTGTTCTCAGCGTCATGGGACTGAGCCCTGCATTGAGATCTGTGCTCAGAACAGAGTCTGCTTAAGACTCTCACCTTCTGCACCTCCCCTCCCATTTTCTTAAATCAACCAATGAAGCAATGAATTAATCTTTTAAATAATATCAGTGCACATAATTCCAAGACAAACGCCTAACCAAGGGCTGGTGAATTAGTGGTATTCCCTGCATAGATTTAAAAAATAGCTAATCACCTACAACATTACTTGGACTAATAAATTTACATTTTGGGGGACAATTTTGCTGGAAAAATATCTTTAAAAAATACCAGTGGGTTATTGAGAAAATACATGAAAAAATATTTTCATATAAATATACATTTGGAACTTACTGAGATAAGTGAAGTGCAAATCATCCTGTGCTCTCAATGTGCAAAAATTTACTAGTGGGCATGGATGGGAAATTTTGCCAAGGAATCAGAAATTTGGCAGTAAGCTTCCCCATATACTTGTGTGTTTTTTTTTGCTTTTCAAGTATGAGTCATCTCATGTGTAAAATTAGAAAAAAAGAATGTTTTCAAAAGCCAAATGCTTCATTTTTGCTACATATCAAGAAGTGGGAAATTTTTAGTAATAATGTACATATTTCCAAGTATGGCTGCTATTTGAACAAAATTCTGTAGGGTATATGGAGGAGTGATATATGGAGGACTCAGGTCAGGACCTGAGCTGAAACCGAGTCAGATGTTTAACCAGAATGAAGGATTGGGGCCCTTTGGATAGAGGTGAAAGCATGTGCAAATGCAGCAGGTGTTTATAATTATTACAATCATAGTATTAGTTGCTGGGGCACTTCTGTGGCCTATTCCCTGGTTATTAAATTTTTTTAAAGATTTTATTTATTTATTTGACAGAGAGAGATCATAAGTAGGCAGAGAGGCAGGCAGAGACGCAGGGAAGCAGGCTTCCTGCTGAGCAGAGAGCCCAATGCGGGGCTCCATCCCAGGACCCTGAGATCATGACCTGAGCCGAAAGCAGAGGCTTTCACCCACTGAGCCACCCAGGCGCCCCATGGTTATTAAATTTTTGATGTTAGAATTCATTCTTGCAGACTACAGTGTCAAGACAAGAGTAACTGTAACGGTAGCACCCACAGCTGCAGGGAATTATATTTCTAACTGCAGTTAAAATATGTCTTTTTTGGAGGGGAGGAGGGGAAAACTCTGTATGTATGTTTAGAAGACAGGGAGAAAATGGGCAATGTGTCTATTTCAATATTTACCTTGCCATAGTCAGTCTGATGACAATTGACATTGGAAAGGGTGACATTTCTCTTATAGACAAGAGTGATTTTTGGTAAAAAAAAAAAAAAATTACCATGAATTTTTATGTTTCTAATGCATACTTCCTCAATCATGGGGACTGGGAGGGAAAAGCCTGCATTATTAGGTAATTAATGCTCATTAATATATATATATATATCATATATATATATATATATGCCAAAATCTCAGCGGCTCCATGCAAAAACAGGTGCTCCTGGATAAACTTCTCTTGCAGAACTCATTCCCAAGCAGTGACTGTGACTCAGAAATCTTATTTAGGGGTTCTGCCATCCCAGCGGGCCTCCTCAGAGTACTGTGACATTCATCCCTATCCACATTCTGTTGGCCAGAGGTAGTTACATACCACTCCCTATAGGAAGTGTAGTATTTTTGTATGTACAGGACAAGGAAATGGTGTAGAAACTGGATTCCCAGGACATCACAACAGGACATGGTTTACATAAAATTTAATTATGTCCACAGGAGAAGTCACAAAGTATTCTTGATTAAAAATGAAGACTACAGTATAACCATCACACATGCTGTTTAGTGGATTTAGAATAAAACTATTTTCATACATTGAAAGAAAAAGATCCATCAGTGAATCTCTCTGTCAGATAGTTCAGCCTGTGTGATGATGGGGTCAAATGAGGACCCTGGGCCAGGAATTTAGATCCTAATTATTGTCTTAACTCTACTGCTGACTAGTTATGTGACCTTTGGTTTTGTCCATAACTATTTCAGTCCATTTCATCTATAAAATGAAACTACTAATTCTAGACTTTGTATTTTCCAATTTATTCAAGATCCCTTTGATAGACCTAAAAGTAAAAGTAGCACAATGCACATACTATATTATCCCCACCTGCCAAGTGAGAATATCTCCTATGCCTTTCTTATTTTCCACCAACTGATTTCTCTCTAATTTCCCTTTTATTACACAAAAGTAGCTGTTGAATTGAATGTGATCAGCTGACAATGAAAATTTTATGATAATTACCATCTGTGTATCTTCTTTTGCTTACCCCAGGGTGGACAAATCAACACTTTATAGAAGAAATATATGTATCTCACACACCATGTCTACTGAGAGGTGTTGAGGATAATCAATAAAATAAGAAACAGAAATAAATTTTGTTTTAACAATCCCTAGATGAATCTGTAGTTCTGTTTAGATAAAAATAAAGTTTTTAATATTGGGAAAAAGACAACTGTATCTAAAAGTAGAATAAACATGGACTGTCTCCCCTAATTCCTCTCCTTCTTTCAGGTTATTTTCAGTTTCACCTTTTTGCAAAAATCTTCATGAAGCAGGGTAGCAGAGTTTCATATTATCTTATTGCAAATACAAAATAGGTTGATAAACAGTTGCTAAATAAGAGAAATTAATGTAGCTTCTGAATAGGTATTGATGATGGAAGTTAGATTAATATTTGGCCTTTTGAGATGCAGTCCTTTTTTTAATTAATTCTAAATATTTCAAATGCATTTTGTACCAGGAATTTTTCATCTGATCCTACGACTTTGAGATAAGACAACTTTCTATAAGGTAAACATACATTTTAAAACCCCAGAGAGGCCAGAGCATTGAATAACAATGATCTTCTTGGGAATATCAATGCAAGACAAGCATGGTAAGCTTAGTTAAATTATCAGTACTTCTTACCATCAACTCAATTAATTTTGAAAATACAGTTCTTAAGCGTTAATTATCAGTTAACAATTATACTAACTGATATTCATATTATCAATATTAAATCTGCCAATTATTGCTACCTCATTGATTTGATTGTTATATTTTACTGAGGATAAAGATAGTCTCTCAAGTAACCTGATAATTCAATCTAATTCAATATTTATTTATTGAATACCTGCTGAGTGTGTGTTAATACACAAAGATGGGAGAAAAGTACACAAGTATACAAGAAATGTACAGGAAGTAAAACCTTGTACGTATCTCTAAGTTAAAATGATTTAGGAGACAAATACACCCTTAGATAAGAATGTTTAAATAAAATTATTGAATAATAGGTAAATACATGCTTCCAGAAATAGTGGTAGATTATTTCAAAGGTGAGAGACCATTGTACCTTAAAGAGGTGGTGAAGCTTCAGAGATGTTAATAGATTGCTGAGGTTTTTCTTAGGGACAGCATCCCATGTAGGGGAAGAACAGCATGAGAAAAGGTATAGAAGTTATAATGTGTAGGAAAAAAATAAGGATGTTGACTAGAACTAAGAATTTTTACATGTTAGACAAACCAATAGGTAGACAGAACAAGTGACATAGAATATAGCTGCTATGGTCTGACTGTTTGTATCCCTTCAAAATTCATGTTTAACTCCTCCTAATGCCTGATGAGATGGTATTAGTATACTGGACCTTTGGGAGGTGTTTAAGTCATTAAAGTGGAACCCGCATGGATTTGGGATTAGTACTTTATAAAAGAGGTTCCAGGAATCCTTGTGAGGACACAGAAGATACTGGCTATGAACCAGGAAGAGGACCCTTACCAGAGAATGAGACCATACTGTCATCTTGATCTTAGACTTCCAGCCTCCAGAACATTGAAAATTAATTTTTTGTTTTTTTATAATCTACCCAGTCTGTGGTATTTTGCTGTACCAGCCCAAACAGACTAAGACAAGTTAATTTTCAAAGCCAGGTTGAGGTTCGAATTTAATGTTGTAGGGATTGTAAGGTGTTTGCACAGGGAAATTACATCATGAAAGTGATGTTTGAAGAAGCCATATAAAATCAAATCCTGCTATATACATATACCTTTAACTAATGAAACAGGTTGAGGGGAGCCTGGGTGGCTCATGGTCTCATGAAGACTCTGCCTTCGGCTCAGGTCAGGACCTCAGAGTCCTGGGATCAAGCCCCTCATCCGGCTCTCTGCTCAGTGGGGAGTCTGCCTCTCCCTCTCTCTCTGCCTGCCTCTCTGCCTACTTGTGATCTCTCTCTCTCTCTCTCTCTCTCTCTCTCTTTCTGTGTCAAATAAATAAATAAAATATTAAAAAAAAAACTAATGAAACAGGTTGAAACCTCACTCACTTCATCATATTGTTCTATTTTCCATTTTATAATTCTTGCATATTTTGATTGGTGCTGACTAGGGACTTAAGTAACTGTAGTAACTGTGGTGGTTAAGAGACTGCCTTTTATTTTTTTTTCCCCAAATATGTTTATTTTACTTTTTAAGTTTTACAAGATTAATTGTTTATGCACCACACCCAGTGCTTGAAGCAATATGTGGCCTCCTCAATACCCACCAGGACCCTGAGATCATGACCTGAGCTGAAGACAGAGGCTTTAACCCACTGAGCCAACCCGGCACCCCATTTTCGGTTTTGTTTCCATTGCCTTTGGAGACATATCCTGAAAGAAGTTGCTGTGGCTGATGTCGAAGGGGTTACTGCCTACGTTCTCCTCTAGGATTTTAATAGACTCCTGCCTCACGTTGAGGTCTTTTATCCACTTCGAGTTTATCTTTGTGTATGGTGTAAGAGAATGGTCAACTTTCATTCTTCCACACATAGCTGACCAATTTTCCCAGCACCATTTATTGAAGAGACTGTCATTTTTCCAATGCATAATTTTTCCTGCTTTGTCAAAGATTATTTGACCATAAATTTGTGGGTCTATTTCTGGGCTCTCTATGCTGTTCCACTTGTCCATGTGTCTGTTTTGTGCCAGTACCATGCTGTCTTGGTGATCACAGCTTTGTAGTAAAACTTGAAATCAGGCAATGTGATGCCCCCAGCTTGGTTTTTCTTTTTCAACATTTCCTTAGCAATTCGGGGTCTTTTCTGGTTCCATACAAATTTTAGGATTGATTGTTCCCGCCCTTTGAAAAAACCAGTGGAATTTTGATCGGGATGGCATTGAAAGTATAGATTGCTTGGGGCAGTATAGACATTTTACCAATGTTTATTCTTCTGATCCATGAGCATGGAATGCTTTTCCACCTTTTTGTGTCTTCTTCAATTTCTTTCAAAAGCGTTCTGTAGTTCCTGGAGTACAGATCCTTTACCTCTTTGTTTAGGTTTATTCCCAGGTATCTTATGGTTCTCGGTAATACAGTAAATGGAATCATTTCTCTAATTTCCCTTTCCATATTTTCATTGTTAGTGTATAGGAAAGCAACTGATTTCCGTGCATTGATTTTTGTATCCTGCCACATTACTGAATTTCTGTATGAGTTCTAGTAGTTTGGGGGTGAAGTCTTTTGGGTTTTCCATATAAAGTAACATGCCCTCTGTGAAGAGAGAGAGTTTAACTTCTTCACTGCCAATTTGAACACCTTTTATTTCTTCTTGTTGTCTGATTGCTGTCACTAGGACTTCTAGCACTATGTTGAACAAGAGTGGTGAGAGTGGGCATCATTGTCGTGTTCCTCATTTCAAAGGGAAGGCTGTCAAACTTTCCCCATTGAGAATGATATTTGCTGTGGGTTTTCATAGACAGATTTTATGAAGTTGAAGAATATTCCTTCTATCTCTATACTTTGAAGAGTTTTAATGAGGAACAGATGCTGAATTTTGTTAAATGCAGTATATGCTTCAATTGAGAGGACCGTATGGTTCTTTCTCTTTCTTATTGATTAGATCTATAATATTGATTGATTTTTGAATGTTCAACCACCCTTGCATCCCAGGGATAAATCCCACCCAGTCATGGTGAAAAATCTTTTTTTTTTTTTTTTTTTTAAGATTTTATTTATTTGACAAAGAGAAACACAGAGAGAGAGGGAACACAAGCAGAGAGAATGGTAGCGGGAAAAGCAGGCTCCCTGTCGAGCAAGAAGCCCGATGTGGGACTCGATCCCAGGACTCTGGGATCATGACCTGAGCCGAAGGCAGATGCTTAACGACTGAGCCACCCAGGTGCCCCGAAAAATCTTTTCAATGTGCTGTTGGATATTATTAGCTAGGATCTCGTAGAGAATCTTGACATCCATATGCATCAGGGATTATGGTCTGAAATTCTCCTTTTTTTTCCCCAAAAAATGTTTATTTTATTTTTTTCAGTATTACAAGATTTATTGTTCATGATCTACACACAATGATCCATGCAATACGTGCCCTCCTCAATATCCACCACCAGGCTCGCCCCCCCCACCCCTCCCAAACCCTCAGTTTGCTGTACAGAGTCCAGTCTCTCATGGTTCATCTCCCCCTCTGGTTTCCCTCCATTCACCTTTCCCTTCCTTCTCACAATGCCCTCCATGTTTTTCTTTATGCTCAGCACATAAGT
>CM053612.1:19341655-19366003 GCA_028646535.1 Procyon lotor
TGTCTGCTATTAATCTAATATTTTTGTGTTTGTATGCTACAGATTTCTTGTCCCAAGTTGCTTTCAGGATTTTTTTCATGTCACTGAGACTTGTAAGTTTTACTATTAGATGCCGAGGTGTAGACCTATTTTTATTGATTTTGAGGGGGGTTCTCTGTGCCTCCTAGATTTTGATGCTTGTTCCCTTTGCCAGATTAGGGAAATTCTATACAAGAATTTTCTCCAATAAACCTTTTGCCCCTGTCTCTTTTTCTTCTCTTTCTGGGATCCCAATTATTCTAATATTGTTGCATTTTATGGTGTCACTTATCTCTCGAATCCTCCTCTCGTGGTCCAGTAGTTGTTTGTCTCTCTTTTTCTCAGCTTCTTTATTCTCTGTCATTTGGTCTTCTATATCGCGGATTCTTTCTTCAGCCTCATTTATTCTTTTTTTTTTTTTTTAAAGATTTTATTTACTTGACAGAGAGAAACACAGCGAGAGAGGGAACACAAGCAGAGGGAATGGTAGTGGGAGAAGCAGGCTTCCCACAGAGCAGGGAGCCCGATGCAGGGCTCAATCCCAGGACTCCGGGATCATGACCTGAGCCAAAGGCAGCCGCTTAACGACTGAGCCGCCCAGGTGCCCCAGCCTCATTTATTCTTGCAGTGAAAGTCTCCATTTTTAATTGTACCTCGTTAAGGTTTTCTATTTCTTCCTGGTTCAGTTTTGGTAGTTTGTGTGTCTTTAGCTTTTTAAATTTGAATTTGGTTAGATTTTATTTCTTTTATTTCTCCAGAAAGAGACTTTATTTCTCCAAAAACAGATTCTCTAATATCTTCTATGCTTTTTTTGAGTCCAACTAGCATCTTGATAACTGTCATTTTGAACTCTATTTCCGACATATTACTAATGTCTGAATTGACCAAGTCTCTAGCCATCTGTACTGTGTCTTCTTTTTTTTGTGGTGAATTTTTCTGCCTTGTCATTTTGTCAAGGTAAGAGTAGATAGGTGAGAGAGAAAGATTCTCTGGAGTTCTGAAGTTTTTACTGATTGATTAACCAAGTCTTGGCTGGATATTCTCGCTGATCTTCTGGGGGAGGGGCCCATTGCCATGGTTTTCAAATGTCTTTGCCTGAGTCTGAATTGCACTGCCCTTGCCAGGGGCTGGGCCATGCACTTTGCTCAGGTTAGCTCTCGGTTGCATTTGTTCCCTGAGCACTTTCTGTACTGCCCTGGATGCCGGGAACGAAAATGGAGGCCTCACAGGCCCCAGCCTAGAGGATCCTGCTGGGCGCTGTGCTCCTCTGCATGCCCTCAGAGGAAAGCAGTCAATCACTCCCGTCTCCCTTGTCTGCGGCCTGCGCTCTTTGCTCAGCTAGCCCTTGGTGGAGCACCTCTATCTGAGGGGTGCACGGCTCTGGCCTGAGTCACCAAACCCAGCAGATTACTGCTGCACGCTCCCGCATTGCTCCTCCCAGAGGAGGAAGGAGGGGGTTTCTCCAGAGCTGCCTCCCGTGGGGCCCCTGCTTGAAGTACAGCAGCTCTATATGAACTATATGTCTCAGTTCATACAGTCCAAGGTGAGCTTAAGTGGGCACAGTGTTGCATGGCTCCTTCTCTGCCACTGGTTTCTCCACCCCAATACCTGGGAGCTCTGTGGCACTCAGGCTCCCCTGGTCCGTCAGTGACCACACGGGTCCTGAATCCACACTGTTCCCATGAGTGCTGAACCCTTCTTAGCCTCCCGAGTGATGTCCCTCAGCGGAGCAGACTAAAATTTTTGGATTTTGTGCTCTGCAGCTCTGCAGCTGCTGGGAGCCAGCCCCTCCCCCCTGGGGTATCTCTTCCCATCACTTTGGATTCACTTTTTCCACAAGTCCTACCTTTCAGAAAGTGGTCAATTTTCTGTTCCTAGAATTGCTGTTCTTAGTCTCTTCTCTCTCCTGTTGTGTTTGCCAGCTTTTAGAATGGTTTTGTGCCTTTCTAGCTGGACTTCTGGGATCCAGTGCTCCCTCTGCCTCCTACACCTCTGCCATCTTGCCCACTTCCTTGATATTCATCATTTCAGATGGAGGCATAATATTCCATTGTATATATGGACCATATCTTCTTTATCCATTCATTGGTTGAAGGGCATATTTTCTCTTTCCACAGTTTGGCAATTGTGGACATTGCTGCTATGAACATTGGGGTACATGTGGCCCTTCTTTGTAATGCATCTGCTTCTTTGGGGTAAATACCCAGTACTGTGATGGCAGGGTCATAGGGTAGCTCCATTTTAATTTCTTGAGGAATCTCCACACTGTTTTCCAAAGTGGCTGTACCAGCTTGCAATCCCACCAACAGTGTAAGAGGGTGCCCCTTTCTCCACACCCTCTCCAACAGTTGTTATTTACTCTCTTGTTGATTTTGGCCATTCTAACTGGTGTAAGGTGGTATCTCAGTGTGGTTTTGATTTGAATCTCCCTGATGGCTAAAGATGATGAACATTTTTTCATTTGTCTATTAGCCATTTGTATGTCTTCTTTGGAGAAGTGTCTGTTCATGTCTTCTGCCCATTTTTTGACGTGATAAACCGTTTTGTGAGTGTTGAGTTTGAGGAGTTCTTTACTGATCTTGGATATCAGTCTGTTTTCTTTAGTGTCATTTGCAAACACCGTCTCCCATTCAATTATTTTTTACTAAAGGAATTTCTGCTGTGATCAAGAAGCATTTATGAAGCACTGAGATATTCAGAGCAAAGTTTGTGCCCATTTTTTAAGGTGCCACTTTTATTTCAAACATATTTTAACGATACCACAGGTCAAAATCAATTTTCTCCCATTAAAAAAAAAATCTATAAAACACAGTTTAAAGAAACACATTGATCCTAAAATACATGTTATTATTTTTCCCAAATTTGTGGTCTAAAATGGAACAACTGTGTATATATCTCCAACAAACAAACAAACGTTATTTTCTTTGTTTAATATTGAAGTTTGGGCATATTTAGGCCCTAAAAATATCTTAAAATAAAGTCATTACATGATTTTGAGCCCAGTATCAAGGGTAATTTCCTCTGTGCATAAGAAAATGTTACTAGCACAGTAAATTCCTGTTTACTTATTATGGAATATAATGTTACTTTTATAGATGTAAGTTATAAGAACTCTTGAAAGTAACAATAATTACATTCAGGGTCATTTTTCCTAAGTACTCTCTGTTACCCCTCCTACACTGTTGGTGGGTATGTAAGCTGGTACAGCCACTCTGGAAAACAGTGTGGAAATTCCTCAAAATTTGAAAGTAGGGCTACCCTACAACCCAGCAATTGCACTACTGTGTATTTATCTTAAAGATATAAATGTAGTGATCAGAAGGAGCACGTGCACCTGAATGTTTATAGCAACAATGTCCACAATAGCCAAACTATGGAAAGAACTTAGCTGCCCATTAACAGATGAATGGATAAAGAAGTTGTGGTATATGCACACACACACACACACACACACACACACACACACACAGAAATACTATGCAGCCATCAAGAGGAATGAAATCTTGCCATTTTCAATGATTTGGATAGAACTAGAAGGTAGTATGTTAAGGGAATAAGTCAACCAGAGAAAGACAATTATCATATGATCTCTCTGATATGAGGAATTTGGGAGGCAGGATGAGAAGTTGTGGGGGGTAGAGGGGCAATGAAACAAATGGGATCAGGAGGGAGACAAACCATAAGGGCCTCTTAATCTCATGAAACAAATTGAAGGTTGCTGTGGGATAGTGGGTAGGAATAGGGTAGCTGGGCTATGGACATTGAGGAGGGTATGTGTTATGGTGACTCCTGTGAAATGTGTAAGATTGATGATTCACAGACCTGTACCCTTGGGCCAAATAATAAATTATATGTTAATAAAAATTAAAAATAAAATAAATAAGTAAGTAAGAAAAAGAATTCTGTTTTAAAATTGATAATAACTGTGAGAATGTCATTTCTAGGACCCTCAACTCAGGTATAGTGAACAAATTTTCACATGAAATAAAAATTTGGTTTCCACAGCTACAGATGATGCTATAGATTCTATTATCTGCATTTAAGAAATACATAAATTCAATTGTTTTACTCTTATAAAAATGAGTCTCAATAATCATGTTTTTTTTCTGGGTCATAGTGTCATACTTCAAATATCGGTGATATCAAAATACATGCACAAACACATATACTTTGGCAGATAATCATACACAAATCCTTGTGAGGCTCTTTGATTTTTCTGAAGTTTGAATTTAATGACTTATTTCATTTACGATTATGTTCATGTTATTAATTCTTCTTTTCAGAAATGAGGTCATTAGCCTTATTTGTGATCTTTTAGTCTCCATGTTTAGAAAAAAATAAAATCAATGTTTAAAAAAGACTTTGGAAGTTCAGAGATACCATTCTAGAATCCTGATTTATGTTGATACACATATACTAAGATTATTTTATAACTTCCAACTTAGACTTCCTCTTAACATTTAAATTTTTTTAAAATGTCATTCTTATAGTCTTGTCACATTAAATTATTAGATTTTCCTGACTTCTTATTAAATAACTGAAAAAAAGTAAAAGTTTTTAAGTAATTCATGCTATTGTATTCCAAAAATTAGTTCATGTGTTTATATTGACCATAAAATTCATTTTCCATTTTCTTTCCAAATATCTTATGTGCTATTATAACCAAACATACTTATTTCTAAACTGAAACATTGGTGCTATAGTGCCATCAAATTATATCCATGTAAAGAAACCAGTCAAATTTTGAAAGACTGGATAACTTTTTTGCCATAAATTGAGAAATGTCTTAAGGAATTTCCATATTTAGTGTTGTGTGATAAAAATAGACTGATTTAAAAATCAGGTATATGAGTTTCAAGGTTCTATTTCTGATATAAATTCACCATGTCACTTTGAGTATGCCAATAAACCTGTGCTTCAGTTACTTCACCTAAAGGCTGGAGAAGATAATATCTGAACTTTCTCTCAAAAATTTTATGGCTTCAAATGAGACAGTTATGAAAAAATTTGAAACATATGAAGTAATACATAAATTTAAGATATAATTATACATTTGGCTATTATACTTGATTAAATATAAGTCTTGGTCATTTCTATTTTAACTGTTAAGTGTGGAGTTCATGTATCACACATTTATAGTAGCAATGTCCACAATAGCCAAAAAATAGAAACAGCCCAATGTCCATTGATGGATGAATGGTTAAAGAAAATGTGGTATATGCACATACTGGAATATTACTCAGTCATCAAAAAGAATGGAATCTTGCCATTTGCACTGGCATAGATGGAACTAGAGAGTATTACACCAAGTAAAATAAATCAATCAAAGACAAATACCATATGTTTTCACTCATATGTAGAATTTAAAGAAACAAAACAGATGAACACAGGGAAGGGAAGGAAAAATAATATAAGAAAAAAATTGAGAGGGAGGCAAACCATAAGAGATGCTGAACTCTAGGAAACAAACTGAGAGTTGCTGGAGGGGAGTTGGTGGGGGAAAGGGATAACTGGGTGATGGGCATTAAGGAAGGCACTCAATATAATGAGCACTGGGTGTTATGTGCAATTGATGAATCACTGAACTCCATCTCTGAAATTAATAAAAAAAATAAAAATTCAAATAAAAAAAATCTCAACAGTATGCAGTGCAAGCACCATAACTGGTGCTAAAGAGATGGTTGGTAAAGATTCAGAAACCGGATTTAGCTTCGCATCATTTCTTCACATATTTTTTAAAAAATTTGACACTGCTAGGAGAAATTAGAGCAAGAACATAAAAAGTTCTATTGGTCATAAAGTGTTTAAAAGACACCCCTGAAATCAGTGTACTTCATAAAATGCTTTTTTGCTCTGATAAATACTTATTTGATATACACTTTTTTATTTCCCCCAAATACTTTTATTCTACTTTTTCAGTGTTACAAGATTCATTGTTGATGTACCACACCCAGTGCTCCATGCAATACGTACCCTCCTCAATATTCCGCACAGCAAAAGAAACAGTCAACAAAACGAACAGGCAACCCACAGAATGGGAGAAGATATTCGCAAATGACAGTACAGACAAAGGTCTGATATCTAAGATCTATAAAGAACTCAAACTCAACACTCAAAAAACTGATAAACACATCAAAAAATAGGCAGAAGACATGAATAGACACTTCTCCAAAGAAGACATACAAATGGCTAACAGACACATGAAAAAATGTTCATCATCTTTAGCCATCAGGGAGATTCAAATCAAAACCACACTGAGATACCACCTTACATCAGTTAGAATGGCCAAAATCAACAAGACAGCAAGCAACAAATGTTGGAGAGGATGTGGAGAAAGGGGAACCCTCTTTTACTGTTGGTGGGATTGCAAGCTGTTGCAGCCACTTTGGAAAACAGTGTGGAGATTCCTCAAGCAATTAAAAATAGAGCTATCCTATGACCCTGCAATTGCACTCCTGGGTATTTACCCCAAAGAAGCAGATGCAGTACAAGGAAGGGCCACATGTATCCCAATGTTCATAGCATCTATTACATTTCTTAAACCATAGCCATACTGACAGTACAGAAGAAAAGAGTTAATATCAATATTGCTGGCATTAAGCATTAAAATGAAAGACTTTTGAAGGTTTCATGAACATAAATGTTTTATAGCTGAGTTGGAAGTTGTAAGAAAGTGGGCATAAAGCACATACCCATAGGGTAAGCCAAATGAAATATGAAAAAGAATAATATATTAATAGACTAGAAGTAAAGAGGTGATGCAGAGAACTAAGTCTTCTGTCTGCCAAACTTTGAGAATCATTTGCCTAGGTGTCCCTATAGATTCTGCTCTGTGAGTGTACTGTTAAAGGTCTGATCGGCTTATTTATTTATTCATTTATTTTGTTCTGGATCTTTTTATTTTCTAAAATTCATCAAAACACTTCTTCTGCTTAAAATTTTGCTGAAAATATTACTTTTTGAAATTTAAATTCCATTAGCCAAGGTTTAGTACATCACTAGTTTTTGATATAGTGTTCAGTGATTCATTAGTTTAGTATAACACCCAGTGCTCATCATATCACATGCCCTCTTTAGTGCCCACCACCCAGTTACCCATCCCCGCACCCATCTTCCTTTTGACAACCCTCAGTATGTTTCCTGTAGTCAAGGGTCTCATATGGTTGTCTCCTTCTCTGATTTCTTCCCATTCAGTTTTCCCTCCCTACCCCCATTATCCTCTGCACTATTCCTTACGTTCCACATATGAGCAAAACCATGTGACAAATGTTTTTCTTTGATTCACTTATTTCACTTAGCATAATACCCTCCAATTCCATCCATGTCAATGTAAATAGTAGGTATTCATCATTTCTGATGGCTGAGTAATATTCCACTGTATATATAAACCACATTTCTTTATCCATTCATCTGTTGAAGGACATCTTGGCTCCTTCCACAGTTTGATTATTTTGGAAATTGCTGCTATGAACATTAGTGTGCATGTACTCCTTCTTTTCATTACATCTGAATCTTTGGGGTAAATACCCAATTGTGCAATTGCTGGGTCATAGTGTAGGTCTATTTTTAACTTCTTGAGAAACCTCCTTACTGTTTTCCAGAGTGTCTTCACCAGCTTGCATTCCTACCAACAGTGTAAGTGGGTTCCCCTTTCTCTACAACCTCACCAACATTTGTTGTCTCCTGACTTATTAATTTTAGCCATTCTGACTGATGTGATGTAATATCTTGTTGTGGTTTTGATTTGTATTTCCCTGATGGCAGGTGAGGTGGAGCTTTTTTTTTTTTTTTTTTTTTCTATGTGTCTGTTGGCCATTTGTGTGGCTTCTTTGGAGAAATATCTGTTCATGCCTTCTGCCCATTTCTTGACTAGATTATTTGTTTTTTGGATGCTCTGATTGGCTTTACTGGGAAAATCTAATTCCCTAATTATGTTGCCTGTCTGAACATCTGGGGCATGATGACACATAACAGAATAGACTTGTGCACATGTTAATGTATTGTTGTGGAAGAAATGATCATTTGGCATGGGCATAGGACAAGTAACAGAAATACTCTATTTTATTAGTGACAAGAAAAAGAAGAGGATGAAATGATCCACAGTTTCCAGCATGCTTCATTCTGTTTCATCTATTGGGACCTGTTTTGGGGAACATGCATTATAAGGGGTTTGAATGTGTGCTTGTGCATGTATGTGTATCTGTAGGTGTTTTTCATTTTGACAGCTTGAAACTGTTCTTAGTGTTGAACTACATACCCACAAAACCAGCTGGAACTTTAACTATGCCTCTTGTAATCAAAGATTTTTGTTGTTACTTCCATAAAAACGAAATAGTTTTTCATTTATGTGTATTTAGATTGAAGTCAATTTCTTCATTTTAATTATGTGTTCATTGGTTTTTCAGTAGGTGAATGTGTGTGTGCAGAAGTCTTAGAAAGAGAGAAAAATAGGTCATTGCTATTCAATAACTGGCACTAGAATTAAATATATTACTCTGACTTTATCTATAATGCCTACTGTTCTACACACAGTAATGAATATATTAGTCCGACTTCATGTGTAATGTCTACTTCTATTCTACACACAGTAATGATATATAAGCCCTTAGCTTTGAGCCCATTACAGAGAGCTCATTATCATGTGCATTTTTATGTATTTGTGTCAAATCATAACCCCTATGTTTGAATGCAGGGTACACTCTCAATAAATCAGGAGAATAACAAGAACTCTCAACTAGCTGAAATTGTTCCCTTTTGTATCATTCAAATTTTGTCAGAAAGGAGAATATATATATATATTCGAGTATAAAAGGTGTATAAAAGGATGTTTGCCTTTACGCAATTGCGGAAACTAGTTAAAGAGCCTGTGTACACATGATGCTTCCACGTCTGGTGTTGGAGCCTGAGGTCAGCAAGAGAGAGAAAACAGAAGTATAAAAACAAACTGGATACTGCAAGCATTGACTGAATCTCACAAGCATGCACTGACACCTGCATAAGTACCTTACCCATCACTATGAAGCTTTTAATTTTGATTTTTTTTTCTTTTTTCAAGTTTTTATATACAATGGAATATTATTCAGCCATCAGAAAGTATGACTACCCACCATTTGCATCAATATGGTTGGAACTGGAGGGGATTATGCTTAGTGAAATAAGTTCAGCAGAGAAAGACAACTATCATATGGTTTCAGTCATATGTACAACGTAAGTAATAGCATGGAGGTCCATAGGGGAAGTAAGAGAAATCTGAATGGGAAAAAAACAGAGAGGGAGACAAACCATGAAAGACTCTGGACTCTGGAAAAAAAAAACTGAAGGTTACAGAAGAGAGGGGGTTGGGGAGACGGGGTAACCAGGTGACAGGTATTAGGAGGGCACATGTGGTGATGAACACTGGGTGTTATATGCAACTAATGAATCATTGAACACTACACCAAATCTAAACATAATAAAAAATATTTTTTTCCACAAAATTTAAAAAAATTCCAGTTAGTTAATATGTAGTGTAATATTAGTTTCAGGTGTAAAATTTAGTAATTCATCACTTATATACAACACCCAGTGCTCATCACAAGCACCCTCCTAAATACACATTACCCATTTAACCATGAAGAAGGTGATGTTCTTCATCACAGAGCTAAACACACATCTGGTCTAGGATGGAGACTCTGATTGATGGAGATCCCATGGAAACTGAAGGGACTCCTGTCCCATGCCAACAAGATGAGTCAACAGATAAGAAACAACAAGCATGGAGTGCAACAGCACTGAATGTCCTAAATTGATCTCCTGAGGCTTCAAATGCTGTGTGAAATATTTTTGAGCTGCAGACAAAAGAGTTCTGGAAGACATAGTTCTGGCCTATCTAAATTGACAATACAAATCCATCACACCTGTATCTCACAGGAAATAAAAAGGTAAAAAAATGTGAAAACAAGTTGATGTACTTACAATTCATTTTGTCTTTTTGGGTCAGTATATATTTAAACCAGTATACATTCAGTACTATTTCTTAGAACTTCCATATCTTCAGTTCTGAAGAGTTATAAGATCAGAGGGTATTTGTGTCACAAGTGATGTGAAATGTCATCTACTCTAAACACTCCTTTGATGCTTCAATATTTACCACAATAAATGTTACATCATTACCCCCTCCCCTGCATTGCACCTTTACTACAAGGAAGCTCACTATCTCTTTTTTGGGCTAATACAATAGTTCAAAAATTCTTCTTGACTTTGAGTATATATTTATCACTTTTAATCTTTCACTAGTTAACCTTGTTTAGCCTTCTGAAGTCTCAAATATCAAGCCTTTTTTTTCTCTTCCTCACAATAACTTTTTAAGTATTTTATTTTATTTTTTAAAAGACTTATTTATGTTAGAGAGGGGAAAGAGGGAGAGGGAAAGAGAATCTTAAGCACAGGGCTCAATATCACAATGCTGAGATCACAACCTGAGCTGAAAAAAAGAGTCAGATGCTTAACCCACTAGGCCACCCAGGAGCCCCATTTTTTTCAATATTTTAAAACAGTTTTTAAGCATCTTTTATGGTTTGCCTCCACTCTGTTTTTTTTTCCCCCTTCTATGTTCATCTGTTTTGTGATGAGCACTGGGTGTTATATGTAAGTGATGATTCACTAAATTCTAATATTGAAACCAAAATTACACTATATGTTAGCTAACTAGAATTTAAATAAAAATGTGAAAAAATATATAGGGAGCATTTAGCCATAAATTAAAAATAAATGAAAATATATTTGAAGAGGGCATGTATTGCATGGAGCACTGGGTGTGGCACATGAACAATTAATCTTGTAACACTGGAAAAATAAAATATACATATTTGGGAAAAGTAAATAAATTCAAAAAACATATATATATTTGCTCTCAAAAAATTAAATATAACAGTTTTTAAGAATCTTCAAACCTCCTCTATTCTAAGCATCCACAATTCTTTGAAATATTCTTATAACACTTCCTTCAGAATAGGTACTCATCATAAGGTCAGGTTCTCTCAGAATTTCTCTGCTTTCATAATTCTCTCTTTATCACTGTGTCCTTTGAGGTTGTAGTTCCTAAGGCATCCTTGATAGAAGTAGAAATGCATCAGTTGTTTGGCTTTCTATTTCCCAACCTAATGAGGCTCATACTGAAGTATTTTTACAGTCTTGGAATCACTTTGGAGAGGAAGGCAATCTGATACAATAAAAAGAATGCAAGTTTTGGAGTAAGAAATCTTAGTTGGAGCTCTGGTTTTGCAACTTAATGGTTATGTGATCTTAAATAAATCTCTAACCTTCGAGTCTCAATTATTTAAAATTGGGACTAATCTTATCTACTTAATCGGAATAATGTGAAAAATAAATGAAATTAGGTATAGATGCACATGGCACAGACACTTGAATATGGTCAATATCCATAGCAATTATGCATTGGCAGTAACACATAAACCAACAGAAAACATAAAAACCTGACCAATAAAGAATAATGATGATTTTAGATAAATAACACTTATCTTCTTCTAGCCAAAACCTTATTCTATGTTCTTCATATTGAGGTATATATTTCTAAAATAAGTTCTGGTTTATTAAAAAATATTTATTGACTTACAACATCAAGTCATTGTTCTGGGAACTGTAAATACAGCAGAGAACAGAAAGAAACGATGTCTCACCTTTGCAAAGCTTTTATGTTCTAGTGAATAGATTGTTGGAAGAAGGATTATACAAAATGATTAAGTAAACAAATGCATAATAAAGTGTACAATGTGACAAATTTTTTAAATAAATCAAAACAGGGTGACGTGAGATAGTAACTAGACAACAGAAATAAGAAATCTATCTTAGAAAGAATGCTCAAAAAACAGAAAAAAAAAAGAATGTTTATTTTCACTTTTGTTTGCCTTGCCTTTGGAGATGTGTCTTAAAAGAAGTTGCTGTGGCTGATGTCAAAGAGGTTACTGCTTATGTTCTCCTCTAGGATTTGGATGATTCCTGTCTCATATTGTGATCTTTCATTCATTTTGAGTTTATCTTTGTATGGTGTAAGGGAATGGTTGACTTTCATTCTTCTGTATATAGCTGCACAATTTGCCCAGCACTATTTATTGAAAAGACTATCTTTTTTCCACTGGATATTTTTTTCCTGCTTTGTCGAGGATTTTTTTTTAATTTTTTTATTTATTTGACATAGACTGAGAGAGAAGGAAAGAGAGAGAGATCACAAGTAGGCAGAGAGGCAGGCAGAGAGAAGGGGAAGCAGGCTCCCTGCTGAGCAGAAAGCCCGATGCGGGGCTAGATCCCAGGACCCTGAGATCATGACCTGAACTGAAGGCAGAGGCTTTAACCCACTGAGCCACCCAGGTGCCCCTGTCGAGGATTTTTTGACCATAGAGTTAAGGGTCCATATCTGGGCTCTCTATTCTGTTCCATTGGTCTCTGTGTCTGTTTTTGTGCCAGTACCATTCTGTTTTGGTGATCACAGCTTTGTGATAAAGCTTGAAATCAGGCAACGTGATGCCCTCAGTTTTGTTTTTCTTTTTCAACATTTCCTTGGTGATTCAGGGTCTTTTCTGGTTCCATGCAAATTTTAAGATTGTTTGTTCCAGCACTTTGAAAAATGCCAGTGGAATTTTGATCAGGATGGTATTGAAAGTGTAGCTTGCTCTGGGAAATATAGATCTTTTAACAATGTTTATTCTTCCAATCCATGAGCATGGAATACTTTTCAACCTTTTTGTGTCTTCTCCAATTTCTTTTTATTATTTATTTATTTATTTGACAAAGAGAGATCAGGAGCAGGCAGAGTGAGAGGAGCAAGCATGCTCCCTACTGAGCAGAGAGCCTGATGTGGGGCTTGATCCCAGGACCCTGAGATCATGACCTGAGCCAAAGGCAAAGGCTTTAACCCACTGAACCACCCAGGCGCCCCTCTTCTTCAGTTTCTTTCATGAGTGTTCTGTAGTTCCTCGAATACAGATCCCTCTTACAGTTTTTTTTTTTAATTGATTTTTTTGTATCTTGTAATGTTGCTAAATTTACTTATCAGATCTAGCAGTATTTTTGTTGGTTTAGATTCTTTGGGATTTTTTCTGTAGTTGATAAAGTGATTTGCAAATAAAGACAGCTTTTTTCCTTCAAAAAAAAAGAAGGAAAGAAAAAGAAAGAAGAAAGAAAGAAAGAAAGAAAGAAAGAAAGAAAGAAAGAAAGAAAGAAAGAAAGCAAGCAAGCAAGCTCAAAGAAGACCTGAAGAATGGAAAGGAGCAGTCCTGGAAAAAGTACTATGAGCTAGAGAGGTCAATAAGGATCAGACCATGCATGGTCTTTAAGGTTGTGTTAAAAAATAAAAATAATTAATTGATCTTTGACAAAGGAGCAAGTGAAATACAAGGGAGCAAAGGTAGTCTTTTTGACAAAGGGTACTGGAACAACTGGGTGCCCACATGCAAAAAAAAAAAAAAAATGAAAAAATGAAAAAAGAATCCAGATAAAGACCTTACGCCCATCAGGGAGATGCCTGCGTGGCACAGTCAGTTAAGAGTTTGGTTCTTAATTTCAGCTCAGGTCATGATCTCAGGGTCTTGAGATGGAGCCCAGCATCAGGCTCCATGCTCAGCATGGAGTCTGCTTGGGATTCTTCCTCTCCCTCTGTTCTCCCCCCACCCAGAATAAATAAAACACAAATATAAAACTCCCAGGAGATAACAGGAGAAAACCTAGATGACCTTGAGTTCGATGATGACTTTGTAGGTACAACACCAGAGGAATGATCCATGAAAGAAGTAACTGATAAGCTGGACTTCATTAAAATTAAAAACTTCTGCTCTGGGGGCGCCTGGGTGGCTCAGTCGTTAAGCGTCTGCCTTCGGCCCAGGTCATGATCCCAGATCGAGCCCCGCATCGGGATCCCCGCTCGGCGGGAAGCCTGCTTCTCCCACTACCATTCCCTCTCTGCTTGTGTTCCCTCTCTTGCTGTGTTTCTCTCTGTCAAATAAATAAAATAAAAAAATCTTTAAAAAAAAAAAAAACTTCTGCTCTGCAAAAGATATCATAAGTATGAGAAGGTGAGTCACAAACTAGAAACAAATACATGGAAAAGACACATATGATAAAGAAATACCATCCAAAATATATAAAGAACTCTTAAAACTCAACAGAAAGAAAATAAACAAACTAATTAAAAATGGGCCAAAGGCCTTAATAAAATAAATAATAAAAAAGTTATACCAATGGTAAAGATAAGAAAAGATGCTCCACATCATGTATCATAAAGGAAATGAAAACTAAAACAATGAGATACCACTAAGTACCTATCTAATTGTATGGACGAAATCTGGAAGACTGACAACTTCAAATACTGGTGAGGATGTGGAGCAACAAGAGCTGTCATTCATTTCTCATGAGAATGCCAAGCAGTTTAGATACTTTGGAAGACAGTTCATCAGTTTCTTACAAAACTATATGTGCACTTACCATACAATCCAGCAGTCATGCTCCTTGGTGTTTACCTAAAGGACTTGACAAGTCATGTCCAGATGAGAACTAGCACAATGATGGATATAGCAGCTTTATTCATTATTTTCAAAACTTGGAAGCAAAAAAGATATTCTTTTGTAGATGAATGGATAAACAAACTTTGATATATATAAACAATGGATTATTACTTAGTGCTTAAAAGAAATAAGCTATCTAGCCATGAAAAGACATGGAAGAAAGTTAAATGCATATTGCTAAGTGAAAAAACTAATGAAAAGTATACATACTGTATGATTTCTACTGTACAACATTTTGGAAAGTTCAAAACTATAGAGAGAGTAAAAAACTCAGTGAATGACAGGAGTTGAGAGTTGGGGAAAGAATGAATCAGCAGCACACAAAGAATATTTTATGAAGTGAGAATATTCTCTATGATACTATAATTATAGATATATGTCATTATATATTTGTCCAAACTCACAGAATACACAATACCAAGAGTGAACAATAATGGAAACTATGCACTTTTGGCGATTATGATGTGTCAACATAGGTTTATTAATCGTACAAATGCACCATTCTGGTGAGTGATATTGATAATGGGGGAGTATATTCATGTGTTGGGGCCGAGGGTAAATGAAGAATCTCTGTACTTTTCACTCAATTCTGCCATGCATCTAAAACAAATCTAAAAAGCTAGTCATCCTTTATGTTGTACATGGCTTATGTTCTGAAAATGTTGAATGAGCTGACAATTAAAGTTTAGACTGAGACTCAGTTTTACTGAATGAAGAGGTATCATCAAAAAATTGTATCATTTTAGGAACTGTTCTTAACATTGTAACTCACTTTATTCGTCTAAATAAAAGAAATAATACTTCTGTGTCTGTTAAGTTTACTTTGGGAAAATAAACCATGAAAAAGAACATTGCAATATTGTAAATGCTTTAAGAAATAAACAAAATAGGAAAAATCACTTTGCAAATGGACATGATTAACAAGAAATACCACTATTTGTTTGTTTGTTGTAAATGGACTGATTTTGAACAGTTGATTAATCGCTTTTCTTTTGCACATTTCTCTTCACTTTCTTATTCTTATAAAGCTAATTTTTTCTACTTTGTGAATGAAGAATTTTTCTATGTGTCATAGATTGGGAGTAGTATTTCCTTGGCTGATGTCTTAATGGCTCAGCCTTGATGAAATCTTCTTGAGGCACTCTATTCACTTTTGTAACATTAAGGATTCTTTCTCTCTAATGTCTTTTCTTGTGACACATGGCAAGAAGTTTATTTCATTCAGTGTGACAATGAATATAATGATAAAAATAACTTTTAGTATCATTTTTTTCTGTCATTGTAGAAATTACTATTCACTAGGTAATTGTGGTGTTCTCAGCACCATATACACATTAATTAAATTAGGCCTCAATAACAACTTGAAAAATCAGCATTTAAAAAGGCTTATCTTTATTTTTCCAGGTAAAGAAAGCAAGGCTCAGTAAAACTGTAAATCTGTTACAAAGCAAAAGTGCTGAGATTCAGAGATCTTTCTGATAATGAAGTCTCTTCTTTTTCCAAACATTCATCTCAGGGCTTTTGAGGTATAAGCTAGTGCTCTAAACATTAATCCATCCATCATAAAAATAAAATAGATCTCATTAATTAATGATCATTTAAGAACATAAAGGGTGCTCTCAGGAAATCCAATAGTTATGCATTTACATCTACTTCCAACCTCTGTGTGAAAAGTTCTCAAAGTGAACCCACAAGATACTCAAGTTCAGAAAACAGTATCAGGGTGTTCTATGGCTAATTAAAAAGCAATGACACTCTTCTAATCTACAGAAAAAAAAAATTAGGTTAATTAATAGAATTCCTTTCATTTGAACATTTTCCCCATACACCTTTCTTAAACTATCGGCATTTGCAATTCGGGTACATAATTAACTTATTTTGATCTTTCTATATGTATTCTTATCCTTTATCTTTACTTTGTGATGTATTCTTTTTTAAATTTTTATTGAAATTCCAATTAGCTACTATATACTGTAATATTCATCTTAGGTGTACAATACAGTGATTCAACACTTCCATACAACACCCTGCGCTCATCACAAGTACCCTCTTTAGTAACCACCACCTATTTAACCCACCACCCAATCCTCTCCTTTCTGGTACCATTGGCTTGGTCTCTATAATTAAGAGTCTATTTTTGGTGACTCTCTCTCACCTTTCCCATTGCTTTTTTTTTTCTAAAATTCCGCATATGAGTGAAATCATATGGTATGTGTCTTTCTCTGACTGACTTATTTCACTTATTGTATTACTCTCTGGCTGTATCCATGTTGTTCAAATGACAAGATTTCATTCTTTTCAATGGCTGAGGAATATTTCATTATATATAGAAATATTAATGGATGGAATAGAATATAGAGCAAAAAGAGGAATGCAAAATTAAGTTTGGAGAAAGAGATTGAGTATTATGGGCTTTAACCCCAAAACAGTGGGAAGTTACTGCTGGATTTTAAGCAAAAGAGCTTAATAATCAAATCTGCCTTTAAAAATGGAATATAATATTTGTATTCATATATATATGTATGAATATATGTGAATATATATATATCACATCTTCTTTATCCATTTTTCAATTGATGCACACTTGGGCTGTTTCCATAATTTGGCTATTGTAGATAATGCCACTATAAACAATAAACATCAGGGTGCATGTATCCCTTTATAAGATAGTTCTATTTTTAGCTTCTTGAGCAATCTCCATATTGTTTTTAGGAGTGTCTGCACAACTTTACATTCCCATCAATAGGGCAAGAGCATTCCCCTTTCTCCACATCCTCGCCAACAGCTGTTGTTTCTTGCATTGTTGATTTTAGTCATTCTGATAGGTGTAGGGTGATATCACATTGAATTTTTGATTTGCATTTTCCCTTATTTATGTTTTTAGCCATTGTATATTACATCATTAATTTCTGATGTAGTGTTCCGTGATTCATTAGCTGCATATAACACCCAGTGCTTATCACAACACATGCCCTCCTTCATCTCCATCATCCAGCTACCCCATCTCCCCACCCCCCTTCCCTTTGAAACCCTGTTTGTTTCCCAGAGTCCACAGCCTCTCATGGTTCATTTCCCTCTCTGATTTTTCCCCCTTCAATTATCTCTCCCTTCCCTATAATCTGCTGTGATATACCTTATGTTTCACATATGAGTGAAACCATATGATAATTGCCTTTCTCTGCTTGACTTATTTCACTTAGCATAACCCCCTCCAGTTCCATCCATGTTGATGCAAATGGTGGATATTCATATTTTCTGATGGCTGAGTAATATCCCATTGTAAATATGGACTGCATCTTCTTTATCCATTCATCTGTTGAAGGGCATCTTGGCTCCTTCCACAGTTTGGCTATTGTGGACATTGCTGCCATGAACATTAAGGGGCAGATCGCTTCTTTTTACTACATTTGTATCTTGGTTTGCATTTTCCTGTTAATCAATAATGTTGGTCATCTTTTCATCCATCTGTTGGCCATCTGTATGTGTTCTCTGGAAAAGTTATTCATGTCTTCTGTCTATTTTTAAACTGGATCATCCATTTTTTTGGGTGCTGAGTTTTATAAGTTCTTTCTTTTGGATATTTACCAGTCATCAGATATGTCATTTATAAATATCTTCTCCCATTCCATAGGCCACCTTTTAGTTTTGTTGATTGTTTCCATCACTGTGCAAAAACTTTATTTCAATGTAGTCCCAATAGTTTCTTTTAACTTTTGTTTCCCTTGCTTCATGAAACATATCTAGTAAGAAGTTGCTATGGCTGATGTCAAAGAATGTACTGCTTGTGTTCTATTCTAGAATTTTAATGGTTTCAGGACTCATATTTAAGTCTTCAAATAATTTTGAGTGTATCTTTCTGTATACATTGTGTATATCTGTATATCTTTCTGTATGGTGTAAGAAACTGACCTAGTTTCATTTTATAGCACTATGGTGCTATAGTTTTCCCAATAGCATTTGTTGAGGAGACATTCTTTTTCTCATTAGATATTCTTTCCTGCTTTGTCAAAGAACCTACAGAGTTGTGGGTTCATTTTTAGGTTTTCGATCCTATTTTATTGACCTATGTGTCTATTTTTGTGCCACTACCATACTGTTTTGATTACTGTAGCTTTATAATATAACCTGACATCTGGATTGTGATGCTCCTAGAGTATTCTTTTCTCTTTTTTTTAAAATAGATTTAATTATATCACTCTTTCGCTTAAAATCCAGCAGTAACTTCCCACTGTTTTGGGGTTAAAGCCCATAACACTCATCCATTCTCTTTCTCCAAACTTAATTTTGCATTCTTCTTCTCTTTGCTCTATTTTTCAGCCTCATTAGACTTCTCTCAGTTTTTGAAATCTGTCGTACTTCTAAAAGCTCCAGAACCTTCATACACACTTTTCAAAAATTTTCAT
Source organism: Procyon lotor (assembly GCA_028646535.1). Lineage (NCBI taxonomy): Eukaryota > Metazoa > Chordata > Mammalia > Carnivora > Procyonidae > Procyon > Procyon lotor. The sequence goes on from CM053612.1 coordinate 19,360,632, forward strand.
TCCTTCTTTACTTGATTAACATTTCTATCCTTCGTGTTTTAACTTTAATATGGCTTCCATCCCTGATGTTTCTATGAGCATTCTTCCGTCATCACCATGACTGTAGCTTAACAATTTCCAGTTAGTTGTTTTTTGGTCTGTCTGTCTTCTATATTATACCATAGTCTGTGAGAGCAGATTCCACTTATTCATGTTTATCCTTTTATCTCCAGTGCCTATCACATGCCTGGTACATAGTAACTTTCAGTAAATACATATTGAGTGAATGGCATACAAAAAATAACACTGAAAAGATCAGCTCTATTTACACTCTTTCTTGGGCCTTTTTCTGTACATTTGTATTTCAGGTAAAAGAGCACCTTATATCTGAAAGTAGCAAAAAGAAATAACAAATAAATGCAATGACCATCAGTATATTTTGTATAAAATTCTACTTGGTTAATATAAATCATACCCATGGTTAATGAAAATCTTTTTAGGAATTCTCAAGCATAAACATAAATTTACACATATTGTATTTTTAATAGGATCTCAGAGTCAGCAGAAATGTACCAAGATATGAAAAACTGATTAATATAGGGGTGCCTGGGTGGCTCAGTCAGGTAAACATCTGACTTCTGGTCAAGTCATGATCCTGGAGTCCTGAGATAGAGCTCTGCATTGGATTTACAGCACAGATGGGAGTCTGCTTTTCCCTCTCCCTCTGCCCTGTCCCCTGCTCATGTTCTGTGTCTGTCTGTGTCTCTCAAACAAAAAATAAGATCTTTTAAAAAATTATGAATATAATTTCATTCAAATAAAGAAATGATTGCCAAAAAGGAAAATTACACAATAAAAAATATTTTGGTGATTAATATTAGTTATGTGCTTATTATTAATTACATGCTTATTATATACTTTGCCATTTTCTAGGTGATATAATCTAATCTTCGCAACTCTATAATAATTATTATCCATGTGTCACAGATAAGAAATTTGAAATTCTGGTAGGTTAAATAGCATACACTCAAGATATTCAAAACTGGTTCAAATTTCAAAGCCTGTATTCATGTAAATAGACACTATTTTCCTCTCCTGCTTTATGATTTTTTTAAAAAGTTCATAGCCACTAGCCAATATTTGATAGAGTCACAATGTTTAGGTACAAATTATAATGCTTTAAAAATACTTTTATTCCAACAATTACGTAGGATAATGGAAAGAGATACTATGCAGTCAGAACAGTTTTGAGAAAAAATAAAGTTGGAGGTATCCCAATTCCAGATTCCATAATATATTATAAAACTGTAACAATCAAAACAATATCGTACTGGAAAAAATTGACATAGATCAATGGAATAGAATAAAGGGCCCAAGACTTATCACAAAGAAAAGAGAAAGGACCCAAATTAATAAAACCATGAATGAAAGAGGAGAGATCACAACCAACACCAAAGAAATACAAACAATTATAAAAATACGTTATAAGCAACTCAATGCCAGCAAATTTGACAATCTGGAAGAAATGAATACATTCCTAGAGACATATAAACTACCAAAACTGAACCAAGAAGAAATAGGAAACCCAAACAGACCCATAACAAGTAAGGACATTGAAGCAGCAGTCAAAAACCTCCCAAAAACAAGAGCCCAGGGGCAGAGAGCTTCCCAGGGAAATTCTACTAAACATTTAAGAAGAATTAATACCTATTCTCTTCAAACTGTTCCAAAAAAATAGAAATGGAAGGAAAACATCCAAACTCATAAGGCCCGTATTACCTTGATCCTCAAAACAGAAAAAGACCCCACCAAAAAGGAGAAATAGAGACCAATATCCCTGATGAACATGGATATTTTTCTAAAAAACATAATTTTTGGATGCAAAATTCTCACCAAAATACTAGCCAATAGGATCCAACAGTACATTAAAAGGATTACTCATCACGACCAAGTGGGATTTATTTCTGTGCTGCAAGGTTGGTTCAACATCTGCAAATCAATCAATGTAATACAACACATTAATAAAAGAAAGAACAAGAACCATATATACTCTCAAAAGATGCTGAAAAAGCATTTGACAAGGGACAGCATCCTTTCTTGAAAAAAAAAAAACTCTTCACAGTATTGGGATAGAGGATACATACCTCAATATCATAAAAAACATCTATGAAAAACCCACAGTGTATATCATCCTCAATGGGGAAAAAGTGAAAAACTGAGAGCTTTCCCCCTAAGATCAGGAAAAAGGCAGGGCTGTCGACTATCACCACTGCTATTCAACATAGTCCTAGAAGGCCTTACCTGAGCAATCAGACAACAAAAAGAAATTAAAGGCATCCAGATCAGCAAAGAAGTCAAACTCTCACTCTTTGAAAATGATATGATACTTTATGTGGAAAACCCAAAAGACTCTACTCCAAAACTGCTAGAACTCATGCAGGAATTCAGTAAAGTGTCAGGATATAAAATCAATGCACAGAAATCAGTTGCATTTCTATACACCAAGAGCAAGACAGAAGAAATAGAAATTAAGGAGTCAATCAGATTTACAATTGCACCCAAAACCATAAGATGCCTAAAAATAAACCTAACCAAAGAGGCAAATAATCTGTACTCAGAAAATTGTAAACTACTCATGAAAGAAATGGAAGAAGACACAAAGAAATGGAAAAACATTCCATGCTCATGAATCGGAAGAAAAACATTGTGAAAGTGTCTGTGCTACCTAAAATAATCCACACATTTAACAAAATCGCTATCAAAACACCATCAATTTTTTTTCAAAGAAATGGGACAAATAATCCTATGATTTTTTATAGAACCAGAAAAGACCCTAAATAGCCAGAGGAATGTTGAAAAAGAAAGCCAAAGTTGATGGCATCACAGTTCCAGACTTCAAGCTCTATTACAAAGCTGTAATCATCAAGACAGTATGGTACTGGCACGAAAACAGAAACAGATCAATGGAACAGCATAGAGAGCCCAGAAATGGACCCTCAGCTCTATAGTCAAGTAATCTTCAACAAAGAAAGAAAGAATGTCCAATGGAAAAAAAGTCTCTTCAACAAATGGTGTTGGGGAAATTGGACAGCCACATGCAGAAGAATGAAACTGGACTGTTTTCTTACACCACTCACAAAAATAGACTCAAAATGGAGAAAGACCTCAAGGTCCTGGAGACAGGAATCCATCAAAATCCTTGAGGAGAACACAAGGAGCAACCTCTTTGACCTCACCCACAGCAAATTCTTCCTAGAAAAACCACCAACGGCAAGGGAAGCAAGGGCAAAAATGAACTACTGGGACTTTATTAAGATCAAAAGCTTTTGCATAGCAAAGGAAACAGTCAGCAAAACCAAAAGACCACTGACAGAATGGGAGAAGATATTTGAAAGTGACATATCAGATAAAGAGCTAATATCCAAAATCTATAAAGTGCTCATCAAACTCAACACTCAAAGAACAAATAATCCAATCAATAAATGGGCAATTGACTTCCTCCCCCAACCCAATTCACTCAGCAAAATCTCCTCCAGTCCCATCCATGCAGAGATCAATGAGTTAGAAACTAGAGAAACAGTAAAACACATCAATGAATCCAGAATTTGTTATTTTGAGAGAACCAATAAAATCAATATACCACTGGCTAAAATAATCCAAAAGAAACGAGAGGACACAAATTAACAAAATTATGAATGAAAGGAGAGAGATGGATGCCTGCCTCCAGGACATTGAGGTCTTTCATCCACTTTGAGTCTATTTTTCTGGGTAATGTAAGGAAATGGTCCAGTTTCATTCTTCTGCATATGGCTGTCCAGTTTTCCCAACACCATTTGCTGAGGAGACAGTGTTTTTCCCATTGGATATTCTTTCCTACCTTGTTAAAGATTAGTTGACCATAGAGTTGGGGGTACATTTCTGGGCTCTCTAGTCTGTTCCATTGATCGATGTGTCTGTTTCTGTGCCAGTACCACGCTGTCTTGATGATTCCAGCTTTGTAATAGAGCATGAACTCTGGAATTGTGATGTCACCAACTTTGGTTTTCTTTCTCAACATTCCTCTGGCTATTTGTAGTATTTTCTGGTTCCATATAAATTTTAGGATTATTTGTTCCATTTCTTGGAAATAAATTGATGGTATTTTGATAGGGATTGCATTAAATATGTAGATTGCTTTAGGTAGAATAGACATTTTCACAATATTTGTTCTTCCAATCCATGAGCATGGGATGTTTTTCCATTTTTTGGTGTCTTCCTCAATTTCATTCATGAGCACTTTGTAGTTTTCTGAGTACAGATTCTTTGGCTCTTTGGTTAGGTTTATTCCTAGGTATCTTATGGTTTGGGGTGCAATGGCAAATGGAATAAACTCCTTAATTTCTCTTTCTTCTGTTTTGCTGTTGGTGTATAGAAATGCAACTGATATCGGTGCATTGATTTTATATCCTGACACTTGACTGAATTTCTGGATGACTTCTAGCAGTCTTGGAGTGGAGTCTTTTGGGTTTTCCACATAAAGTACTATACCATCTACAAAGAGTGAGAGCTTGACTTCTTCATTGCCAATATGGATGACTCTTAATTCTTTTTGTTGTCTGATTGCTGAGGCTAGGACTTCTAGCAACATGTTGAATAGCAGTGGAGATGGTGGGGATCGCTGCTGTGTTCCTGATCTCAGGGGAAAAGCTCTCAGGTTTTCCCAATTGAGAATGATATTCGCTGTGGGTTTTCAATAGACAGCTTTTATGATGTTGTTTCCATGAATTTTTTTAATTCTTCTTTAATTTCCTGGTTAACCCATTCGAACCCATTCGCTCTCGTTAAAGAGCATGGATGCTCTTTAGCCTCCATGTATTTGAGTTCGTTACAACTTTCCTCTTGGGATTGAGTTCTAGTTTCATGGCATTGTGGTTTGAAAATATGCAGGGGATTTTCCCAATCTTTTGGTACCAGTTGAGACCTGATTTGTGTCCCAGGATGTGATCTGTTCTGGAAAATGTTCCATGTGCACTCGAGAAGAATGTGTATTCCATCACTTTGTGATGGAATGTTCTGAATATATCTGTGATGTTCATCTGGTCCAGTGTGTCATTTAGAAGATTTATTTCCTTGTTGATCTTTTGCTTAGATGATCTGACCATTTTGGTGAGGGAGGTATTAATGTCCCTTACTATTATTGTATTACTGTTGATGTGTTTCTTTGACTTTGTTATTAATTGGTTTATACAATTGGGTGCCCCCATGTTAGAGGCATTGATATTTACAATTGTTAGATCTTCTTTTTGGACAGTCCCTTTAAGTATGATATAGTGTCCTTCCTCATCTCTTATTATAGTCTTTGGCTTAAAATCTAATTTATCTGATAGAAGGATTGCCACCTTAACTTTCTTTTG
>CM053612.1:19366103-19378070 GCA_028646535.1 Procyon lotor
TTTGGGTCTAAGATGAGTTTCTTATAGACAACATATCAATGGGTCTTTTTTTTTTTTTTTAATCCATTCTGATACTCTGTGTCTTTTGATTGGGGCATTTAGCCCATTTATATTCAGGGTAACTATTGACAGATATGAATTTACTGCCATTGTATTGCCTGGAAGGTGACTGTTAACTGTATATTGTCTCTGTTCCTCTCTGGTCTATGTTCCTTTTAGGCTCTCTCTTTGCTTAGAGGACCGCTTTCAATGTTTCTTGTATGGCTGTTTGGTGTTTGCAAATTCTTTCAGTTTCTGTTTGTCCTGGAAGCTTTTTATCTCTCCCTCTATTTTCAGTGACACCCGAGCTGGATATAGTATTCTTGGCTGCATATTTTTCTCATTATTGCTCTGAATATATCATGCCAGTCCTTTTTGTCCTGCCAGGTCTCTGTGGATAGGTCTGCTGCCAATCTAATATTTCTGTCTTTGCATGTTCCAGAATTCTTTTCCCGAGATGCTTTCAGATTTTTCTCTTTGTCACTTAGATTTGTAAATTTTACTATTGGGTGATGGGGTGTAGACCTATTTTTATTGATTTTGAGGTGGGTTCTCTGTGCCTCCTGGATTTTGATGCTGGTTCCCTTTTCCAAATTAGGAAAATTATCTAAAATAATTTGCTCCAATATACTTTCCACCCCTCTCCCTCTTCTTCTGGGATCCTAATTATTCTAATATTGTTGTGTCTTATGGTATCACTTATTTCTCGAATTTTCCCCTCATGGTCCAGTAGTTGTTTGTCTCTTTTTTCCTCAGCTTCTTTATTCTCCATCTCTTGGTTTTCTATATCACTAATTCTTTCTTCTGCTTCATTTACCCTAGCAGTAAGAACCTCCGTTTTTTATTGTACCTCATTAATAGCTTTTTTGATTTCTACTTGGTTACATTTGTGGTTCTTTTATTTCTCCAGAAAGGAATTTTATTTCTCCAGAAAGGGATTCTCTAATATCTTCCATGCTTTTTTTGAGCCCAGCTAGCTCCTTGATAACTGTCATTTTGAACTCTATTTCTGACATTTTACTAATGTCCATGTTGACTAGCTCTGTAGCTGTCAGCACTATCTCTTATTCTTTTTTTGTGGTGAGTTTTTCCACCTTGTCATTTTATCAATATAAGAATAGGTGAGTGATAGAGAAAAATACTTTGTAGTTTTGCAGTTTTCACTGATTGATAAGCTTGGTCTTGGCTGGATATTCTCACTGATCTTCTGTGGAGGGGGTCCATTGCCATGATTCTCAAATATTTTTACCCGTGGCAGCATTTCACCACTGTTGCTAGTGGATGGACCAAGCAATTTGCTCAGGTTCACTCTCAGGAGTCTTTGTTCCCTGAGTGCTTTCCGTACTTCCCTGGAGGCCAGGAATGAAAATGGTGGCTTCCAAGTCTCCACAGAATCTGAGTGCTTGGGGCCCCGCTCCTCAGTGAGCTGTCAGAGGAAAGCAGTCTATCACTGATTCACGCTCTGAGCTCAGCTGGCCCATGATGGAGTGCCTCTATCTCTGGTATGCAGCCCCATCTGGAGTTTCCAAAGCAGCAGATTCCTGCCACAGGCTCCTGCGCTGCTCCTCCCAGAGGTGGAAGGAGGGGGGTCTCTTTGGAGCTGCCTCTTGTGGGGTCCCTGCTTGAAGAGCAGTTGCCCAACTGTGCCTCAGATCATGTTTTAAGTTAAGCCCAAGCTGATAGCGCAATGTGTGGCTCCTTCTCTGCTGCTGGCTTCTCCACCCCAATTCCTGGGAGCTGTGATGCCCTCAAACACCCCCAGTCCCTTTGTTACCCCACGGTCCTGAAACCACATTGTTCCCATGAGGGCTAAACCCCTTGCTTAGCTTCTGTCCCTCAGTGGAGCAGACTCTAAAAATTCTGATTTGTGCTCCACTGCTCTGCGGCTGCTGGCCTCTCCCCGACTGTCTCTCTTCCCATGGCTTTGGATTCACTTTTTCCACATGTCCTACCTTTCAGAAAGTGGTCGATTTTCTTCTCCTAGAATTGCTGTTCTTCCTCTCTTTTCTCTCCTGTTGAATTTTCAGGCTTTTAGAATGGTTTGATAACTATCCAGCTGAACTTCTGGGATCCAATGCTCTCTCAACTTCCTACTCCTCTGCCATCTTAGAAATCTCAACAAATGATAAATCCTTGAAGAAATGTATTATCCCTATAAAATCTCCTAATTCTAATACATTTAAAAATCATTTTATTCAATTTGTAAATGGCATTGTATTTGCTAATTTTATTTCCCTGAATATAATCTGATAGAAATTTTCTACTAGTGGCAGTATTGCACTGAGCAAAGACAATGAAATAAAAGTCAAGAGACCTGGATTCTAGTCTTATCTTTGCCACTGTATGAATTTTTAAAATCTCATTATAAAGAAAAGAAGAGAAAAGAAAAAAAAAGAGAAGAGAAAAGAAAAAGAGAGAAAAGAAGAGAAGGGAAAAGAAAAGAAAAGAAAAGAAAGAAAGGAAAAGGAAAAGGAAGTAAAGGAAAGAAAAGAAGAAGAGACTAGAAGTAATTTGAATTAGCAGAAACATAACACTAAGCAAATATGTCTAAATCCTCATGCTGTTATACTTTGCTGAGCCCAGGTTTGTTCAAATCTTCACAGCCTAAGAAGCCAGTTTGAACCAATTGCTCAGTTGGCAGAAGAAATGAAACTTTTTTTATCATTCCAAATTATCACTAGATCTTTTCCATCAGTAGTCCTCAATAACTCTCTATTGACTGTTTATTGTCTTCCTCACAGATGTGTCATTCATCTACCCTTTTCTTGTCTTTTCCAACATCAGTGACTATACACTAAACATCCATGAAATACCTGAAAAATCTTTCTAAGTAGCATCACCAGGGAAAAATAACTCTATCTTGTAAGTTTCCACCTACATTTACCCTGGGTCTCCTCTACTCATTTTTTTAAACCACTTTATTATAGTACAGTTGACAAACAAAAAGCTACACATAAATATCTATATCCTAGCTACAGGAGAAAATACACAATATATTAGATGTTAATTCAGAACATATATAGCCTCATAGAGAACTTAACTATAGCCTTGCAAAGTATTGCCACCTAACTGGCAGTGTCTGAGTCTTCAAAAGGCTGTTCCACCATTGCATCAAGCCAGCTGCTTCAGGATAGTGGGAAGTATGATAAGACTTGTGAATTCCATGATCATGGGTCCATTTCCACACTTCATTGCTCTGCCATTAGTTTCTTTATCAAAAATTATGTTGTGTGGAATACCATAATTGTGCATAAGGCACAGTCAAGTCCACCTCTAGTAGATGTTGCAGAAGCACTACATGTAGGAAAGACAAATCGAGATACAGAGTGTCTATTCCCTTAAGAATGAAACACTTCCCCTTCCATGATAAAAGTGGTCCAATGACATTAACTTGTTGCAGGTAACTGTCTGATCACCCCAGAGATATAGTCAGTATTGGAGACTTAGTATTGGTCTCTGCTGCTGGCAGATTAGGCATTCAGTGATGGTTGTAGTTAGGCTAACCTTATTGAGCTGAAATCCATGTTGCTGAGCTCATCCATAATATCCACTCCTGACATTATAGCCATTGTTATAAGCCCACTGGATAATGACAGGAAAAGCTGGGCAGAGTCTGCTATCCTCAGAATGTGTCATCCTATCCACTTGATTATTAAAATCCTCTTCTTTATTTAAACTAATTTTTATTGTGTTCAATTAGCCAACTTATAGTACATCATTAGATTTTGATGTAATGTTTAATGATTCATTAGTAGCATATAACACCCAGTGCTCATTACCACACGTGCCCTCCTTAATATCCACCACCTGATTACTCCATCCCCTCTGTAACCCTCAGTTTGGTTCCCAGAGTCCAGAGTGTCTCATGGTTTTTCTCCCTCTCTGATTAAAATCTTCTGCTTAAGTCACTCATTAGTAGCACTCAAAGGGGACACAAATATATTCATTGTGCTGTTTTTCCCACTCAGAGAGATCCATTCACATATCTTTACCTTATACCTCCTTGCCAGTGAATTTCCAATCATGTTTTTTTCCAAGTCCCTCTCCATCCAGCCAAATCATTGACCACAGCCCACAAATTTGTATATATTCATGCCTCTTCCAATTTATCTTTCCATGAAAATTAAAAGTCAGGAGTATAGTTTACAGTTCTGCCCACCTGGAAGATTTCCTTTCAACACTGTTCTTCAGGGATATCTAAGAAAGGAGCTGTAGTACTACTGCTGTCCACGTTCAGGTAGTATTGGCATATTATACAGAACTATCTGCAAATCAAGCCAGAGTTTTCTCTTGTATGGAACTTCCCATAAAGATATAAGTGTGGCCTGGTGAGAGAAGTTAATATAGCAGGACGGGGTGATGTATATGCATTCGGGTCACTTTGTTGTATAACTTAATTGTGCTTCCAAGGACTGTTCAATCCTGATATTGTATTAATTACTTCAATTTGAGGATGGAGTGTTGCTATGCACACCCAACTCTATGGTAGATGAGTCATATAACACCCAGTTCATGATGGACAACTCAACATGATAACTTGGTAGCCCATGGTCAAACATTGCCTCTACAAAAACTTAGTAACAAGCCAAAAACTTTCTCAAAACAAAACAAAACAAAACAAAACCTGTTATTCTCAGAGGATAACAATGCTTTATTCTAAAACCCTAAGAATCTGCACGGTGATTTACTGACGGTGGCCTGCCAAACCTCCAAAGAGCACCTCTATCTGCCACTGACATTTCAAGGACCATTGGAATTTTTGGATCATATGGCACAAGTGGCAGAGAAGTTTTCAAGACAGGCTGGACCTATTGGAAAGACTTCTGTTGCTCTGGACCCCATTGAAAACTAGCTGTCTTTTCATTTGGTAAACGGGCCAGAATATCACACCCCAATCAAGAATATACTGCCTCCCTCCCTTCACTTTCAGTTTTGATGTATCTTTAGGTTCCAAATGTGTCCCTTATAGACAGCATATGGACGGGTCCTGTCATTTTATCCAGTCTGCAAACCTGTGCCATTTCTTTTTAATTTTCTAAAATAATTAATAGTATTTAATTTATTAATTTTTTGTCTCACTAGCAAATTTTATTTAATTTTTTATTTTTGTCTCCAAATATGTTTATTTTATTTTTTCAGTGTTACAAGATTAATTGTTCATGCACCACACTCAGTGCTCCATGCAATATGTTCCAATTTTAGTATATGTGTTGTCGAAGCAAGCACTTTTTAAAAAATTTTTTCTTAACTTTTATTTTATTTTTTTCAGTGTTGCAGGATTCATTGTTCATGCACCACACCCAGTGCTCCATGCAATATGTGCCCCCTCAATACCCACCACCAGGCTCACCCAGCCCCCCAAACTCCTCCCCTCCAAAACCCTCAGTTTGTTTATCAGAGTCCACTGTCTTTCATGTTTCGATTTCTCCCAATCCACCCTTCCTTTCCTCTTCCCAATGTCCTCCATTTTTTTCCTTATGCTCCACATGTAAGTGAAACCATATGATAATTGAATTTCTCTGCTTGACTTATTTCACTAAACCTGTGCCATTTTATGGGAGCATTTCAGCCATTCACGTTGAGAATGACTATTGAAAGATAAGTTTTTATTGACAACATGTTGCCTGTGAAGTCCTTGTTTCTATAGATTGTCTCTGTAAATTTCTGTTCTGTCACTCTTGAGTTCTTTCTTATTTTATAGAATCCCCTCTTAATGTCTTGTAGTGCCAGTTTGGTGGTCACATAATCTTTTAAACCTTGCCGGTCTGGGAAGCTCTTTATCTCTCCATCCATTTTGAATGTCAGCCCTGCTGGATAAAGTATTCTTGGCTACATGTTCTTCTCATGTAGTGCCCTGAATATGTCTTGCCAGCCCTTTCTGGCTTGCCAGGTTTCCGTGGACAGGTCTGACGTTATTCTGATGGGCCTTCCTCTGTACATAAGGAATCTCTTCCTCCTACCTACCCTTAAGACCTCCTGTCTGAAATTATGATTTGTGAAATCCTAGAGGAGAACATAGGCAGTAACCTCTACAACACCAGCCACAGCAACTTCTTCCAAAACATGTCTCCAAAGACAAAGAAAAAAAATTCAAAAATGAACTTTTGGGACTTCATCTAGATAAAAAGCTTCTGCACAGCCAAAGAACAGTCAACAAAACAAACAGGCAACCCATGGAATAGGAGAAGATATTTGCAAATGACACTAGGGACAAAGGCCTGATATCCAAGATCTATAAAGAACTCCACAAACTCAACACTCAGGAAACAGATAATCACATCAAAAAATGGGCAGCAGACATGAATAGACACTTCTTTAAACAAGACATACAAATGGCTAAGAGACACATAAAAAAAAAAAATGTTCATCATTAGCCATCAGGGAGATTCAAATCAAAACCACATTGAGATACCACCATACACCCTTTAGAATGACCAAAACAACAAGACAGTAAACAAAAAATGTTGGAGAGGATGTGGAGAAAGGGGAACCCCCTTACACTGTTGGTGGGAATGCAAGTTGGTGTAGCCACTTTGGAAAACAGTGTTGCAATTCCTGAAGAAATTAAAAATAGAGCTACCCTATGACCTTGTAATTGCACTACTGGGTATACAGTAAATATACAGTAGTATACAAAGATACTGATGCAGTGAAAAGAAGGGCCATTTGTACCCCAATGTTCATAGCAGCAATGGCCACAATCGCCAAATTGTTGAAAGAGCCAAGATTCCCTTCAAAAGACGAATGGATAAAGAAGATATGGTCCATATATACAAGGGAATATTATGCCTCCATTAGAGAGGTTGAATACCCAACTCTTGTATCAACATGGATGGGACTGGAAGAGATTATGCTGAGTGAAATAAGTCAAGCAGAAACAGTCAATTATCATATGGTTTCACCTACTTTTGGAACATAAGGAATAACATGGAGGACATTAGGAGAAGGAAAGGAAGAGTGAATTGGGGGAAACTGGAGGGGGAGATGAACCATGAGAGACTGTGGACTCTGAGAAACAAACTGAGGGTTTTGGAAGGGAGGGGGGTGGGGAGATGTGTGAGCCTGGTTGGTATTAAGAAGGGCACATACTTCATAGAGCACAGGGTGTGGTGTGTAAACAATGAATTTTGGAACACTGAAAAAATAAAATAAAGTTTAAAAAAATAAAATAAATAAAAATTTAAGAAAAGAATATACTGCTTCCAATATCCAAAGATGCCCACTAGAAATGATGCTTATTTTTTTGTTGTACAATGATCAGATGCCACAATCCATTCTTCACCTGAAAAGCTATATCTCAACATACCCCATACCACTAGAAGTTTCACTGAAGTTAAAGGCCTTTAAACTTTTTTAATTTTTAATTTATGATTTTTTAAATATAATTTTCAAGAGCAGTTTTAAGTTTGCAGCAAAATTTGGGGATAAATACAGAGATATCCCATACAACACTTGTCCCCAGACCTGCATAGCCTCTCCCATTATCAATTTCACCACCATAGTGGTACAATTGTTACAATCAATGAACCTATGCCCTTGAATTTCTGAGATTTATTTTCCACTTCTGACATAATAGAAGTCTTACAAATAAGTCTAGAATATTTGTACCTCTTGCTCACTAGGTCTAATGTACATTATATCATCGCTCTAATCGGCCGGTGTAATGTCTTGTGAAAGGGAAAGTTGAACAAGTCCCTATCATTCCTGTGATGACATTAGGCTGAAGAGTTGATATACTCCTGAAGCAGGACAGTGAAATTGCATTGATGGTTTTGTAACCCAAATTGGGTCAACTGCTTCTGGTGGTCTTTACCAACATACATGGAGTAAAAGGCTTTTGCCAGAGCAATAGCTGCATACTAGGCATGAAAGGATATGTTAATTTGTTCAATCAATAAAACCACATCTGGTACAGTAGCTGTAATTAGAATCACCACCTGGGTAAGTTTATGATGATCTATTCTTACATTCAAAGTTTCATTCGTTTTCTGTACTGGACAAATAGGTGAGTTAAATGGGGTGTGATGAGAGTCACCATCCCAGAATTCTTCAAGTCCTTGATGGTGGCACTGATGTCTTCAATCCCTCCAGTAATGTAGTACTGCTTTCCCCCCCTATTTTCCTAGGCAGACAAACTTCTAGTGACTTCCATTTGGCTTTTCCTGACATTACAACCCATACTCCGCAGATGAGGGACTAATGTGAGGATTCTGCCAGTTGCTGAATATTCCTTTTCCATTTATGCATTCTAGAACTGAGGAAATTATCACCAAATCACTTGAGCTGATGTGCCATTGGTTACCTGACCTATACAAACCCTTAATTTGAATGGTGGACCACAGTGATGTTTTGAGTCTCCAGAAATTACTATCATTTCAGAGTTAGTGTCCATTAATTCCCTGTAAGTATGATTATTTCCCTTTCTTCAATGCATAGCCACCCTGGGAAAAGGCTATAGGTCCTTTTGGAGAAAGCTGAGATAAATTAACAATATATATTTTTGTATAGTACTTGTAGTGTACTGGTGTCTTTCTTCAAGGGGACCCACCCAGACTTCCCTTCATTCAAGGGATTTGATGTCTCTATATTAGCTCAAGTCTCAAGATTGATTGAGGGACTGTGAATCTCTCTTTTAGTAATTAATGTTAGATTCCTGATCACATGGCCTATAATTCTTTTGCTTATACAGATCAAGAAATAATTTGGTAGACTGCTTATATAATTCTCTTCTCTGAATATCATGATCAACTAGCCAATATTATAGGTTTCTGTGAGTCAGAGGATTCTTACTACTGTTTTGACTTCATTGTCAATTACACTAACCATACTAACCTTGCCTTTGGCAATTACATAATGTGACTTAGTTCCTGTCACCCTAGGATCCAATATCCCCATTGCATTTAAACATCCTACTTTGGTGGTAGCAGTTCCCACTGTAATATCTGACTCACAGAAAAGAGCAATCACAAAGTCCTTCAGCAATGCTGAGGACCACCTCACAAATTAATTTTGCACAACTGTAGAGAAAGGTTTGTCTTCTGGACCTTCCCGATATTGTTATGGATATTTTATATAATAAATCCACCTTAACATTCCAATCCCCCTAAGTTTTTGGGTACCCCCCTTTTCAGTATATCAAGGAAGTTTTGATATTTCAATTTCATTTAATGTAGGCATTTTTTGGTCCCTATTTCAGCCACCCAACCAATCAAATTTTTAGAGACCTCTATCTCCTTGAACTGCAGCATTGAACACATTCTTAATGAGTCCATAATAATAATTTCAGCCTGATCCAAATTTGTTCCTTCCATCATTATCCCAAATCCTTAATATTTATTCCCACACATGTTCTCCATTTTTCTGTCTGTGTAAATTAAAAAAGATCATGCCATTATTTTATTTTATTTTTAAATTAATTTATTTATTTTCAGTGTTACAAGATTTATTGTTCCTGCACCACACCCAGTGCTCCATGCAATACATGCCTTCCTCAATACCCACCACCAGGCTCGCCCAACTTCCACTACCTCCCCTCCAAAACCCTCAGTTTGTTGCTCATAGTCTACAGTCTCTCATGGTTCATCTCTCCACCCTGAATGCGCCTGAACTCATCTGATCTCAGAAGCTAAGCAGGGTCGGGTCTGGTTAGTACTTGGATGGGAGTCCCTATGTTTTCTTATAGGAACTTTACAGTTTAGGTCTTATAGGTCTCAAATCTACTTTGATTTAATTTTTTTGAGTGGTGGAACATAGGAAACCAATTATTTTGGATGTGAATATCTAGTTTTCACAATATCATTTATTGAAAAGATTATCCTTTTCCCATTGAGTATACTTGGCTCACATGTTAAATATTAACAGAATATGCTAATGTTTCTTTCTGAGCTCTTGATTCTGCTCCACTGATCTCTGTGTCTATTTGATGCTAATACTATACTCTTGATTATTATAGCTTTGTCATGTATTTTGAAGTCAGAAAGTGTGATGCTTCCAGGTTTGTTCTTCTTTCTCAGAATTTTCTTGCCTGTTGATGTTCTTTCGTTGCTCCATATGAATCTTAGAATTTTTTCGATGTTTGTGGAAAATGACATTGGAATTTTGATAGGGGTTGCATTGGATCTGTACATAACTTTTATAGTATATGCATTTTTTAAAAATATTAGTTCCTCTGGGTGAACCTGGTGGTGGGTATTGAGGAGGGCACGTGTTGCATGGAGCACTGGGTGTGGTGCATGAACAATTAATCTTGTAACATTGAAAATTAAAATAAACTTATTTGGGAAAAATATTAATTCCTATGATCCACGAACATGAGGTTTTCCAATTTATTTTGTATCTTCTTCAAGTTCTTTCATAAATGTCATATAGTTTTCAGTGTATGAATCTTTCAACTCCTTGTTTAAATTTGTTTCTAAGGTTTTTATTGCTGTTGCTGTTATAAGCAGGATTGTTCTATTTCTTTTTCAGATAATTCAGTGGTAGTGTGTAGAAATGCAACTGATTTTGTATGTTGGTACTGTATCCTGAAATTTTACTAAATTCCTTTATTAGTTCTGAGAGTTTTTGGTGGAGACTTTGGGATTTTTATATATATAAGATCATGTCATTGAACAGAACTTTCTGCAAAGAAGATACCAAATGGCCAACAGACACATGAAAAAGTGCTCAACATCACTCAGCTTCAGGGAAATAAAAATCAAAACCACAGTGAGATACCACCTCACACCAGTCAGAATGGCTAAAATTAATAAGTCAGGAAATGACAGATGTTGGCAAGGATGTGGAGAAAGGGGAACCCTCCTACACTGTTGGTGGGAATGCAAACTGGGGCAGCCATTCTGGAAAACAGTATGGAGGTTCCTCAAAAAGTTGAAAATAGAGTTACCCTATGACCCAGTAATTGCACTGGGTATTTACCCTAAAGACACAAATGTAGTGATCTGAAGGGGCACATGAACAGAATGTTTATAGCAGCAATGTCCACAATAGCCAAACTATGGAAAGAGCTTATATATTCATCAGCAGATGGATGGATAAAGAAGATGTGATATATACATACAATGGAATAGTATGCAACCATCAAAAATGAAATCTTGCCATTTGCAATGACATTGATGGACCTAGAGGATATTATGCTAACTGAAATAAGTCAATCAGAGAAAAACAATTATCATATGCTCTCTCTGGCATGAGGAATTTGAAAGGCAGAGTTGGGTGGTGTGGGGGGAAGGGATTGAAAAAAAAATGAAACAAGATGGGACCGGGGAGGGAGACAAACCATAAGAGACTCTTAATCTCAGGAAATAAGCTGAAGGTTGCTGGGTAGTGGAGAGGAGGGATAGGGTGGCTGGGTTATGGACATTGGGGAGGGTATGTGCTATGATGAGTGCTGTGAGTTGTGTAAGACTGATGATTCACAGTCCTGTACCCCTGAAGCAAATAATAAATTATATTTATATAATTATGTTTATTATATTATATATATTATATAAAATATAATTATATTTATATATTATATAAAATTAAAAAAAAATAAGATCATGTCATCTACAAACAGACATCTTTACCTCTTCCTTTGCTATTTGGATGCTTTTTATTTATTTTTCTTGCCTAATTGTTCTAGTTAGGAATTCCAAACCTATTGAACAAGAATAGTGAGAGGGAGGACTCTAATCTTGTTCCTGATCTTAAAGGAAAAGTTTTCAATCTTTCATTCTTAGAATATGACATTAACTGTAAGTTTGTCATATATGGCTTTTATTGTGTTGAGATATGTTCCTTCTATTCCCAGTTGGTTCAGGATTTTTATCATGAAATGATGTTGTATTTTGTCAAATGCTTTGTCTGCATCTAGTGTGATGATCCTAAAATTGGTACCTTTCTTTTTTTTTTTTTTTTTTAGAAGTATTAACATATAATGTATTATTT
>CM053612.1:19378170-19416557 GCA_028646535.1 Procyon lotor
ACATACCCTCCCCATTGTCCACAACCCAGCCACCGTATCCCTACCCCACCACCCCCCCCACCCCCGGCCACCCTTAGTTCATTTCTTGAGTCTAGGAGTCTCTTATGGTTTGTCTCCCTCCCCATCCCTTCGTGTTTCATTTCTCTCCCCCACCCCCCCAAACTCCTGCCTTGGTACCTTTCTTTTGGTTACTGTGGGACACACATTTATTGATTATTGTATATTTAGTCACTCTTGAGTTTTAGGAATAAATCCAAAAGATCATGGTGTACAATCCTTTCAGTGTACTGTTGAATTCAGTTTGCAAGTGTGTTATTAAGGCTTTTGCATCTATATTCTTCAGGGATGCTAACATGTAGGTTTTTTTTTTTTTTTTTTCTCTTGTAGTGTCCTTATCTGGCTCTGGTATCAAGTTAATGCTGGCAACATAAAATCATTTGGGGAGTGTTCTTTCCTCTTTATGGTTTTTGGAAGAGTTTGAGAATGATTGGTGTTCATTCTTTAAATGTTTGGTAGAACTCATCCATAAAGCCATTTGGTCCTGTGGTTTTCTTTGTTGGGAAGTTTTTGATTATTAATTCAATTTCCTTACTTATGATTGGTCTGTTAAGATTTTCTATTTCTTTTTTTTTAATTTATTTTTTAATTTTTTTTATTTTTTCAGTGTTTCAAGATTTATTGTTCCTACACCACACCCAGTGCTCTATGCAATACGTGCGATCCTCAATACCCACCACCAGGCTCGCCCAATGCCCAACCCCCTCCCCTCCAAAACCTCCATTTCTTAATAAAAATTCCAAAAAATGTTCTATTTCTTCATGATTCAGTCTTTGTTGGTTGAATGTTTCTAGGAACTTTCCCATTTCTTCCAAGTTTTCAATGTGTTGGTATGTAATTAATTATATTAATCTTATAAACTTTTGTATTTTGTGGTAACAGTGTATATATATATATATATATATATATATATATATATATTTGAATTTTCTCCTTTTTTGGAAAGTCTAGATAACAGTTTCTCAATTTTATTTTGTTTATCTTTAAAAAAACAACAACCCTTAATTTTGTTGTTATGTTCTATTGTTTTTCTTGTTTCTATTTATTAATGCTTTGACCTTTGTTATTTCCTTTCTTCTGCTACATGGGTTTAATGTATTCTTCCTTGTCTAGTGAGTTGTGGTGTAAAGTTAGGCTATTTATAAGATTTTTTTTCCCTTAAAGGAAGTATTTATCATTATAATCTTCCCTCTTAGAACTGTTATTATTGCATCCCATACATTCTGTTATGCTTTGTTTCCATTTTCATCTGTTTTAAGATTTTTAGATTTTCTACTTTGCTTCCTTCTTTGACTTATTGGCTGATCAGGAGTTTGTTTAATTTCCACACATTTGAGAGGAGGAAGGCAAGATGGCAGAAGAGTTGGGGACCTTGTTCCATCTGGTACCTTGAATTTAGCTAGATAACTAGAAATCTAGAAATCTGTTCCATTGAGAGACATCCCTGCCTGAAAGGTGCTCAAGTGGTGAAAAGAGGCAGAATTCTAGGTGAGACAGTGCAGTCTCAGGATCTCTGTAGTCACAAAAATGACAGGTGCCCGAACTGGTAGAGTTCCCAAGCATTGGAATGAGGAAACTGATTATGGTCAGTGAACCTGGGAGGGGACTCTGCTCAATTTGCCATAAACCATAAGCTATGGTTCCATCCAGTGACTGCTCTCTATACCAGGTCCTCGAAAGTGCAGTAACATGAGACATTCTCCCTTCCCCTAGAAGGATTGTTGTAGGTGTGCACCACAGGAGTCTGCAGAGTTTGGCACACAGCAAAAGTGAAGACCGTTTATCCCTAAGGGTTTACTGAAGAGAGGGGACCTCAATCTTTCAGCTCTGTGACTGGAAACCAGGGCACAGCCATTTTTATTTTGATCCTCTAAAAAGGTGCAGAAAGTCCTCAGGAAAGAAAAGCCCCATAGAAGACCGGCTTAAACTGAGCCTGGCCCCCTGGCAAGGAGCAGTACAAATCTGCCCAGGCAAAGACACCTGAGAAACAGTGTAGCCAGCCCCTCCCACAGATGACCAACAGGAAGAACAGGTGAACAGCAAGTTTATGGACCCCTCAAGACTATAGCACTCCAGCACTAGGAGAAAATAATATATAGAATTGAGGGTTTTTTCTCATGATTCATTTATCTTTCAGTTAAAATTGTTCAATTTTTTCTCTTTTCAACTAGTTCCTTATTTTATCAAGTCTTTGTTTTTAAGTCTTTTTTTAACTTTCATTTTTTTTACATTTACATTTTATAGATAAATTCTTCATTTTTGGCTTCCTTTCAATCTATTCAATCACACACACACACACACACACACACACACACACACACACACGGAGCACCCTGTTTTGTCCACTGTGTGAGATTATATTCTCTCTTATTCCCCTTTTCTTTTTCTTTTTCTTTTCTTTTCTTTTCTTTTCTTTTTTGGTTTCTGATCTCTCTGGATTTTTTTTCTTTTTAGTGTGTATTTTGCTTGGGTTGTTGTTGATTTTTTTATTTCATTCACTTGTTCATCCATTCTTCTCTAGTCAAAATGACTAGAAGGAGGAATTAACAACAAAAGAAAGAACCAAAGGTAATACTCTCTGTAACAGTAAAATTTAAGAGATGGAATTCAAGATAGCAAATATAAAGTTACTGGCTGGGGTTGAAAAAAACATAAAAGACACTACATAATCTTATAGTGCAGAAATGAGATCTAATTAGTCTGAAGTTAAAAATGCTCTGAGATGCAGTCTAATTTGGATGTTCTTACATAAGGTAACTAAGGCAGAAAAGAGAGTAAGTGACATAGAAGACAATTTGATGGCAAGGAAGGAAACGGAGAAAAACAACCAATAGACCAGGAGGAGAAGTTTTGAGAAATCAGTGATGCCATAAAACAACAATATCAGAACTATTAGAGTGCCATATGGAGAGGAGAAAGAGATAGGGCCAGAAGGTATATTTGAGCACATCAGGGCTGAGAACTTCCCTAATCTGGGGAAGGAACCAGGAATTCATGTCCAAGAGATAGAGAGGACCTCTCACAAAATCAGTAAAAATAGGTCAACACTCTGACATATAATAGTGAAGCTTGCAAATTTCAGAGATAGAAAATCCTGAAAGCAACTTGAGACAAGAGGTTCCTAATCTAAAGTGGTAGGCAGAAAGGGTTGGCATGATATATTGAGGGTACTAAATGAGAAAAAACATGCAGCCAAGAATACTTGATCCAGCTAGGGTGTCATTCAGAATGGAAAGGGAAATAAAAAACTTCAAGGACAAAGAAACTGAAATATATGACCACCAGGTTGGACCTGCAAGAAATATGCAGGGGGATCCTATAAGCAAAGAGAGAGCCCAAAAGTAACATAGACCAAAAAGAAACAGAGACAATCCACAGAAACAGGGACTTCACAGGCAATACAATGGCACTAAATACATTTCTTTCAATAGTTACTCTGAATGCAAATGGGGCTAAATGCTCTAATAAAAAGACACACGTTATCAGATTGGATAAAAAAGCAAGATGCACCATATGCTGTCTACAAGAGACTCACTTTCAACATAAAGACACCTCCAGACTGAAAGTGAGGGGGTGGAGAAACTTTATCACGCTAATGGACCCCAAAAGAAAGCTGGGGCAGCAATCCTCATATCAGAAAAATTAGATTTTAAACCAAAGGCTGTAGTAAGAGATGAAGAGGGACACTAAATCATACTTAACATGTCTACCCAACAATAAGATATAGCAAGTATAAATATTTATGCCTCCAACAGGGAGCAGCCAATTATACCAACCCATTAATAACTAAATCAAAGAAACACACTAATAACATTATAATAATAGTAGGGAACTTCAACAGCAATGGACAGATCACTGCAATGGACAGATCATCTAAGCAGAAGACAACAAGGGAACATGGGCTTTGAATGACACATTGGACTAGATGGACTTTACAATGTATAGAGCATTCCATCCTAAAGCAATAGAATACACATTCTTCTCAAGTGCATGTTTTCTTCAGAATATATCACATACTGGGTCACAAGTCAGATCTCAACTGATACCAAATGATTGGTATTATTCTCTGTATGTTTTCAGACCACAATGCTTTGAAACTTTAACTCAATCACAAGAGGAAATTTGGAAGGAACTCAAACACTTGGAGGTTAAAGAGCATCTTAACAAAGAATGAATGGAGCAACTATGAAATTAAAGATAAATTAGAAAAATTCATGGAAACTAATGAAAATGAAAGCACAGCTGTTCAAAACCTTTGAGATATAGTGAAGGTTGTCCTAAGAAGGAAGTACACTGGAGTACCTGCTTCTCTCAAAAAAATTTGAAAAATCTCAAATATACAAGCTAACCTTACACATAAGTTAGCTGGAAAAAAGAACAGTAAATAAAGCCTAGGCCAAGCAGGAGAAGAAAAATAATAAAGATTAGAGCAGAAATCAATGAACCCGAAACCAGAACAGTAGAATAGACCAATAAAACTAGAAACTAGCTCTTTGAATTAATAAGATCAATAAACCTCTGGCCAGACTTATCCAAAAGAAAAGAGGTAGGACCCAAATTAATAAAATCATGAATGAAAGAGGAGAGATCACAATCAACACCAAGGAAATACAATTTTCAGGACATATCATGAGCAACTATACGCCAACATATTAGACAATCCGGAAAAAATGGATGCATTCCTGAAAACTTATAAACAGCGAAAACTGAAACAAGAAGAAGTAGAAAACTTGAACAGACTCATAAACACCAAGTAAATTGAAGGAGTAACCAAAAACCTCTAAAAGGGAAACCTGGGTGGCTCAGTCAGTTAAGCCTTCAGCCCAGTCAGTCTGCCTTTGGCCCAGGTCATGATGCGAGTCCTGGGATTGAGTCCCACATTGGGCTCCTTGCAAAGCAGGGATCCTGCTTCTCCCTCTGCCTGCTATTCTCCCTGCTTGTGCTCTCTCTTTCTATCTCTCTTTGACAAATAAATAAAATAAAATCTTTAAAAAATTTAAAAAATGAATCCAGGGCAAGAAGGCTTCACAGGGGAATTCTACCAAAATTTAAAGAAGAGATAAAACCTATTCTACTGTAGCTATATATAAAAAAATAGAAATGGAAAGAAAACTTTTCAAACTCATTTTATTAGGCCAACATTGCCTTTATTTCCAAACTAAAGACCCCATCAAAAAGGAGAATTACAGACCAATATCCTTGATGAACATGGATGTCAAAATACTCACCACGATACTAGCCAATTGGATCCAAAGAAGACATAAAAAGATTATTCACCATGACCAAGTGAGATTTATTCCTGGGCTGCAAGTGTGTTTCAACATTTGCAAATTAATGTGATACACACTCGAGTAAATGAAAGGACAAGAACAATATGATCCTCACAATGGATGCAGAAAATTCATTTGACAAAATAAGGCATCATTTCTAGATTAAAATTCTCCACAGTGTAGGGATAGAGGGAACATACCTGAATATCATAAAACCTATGTATGAAAAAGCCAAGTGAATATAATTCTCAATGGGAAAAAAAATGAGAACTTTTCCCCTAAGGTCAGGAACATGACAAGGATGCTCTCTCTCACCACTGTTGTTCTATATAGTACTAAAAGTCTTATCCTCAGCAGACAACAAAAAGAAATAAAAGACGCTCAAATTGACAAAGGAAAAGTCAAACTCTCACTCTTTGCAGATGACATGATAGTCTATGTGGAAAACCCAAAATACTCCACCCCAAAACTGCTGGAACTCATACAGCAATTCAGCAATGTGACAGAATACAAAATCAATGCACAGAAATTGGTTGCATTTCTATACACTAACAATGGGACTGAAGAGAGAAATTAAGGAATTTTTCCCATTTACAATTTCACCAAAAAGCATAAGATGCTTAGGAATAAACCTAACTCAAGAGGTATAGGGACTGTACTCCAGAAACTACAGAACACTTAATGAAATAAATTGAGGATGACACAAAGAAATGGAAAAACATTCCATGCTCATGGATTGGAAAAATATTTTTTAAATAAATATTGTTAAAATGTCTTTGCCATTGAGAGCAATCTACACATTCAATGCAATCCCTATCAAAATACCATCAACATTTTTGACAGACCTGGAACAAACAATCCTAAAATTTATATGGAACCAGAAAAGACCCCAAATAGCCAGAGGAATTTTTAAAAAGAAAACCAAAGCTGGGGATATCACAATGCCTGACTTCAAGCTATATTACAAAGGTATAATCATCAAAGGAGTATGGTACTGGCACAAAAACAGACACATAGATCAATGGAACAGAATAGGAAATCCAGAAATGGACCTTCAACTTTATGGTCAACTAATCTTTGACCATGTCTTTTCAATAAATGGTGTAGGGAAAACTGGACAGCCATATGCAGAAGAATGAAACTGGACCTTTATTTTACACCATACACAAAGATAAACTCAAAAGGTATGAAAGACCTAAATGTGAGACAGGAATTCATCAAAATCCTAGAGAACAAAATCTGCACCCTCTTCAACCTCAGCTATAGCAAATTCTTACTATACACATCTCCAAAGAAAAGGGAAACAAATGCAAAAATGAACTATAGGGACTTCATCAAGATAAAAAGCTTCTGCACAGCAAAAGAAACAGCCTCCAAAAGTAAAAGGCAACCTATGGAATGGGAGAAGATATTTGCAACTGAGTGTCAGATAAAGGACTAGTATCCAAGATATATAAAGAACTTATTAAACTCAAAACCCAGAAAACAAATAATCTGGTCAAGAAATGGGCAGAAGACATGAACAGACATTTTTCCAAAGAAGACATACAAATGGACAACAGATACATGAAAAAATGCTCCACATCACTTGTCATCAGGGAAATACAAATCAAAACCACAATGAGATACCACCTCGCACCAGTCAGAATGACTAATATTAACAAGTTAGGAAACAGCAAATGTTGACAACAATGTGGAGATAGGGGTGCCTTCTTACACTGTTGGTGGAAATGCAAGCTGGCACAGCCACTTTGGAAAACAGTATGGAATTCTTCAAAAAGTTAAAAATAGAACTTCTCTATGAACCAGCAACTGGTTCATATTGGGTACTTCATACCCAATACTATTGGGTATTTACCCCAAAGATACAGATGTAGTGAAATTATGGGACATCTGCACCCCAACATTCATTGCAGCAATGTCCACAATAGCCAAACTGTGGAAGGATACAAGATGTCCTTCAACAGATTAATTGATAAAGGAACATGGTTTACATATACAATGGAATATATGTATGATATGATATATTACTCAGTCATCAAAAACGATGAATACCTACCATTACATTGACATGGATGGAACTGGAGGGTATTATGTTAAGTGAAACAAGTCAATCAGAGAAAGACAATTATGATATAGTTTCACTCATATGTGGAATGTAAGAAACGGTGCAAAGGATCATAAGAAAAAGGAGGGAAAACTGAATAGGAAGAAATCAGAGAGGTTGACAAACCATGAGAGACTCCTAACTATGGGAAACAAACTGAGGCTTGTAGAAGGGAGGGTAGATGGGGGGATGGGATAACTTGGTGATGGGCATTAAGGAGGGTATGTGATGTGATGAAAACTGGGTGTTATATGCAACTGATGAATTGTTGAACACTACATCTGAAACTAATGTACTATTTGTTGGCTAATGGAATTTAAATAGAAAAAAATAATTTCCACATCTTTGTAAGTTGTACCATTTTCCTGTTATTGATACCAAGTTTCATGCCATTGCGGCCAGAAAAAATACTTGGTAGGATTTAAATCTTTTCTTTTTTTTATTAACATATAATGTATTATTTCCCCGAGGGTACATGTCTGTGAATTGTCAGGCTTACACATTTCACAGCACTTACCATAGCATATACCCTCCCCAATGTCCACAACCCAGTCACTCTATCCCTATCCCCCTCCCAATTCCCAGCAACCCTTAGTTCGATTCATGAGTCTAGGAGTCTTATGGTTTGTCTCCCTCCCCATCCCTTCCTGTTTCATTTGGTAGGATTTAAATCATAAATTTGCCTTTACTTGTTCTTTGGCCTAACATGTTCTTCCATGGAGAATATTCTTTGCACAGTTGAGAAGAATGTATATTCTGTTGTTGTTAGAAATATTGTTCTGTATATATCCATTCGGTGCATTTAGTTTAAAATATAGCTCAAGTGCACTGTTTCCTTATTGTTTTCCTCTGCACAATCTATTATGCATTGATGAAAGTTAGATATTGAAATCCACTACTATTATTGTATTGTTATCTATTTCTTCCTTCCTTCAGATCTGTACATACTTGTTTGATATATTTTAGTGTTTTGATGTTGGATGCATATATATTTACAATTGTTACATCCTCCCCTTCATCATCATATGATCTTCTTTGTCTCTTGTTGCAGCTTTTGACTTAAAGTCTACTTTATTTGATATAAATATAGCTACCCCTGTTCTATTTTTTTCCATTTGTGTAGACTATCTTGTTTACATCCCTTCAATTTGATCCTAGTGTGTTCATAATGCTAATATGAGTCTCTTGTAAGCAGCATATGCCTGTTTTTTTGTTTTGTTTTGTTTTTTGGTTTTTGGTTTTTGTTTTTGTCCACTCAGCTACTCTATGCCTTTTGATTGGAGAGTTAAAAGACTTATTGATGGGTAAGGACTTCCTAATGCCATCTTATTGTCTTCTGGTTGTTTTGTAGTTCCTTTGCTCCTTTCTTTCTGCTTTGCTATCATATTGAACTAACGATATTTTAATAGTGGTATGCTTTAATTTCCATCTCCTTGTTTTTTTGTGAATATACTGTTGATTTTTACTTTGTGTTGATGATGACACCTACATGATATATCTTATAGTACAACAGTCTATTTTAAGCCAATAACAACTTAACTTCAAGTGCGTACAAAACCTCTACCCTTTTATTTCTTCCCTATATTTTATATTTTTTACGTCCTTCCTTATCAGCTACTTTATTTTTCCCCAAATATGTTTATTTATATTTTTGATATCCTAAATTACTTCTTTTTATATAATATATTCATTAACTAATTTAGCTATACTTATTTTTAATACTTTTGTCTTGTAATGTTCACACTAGGGTTAAATGATTATTAAGACACCATATTATAATATTGCAGTATTCTGAATTTGGCTCTATATTTACTTTTTTTCTTATTTATTTATTTATTTATTTTTTAAAAACTTTTATTAACGTATAATGCATTATTTTCCCCAGGGTACATGTCTGTGAATCGTCAGGCTTACACTTTTACTGATATGTTTTATATTTTCCTATATTTCCATGTAACCAATTTGTGTCCTTTCATTTTAGCTCTAAGAACTTATTTTAGTATTTATTTTAAGGCAGGTCTAGTGGTAATGTATTCTCTCATCTTTTATTTGTCTGGAAATGCTTATATTTCCCCTTTATTTACAAAGGACAATGTTTTTTCCTATTGAATTATTTTTGTTTCGTTTTTTTTTTTTTCTTTCTTTCAGCACTTTAAATATATCATCCCACTGTATATATTCTAGCCTACAATTTTTCTCCTGATAGCTTTCTGGGAGATTCCTTTATATGTGAAAAATTATTTTTTCTCTTGCTGCTTAAAAATTCTCTCTCCAGAGGCATCTGAGTAGCTCAGTTGTTTAAACATCCAACTCTTGGCTTCAGCTCAGATCATCTCAGGGTCACGGGATTAAGCCACGAGTTGGGCTCTGCTCTCTGTACAGTCTGCTTCAGATTCTTTCCCTCTCCCTCCTGCTCTGCTTCTTCCTCCACTTATGCAGACATGCCTTCTTTCTTTCTGTCTCTTTCAAATAAATAAATGAATGAATGAATGAATGAATGATTTAAAAATATATCTATTTTTAATTTTGGACAGTTTTATTATAATATGACGGAGAAGATCTTTTTGAGTTGAAACAGTTTGTGGACTTATGAGCTTCATAAACGTGGATGTCCAAATTTCTCCCCATATTTGGGGAGGTCTCCATGATTATTTCTTTAAGATATCTGGCTCTTTCTCAATCTCTTCTTCTAGAACTCTAAAAATTCATATATTATTTTTAATGATATTCTATAACTTATGTAGGCTGTTTTCAATTTTTAATTATTTTTTTCTTGCTTCTATTACTGGATAATTTCATACTATCTGTCTTTGAGGTTATTTATTCTTTCTCCTCTTGGTTGAGTTTGTTTTTGTAACACTATTGAATTCTTCAGTGCAGGTGTTGTACTTTTCAGCTTTAAATCATGGTTTTTTATTTGTTTCAATTTCTTTTTTGACCTTCTCATTTTTTTCATGCATTAGTTTCCTAATTTTATTTAGTTGTCTATCTGTGTCTTCTTTTAGTTTGCTGAACTTTTTAAGAAGTTTATTCTGAATTTTTTTTTATCAGTTCATAAATCTGTCTTTGGGTTCATCATCCAAGCTTATTAGTTTCCTAAGGTAGTGTTACGTTTACCTGATTCATTGTAACAATTATATACTTGCACTGACGTATGCGTATTCATATTTGAAGAAGCAGCCTCCAATTCCAGCCTTTCTAGGCAGTTGAGGGGGTTGATGACTTACTTCCCTGTCACATGGGTCATACGATGCACTCTGCAGCTGCCCTACATCTCTGGGCAGGCTTACTGGTTTGATGAGTATGTAGTTTATGCTCAGTAGTTGGGAGAAGCCAGTGTCTTGCTTCTCTGTTTTAGAATGGGCTCCCCAGCTGAGATAGTCCATGAGCAGGAAGACCCAACCAGAACAGAACAGCTATTTAAGCTCCCTAGACAGATGGGACCACTAACTCAGCTCTGCAGATGATCAGAGACTCTAGTTGAGCTCTCTAGTTGGATTCTACCACCAGCAGGAATTTTTCTGCCCTGATCCACATTCTTGTTGCTGTGGGCCCCACTGTCCCTCTCCATCTCTAGGTGATTCTCCTGATGATCTCCATGATGTAATATATAAATGGGTCTCTCAGAAAGCATCTCTGAAATTTGAGGATGCTGGATGTCTACCTGTAATCTGCTTTTCCCGCTGGAGAAACTGTAGGCCCAATGCAAACCCCTCAGTACAGCATCATACTGTTATAAGGGAGAGGTGAGTTGCTCAAAGTAAAACCATTCTTATTACCCTTCTAGTGTGTTTTTTCTCAATTTTTGTGGTAGTGGAGGGGTATGTCAACTGTGTTCTGGGATCTTCATAGTTGTTCTGTCTATGAATAGTTGTGAGGGATACAAAAGTTAGGAATCACCTGTTTTGTCATCTTGCTGATGTCCTTCTCCTTAGAAAGATTAAGCCCATTAATATGGCACGAATTCACCCTTAATTCCTCTGGTTCTCAAATATGAGCTTGAGTCAGGATGACCTAATGGGCATTTTAAAAGAGAAATTGCTAGGCACCACCACCAGAAGATGTCACTTAGCTGGGCCTTGGCTTTTCATTCCATGGAATCCTGTAGTAAGAGAGGGAGCATGGAATGGGTCTCAATAATTTTCATGTCTAACAAGTTTCCGTGTGATGCAACTGCTGTTGGTCTGGAAATTGCACTTAGATCCACTTGCCCAAATCTGTCAGCAACTTCTTGACTAGCAGAGAAATGTTGATTATTCCAGTTTAAATCTTAGTCACCTAGTTGTTAGACTTCTCACTGAGTCTCATTTTAAACCTTTCATGATTCCCTTAATGAAGTTTTCCCCCAGCTTTTCCTAAGATAAAAACAGATGTGTGCTTGGTGCAGTACAAATCACCAAGTCTCTCTCTATTTCAGTAAATCTAGTGATGGTTTCAGGAATTTGTGTTTTTAAGAAGGGCTTTAAGTGTTTCATTTCTTCAGACAAGTTTTAGAAATACTAAATAAATTTTAGTTTATTTAGAGACTAAAGTAAAACAAAACAAAACAAAACAGAAAAACAAAGAGTAAAGCAATCCACTTGTCCTAAGTAATGCATAGTTAAGCAGTGGTAAAACCATTTATTGATTTCTTTCTCTTCCTCTGCAGAAGTGATCCTTAACCTCTTGTTACATCATTCACCTCTTTGGTTGTTTGGTGAAGCTGATAGACCTCTTTACAGAATAATGTTTTAAAATGTATAAATAAAATACAAAGGATTACAGAGAAAATCAACTACATTAAACTACAGTTATCAAAATATTCTAAAAAAAACCCCATGTATTATGACTATATATGCAATTTACTATTAACCTATAAAACAAAAAATCCAGCAGTGGGTCTAATAACTAATAAAACTTCAAAATAATTATGAACATAATGATTTTGGTTATTTGACAAAAGAAAGTAATGCTATATAATATTTAGAATTAAATTAAAAGAATTAAATATTTAGAATTAAAGTTAAGGTTCTGATAACACTTTGGATTATTGCCAACATTAATAATTTAAGGAAATGATGAATTTCCATGACAGATTAGTGAAAATCAAATGTATTTTTTAATCCAAGTTCAAGGACTCCTTAATGCAAACTTTAAGAAATTTTGCTTTAGTTTTCCTTTTTGTAGTCTTTCAAACAGATCACCATAGAAAGGTAGAGCTACAGGAAGTTGGTAAGATTTAGAGGAACGATTGTGGAAATTCATCCACAACCATTCAGGGAGGGATGTGTGGACTTGTACCTAACATTGTTTCAGTGACTGATACTTTTTTTTTTTTTATTGTGGTATTCTCAGAGGGTGTTTCTGGGGGCCAGTCAGCTATAGAAGTAACAGTCTTGATTGGAATCAGGAACCACTAGCATCACTGTTTTCTTTAATTATTTGGCTCTGCCTGAAGTTCTGTTTAGAGCTTTTGCAAATGTATTTCCACATTTCATCTGGACCTATATGTCATTTTCATGCCTGAATTACAAAGTAGTTTATGTAATAAAGCGGCATACGTCAGGGACTGTCCTCTCAGCTTTTACATTGTCTTTGCTTTGGAGGGCAAGTAAGTTCTAGCTAGACGGTCAGTTTTTGAAATACACAGGCAAGTATCATTAAACACAACAAAGGTGATCTTTTGGTTCATCCATGGTCTACAAGAAGGTAATTTCCAGGGCAGCTGAGGTAAACTCAGAATTTTTTCTCTCTCTCTCTTCATCCATGGAGCAATGCGTTTAATTTCAGTAATAAAAAAATGATAAGAAACATCAAATAAGAAAATTTCTTAACTTATCCTGCATTATAATCATATTTTGAAAGTATTTGTAAGAGGAAAAAAAGAACCATGATTATGAACAGTTTTTACATCTCTACATTTACTCATAACATTACTTTTACACAAGGTGCTTGTTTGAATGAGAAAATTCAAAAGATACTTTTTTTTTTCCAATGGCCTACTTTTTCCCACAAGGGGTTTATTTTTTTTCCCCAGATACTTTCTTTATATATTTAGAATATTAACCCCTATCCAAAATATCATTTGGAAATATCTTCTCCCACTTTAGTAGGTTGATTTTTCATTTTTTTCTTCTTTTATTTTTTTAATCTTTTTATTTGTGTTTTTAATGATAAAATGATAAAATTTTAATGTACATATAATACATTATTAGTTTTTGATGTAGTGTTCAATGATTCATTAGTTGTGTATAACACCCAGTTCTCATCACAACATGAGCCCTCCTTAATACCCATCACCCGGGTACACCCCCACCTCCCTCCCTTCTGTAACACTCAGTTTGTTTCTCTGGTTTTTAATTTTGTTGATTGTTTCCTTAGCTCTATGAAAGCTTTTTATTTTGGTGTAGTCCCAGTAGCTAATTTTTTTTATTTTTTTTTCCAGTAGCTTACTTTTTTCTTCTGTTTCCTTTGCATATATATCTAGGGTTATATCTATAAAATGTTGCTAAGGTCAATGTCAAAGAGATTACTGTCTATGTTTTCTTTTAAGAGTTGTATGGTTTCAAGTCTCACATTAAGATCTTTAATTCATTTTATTTCTGGGTATGCTATAAGAATTGACACACCAAAACCACAAATAATCTGACTAAAAATGGGCAAAGGATATAAATAGACATTTCTCCAAGATTATATACAAATGGCCACCAGAAACATAAAAAGATGATCAACATCACTCATCGTCGGGGAAGTCCAAATCTAGCCACAATGAAATATCACCTTCCACCTGTCAGAATGCCTAGAATCAAAAAGACAGGAAATAACAAATGTTGGCAAGGATGTGGAGAATAGAGAAACCTCATGCACTATTTGTGGGAATCTAAATTGGAACCGCCACTGTGGAAACAGTAAGAATGTTCCTTGAGAAATTAAAAAATAGAATTACCATACAATCCAGTAATTCCACTATTGGACATTTACCCAAAGAAAATGAAAATACTAATTCAAAAAGATATATGCACCCTTATGTTTATTGCAACATTATTTACAATAGCTAAGATACAGAAACAATCCAAGTATCCGTCCATAGATGAATTGATAGTATATATATATATATCATATATATCATACATGTACATATATATGATATATGATTTAATTAATTTTAAAATATTTTAATGTGCATATATGTACATGTACACGTATGTGCATGGTATATATGATTTAAATAATTTAAAAATAATTTACAATAAAAATGCATGTATATATATGTATGATATATATGATGATATACGATATATATGATGATAACGAATGATATATATGATACCTATCATATATAGATAGATGAATACTATCTATTCACCTATGGATGTATATTCTTATATATAAATGGATTCTTATATATATACTCTATATTCATCTATGTTTGGATATTCATATATATACATATAATGGAATATTATTTAGGCATAAAAAGTAATAAGAGCTTGTCATTTACAACAAGAGTGGACCTAAAAGGCATTATACTAAATGAAATAAGTCAGACAGGAAAGACAAATACAATATGAGTTCATTTATATGTGGAATCTAAAAACAAAAACAAAAATAAATGAACATACAAAGAAGAAGATATTGTGATGATCACTGTTATATGCAACTAATGAATCATTAAACACTACATCAAAAACTAATGCTGTATGCTATATGTTGGCTAACTGAACATAATAAAATAAAGAAAAACAGACTCTTAAATACAGAGAATTAACAGGTGGCTGCTGGAGGGGAGATTGGTGGTGGGATGAGTGAAATAGATAAAGGGAATTAAGAGGCACAAACTTCCAGTTATAAAAAAAATCAGTCATGTAGATAAAAAGTATAGCATTGGGAATATATTCAATAATGTGAAAATGTTATGTGGTGACAGATGATGACTACAGTTACAATGAACATTGAGTAATGTATAGAATTGTTGAATCAATATATTGTATACCTGAAACTAATATAATATTTTGTTAATTATATGTCAATAAAAATTAAAAGCAAAACAAAACAAAAACCACAAAAGACACTTTCTTGAGGCTTTTCACAAAAATAATTCTTTGCACACTACATTGTAACAATTAGACAGGGACATCACCCTTTCAGAGCCAGGCAAATTTAGTTTTTAAATACTCCCCCTATCAATATACATAGATTGCTATGGCATGACATCTTGGATAGGGAATATGTTCAACTTAGACCAAGGAGTGCATTTTTTTAAACTATTGAAATAGAATATACACTCTTTTCTTCTAAGATCCTGGCTGGGCAGTAATCCAACTGGAATCTGTCAACAAATTTTGCCCTGTAACATTCTACACAACTCAGTTGCCATGGCAACTGGATCTTTATTGACAAGAAAGAAAGAGAAACATATGGTTGGGTAACAGTCTTACTTCACAAAGCCTAAACATATTTACAGGGTCATCATTCTTTCTGACAGAACTAAGGTACTCAAAACCAAAGGCAGTTTTAATCAGCTATCCCAATGGACTGCTGAAAATGTTATTTTTCTACATATATATAAAAACAACAAAAATATTGGACTATAATATCAGAATGTTGTATTTACTATCAAAAATCAACATAAACCAAAGAAAACCATTTACAATCAAAATTCATTGTGCCTTACCTACTCATTCTTATTTTCTATCAGGTGACATTTCTGAAGTACCCACTATGTGCAATATAAGATACTAGACTCCTTAGTCCAAATAATGTCCTTGGTATTCAATCGCTTATGAGTTGTTAGAAGAGACAAATGCATAAACAAATAACCATGGGATGGTGAAGAATATAAAAATATAAGTGACATAATAAAGTATATATAACATTATAGGAGGACAGAAAGAGAACTATTAATTAGATGATTTTTTTTTTTGAATTTCTATGGAACCATGTCCATTCTTCCAGTAGCACTTACCACAGAGCCTTAAAAATGCTGTTTGACTAATGAATGTATGTTGTTTATTAACCATTTCATTGATTTCTTTATATATCTGTTTACTCATATTATAATCAAATTATACTCTAGATATATGTAGCTAGAGACCAGCATTGTGCTTAATACATACGTCTTCCGTAAAAAATTATTAAATGTGTGAATGATTGTCAAGGTCAGGTCTTATCCGGGTCTTTAAGAATCAATACTTCTATTTGTATAAGTAAGATATAGATGGATTATTAACTTTTTCCTATTTCAATCACTGAATTTTCCAACAATGATAGAATGGGTAAATTTGTAAGTTGCTATTCAGTTTCATTGTCAAAATTTTATCATATTTGAATATCCAAAGAGTAGTAAAAGTGATCCCTTTAATAAAATATCTAAAGGTTTTATCATCAGCAAACTATACAAAATATATTTGTGGTGTAGCTAATAATAAAATATGTTTTTGTTTTCATATAGAGAGGAACATAAAAATAGCAAGGATTTTACTAATTGAGGTCAAAATCTGGAATGAAACTCAAATATTTCCATTCCTGGTTCTACTAATGATATCAAACAATATTTATCATTTAAAAATCCAAATTTCATTTGCAAAACTTTCCTCCCCTTTGAGCCTTAGTCTCCTCTTCTGAAAAATGGGAGTTTTGAACTAATGATCACTAATCTTTTGTATAACTCTGATGGACTACAGTTTAAATTCAAGTCAAACTTAAAAATTGTTCAGGAGTAAAACATGTAAAATGCACCATTTGTTTACATCCCATCATCAAATGTTACTATTTTTACATCATTTTCTTTAAAGCATAATTATTGGATTACAGCTGGAATAGGTTTTAATATTGTTATATCTATGAATAAAGGTTGTGCTAAATAAAAGTATAAACAAGTTTTTTGGTGAGACTGAGACTCTTGAGACTAGCACTGTCTAAGAAAATATCCTTCTGTAAATACACACACGTACACACACTCACACCCTACATTCGTACATCTATATGTTTCTTTGATTGGTAAACTCATCCATTTTTTAAGTTCCAACTCAAGTGTTACCTTGTCTCTCTATAGTAACCCATCCAATAGAACTTTGTGTGACAAAGGAAACATTCTATTTCTGTACTATACTGTAACATAGAGTAGCCTGTAAAACATGGTAATACTGTAAAACACAATCTGGTTAGTGAGCACTGGAAGTGTGGTTAGTGCAACTGAGGAATTGAATTTTATTTTTAAATTTTATTAATTTTAATATAAGTAACACATGTGGCAAATGTTAGACAGGTCAATTTTAGACTATTCAAGAGAAGAAACATTTCAATAAACTTATTAAGTGTTACAATGAAGAGTGCCCAGTTGGCTCAGTTGGTTAAAAGTCTGCCTTTGGCTCAGGTCATTATCTCAGGTCCTGGGATCCAGCCCTGCATTGGAATCCCTTCTCAAAAGGAAATCTGTTTCTCCTTCTCCCTCTGCAGTTCTCCCTGTTTGTGTTCTCTTGTTTTCTCTCTCTCTCTCTCTGTCAAATAAATAAATAAAATCTTTAAAAAAAATAATAGTAAATAAAAGTTACAATGAAATATTAATTATAAATTATTCTTAATTATTCATTGTATTAATATCATGTAAACCCACTGTGAATTATTTTCTATACTTGAAAATAATTAAATTGTATTACCTTAAAATTATTTTGAATTTACAACTTTCACTATTTCATAGTTGTTTTCCTCCTATTCAATGAAAATAATAATCCTTTATTCAGGTATTTGACTTGACAGCTTTAAATACATTATTATGTTTTGAATTTCATATGATATTAATAAGTCTATGTAAATGGGCAAGGAATCATTTTCTTGATTTTACAGATGAGGAAATTAAGAACCAGGAAAAGTTGTGCCTGACAATAGGACTATAATATGCTGAGCCCAAATCATAATTTAGGACCTCTAATTAAAAAAAAAAAAAGCCTTCTTTTACAACCTGAGAGCAAAATAGAGAGTGTGTTGGTAAAGCACCACCTAAAATTCATTAGGACATTTTTCAATATTTTTCCACCAAAGGTATTTGGCTGTTAGGTGACTGCCACACTAATCAGTAATTACAAAATTGAGCTCCTCAGAGTAAAAAGAGAATGAGAGTGAGATATTTTAAATCATTCTAGCAGATATTTATTCCCCTGAGCTATGAATGAGGTTGTTACACAAAGAAAAATTGCGCAGTAACATTTTTGTGTTGTTTGGTTTAGATAGTACTGTATTTTTCAAGTACATTTTCTGATTGGCAGTAAGAATACTATAGGAAGTACTTACATTTTGTGGTTGAGATTTTACAAGTTTTTTCAAAGGTTTTAACACCAAGTAGTGTTGCCTGCTATGGTTATTTGCTTGGGGGTATGGAAGGTAGAAAAATAATACAGTATTTAGTAAGTCAGAAGTATGTGTTTGATCATTTTGAATGCCATATGGACAACATACTACAGAAATCTAATTTTCTTTTATTCATACAAACACTACTTTCACTGACAGTTACAAAGATTGGCATTATTATTCACTTGTGGAGTGTGCTCCCTAAGGAATCTACTTCCCCAAGATGTTGTGTCTTGGTCTCCCTTGATAGACTAAAGTGACAGATGTGTCTTTGTACCCACCTTCTGCTCCTGGAAAGAGTTCTGAAGGTGATGTTAGTCCCTCACCTTTAATGCAGGAATAGCACATGAAAGCAATGGATATTTCAGAAAAGTACAGTTTTCTAGAGTTAGTAATAAAAAAATTTTAGAAAGACAAGTGGACAAATTTCTAGAAAAGTATGGAGGCCCAATTTCCAAAGTAGTTTAATTGTTCAGAATTTCAAACTCCATTTTTAGACATATACTGATTAAAGAAATATTTGTTACAATGATTGGATAAGACATGATTACAAACAAAGTGTGAAAAACAATCCTAGCTTAAGTCATTGGCACCAATTTTATAAAAATACTGTTCCCACTTTTGCCTGAAATCTTTGGAAATCGCCACAATGTACAATTGTCATGTATAATGTCTTTTTGGATTGATAAGAGTTTTATGACACTTGTTCTGTAAAATAATGATTTTAATACATTCTTAAATATTTGCTATGAGGACTAAATGCTAAATAAAATGTAGGTTCACATTAGCTGTTATTAAGAATAGCTTTACAGAAACAGGTTTCATGAAAAGACATTCAATAGTAAAAAAATATGCTGCCGTATAGAATATAAACCAAGAAGTTGACTTAATATACACTTTTTGGAGGCATGATTTGCTAAATGTTCAGATCCCTTTTGTCATATGCTGCATTGAAATCATTCTCCAGGATTTTATTTACTGCCATGAGTGGGTCAAAAGATTTTTATAATCACTGATGGAATCATGATTTGGGTTAAACTCTGCTTCCTCTTCTCCCTAGCCCAAATATTTGTGGTCATTACTAAAAATCCAGAAGCAACTGAAAAATGTTGGAAAACAAGTCCTAGTAAATAAACCATATAGAAAATTTCATTCTCCTACTGTCTCATGTAGATTTGGTACAAATCTTTGTCTTGTGTTTCTCAGTCTTGGGTTTTCTGTTAATTGTGACTCTCACTGATGTTTTTATTTTTATTTTTCTAATATTTTTAAAAGATTTTATTTATTTATTTGTCAGAGAGAGCACAATCAAGGGGAGCAGCAGGCAGAAGGGGAATCAGGCTTCCCACTGAACAAGGAACAAGGGTCAATCCCAGGACCCTAAGATCATGACTTGAGCCAAAGACAGTTAACCGACTGAGTCATCCAGGAGTCCCTTTATTTTTATTTTAATTTTGTTTTTATCAGGAGGCAGTACAACGTGGAATCACTCAGGTCCAGATTCTAGTCCCTGCTTCCTACATCTTGACTGCTGTATGTCCTTGGAATGTTGCATATTATTTGGACAATTTCTTCATCTAAAATAGGGAAGAATAATAATACATTTCGCATAGGATTTTTGTGAAAATAAATTGAAATTTGCATGTGAATCTCATAGTACAGTACCTGGCAATGGATAAATGTTAAAAGTTATTACTCAATGGAAAGGAAACTGTAGGTTCATATATTGTGATTCATTTTTGTATAATATTTTAGGAAATAATATTTCACTCAATCAGCTTTCAGTAGGTACTCACAATACATGAAACATTTTTGTCAATTGTCACAGAAGTAGATAAAGATGAGTCATATCTGGTTCCTTACCTCAAAGTGTATACTAGTGTTTACTCTGGTGAAGTTAAGTAAAAATTCCGAATATATTGTATGATTCTTCATCTAAAACACACATTTGAATATTCCAGAAGAGAAGAAAAAACATGTTATGAGTTTAGAGGATAAAGGAGGAAATATGTTATAGGTTTATTTGCTTTGTATTTTCTATGTCTAATTTTCCACATATGGAAGGAGTCTGGGAACATAAGTCAAAGTGCTATATCTGTCACGTATTTGATGTAGTCACCTCATTCAAAATATTGTTTCTCTCTAGACATATTTTGTCATATATAAAACAGTGATTTTGGACTAGATAGCCTTTATGATCTTATCTCTCTTCCAGATGAATTTCAAGCAGATTCCACCTCAAAAAAATAAATAATAATGATATTGAACTGGAAAAGATGTCCTTAAAAACAAAGGAGATTTCCATTGGAAGTATAGTTTTATAGCCAACCTACAGAAAGAACATGTGTGTGTGTGTGTGTGTGTGTATACTGCATTTTGCATTTCTAGAAATGGAAACACTAACTAAATCAGCTAAAGCTTTTCCAAAATCCCCATGGAAAAGTGTCCAAGAATATTACATTATCAGTGTTTTGTTGTCTCTAAATTCCCTGAAGTCATAAAATGTCTCTGGTCATAGTTCTTTCCAACTACTCTTCGCATAATTTTAATTTTTTTAAGATTTTATTTATTTGTCAGAGAGAGAAAGAGAGAGAGCAAAGCAGGCAGAGTGACAGGTAGAGGCAGAGAGAGAAGCAGGCTCCCTGCTGAGCAAGGAGCCCAATGCAGGACTTGATCCCAGGACCCTGGGATTATGGCCTGAGCTGAAGGCAGCCACTCAACTGATCGAGCCACCCAGTCATCCCTTCACATCATTTTAATCAGTCCTCCAAGTTTCAGTAGTTTGTGATGGATTTTGTAATGTCAAAGGGCTTCCCAAATCCTGTTTGCTTTCTTTTTTATCTTATTTTCTCTACCATTTGATTGAAGGTAACATTAGCCACCATAAAAATTTTGATAATAACCAACTTAGCATTTTCCCCCATTGGGACAGTAATGACACTATTGCTTTAAACATTTTTATAAAAACTTTTGGCCAGAACTTAAAATAAAGAATACAGAGGCCAAAGTAAACAATATACATAGCACAGCATACTTCACTGAGGATAGTGAGATAAAGTGCACTTGGCAGTGTGCTGTTTTTAACAGTTAATGATCAGAAATGTTTGTTCATTTCTTCTGCCCATTTCTTGATTGGATTGTTTCTTCTTCGGGTGTTGAGTTTGATATATATATATATATGTATATATATATATACATATATATATATGTATATACTCTTTATCCATTCATAAGTCAATGGATATTTGGGCTCTTTCCATTATCTGGCTATTGTTGATAATGCTGCTATAAAGATCAGGGTATATGTACCCCTTTGAATCAGTATTTTGTATCCTTTGGGTAAATATCTAGTAGTGCAATTGCTGGATCATAGAGTAGTTCTTATTTTAACTTTTTGAGGAAACTCCATACTATTTTCCAAAAATAGTTACACCAGTTTGCATTCTCACCAACAATTCAAGAAGGTTCCTCTTCTCCACATCTTCCCCAACACCTGCTGTTTCTGGTGTGTTTTTATTTTATTTTATTTTATTTTATTTTATTTTATTTTATTTTATTTTATTTTAATTTTATTCATTCTGACAGATGTGAGGTGATCTCTCATTGTAGTTTTGATTTGTGTTACCCTGGTGATCCATGATGTTGAACATCTTTTCATGTGTGGGTTAACCATCTGTATGTCTTCCTTGGAAAAATATCTATCCATGACTTCTGCCAAATTTTTAATTATACTGCTTGTTTTTTGTGTGTAGAATTTTATATTGGCATTACTGTATTTCTTTTTTTCACTCAGAAACCTCAGTAGGGTCAATCATATATTGTTACTTCAAATATGGAGCAATGAATAGCTCCAAATACGCATATCATTGGAAGTGACATTTAGGTTGGAAGCTTTTGAGGAACATAATCAGAATAGATCATTAGGTCTCTTTAACAAAGAATAATTAAACTTAACATCCTTTGTGTATAATAATTTTTGCAAAAGCAGGAAACTATTGTCCGATTATAAGCTTATATGTACACTAATAATAAAGACCTGCATTGCATATAATTGGCCTATCCTGAATAAAACTGTGAATTTCTCCCTATGGCTGCTGTCTTTCCCTGTACCACATATGTCTCTGTTCTAGTTGTCTTTGTGTAATTTCCTTTTATTCAGTATTTTTCACTGTACTTCAAAAGTGTTCACTGTTTTCTTCAACTGACATATTATTCCAGATTAGTGAATCAAATGGGAGCCTTCTAACATGATGGTTCAGTCTTCTATCATTTTGAGAAAACATAGTGAATAATTGATTGCTTTTAAATTTTCTCAATAATGTGTATTAAGGTCTGCTTACAGCAAAGTTTTTATCCTGAAGGAAATACTGCTATCTGGCTTCTTGGCATTATAAATAGCCTTAATTTCAGATAAGTTGTATGAAATCCAGGAAAATGGCCAAAGCCTTTGTCTTTT
Source organism: Procyon lotor (assembly GCA_028646535.1). Classification (NCBI taxonomy): domain Eukaryota; kingdom Metazoa; phylum Chordata; class Mammalia; order Carnivora; family Procyonidae; genus Procyon; species Procyon lotor. Next base: position 19,401,386 of record CM053612.1, read on the forward strand.
TAATAACTTTTAACTGATATTAGACTATGAACTTTATATGTAAACTTGAAGGATATATTCCTTAAAAAAATTAGGTGATATTTTGTTAGTGAATTTAAGTACAACTTAATTATGCCTACAAGTCATATGTAGTGTAGATGAACACGGAATTTGGAATTTGGGTTTTATATATACTTTATTTGTATTTAAAGAGATTAATTTAATGTAACAACAGTAGAAAATGGAATCTGTCATGAGAAGAAGAAAAGTAGTTTCAAAGAAGAGCAATTTTAGTATAATTTTTAAAAGAACCATAGGTGCCCTGTTACTTTACAAGTAGAAAATTAAACAAGTCTATGGAGAGGCACCAAAAAAAGTAAAAAATTTCTTTTTTTATTTTTCCCCAAATATGTTTATTTTATTTTTTCATTATCCACACTTAAGTGAGACCATAAGATAATTGGCTCTCTCCGCTTGACATATTTCACTCCATATAATCTCTTCCAGTCCCATCCATGTTAATAAGAAAGTTGGATATTCGTCCTTCTTGATGGAGGTATAACATTCCATTGTATATATGGACCGTATCTTCTTTATCAATTCATCTGTTGAAGGGCATTTTGGTTCTTTCCACAGTTTGGTGATTGTGGCTATTGCTGCTATGAACATTGGGGTACATGTGGCCTTTTTTTGTAATGCATCTGCTTCTTTGGGATAAATACCCAGGAGTGCAATTGTAGGGTCATAGGGTAGCTCTATTTTTAATTTCTTGAGGAATCGCCACACTGTTTTCCAAAGTGGCTGCACCAGCTTGCAATCCCACCAACAGTGTAAGAGGGTTCCACTTTCTCCACACCCTCTCCAACATTTGTCGTTTACTGTCCTCTTGATTTTGGCCATAAAATGTTAATGCGGAGTACTTTTGGTAATCTATGGATATGATAAAAAGTAAGCATTACTACTATTTATATTCATATTTATATTTATATTAGGTATAAAAGGAATGGGTAGGATTGGGAATAGGGTGACTTGAGCCAAAATTAGTGCTGCAAGGGAATGCAGTCTTAGAACTCTTGAAAAGCAAACTTCAGACACTTGAGAGTATAGGAGTGTTGAGGAAATTATAGAAGAGAAACAAAAATAATTTTCCCTATTCCTATTTTGGTCAACATCTGGTCTAGATTTGATTTCACTCCAGAAAAGTTGTTTTTCAGTGCTGGTCAAAAAATTTATCTTAGCTCCATGCTACTTAAAATGTGGAGTGTGGACCAGCCGCATTGGCATCATCTGGAATCAAATTCAGAACTTCAGAACCTAGCACAAATCTACTTACTGAATACAGTCCTACATTTTACAAGATCCCCAGATGATTCCCACAGACGTTTAAGCTTGAGAAGCATTGATCTATTTGATTGGTTTTATGAAGTATTATTTATATAGTAATAACTGTGTTTCTATTATATGGGCAAAATTTGTGTAATTGCAGTTCCCACTGGTATTGCTTAAGAAGCAATATCCATTGTTTCTTGTATTTTATTGTTAAATAATTACCTGGAAGGAGTATGTCACTGGTAAGTGGTTCTGAGTGGCCTTTTTCCTCTTTGATAAAAGTGCTTGGAGAGAGCCTTACAAGATGATTGAGTAGAATGATCTCAAGCTCACCTCGTGCCATGGATACACCTATACTACAGTCACATCAGTGCAACTAATGCAGAAAACAACCTGAAGACTGGCAGAACAGACTCTTCACAGTTAATCATAGAACAGAGGCCACATTGAAAAGATGGTAAGACGGCCAAAGCCTGAGTCAGGAACTAAATTCCTAGAGAGACTAATTGCAAACAGTAGACACCACCACCACAGAGAAAGGAAAGGAACAGACCCCACATCAAGCACCTCAGACACAGGGGACCTTCACTGGGAAGACAAGTCCCCACAATATTTGGGTTTGAAAATAAGTGGGGTTTAACTTCATGAGTTTTTGCAATCAGTAAGGCTTAATTCTGGGTACTTTAAAATTCAGCAAGCTTTGTTCTAGGAGAGCCAGAGGGAAATAGGAACTGATTCTCAGCTCTTAAAGATACAGCATAACAAGCAACCCCACCAATATACAGCATAAAAACAGCAGCTTGAAAATTCCCTGGGGTATACAGGAAGGAGATTTATTTACTAGCTTCACAACATGCACTGGAGGGACAGGCATCTTTAAGAGACTTCTCTAAGAACAAAATAACTGACAGGTGTTATTTCTCTTCCTTGCCCCCTAGCCTAGATAACCATACTCCTGCTGAAACCAGCTCCAACACTCTCCCCATACCTTGCTAACACCACATGCCCCACTCCTGTGTTATCCTACAAACTCATCCCCACTCAACCCACACCACTTGTCAAGAGGCCCTCCTTAGCTGCACCTGGCATATCTCATTCTGTAAGCAGCCCAAACAGTGACCAGTAACACTCCAAAGTGACTCTTGGCTTAGGGAGAGATTTTTTTTTAAAGATTTTATTTATTTGACAGAGAGAAACACAGCGAAAGAGGGAACACAAGCAGAGGGGATGGTAGTGGGAGAAGCAGGCTTCCTGCTGAGCAGGGAGCCCGATGCAGGGCTTGATCCCAGGACCCTGGAATCATGACCTGAGCCGAAGGCAGATGCTTAACGACTGAGCCACCCAGGCGCCCCGGGAGAGGAGGTGTTAAACACATACACACAAATTTGCAGCTCCAGCAGTGAGCTGGGAGCAGACACGTGATCTGACTGCCAGCCCCATTCACCAACAACAAACCTCACAAGTATCAGCACAAAGACAGAACACTGCAATTCAGGGTCACTGCAATCTCAACAGAGGAGCAGATACCTGATTTGAGTGCAGACCCTGACCAAAAAAAAGCTTCTCAGGGTACAATGCAGGGAGAACACCTTGCAACTCTGAGCAACTGCAGCCTACCAAAGGCAAGCATAGGCATATGGTCTGACTCAACTGCAAGTTCAATATGGCCTTGGACTGGCCACTTAACAGCACAGGGACCAAAACCTACCCAAAATAGGCAAGGTAAGCCATTGCAACTAACTAGACTGAAGACAAATGCAGCTCAACCACAACAGTAGGCTGCCAAAACCCACATAAGAGACACTGTGCCTGATTCTTGTGGAAAAGAGATATTGCATTGCAGATCACTACAGAATCTCCTCTTTATAAGGACATTACTTTCAAGATCATGAAATGTAGCTGACTTTCCTAATACATAGAAAAAAGTTATGCAAAATAAGGTGACAGGGGAATATGTCCTAAATGAAGGAACAGGACAAATTCACAGCAAAAGAGATAAATGGAATGACAATAAAGAATATGCCTGATAAAGAATTCAAAGTAATGGTCATAAAGATCTTACTGGACTTGAGAAGAAAGTGGAACATCTAAGTGAGATCTACAGCAAAAGATAGAAAATATATTTTAAAAAAGAACTCAAAGATGAATAACTCAAAAACTGAAATTAAAAATACACTACAGGGAATAAATAGTAAACTAGAGGAAACAGAAAAACAGACCAGCAAGCTGGAAGACAGAAAAATAAAAAGCAACCATGTTGAACAGCAAAAAGAAAAAACAAGAATAATAAAAATGAGAATAGGATAGGGGAACTCATATGTTAGGGGAACATAACCAAGCATAATAGCATTCATATTACAGGAATCTCAGAAGGAGAAGAGAGAGAAAAGTGGTCATAAAATTTATTTGAAGAAATAATAGCTAAAAAGTCCCCTAATCTGAGGAAGGAAATAGACATCCAGATCCAGGAGACACATAAAGCCCCCCAAAATTCAATACAAAGAGATCCATACCAAAATGCGTAATGTTTAAAATGACCGCAAAAAGTACTGGTAGAGAATTTTAAAAGCAGCGAGAGAAAAGAAAATAGTTATATATAAGGGAAACCACATAAGGCTATCACCTGATTTTTTTTTTCAGCAGAAACTTTGCAGGCCAGAATAGAGGAGCATGATATATTCAATATGCTGAAAGGGAAAAAAAAAAAACAAAACAAACAAACAAAAAAAACCCTGCAATGAACAACGAAGAATACTCTATTCATCGAGGCTATCATTCAGAACAAGAGAGAGAGTTTCCCAGAACAAAGGTTATTAAAGATTTTTTTAATTTTATTTATTTGACACAGAGAGAGGGATCACAAGTAGACAGAGAGGCAAAGAGAAGGGGAAGCAGGCTCCCTACCGAGCAGAAAGCCCGATGCAGGGCTCGATCTCAGGACCCTGAGATCATGACCTAGGCCAAAGGCAGAGGCTTTAACCCACTGAGACACCCAGGCGCCCCCAGAAGAACAAAAGTTAAAAGAATTAAAAGAATTCATCACTACCAGAACAGCCTTCAAGAAATGTTGACTGGAAAAAAAAAAAAAAAAAAAAAAGGCCATAATCAGGAGTTAGGCAATTCAAAAAAAAAAAAAAAAAAAAAAAACAGGTAAATACTAACATAATAGAAGTACTAGATCAATCACTTATAAAACAAAGTATATTAAAGCAAAAAAACAGTGAAATATCTATAAAAATCAGGCAAGGGATACACAAAATAGAAGGATGTACTGTATGACACAGTACTGGATGTACTGTATCATATACATAAAGTGGGGGGAGTAAAAATTTACTGCTTTTAAAATGGGCTCAACCATAAGTGGTCATCAGCTTAATATAGACTGTTATATTCGTAGGACATTATATATAAACCTAATGGTAACTACATAATTAAAAAACAGTAATTGATGTGCAAAAAAAAAAAAAAAAAGTAATCCAAGCATATCACTAAAAAAAGTCATCAGACCACAAGGGAGGAGGGCAAAAGAAGAAAGGAACAGAGAACTACAAAAATACCCATAAAACAAGTAACAAAATAGCAATAAGTTGATACCTATCAAAATTACTTTGAATGTAAATAGGCTAAATGCTCCAATCAGAAGACATAAGGTCACTGAATAGATAAAAAACAAAACAAAACAAAAAACCAAGACCCATCTATATACCCCCTACAAGAAACTCAATTCAGACCTAAAGACATACACCAAAATTACTAGAACTCATACAGCAATTCAGTAATGTGGCAAGATACAAAATTAATGCACAGAAATCAGTTGCTTTCTTATACACCAACAATGTAACTGGAGAAAAAGAAATTAGGGAATCGATTCCATTTACAATAGCACCAAAAACCATAAGATACATTGGAATAAGCCTAACCAAAGAGGTGAAGAATCTATACTCTAAGAACTACAGAACACTCATGAAAGAAATTGAAGAAGACACAAAAAGATGGAAAAATATTTCATGCTCATGGATAGAAAGAATAAACATTGTTGGGGTGCCTGGGTGGCTCAGTGGGTTAAAGCCTCTGCCTTCAGCTCAGGTCATGATCTCAGGGTCCTGGGATCGAGCCCCACATCAGGCTCTCTGCTCAGCAGGGAGCCTGCTTCCCCCTCTCCCTCTGCCTGTCTCTCTGCCTACTTGTGATTTCTCTCCTCTCTGTCAAATAAATAAATAAAAACCTTTAAAAATAAATAAATAAATAAACTCTCTATCTTTAAAAAAAAATAAACATTGTTAAAAATGTCTATGCTGCCCAGAGCAATCTATACTTTCAAAGCCATCCCGATCAAAATTCCTCCAGCATTTTTCAAAGTGCTGGGACAGACAATCCTAAAATTTGTATAGAACCAGAAAAGACCCCAAATCGCCAAGGAAATGTTGAAAAAGAAAAAAAAAAAAGCTGGGGTCACCACATTGCCTGACTTCAAGCTCTATTAAAAACATGTGATCACCAAGAGAGAATGGTACTGGCACAAAAACAGACACATAGACCAGTGGAACAGAATAGAGAGCCCAGATATGGACTCTCAACTCTATGGTGAAATAATCTTCGACAAAGCAGGAGAAACTATGCAATGAAAAGAAAACAGTCTCTTCAATAAATGGTGCTGGGAAAATTGGACAGCTATATACAGAAGAATGGAACCAGACCAATATTTTTTAACAAAAGCGAAAATGAACTTTTGGGACTTCATCAAGATAAAAAAAACTCCTGCACAGCAAAGGGAACAATTAACAAAACAGAGAGGTAACCCACAGAATGGGAGAAGATATTTGCAAATGACATTGCAGATATACAAGATCTATGAAGAATTCTCAAACTCAACACCCCCAAAAAACAAATGATCAAGTTCAAAAATGGGTGGAAGACACGGACAATTATCCAAAGAAGACAAAGAAATGGCTAACAGACACATGAAAAACTTTCATCATCATTAACCATAAGGGAAATTCAAATCAAAACCACATTGAGATACTACCTTACATCAGTTAGAATGACAAAAATTGACAAGGAAAGAAACAAATGTTGAAGAGGTTATGGAGAAAGGGGAACCCTCTTACACTGTTGGTGGGAATGCAAGTTGGTACAGCCACTTCGGAAAGCAGTGTGGAGGTTCCTCAAAAAGTTAAAAAATAGAGCTACCCTATCACCCAGCAATTGCACCTCTGGACATTTACTCCAAACATACATGTAGTGAAAAGAAAGGCCATATGTACCCCAATGTTCATAGCAACAATGTCCATAATCACCAAACTAGAAAGAGCCAGGATACCCTTCAAGAGATGAATGGATAAAGAAGATGTGATCCGGGGCACCTGGGTGGCTCAGTGGGTTAAAACCTCTGCTTTCGGCTCAGGTCATGATCTCAGGGTCCTGGGATCGAGCCCCACATCGGGTTCTCTATTCAGCAGGGAGCCTGCTTCCCCCCTCTCTCTGCTTGCCTCTCTGCCTACTTGTGATCTCTCTCTCTGTCAAATAAATAAATAAAATCTTAAAAAAAAGATGATGTGATCCATATATACAATAGAATATTACTCAGCCATCAGAAAGGATGAATACCCAACTTTTGCATCAACATGGATGGAACTGGAGGATATTTTCCTCAGTAAAATAAGTCAAGAAGAGAAAGCCAATTATCATATGGTTTCTCTTATTTGTAGAACATAAGGAATAGCATGGAGGATATGAGAAGGGAAAAAAAGTGACATAAAAAACAAATGATGTATGTATTAAATTAAAAATAAATCTAGTGGACAAAATTTGATATTAAAATTTTATATTAGCATTATCTCATATCTATTACAAAACAAAAATAGTGACTATGAAGATATGGTACATATACACAATGGAATATTATGCCTCCATTAGAAAGGACGAATATCCAACTTTTGTATAAACATGGATGGGACTGGAAGAGATTATGCGGAGTGAAATAAGTCAAGCAGAGAGAGCCAATTACCTTATGGTCTCATTTATGTGCTGAGCATAAAGAAAAACATGGAGGGCATTGTGAGAAGGAAGGGAAAGGTGAATGGGGGTAAACCAGAGGGGTAGATGAACCATGAGAGACTGTGGACTCTGAGCAACAACCTGAGGGTTTAGAGGGGTGGGGGTGGAGGGCTGGGCGAGCCTGGTGCTGGGTATTGAGGAGGGCAGATATTGCATGGAGCACTGGGTGTGGTGCATGAACAATAAATCTAGTAACACTGAAAAAATAAAATAAACATTTTTGGGGAAAAAAAAATAGTGACTATGCAGTAGGGAAACTTAGTAGACCTTAGCTTAATCAAGTTCTCAAAGTTAATACCATGTAGTAAAACATATTGACACCTTGAATGCCCAATATGTATAAAAATGACAACAGCAGTCCCATGGAATTCTTACCAAAAATGCATAAAATTAATCTAATTATGGAAAAGAAAAATGAGGCAAACCCTTATGGAGACACATTCTACATAATAACTATCTTGTACATATCAAAATTATCAAAGAGAATCATTAAAGACAAGGATAGAATGAGAAACTGCTCGCAGATTACAGGAGATTAAGGAGAAATAAATAGATGCAGCATGGGATTCTTCATTGGATTCTTGAACACAAAAAGCATAGTAGGGGGAAATTGATAAAACTTGAATAAGCTATGATTTATTTGCAACAATGTTAATAACTGTTATTTGTAACATGGTAATATAAATTACTAACATCATGGGAAAATGAAGAGTGTATGTGAACTATCAGCATTATTTTGCAAATATTCTATAAGTTTAAAATTATCTCAAATTAAAATGTTTAAAAAGTATTTCATGAATACACTTTGTTTAGCTTGGCAATAGTCCATTGAGTTGTTTGGTCAAAAATGTTATGGGATTAAATGCCTATGTTTTCATTATACCTTCAAAGTAGTTAGAAATGGTCAAAATGAATTCGTAATAATCTATTAAGAAGCGCACTGAAAGGGCACCTGGGTGGCTCCATCGGTTAAGCATCAGGCTTTGGCTCAGGTCATGATCCTAGAGTCCTGGGATCGAGTCCCGCATTGGGCTCCCTGCTCAGAGGGTAGTCTGCTTCTCCTTTTGCCCCCCCCAATCTTGTGCTCTCTCTAACTCTCTCTCTTTCTTGAATTAATAAATAAAATATTTTTAAAACAGAAGTGTATCGAGATTAAATTATATATAACATTTAAAAATCAAGTTTAGGGGAGCCTGGGTGGCTCAGTGGGTTAAAGCCTCTGCCTTCACCTCAGGTCATGATCTCAGGGTCCTGGGATCGAGCCCCATATCGGGCTCTCTGCTCAGTGGAGAGCCTGCTTCCTCCTCTCTCTCCGCCTGCCTCTTTGCCTACTTGTGATCTCTCTCTCTCTCTCTGTCAAATAAATAAATAAAATATTTTAAAAAATCAAGTTTAGATTTGATGTTTTATATCCAATATTTTTAAATAGATACAAATCATATTGTTGAAAATAAAAATCAGTAATTAGACAGTTATTTAGTGTTTTGATGGGGATTCATCTTACACACATTTTAGTTGCTTTTCTTTTGTATAGCACTGCATTAACAGGACAAGGATATGCTCGGCATGTCTTATTATTTATTAAATTAATAAATATGTCATCTCATGTATACTAACCTTGTACTAACATCTGTTTGTGAATACTTTTTTCCAATAAGAAAAAAAAAGACACATACACATTCAAAGTGAAGGGATAGAAAGCATTTGTCATGATTATGGAAAGATAAAGAAAACTGGGTTAGTAATAATGATATTGGACAAAATAGACTTTAAAACAAAGACTAACAGGAGACAAAGAAGGACACAAGAACATGATCAAAGGAACAATCTAACAAGAAGATACAAAAATTATAAATATTTATGCACCCAAATTGGAAGCACTTAAGTGTATAAAGCAACTATTAACAGATGTAAAGAAAAAAAAAAAACAGTAGTAATGTAATAATAGTAGGAGACTTTAACCACTTGCTTTAGTGGATAGATCATCCAGAGAGAAAATCAAGGAAATCAAGGAAATAGTGGCTTTATTTTTTTTTTCAAAGAGTCTATTCATTTATTTGACAGAGAGATCACAAATAGGCAGTGAGGCAGGCAGAGAGAGTGGAGGAAGCAGGCTCCCTGCCGAGCAGAGATCCAATGCAGGGGTTTTATCCTAGGAACCTGAGATCATGACCTGAGCTGAAGGCAGAGGCCTTAACCCACTGAGCCACCCAGGCACCCGAAAATAGTGGCTTTAAATAACACACTGGACCGAATAGACCTAACAGATATATTCAGAACATTCCATCCCAAAACAGTGGAATACACATTCTTTTCAAGTGCACATGGAGCATTCTTCAAAATATCACATATCAGGCCACAAAATGAGTCTCAACAATTTCAAAAATGCTGAAATCATATCGTGCATATTTTCCAAATACAATGGTGCAAAATTAGACATCCGTCACAAGAAAAAAAATCTGGAAATAACACAAATACATGATATTTACATAACATAATACTAAACAATGAATGGGTCAGCCAAGAAACCAGAGAGGAAATCAAAAATAGATGGAGGGGCGCCTAGGTGGTTCCATGGGTTAAATGTCTGCCTTTGGCTCAGGTCGTGATCCCAGGGTCTTGGGGTAGAATCCCACATGTGGCTCCCTGCTCAATGGAGAGTCTGTCTCTCCCTCTCCATCTGCCCCTCCCCTTGCTTGTGTACTCTCTCTCTCTCAAATAAATAAAATCTTTAAAAAAAATACATGGTGGTGGGTATTGAGGAGGGCACATATTGCATGGATCACTGGGTGTGGTGCATGAACAATTAATCTTGTAACACTGAAAAAATAAAATAAACATATTTGGGAAAAAAAATACTTGAGACAGATGAAAATAAAAACAAAATGGCCCAAAGTCTTTGAGATACAACAAAAACTGTTCTAAGAAGAATGATTATCGCAATACAGGCATATTTCAAGAAACAAGAAAATCTCAAATAAACAGCTTAATTTTAAAACTAAAAGAGCTATAAAAAGAAGAACACAGCCCAAATCCAGAAAGAAGAGAAATAATAAAGATTAGAGCAGAAATAATTGAATGGAGATTTTTTTAAAAAGTCATAGAATAAACCAATGAAACCAGGAGCTGGTTCTTTGAAAAGATTGATAAACAAATTTGATAAATCATTATTCACATTCACTAAAGAGAAAGACAGAGACAGAAAGAGACAAAAAGAGGGAGAGAAAATTCAAATAAATAAAATCAGAAATGAAAGAGAAATAACAAATGATACCACAGACATATAAAAGATCATAAGAGAATATCAGGAAAAATTATATGTCAACAAGTTGAACAATCTAGGGGAAATAGATAAATTCCAAGAAACATAACTTTCCAAAAATCAGCAGGAAGAAATAGAAAATTTGAACAGATTACTAGGAATAAAATTGAATCAGTAATCAAAAACTCTCAAAAAAAACAAAAACAAAAACAAAAACAAAAATCCAGGACCAGATGACTTTACAAATGAATTCTACCAAATATTTACAGAGTTAATACCAATTATTCTCAAACTATTCCAAAAAAATAGAAGAAAAGGTACCAACTCATTCTATGATGCCAGAATTTCCCTAATACCAAAACCATATAAAGACACTACAAAAAAAGAAAAAGGGGGGCGCCTGGGTGGCTCAGTTGGTTTAAGCAGCTGCCTTCGGCCCAGGTCATGATCCTGGAGTCCCGGGATCGAGTCCCACATAGGGCTCCCAGCTCCACAGGGAGTCTGCTTCTCTCTCTGACCTTTGCTCCTCTCATCCTCTCACTTTCTCTCTCTCAAATAAATAAATAAAATCTTTAAAAAGAAAAAAGAAGAAAAAGGGTCAATATCTCTGATGAACATAGATGCAAAAATCCTCAATAGAATATTAGCCAACTAAATCCAACAACACATTTAAAAAAATAATTCACCACAACCAAGTGGGATTTATTCCAGAGATACAAGTGCGGCTCAATATTTACAAATTAATCAATGTGATATATCACATCAATAAGAAAAATGAAAAAAAATATTATCGCAATAGATACAGAAAAAGTATTTGACAAAGAGCAGCATCCACTCATGATAAATTCTCAACAAAGTAGATTTGGAGGGAACATACCTCAACCTAACAAAGGCCATATGTGAAAAACTCATAACTAATGCTATACTTAAAGGCAAAAAACTGACAGCTTTTCCTTTAAGTTTAGGTACAAGACAAGGATGTCCATTCTCACCACTTTTAGTCAAAGTAGTGCTCTAAGTTTTAGCCATAGCAACCTTTATTAAAAACAAATAAAGGCATCCAAATTGGGAAGGAAGAAGAAAAGGGTCACTATTTTCAGATGAAACAATACGCTATAGAGAAAATCCTGAAGACACTACCAAAATATTTACTGGAACTGATAAGTGAATTCACTAAAGTATTAGAATATAAAAATAATATACAGAAATCTGTTACATTTCTATACATGAATAATGAAGTAGCAGAGAAAATAAGAAAAATACAATTCACAAAGTTGCACCACAAAGAATAAAATACCTAGGAATAAACTTAAAGATGTGAGAGTCTTGTACTCTGAAAATTATAAATGTTGATGAAAGAAATCAGAGATGACACAAACAAATGGGAAGACATTTCATTCTCATACATTGAAACTATATGCCTATACAACTCAAAGTAATCTACATATTCAATGTGATCTATATCAAAATGCTAAGAGAAATTTTTGATATAATTAAAACAAATAATCTTGAACAATTAATCTTGTAACACTGAAAAAATAAAATAAACTTATTTGGGGAAAAAACCCAAATAATCCTGAAATTTGTATGGAATCACAAAAGACCTGAATAGCCAAAGCAGTCTTCAAAAAGAACAAAACTGGAGATATAATTTCCTCAAAAAATAAGGGAAATGGGAGGGGGATGAGTGAAATAGGTGATGGGGAGGGATCAAAGAGTACACATATTATGATGAGCACTGAGTAATGTACATAATTGTTTGATCACTGTGTCGTACACCTGAAACTAATATAACACTACATGCTAATTGCACTGGAATGAAAAAATAATTTTAAAAATGTAAAAAATGAGGGGCGCTTGTGTGGCCTAGTCGTTAAGTGTCTGCCTTCGGCTCAGGTCATGATCCCAGAGTCCTGGGATCCAGCCCCGCATCAGGCTCTCTGCTCGGCAGGAAGCCTGCTTCTCCTGCTACCATTCCCTCTGCTTGTGTTCCCTCTCTTGCTGTTTCTTTCTCTCAAATAAATCAAATCTTTAAAAGAAAATGTAAAAAATGAAAATTATTAAAATATCACAATCCCAGATTTCAAGATATATTTCAAAGCTTTAGTTATCAAAACGGTATGGGTACCAGAATAAAAATAGACAAATAGGGGCGCCTGGGTGGCTCAGTGGGTTAAAGCCTCTGCCTTCAGCTCAGGTCATGATCTCAGGGTACTGGGATCGAGCCCCACATCGGGCTCTCTGCTCAGCAGGAAGCCTGCTTCCCCCTCTTCCTCTGCCTGCCTCTCTGCCTACTTATAATCTCTCTGTCAAATAAATAAAATAAAATCTTTAAAAAAATAGACAAATATATCAATGGAACAGAATAGAAAGTCCAAAAATAAACCCATACCTTTATGGTCAATTAAACTACAACAAAGAAGTCAAGAATATATAATGAGAAAAAGAGAGTTTCTTCAACAAATGGTGATGGGAAAACTGGACGGCTACAGGCAAAAGAATGAAACTAGACCACTTTGTTGCATCCTATTCAGAAATAAATGCAAAATGGATCAAAGACGTAAATATGAGACCTGAAACAATGAAATTCCTAGAAGACAACATAGGCGGTAATCTCCTATATATCAGGTGTAGAAACATTTTTCTAGATGTGTGTCCTTTGGAAAGGGAAGCAAAAGTAACAGTAAACTTTTAGGACTACACCAAAATAAAAGTTTCTGTACAGTGAAGGAAACCATCAACAAAATAAAAAGACAGTCTACTGAACTGAAGAAGATATTTGCAAATGATATATCTGCTAAGGTTACTATCCAAAGTATATAAGGGACTTATACAAGTCAACAGCAAAAAACCCCAAATAATCCAAGTTAAAAATGACTTCTTTCTAAAGAAGACATCCAGGGGCGCCTGGGTGGCTCAGTGGGTTAAAGCCTCTGCCTTCGGCTCAGGTCATAATCTCAGGGTCCTGGGATCGAGCCCCATATCGGGCTCTCTGCTCAGTGGGGAGCCTGCTTCTCTCTCTGCCTGCCTCTCTGCCTACTTGTGACCTCTCTTTGTCAAATAAATAAATAAAATCTTTAAAGAAGACATCCAGCTGGCCAACAGACACACAAAAAGATGCTCAGCATCACTAATCATCAGGGTCATGCAATCAAAACCACAATGAGATATCATCTACCCTTCTCCAAATGGCTAAAATCAAAAAGACAGGAAATAATAAGTGTTGGAAAGGATATAAAGAAAAAGGAACCCTTATGCACTGTTTGAGGGAACACAAGCTGATGAAACCACTGTAGAAAACAGTATGGAGGTTCCCAAAAAAATCGAAAATAGAATTATGATATGATATGATATGATATGATATGATATGATATGATATCCAGTAATTACTGGGTACTTACCCAAAGAAAACAAAACACTAATTTGAGAATATATGTTGATTGCAGCATTATTTACAAAAGCCAAGATGTGTGAGCAACCTAAGTGTCCACTGATAGATGAGTGGATAAAGAAGATGTACATGCAATAGAATATTACTCAGCCATCAAAAGGAATGAAATCTTGCCATTTACAACAACATGGATAGATCTAGAGGGTATAATGCTAAGTGAAATAAGTCAGTCAGAGAAGGACAAATACCATATGATTTCTGTTATATGTGGAATTTAAGAAACAAAACAAAATAACCAAATAAAAAAAACACAAACCAAAAAAACAGACTCAAGTATAGAGAACAAACTGGCAGTTGCCAGAGAATAGGTGGGTGGGGGGATGCCTGGAATAGGTGGAAGTGATTAAGCAAATACTTATCATGATGACACTAAGTAATGTATAAAATTGTTGAATCATTAAATTGTACACCTGAAACAAAGAAAACTGTGTATGTTAATTATAGTTGATTAATTTGTTTTAGAAAAACATAATAAAGTTGATTAAAAAATGCTTGGACACTATTGCTCTGTGGCAATGTTTAAGTTTTGGGCTGCTTTCAGTTCATATTGGTGTATGGATTATAAATGGAAAATATAACTTCAGTCTATTAAATGTAAATAATCAATGAATTTTGTGGTTTATAAGTTTCATAGAAACTGTACCGCTATTCATTTCTTATTAGAAATTTTATTGATTTTTATAGCAATAGATTTATATACCAATTTATAAGTGGAGTTGAGAGGGAATTAATTTACCAAAAATGCTATGTAAATTATTTAATTAATTTTGTTTCCTGTGGAAAAAGAGCAATTAATTATCATTTTAGGGCTAGGAAAAAGGTGGAGGCTATCTAGTTCAACATCCTCATTTTATGAATGAGAAAGCTGTATGGGAATAAGTCTTGCCCAAGTTCAAATATTAAATAGGATTTAAGACTTAAGCTGGGGTTTTAGTACATTCATTTTAATGTTCCTAATAATACTTTGGGCCTCAATTTACTTTATCTGTAATAAGAACAGTAATTGTACCTATGTATGGGGTTATTTTGAAGATTAAAGGTAATAACAAAAGTAATGCACTTAGCATAGTTCCTGTAATGTAATAAAAGAAAAA
>CM053612.1:19416657-19457858 GCA_028646535.1 Procyon lotor
TTCTCTCTTTCTTTCTTTCTTTCTTTCTTTCTTTCTTTCTTTCTTTCTTTCTTTCTTTCTTTCTTTCTCTTTTCCTCCTTTCTTTCTTTCTTTCTTTCTTTCTTTCTTTCTTTCTTTCTTTCTTTCTTTCTTTCTTTCTTTGTCTTCTTTCTTCTTTCTTTTTCTTACTTTTCTTTGTTTCTTTCCATTTTTTCCCTTCTTTTGCAATCAAACATTACCAATGGCATAGGGAAGAACAATAATTATTTTATTCAGAAAGATTAAAAGTAAGGATAAAATGACAAAGCTTGTGGCAAATTATAGTGGATTTACCCTTGAATCATAGAAGCAGAAACAAGAGAGAGGAAATTCTGCCAATAAGATCTTAGTTTAACTTTACAGAAATTATGACTATAAATTTAGCATTCTGGTATGCTTGTTTCCCAATTCTATTTCTTCTTCTAAGAATATTAATAATAATCTCTAAGCATTTGAGCCTCAATGATCTTGTCTTTCTGTCTTTGAATCACTAAAACCTCGCAAAATGTTCACACAGAGTAGGGGTTTAATGAATGGTGAATGGATACATACTAATACTAATACTAATAAATATTAATACTAATACTAATGTTGGCTATGCCAAATCATGTCATATTCATAATAAAAATCATTTTATATCAATAGTCACATCCATCAAGTTAGTTTATTGTCATTAATTATTTAGTAAGGTCATAAAGTCACCTGCTAGACCCCAAGACCTGGCCTTGAACTGCCCATCTGCTTGTACTCACTCACTTGTCTTACATTTTTCCATAAGCTCTTCTTTGAAGCTTTCCTATTAACTCAGGCAAATGAAACCTGAAACCACCCTCCAGATGATGGCAACTGTCTTGACAAAATCTGCTGCCTGCCCAGACCACCCGGACAATTTGACCTAAACTTGATTTGCACTTTTGCAAATGGGCCATGCAGTGACATCTGGAATGACCTACAATAAACTTTACTTCATTATAATACTAAAATATCTGCCCAGGGAGGAGCCTCATTTACATAACATACAATGTATGTGTAGGCATGTTTCTTGCAGGCGCATGCATGACCTTATGCTCATTCTACATATGATGACTAGGCTTCTCTATCTAAATATTCATCCAAACCCTAAATCAAAAGAATGCATTCAGGGGCGCCTGGGTGACTCAGTTGTTAAGTGTCTGCCTTCGGCTCAGGTCGTGATCCCAGGGTCCTGGGATCAAGCCCCGCATCGGGCTCCTTGCTCAGCAGGAAGCCTGCTTCTCCCGCTACCATTCCCTCTGCTTGTGTTCCCTCTCTCGCTGTGTTTCTCTCTGTCAAATAAATAAAATCTTAAAAAAATAATAAGAATGCATTCACCCTCTTTCAGAAACTCACAGTTTTGGAAGCCATTCTAGGCCATCTCCTTATTTGTTGTAAATAAAAACTTTCTTTGTGTGACGACTCAACCTGGTGTAGTTTCTGGCTCACCAAGGAGCGAACTCACCTTGGTTTGGTTACAATAATTCATGCTAAATACCATGCTACATACTTTGTATATATTCTCCTTAATCATCATAAGGCCTTATAGGATCTTACACATGAGAAAATGATACAGTTGTCTCATACCAAAATCCAAGTCACTTAACATAATATGTGCTTTTTCACACTTTGTCCCTTACTCCCTTTCCTCATTCCTCCCAACAAATAATGAGCACCCAGTAGTTATTGCACATAATGTTGAGCATAGTCTCTTTATTCAGTATCATTCATTTCCTTTATAGTTGTATATTACTTTAGGGTTTTGTACTTCACATGCATGATCTCATTTAATTCAATATCCTACTCCATTAAAAAAAATTAGCAACTGAATCTCAGAGAAGTTAAATGACAAGAGCAAGATTATACAGGTCTTAAGTGGGGTGCTGGAAAATAAAAGCTTCTAATGCCAGGAGCTTTCCCCCCAGTGTAACACATGATTTTAAAGTAGTAGTAGGAATAGGTCAGATTTTGGGTTCAGACAAATATCAGCTCTAATCTTGACTTCTTTACTTAAAAGCTGTGTGATGCTGAGCAAGTTGCCTGAATCTCTGAGGCTCAGTTTTCTTGTTATAGTAGTTACAATGTGAATTACAGCAGTAGTCACTTCAGAGTATAAGAGTACTAAGTAAGATTCATATAAAGTGCTTGTAAGTATTCAATAAATACCTCCTTGTTATTATCATGATCACTGTGAGGACTGAAGATAACAAATGTAAAGTATTGAATGCAGTGCTTGGAAACTAAGTGGATGGAAAAGCAGTAGATATCAGGTATTACTAAAACTAAGATAAAACTTTTCATGTTTAAAAAGATCTAAATCTGAAGCAAATCAAATAGAGTACAATGAACCTTTGAATAAAATGTTTAAATGTGTGGGTCCACTTGCACGTGAATTTTTTATAGCACCAGTACAGTAAATGCATTTCTTCTTCCTTATGATTTTTTCACAAATATGTTTATTTATTCAATGTTACAAGATTAATTGTTCATGCACCACATCAGTGCTCCTAAAAAATATTTTCTTTTCCTTATCTTACTTTATTGTAAAAATACAAAATATAATACATATAACACACAAAATGTATTAACTGTTTATATTACCAGTAAAGCTTCTGGGACAACAGAAGGCTAAGAATAGTTAAGTTTTTGAGGAGCAAAAATGTATACATGGATTTTCAATTGTGTGGGGAGTTGACATCACAGATCCCACATTATTTAAGGATCAACCATACTTTTTTATTATACATACCAGAAAATGTATAAAGCTTATTATCCTTACTAGTAAGAACAGAAAAATCAGTTGACTTACACAGGTTCAGATATTACTCCATAGTTATTAAGGAAAAGTAGAAAGTATTATGTTTTTTTTCTAGCCCTTGATGTATGAAAGATAACTATCACTTACTTTAATATATATTTGTGCCTTGAAAAAAGGCAAAATCCTGACTAGACTGTCTAATATTTTAGCATGGGAGAAGCGAGAGGCAGTTTAAGACAATTTTACTGGATCCTTAATGAGTTTCTTGGGTCACTGTTTAGATATACCTAAACCAAATTTCACATAAATCTATGATGCTTGAGAATGCACAAAAGCTACTTGGTAATTTTCTTTCCAAGAGACAAATAAATTAGAAGTAATGAGCTTACAGAATGTTTCACAAAATACCAGAAATACAGATGTGTGACTCTTATCCTGTTGTTGTTTCCTCTGACTAGAGGAATAAAAAAAAAAAAAAAAGAGCCAGTTGTGAAACAAAGATTTCTTCAGCACAGGGAAAATTCTCAAAGTACTTGGTTAACTGAATCTCGTTGTTCAATATGAATTTAAAATTCAGTATGGAATCAGTAAGATGTGTTAGCTACATAAAGAACAATGCTGTGTATTTTATAAGATTACCATTCATGGTGTATGGGTAGCACGTTTTTGTGCTTCTATGTAATTACTGAGATTTCCATTCAAGTGGACACTTAAAAGTTTCAGGTTTTTGATCTCAGTTTGAATAAATATGGGAATATAGTTAATTTTTTCCCAAATACGTTTATTTTATTTTTTCAGTGTTAAAAAATTAATTGTTCATGCACCACACCGAATGTGCCATGAAATACGTGCCTTCCACAATGCCCACCACCAGGCTCACACAACCCCCCACCCTATCCCCTCCAAAAACCTGTTTATTGCTCAGAGTCCACAGTCTCTCATGGTTCATCTCCCCCTCTGGTTTCCCCCCATTCACCTTTCCCTTCCTTCTCACAATGCCCTCCATGTTTTTCTTTATGCTCAGCACATAAGTGAGACCATAAGGTAATTGGTTCTCTCTGCTTGACTTATTTCACTCCGCATAATCTCTTCCAGTCCCATCCATGTTGATACAAAAGTTGGATAATCGTCCTTTCTAACGGAGACATAATATTCCACTGTATATATGGACTGTATGTTCTTTATCCAATTATCTGTTGAAGGTCATCTTGGATCTTTCCACAATTTGTCAATTGTGGCCATTGCTGCTATGAACACTGGTGTACATCTGGCCCTTCTTTGTAATGCATCTGCTTCTTTGGGGTAAATATCCAGTAGTGTGATGACAGGGTCATAGGGTAGCTCTATTTTTAGTTTCTTGAAGAATCTCCACACTGTTTTCCAAAGTGGCTGCACCAGCTTGCAATCCCACCAACAGTGTAAGAGGGTGTCCCTTTCTTCACACCCTCTCCAGCATTTGTTGTTGACTGTCCTGTTGATTTTGGCCATTCTAAGTGGAGTAAGGTGGTATCTCAGTGTGGTTTTGATTTGAATCTCCCTGATGGCTAAAGATGATGAACATTTTTTCATGGGTCTGTTAGCCATTTGTATGTTCTCTTTGGAGAACTGTCTGTTCATGTCTTCTGCCCATCTTTTGATTTCTAAAGGAATCTCCACAATGTTTTCCAAAGTGGCTGCAACAACTTGCATTCCTACCAACAGTGTAAGAGAGCGACCCTTTCTCCACATCCTCTCCAGCATTTGTTATGTCTTGTTGATTTTGGCCATTATAACTGGTGTAAGGTGGTATCTCAGTGTGGTTTTGATTTGAATCTCCCTGATGGCTAAAGATAATGAACATTTTTTCATGTGTCTGTTAGCCATTTGTATGTCTTCTTTGGATAAGAGTCTGTTCATGTCTTCTGCTCATTTTTTGATGTTATTATCGGTGTTGTGAGTGTTGAGTTTGAGGAGTTCTTTATAGATCTTAGATATCAGACCTTTGTCTGTAGTGTCATTATTTTTTCCTTGAATGTTTGGTAGAATTCCCCAGGGAATCCGTCTGGTCCTGTACTCTTGTTTTTTGGGAGGCTTTTGATCACTGCTTCAATCACATTACTATATATTGGTCTATTTAGGTTGTCAATTTCTTCCTGTTTCAGTCTTGGAAAATTATGGTTTTCCAGGAATGCATCCATTTCTTCTAGGTTGTTTAACTTATTGGCATATAACTTTTGATAATAATTTTTAATGATTGTTTCTATTTCCTTTGGATTAGTCATGATTTCTCCCCTTTCATTCATCATTTTGTTAATTAGGGTCCTCTCTCTTTTCTTTTGGATGTGTTTGGCCAGTGGCTTATCAATCTTATTGATTCTTTCAAAAAACCAACTTCTGGATTCATTGGTGCGTTCTACTATTTCTCTAGTTTCTAACTCGTTGATCTCTACTCTGATCTTGATTATTTTCCTTCTTGTGTGTCGGGTTGGCATAATTTGTTGTTGAATTTCCAGTTCTTTAAGGTGTAAAGAGAGCTGGTGTATTCAAGCTTTCTCAAAATTTTTGAGTGACGCTTGGGTGGCTATGTATTTCCCCCTTACGACAGCCTTTGCTGTGTCCCATAGTTTTTGCATTGATGTGTCTTCATTCTCATTGATCTCCATGAAATGTTTAACTTCATCTTTGATATCCTGGTTGATCCCAGCATTCTTTAGCAGGTTGGTCGTTAGCCTCCAAGTGTGTGAGTTCCTTCCAAACTTTTTCTTGTGGTTGAGTTCCAGTTTAAAGCATTTTGGTCTTAGAAAATGCAGGGAATCATCTCATTCTTTTGGTGTTGGTTGAGTCCTGATTTGTGACCCAGCATGTGGTCTATTCTGGATAATCTTCCATATGCACTCGAGAAGAATGAGTAGTTTGTTATTTTAGGGTGGAATGTTCTGTATGTATCTATGAGGTTCATTTGGTCCAATGTGTCATTCAAAGCTCTTGTTTCTTCATTGATTTTCTGTTTAGATGATCTCTCTGTTACTGAGAGCGGCATATTAAGATCTCCTACTATTATTGTATTCATATCAATATAACTCTTTATTTTAATGAACAGTTGGCTTATGTAGTTGGCTGTTCCTATATTGGGGACATAAATGTTTACAATTGTTAGATCTTCTTGGAGGATAGACCTTTTCAGAATGATGTAGTGTCTTTCTGTATCTCTGACTACCATCTTTAGCTGAAAATCCAATTTATCTGATAGGAGAATCACTACCCCAGCTTTGTTTTGAGGCCCACTGGTATGAAAGATGGTCCTCCATCCTTTCACTTCCAGTCTGGAGGTATCTTTTGATTCTAAATGTGTCTCTTGTAGACAGCATATGGACAGGTCCTCCCATTTTATCCATTCTGCAACCCTGTGTCATTTTATAGGAGCATTTATGCCATTCACATTGAGAGTGATTATTGAAAGGTAAGTGTTTATTGACTTCATTTTGCCTGTGTAGTCCTTGTTTCTATTGATTGTAAATTTCTGTTCTAAGTCACTTATGGGTTCTCTCTTCTTTTATGGAACCCCCTTTAATATTTCCTGTAGTGCCGGCTTGGTTGTCACATACTCTTGTAATCCTTGCTGGTCTTCAAAGCTCTTTATCTCTCCATCCATTTTGAATGCCAGCCTTCATGGATAAAGTATTCTTTGCTGCAGATTCTCGTCCTTTAGTGCCCTGAATACATCCTGCCAGCCCTTTCTGGCTTGTCAGGTTTCTGTGGACAGGTCTGACGTTATTCTAATGAGTCTTCCTCCGTATGTAAGGAATATTGTCCTCCCAGCTGCCCTTAGGACCTATCTAAAATTATAATTTGCAAATTACAGTGTAATGCGTCTCACTGATTTTCTAGTCTTATTGATCTTGGAAGGTGTCTTTTCTGCCTCTAGGTCACAAACACTTGTTCCATGCCCGAGACTGGGGAAATTTTCATTCAGAATTTGGTCAGCTATGTCTTCTAGTCTTCTGTCTTTCTCTACCCGCTCTGGGAATCCAATAATTCTGATGTTGGAACATTTCATAGCGTCATTTACTTCCCTCAGTCTCTTCTCATGATCTCATGATTCCTGAGTAGTTTGCTCCAGCTCTCCTCCTGACCTTTCTTCTCTACCATTTTATCCTCTAGATCATTTATTCTATCCTCTGTCTCCGAAACTCTAGCTGTTAGACTATTTAGATTAGATTGGATCTCACTGATAGAATTTCTTACATCAGCTATACTGGTTCTCTTTTCTGCCCTTAGAGATTCTATGTTATCATTAATGTTTTTCTCCATCCTAGCTAGTGGCTGAATAATTGTCACCCTGAATTCCCTTTCTGACATATTGTTAATGTCTATGTCTAATAGTTCTGAGTGAGAGGGCACAGTGTCTGGGTTTTTCCTCTGTTGGGTGTTCCTCCTCCTAGTCGTTTTGATGAGGAATGGAGGAGAGGATGTGTAGTTTGATATTTCACCCATGATCCAGGCAGGTTACACTTTGGAAGGTTTAGGAGCAATTGGGATTCACCACCAAAAAGAAAGAATAAGGATAAGAAAAGATAGAAAGAAAGAGAAAAAGAAGAAATCCCAGCCAGAATGGTCCCCCAAAATAAGATTTATAAGGTATATAGACCAAAATGAACAAACATATAGACTGATAAAAGTAAATGACAAGAAATTAAAGAACCTAGTCAGAATGTACCCCAGTAATGAGATATATAATACCACAAGAAAAGCAAATATGTAGAAACATTGACAGAAGGATAAGATGGGAGGGTGGTTATAACTCCTCTTGGGCGAGGAGGTTTATTTCAGGTCTTCTTGGGTTTATGGTTCTATTAAGCCTCTAGTTATAATGTTAAGTAGTTTAAAAAAACTGAGAATTGTGAAAACGAGTGAATAAAATAAAATAGAAAGAGAATAAGAAAAAAAACCTTGTATCTATGAAATATACAGGTTTGAGGATATTATCAGGCACTTAATATGTTAATTTTCCCTGATGTTGGGGATTAAAAATTTTATGGGGACCCTGTTTTTATAGTCCTTATTTTTTTTTTGTCTTGTCTTCTGTGGGAGGGGCCTGCTGCATTGTTTTCCAGTCAATCTTGCTTGGGTTGAATCACCCTGACCCCCAATCAAGGGGCTGAGCTCTGTGGAAACCAGTTTCTCATTCTTTCTCTCTCTGAAGGATTTTGGCTTTTTGTAGCCTTTTCACCTTTTTTGGAGAGTCCAAGCAAGGAATCTGCCTGTATGTACCCAGATCTCTGCATCACAGTGAAGCCTCAGTCTGCTCCCTTCTGGGTGGCCCAGAACACAGTCCCCTCAGTAGAATTCTGCTCACAGCACAGCCTGTCACAGGTGGTGCCCACTCAGCAGTTCAGCGACTCAGGGAAAGCTACCCTGCTCTCTGGGTTCCAGGCCCACAAAGGGTGTGGCCAGATTCCTGCCCAAGATTAGGCCACTGGAGTTCTCTCCAGAGCCAGCTGGGATCATCCAGACCCTGCTGCAGGCCAGAAATGTCTTGTGGTTAGGGGTGTACAGTCCAGAGTGCGCTATACACAGAGAAAAGCTGCTGGCTCCTGGACCACACCCGATTCTCTAAGGAGCTTGCAGGAGTGCACGTGCCCACCCACAAAATGGTGCAAGGAACAGAAAGCTGCAGGTTCTGGAGCTCTGGCCTGCCCCCCCCCAATCTCTTTGAGGGGAGTGGTGTCCTTCCTGGAAGCATGGGCCCAGCCCTGTGCCTGCGACCACTCCCTTCCACTAGTCGCCCCTCAGAACCTTTGGCTCTTTTTAAGTGTTTTTAACCAGACTCTAAGTTATTGCTGATCCCCAACCACTGGGCACTTTCCTTTGGGGTATTACTGTCCTTGGATCGCTTCTGCTGGCTCCCTCCCACTTTTGTTTATCCTCCGATATCGGTTCGAGTGTTCCCACATTGCTTTATCTCTCCACTGCTGTCTTCTGCTCCTATAGAGATCCAGAAGTGAAAAATCTTGCTCCTCAGGCTGATTTCATGGGTGTTCAATGTGTTTTGGTAGATATCCATCTCACTTTAGGGGACAGGTTGCAACAGGATCTCCTACTTCTCTACCATCTTGCCCCCCTCCCTTGGTTAATCGAAATTTCTAATGAGCTAGGAAATATCCTGAACTCCTTTATTTGATTCATACTAACACTGAAAATGTTTCAATTAAATTCATTTTTTAATTAAATAGATAATGTTTTGTTTAATTCTTTGAATCTATAAGGCTATGGTCATTATTACTGAATTTGTTGAGATACAAAAATGGAGATATGATGTAAGATGGATGTTGGCTGAGTTTAAAACACATTCTTTTGGAAAATTTTTGGTTCTAACTAATTTCCTGATATCAGCTTGGCTTGATCTAATATGTCCAACATACTAGTGAAGATGCTAATTAATTGAGGTTGTGAGGCTTAACTAGGTGACCTTATTATATACTCTGAAGTTGGAAATATACTTTCTGAATTTAGAGGTAATTTTAATTTTTGCAAGATTTTAAAATTAGAGAAACACACAGGATAAAATAGGAAATTTCATTTGCCTGACAAAATTAATGAATGCTAATATTTGTCATTTTGACTCAGATGCTTTGCATTATAAAAATAGATCAAGTTGATTTTTTAGATCAAGTTGAGGCTCTCACGATTCTATTTATACTACTTCTGCATGGTTATCACTCTCATGACTAGATGCACAACATTCTAGAATATGTATATTATATCTATATTTTCATATATATACACATACATATACATATATATTCTAGATATATGTATATATATATAGAATATGTAGGTATGTTTATATACATGTGTATGTATATATACATATATACACATATATTTATATACACAAAAAAAACACTATATGTTACCCTCCTTTGATTCACTTGTTGAAATTAACATAAATCATATCTGTTGCACTATATTGCAATTTTTTTCATTCAACAGGTTTTTCAAGTTGTATCTATATCAAAGTAGCAAAATCTAATTTACTTACTATTATAATTAAATTTTACTTGAAGAGTACTAGAAAAAATATGTACTAATTATAATTATGCATATTAACTTCTTGATATACCATTGTTTAACTGTAATACAATTTGTTTATTTATTCTCCCTCATGATAAATATTCATATTGCCTTTGATTTTTACTTTTACAATAATTTTTTAAAGATTTTATTTATTTATTTATTTGACAGAGAGGAAAGAGATTACAAGTAGGCAGAGAAGCAGGCAGAGAGAGGAGGGGAAGCAGGCTGCCCACTGAGCAGAAAGCCCAATGTGGGGCTAGATCCCAGGACACTGAGATCATGACCTGAGCTGAAGGCAGAGGCTTTAACCCACTGAGCCACCCAGGTGCCCCTACTTTTACAATATTTTAATGAACTTTTCATTAAGGTCTCTTGGTAAACATGGGGCATTGGCAACTTTTCTAAGAAATTATACCTAGAAGTGGAAATCTTAGGTTACAAAATACACTCATATTTGGGATTTTTATGAATATTTCATGTGCTCTCATTTTCATATTTCCACACAGTGGTTTCATGTTACATTTTTTTCAGGACAATTTGTTGAAATTAGTACCCTTTTCCTCTTGAATAATTTTAGCCACTTTATTGATAATAAGTTGACAATATTCAAACAATAAAATCAGGCTTGGATTTTTTTCTACTTATATATATATTGAAATTATGAAGTTCTTTCTCCTCTCTTTCCTATTTTTCATGAAGCCATAAAGGCTATACAAAATATTAATTTGCCTAAAATGTTTTTAGTCTCCATCTTCTCTCCTGCACTGTTATGTAAGTGTATGCCTTCATCATCCTACTATTTTTTTTAATCCCTAATTTTGCAAAAACTAATGACCTAAGGAGACATTGAAGTAGAGCAAAATACGCTTCTCTATATAAAGTGAAATTGTTGATAGAGTGTAAATATTTCCATTGGGACTCCTATAGGCTTGCAAGCAATTTTCATAGTGCAAAAATCCCACTTTAAAACTAATTTTTCAGTAATCCCAAGGAATGTGTTCTAAGAGGGTTTCAGTACCAAAACAACAATAAATAAATCCAGTACATATAAAATTCAAGTAAAATACAAGTTGGACTTTTGTTTTATTTGTTTTGTCTTGGCTTTAGAGTTTGGAGAGGAATATTGCTTATCAAACGGAATGAAATTTCATCAAGACTTTTTTTTTTTAAAGATTTTATTTATGTGACAGAGAGAAACACAGTGAGAGAGGGAACACAAGCAGAGGGGATGGTAGCGGGTGAAGCAGGCTTCCTGCTGAGCAGGGAGCCCGATGCGGGGCTCGATCCCAGGACCCTGGGATCATGACCTGAGCCGAAGGCAGACGCTTAATGACTGTGCCACCCAGGCGCCCCAAAGACTGCAAAGGGGAAAGACTTAAAACATATACCTAAAGAAAGGCAAAGTTTAAAAACTGGTTTGAGAATATATGACAAATATTTGTATTCAACACAATATGATACAATATCAGTAACAAGAAAAATATACTGTTTCAGTAAATTCAAACTATGTCTCTCTGACAATTATTAAATGGAGATTATAAGAATTAGGAATTTGGGGAAGTGTTTGCCTAGTTTATCTTTCAGTATAGTAAAGAATCTATTACCCAGGTGTAGTAAAGAAAATCTGTCCAACATTGCATATTACAAAGTATAACTTACAGCCACTTACCTCAGAGTTAATTATCTGATACCAAAACACTAATTTAAGAGGTTTGTTTCTGGCTTTATTTTTGTTCCTTTTATTTAATGTCAGGTCTGAAGGAAATATCCATGCTGTCATTTGGTTTGTTTTTATTTTGGCATTGAATTATGAGGTGTGACCTGTGGAGAAAACCATATTTTTTCCTCTTCTGCTCTCTTTTAGTCTCATTTCAGTAAAAGGGCATGTGGAGGAATATCTACTGTTGTAAAGTGATAGTAACATAGATGTGGCAATTTATTGTAGAAATTGGTGATCTTTGAGCATTGGCGGTAAATGATTTCTTTTTGGTGAATTGTTTTGGGTTTGGATTTGAGATCAGATTTAGAAAGCAGGAAAATGACCATCTTAGAATTGAGAGCAGGCCATTAAATTCTCTTGAGATCTGTTGATATCTTTTCTATTTCTTTTGATAAAAGAAAAAAGAAATAAGAAAGATAAATACAACTAAAAACGACAACTATTATTTACTAAGCATCTGATCTGTTCTCAAAGTTTCACATTTGTTACTATATTATCCAAATTTTACAAATTAGAGAAATGTCACAAAACAATAAAAAGTAACTTACCCAAGGGGACACAGCTAAAATGTAGAAACATCTGAATTCAAACTCAGTAGACATGACTCCAAAGGTCTTGCTCTTAAATTCTGTTCTATACTACCTTCCAGTGGGTAACCATTAATTGAAATGTATATTTATAATTCATGTTTTAAAACCCATTTTGAATATGTATCAAAATATCATTGTTAAAAAAAGAAAAAAAATATAATTTTCTTCTGTATTACAAATTGTTCTTCAGGTAACAGTGTATGCAATAGCAATTGTTGCATTTTTGGCATATCGAATGTGGTCCATCAATCTAGCTAGAAAGTCTGAAATAGATGACTTTTTTCTGATTATCACTAGTTATAGCATAGTCACGTGTAGTAGCTTTTGCTGAAGATATTTTCTCTTAAACATTTGCTGATTACGGTCTGTAAAAAAGAAAATTTATAAATTTCACTTTATCAAATAAAAATTTTAGTACTTTTAATTACACCATTTATAAAACAAGAATAGTTAAGTATACACAAACAGGAAAAAAATATTTATCATATAGCTGAAAAAATGACATACTCAGATATCTGATAAGAATGAGAAGAAATCAAATAACTGAACTGAAAGATGAGAAAAATCTGAACATATCTTTTTCAAAAAAAATATATGAATGGCCAATAAGCACATGTACAGACACTCATCAACATTACTTACAAGGAAATGTAAAGCAACATCAAAATGAGATAACACCACACGCACACTAGAATTGTTATAATCATAACGATATGTAATAACAAGTGGTGGTGGAGGCGTGGTCAAGTTAGCACACTCAGACACTGCTGGTAGGAATGTAAAATGATGTAGTTACTTTCTTTTTTAAAATTTTTTCTTTTAAGTTCAATTTACTTAACATATAGTATATTACTAGTCTCAAGGGTAGAATTTAATGATTCATCAGTTGCAAATAACATCCAGTGTTCATTACATCAAGTGCTTTCCTTAATGTCTATCACCCAATTACCGCATCCACCTACTCCCCTCCCCTCCAGCAACCTTCACATTGTTTCCTATAGTTCAGAGTCTCTTATCAGGAGGAGGGGCAAGATGGTGGAGAAGAAGGAGACCCTGTTTCATCTAGTCCCATAAAGTGAGCTAAATATCTACAAGAACACTCTGAACATCAATGAAATCAGCCTGAGATGTAAAATGATTCACTTCTGGATCTCTACAGGAGCAGAAGGCAGCAGTGGAGAGGTAAGGCAGAGTGGGAACACTTGGAATGATATTGGAGGATAAACAGAAGGGGGAGGGAGCCACCAGAAATGACCCAAGGAAAGTATTACCCCAAATGAAAGTGCCCTGTGTTTGGGGACAAGCATTAACTTAGAGTCTGGTTAAAAACATTCAAAAAGATCAAAAGATCTAAAAGAGCAACTAGTGAAATTAGGAGGTCACAAGCACAGGCCTAAGCCCACGTTTCCAGGAGGACACTACCACAGGTGACCACCCATGTCAGAGAGAGACCTGCGGGGGTCCAGTCCATGGTACCTGAGCTGGTGGCTTTCCACTGATTGCACCACTGCTTGGGGTGGGCGCAATCACACAAGTGCCTAAGAGAGCTTGTTGTGTTCTACAGATAGTGGTCTGTAGGACCTCTGGCCTTCTCCATCTTGCCCTGGGGTCTGAGCGCTCCCAGATGGCACCTGAGAGAACATAGCTGAATCTCCAACAGGAATCTGAGCACACCATCTTGGGCTGGGAGCCTGGAGAGCAGTCCTGGCAATGGCAGCCACTGGAAACAAGGTTCCCAGAGCAATATCACTCATGGTTTTGGTGGTGTGGGGGTGCAGAGGTGAGCAAAGGCCTCTGGGGACCACTGAGATGATGGCTGAGGGTACACACCACCTGTGGGAGGCTGCAGTGTGAGCAGAGTTTGCAGAAGGGGAGTCTGTGTGTGCTGGACTACCCAGAGGGGAGCAGATTGAGGCTTCTCTCTGAGGCAGAGGTCTGGGTATGGGCAGATTCTTTGTTCAGACCCTCCAAAAAGCCACAAAAAGCCACAAAACAACAAAAACCTCCAGAGAGCTAAAGCCTGAAAAAACCAGTTTCCACAGAACCCAGCCCCTTGATAAGGCTATCAAGGCAGGGCATGGAACCCAAGCAAGACTGACTGGAAAACAATGTGGCACTCCCTCCCCCAGAAGACAAGCCAAAAGCAAGAGGACAATAGCCACAGAGTCCCATAAAGCTGCAAAACCCTAACATCAGGGGAAAGCACTATATTAAGCTCCTGATATTGCCCTAAAACCTGTATATTTCATAGATACAATTTTTTTTTAATTTCTATCTTTTTTTGTTTGCTTTTTTTGATTCAATCTCACAATTCTTGATCTATTAATTTTTTTAAACTACTTAACATTGCAACTAGAGGCTTAATACAACGATACACCCAGGAAGATCCAAAATAAACTTCTTTGCCCACATCGAGGATTTATAACAACCCACCAACCTTATTCTTCTGTCAGTGTTTCTGTATATTTGTTTTTGTTCTAGTATTTTAGAAATCTTATTCTTGCAGTTCATTCTGACTGGGTTCTTTTATTTCTTGTCATTTGCTTTTGTTGGTCTTTATGTTTGTTCATGTTTGTTTATATACCTTATAAATCTTACTTTTGGGACTCATTTTGGCTGGGATCTCTTTTTATTCTCTTTTTTTCTCTTTCTCTGTCTCTCTCATTTTTTTTCTTTTTTCCTTCTTTTGGGTGGTGACTTCCAATTGCACTGAAACTTTCAGGGTGCACGTTGCCTGGATCGTGGTTGATATATTCAACTATACATCCCCTCAAACACTTCTCATCAGAATGACTAGAAGGAGGAACACCCAACAGAGGACAAACCCAGAGACTGCACCCTCTCCCTCAGAACTACTGGATATGAACATAAACAGGATGTCGGAAAAGGAATTCAAAGTAACAATCATCCAGGCAATGGCTAGGTTGGAGAAAAACATTAGTGATAACATAGAATCTCGAAGGGCGGAACTGAGAGCTAATATGGCTGAAGTTAAAAATGCTATCAATGAGACCCAACCTAATCTAAATACTCTAATAGCTAAGGTAACAGAGACAGAGGATAGAATTAGTGATCTAGAGGACTAGGTGCTAGAGAAGAAAGGTCAGGAGGAGGGCTGGAATAAACTGCTTAGAAACCATGAGAACAGAATTAGGGAAATAAACGATGCCATGAAATGTTCCAACATCAGAATTATTAGAATTCCTGAGGGGTTGGAGAAAGACAAGACTAGAAGATATAGCTGAACAAATTCTGGATGAAAATTTGCACAAACTAGGGAATGGAACACCCCCCAAGATCAAGAAAGGACACCCCCCAAGATCAACAAGTCTAGAAAAACATCTAGACACATCACTGGGAAAGTGGCAAATTTTAGACAAAAGGTCCTGAGGGCAGCTAGTGGGAAGAGATTCTTTACATACAGAGGAAGACCCATCAGAATAATGTCAGACCTGTTCACAGAAACCTGGCAAGACAGAAAGGGATGGCATGATATATTCAGGACACTAAAGGAGAAGAACATGGAGCCAAGAATACTTTATCCAGCAAGGCTGACATACAAAATGGATGGACAGATAAAGATCTTCCAAGACTGGCAAGGTTTAAAGGAGTATGTGACCAACAAGCCAGAACTACAAGAAATACTAAGGGGGGTTCTATAAAAGAAGAAAAAACTGTGAGTGACATAGAACAGAAACTTATAAACTATATAAACAAAGATTTTTACAGGCCACATGATGTCAATAAAAACTTATCTTTCAACAATCACTCTCAACATGAACTGCCTAAATGCTCCCATAAAACGACACATGGTTGCAGACTGGATAAAAGGACAGGCCCGTCCATATTCCGTCTACAAGAGACACATGTGGAACCTAAAGATACATCCAGACTGAAAGTGAAGGGTTGGAGAACCATCTTTCATATCAACAGACCTGAAAAGAAATCTGGGGTAGCGATTTTCGTATCAGATAAACTAGATATAAGCTGAAGACTATAGTAAGAGATTCAGAAATCCACTTACATCATTCTGAACGGGTCTATCCTCCAAGAAGATCTAAGAATTGTAAATATTTATGTCCCCAATAAGGAACAGCCAACTACATAAGCCAACTGTTAATCAAAATAAAGAGTCATATGGATATGAATATATTAATTGTAGGAGATCTTAACATGCCACTCTCAGTAACAGACAGATCATCCAAACAAAAAATCAATAAAGAAACAAGAGCTTTGGGGGCACCTGGGTGGTGCAGTGGGTTAAGCGCCTGCCTTCAGCCCAGGTCACGATCTCAGGGTCCTCTGCTCTCTGCTCAGCAGGGAATCTACTTCCCCCCCCTCTCTCTCCCTACCTCTCTGCCTACTTGTGATCTCTTTCTCTCTCTCTCTCTCTCTGTAAAATAAATAAATAAATAATCTTAAAAAAAAAAGAAAGAAAGACAGAAACAAGACCTTTGAATGACACATTGGACCAAATGGACTCCATAGATATATACAGAACATTCCACCCTAAAACAACAGAATACTCTTTTTCTCAAGCACACATGGAAGTTTCTCCAGAATAGACCACTTACTGGGTCACAAATCAGGACTCCACTGATACCAAAATATTGAGAATATTCCCTGCATATTCTCAGACCACAATGCTTTAAAACTAAAATTCAACCACAAGAAAAAGTTTGGAAGGAATTTAAACACTTGGGGGATAAACACCAACCTGCTCAAGATTCCTGGGATCAAACAGGAAATCAGAGAAGAACTTCAACAATTCATGGAAAACAATGAGAATGAGGGTGCATCGGTCTAAAACCTATGGAACATGGCAAAGGACATACTAAGGGGGAAATATACAGCCATCAAAGTCTCACTCAAAGAAATGAAAAATCCTGAATACACCAGCTCTCTTTACACCTTAAAGAACTGGAAAATCAACAACAAATTAAGTCAACCCCATGCATAAGAAGGGAAAAAAATCAATATTAGAGCAGAGATCAATGAGTTAGAAACTAGAGAAACAGTAGAACCTATCAATGAATCCAGAAATTGGTTTTTTGAAAGAATCAATAAGATCAAAAAGCCACTGGCCAAACTAATCCAAAAGAAAATAGAAAGACCCCAACTTAACAAAATTATGAGTGAAAAGGTAGAGATCATGACTAGTCCAAAGGAAATAGAAACAATAATCAGAAATTAATATCAACAGATATATGACAATAAGTTAGGCAACCTAAAAGAAATAGATGCATTCCTGGAAACCTATAAACTTCAAAGACTGAAAAGGAAGAAATGGACAAACTGAATAGACCAGTATCTAGTAATGAGGTTGAAGCAGTGATCAAAAGCCTCCCAAAAAACAAGAGTCCTGATGGATTCCCTGGGGGAATTCTACCAAACATTGAAGGAAAAAATAATACCTATACTCCTGAAGCTGTTTCAAAAAATAGAAACAGAAGGAAAACTTCCACTCTTTCTATGAAGCCAGCATTACCTTGATTCCCAAATGAGGAAAAGACCCCATCAAAAAGGAGAATTTCAGACCAATATCCCTGATGAATATGGATGCCAAGATTCTCAACAATACCCTAGCTAATAGAATCCAACAGCACATTCAAAAGATTATTCATCATGACCAGGTGGGATTTATCTCTGGGATGCAAGAGTGGTTCAACATTTGCAAATCAATCAATGTGATAGAACAATTCAATAAGAGAAGAGAGAAGAACCACAGGGTTCTCTCAATTGATGCAGGAAAAGCATTTGACAAAATTGAGCATCAATTCCTGGTTAAAACTCTTCAAAGTATAGGGATAGAAGGAACACTCCTTAACTTCATAAAATCTATCTATGAAAACTCCTCAGTGAACATCATTCTCAATGGGAAAAAGTTGACAGCCTTCCCCCTGAGATCAGGAACATGAAAAGGATGCCTAATTTTGCCACTCTTGCTCAACATAGTACTAGAAAGTCCAGCACCAATAATCAGACAACAAAAAGTAATAAAAGGTATTTAAATTGGCAAAGGAGAAGTTAAACTCTCTTTGAAGATGACATGATACTTTATATGGAAAACTGAAGAGACTCCACCTCCAAACTACTAGAAGTCATACAGCAATTCAGTAATGTGGCAGGATACAAAATCAATGCACAGAAATCAGTTCCTTTCTTATATACTAACAATGAAAATATGAATAGGAAAATTAGAGAATCAATTCCATTTACTATAGCACCAAGAACCATATGATACCTTACCTGGGAATAAACCTAACCAAAGAAGTGAAGGATCAGTACTCAAGGAACTACAGAACACTCATGAAAGGAATTGAAGAAGACATGGAAAGGTGGAAAAGCATTCTATGCTCATGGTTTGGAAGAATAAATAATGTAAAAATGTCTATACTTCCCAGAGCCATCTATACCTTCAATCCCATCCTGATCAAAATTCCACCAGTATTTTTCAAAGAGCTACAAGAAACAATCCTAAATTTGTATGGAACCAGAAAATGCCCTGAATTGCTAAGGAAACTTTGAAAAAGAAAAAGAAACCTAGGGCATCATGTTGTTGATTTCAAGCTTTACTACAAAGCTGTGATCACCAAGACTGCATGTTACTGGCACTAAAACAGACACATTGACCAGTGGAACAGAATAGAGAGCCCAGACATCGACCCTCAACCCTATGGTCAAATAATCTTTGACAAAACAAGAAAAAATACCCAGTGGATAAAAGACAGTTTATCATTTATCTTCACATAGATAGACACAAAATAAAAAGATAAAGAAGACACATTTATCTTCAATAAATGGTGCAGGGAAAATTGGACAGCTATATGTAGAAGACTGAAATGACCATTCTCTTACAGCATACATGAAGATAAATTCAAAGTGGATAAAAGACCTCAATGTGAGGCAGCAATGTATCAACACCCTAGAGAAGAACAAAGGCAGTAACCTCTCCGAGATCAGCCATAGCAACTTCTTTCAGGTCATGTCTCCAAAGGCAAAGGAAACAAAAGCGAAAATGAACTTTCGGGACTTCATTACACTGTTGGTGGGACTGCAAGCTGGTGCAGCCACTTTGGAAAACAGTGTGGAGATTTCACAAGAAATTAAAAATAGAGCTACCCTATGACCCTGCAATTGCACTACTGGCTATTTACCCCAATAAAGCAGATGCAGTACAAAGAAGGGCCACATGTACCCCAATGTTCATAACAGCAATGGCCACAATCGCCAAACTGTGGAAAGAACCAAAATGCCCTTCAATAGATGAATGGATAAAGAAGATATGGTCCATATATACATTGGAATATTATGCCTCCATCAGAAAGGATGAATACCCACCTTTTGTATCAACGTGGACGGGACTGGAAGAGATCATGCGGAGTGAAATAAGTCAAGCAGAGAGAGCGAATTATCTTATGGTCTCACTTACGTGCTAAGCATAAAGAAAAACATGGAGGGCATTGTGATAAGGAAGGGAAGGGGAATGGGGGAAACCAGAGGGGGAGATGAACCATGAAAGACTGTGGATTCTGAGCAACAAACTGAGGGTTTTGGAGGGGAGGAGGGTGGGGGGTTGGGCGAGCCTGGTGGTGGGTATTGAGGAGGGCATGTATTGCGTGGAACACTGGGTGTGGTGCATGAACAATTAATCTAGTAACACTGAAAAAATAAAATAAACATATTTGGGGGAAAAAGAAAAAGAAAAAAAAAGATAAAAAGGTTCTGCACAGCAAAGGAAACAGTTAACAAAACAAACAGGCAACCCTCACAATGGGAGAAGCAATTCACAAATGACACTACAGACAAGGGCCTGATATCCAAGATCTATAAAGAACACTTCAAACTCAACACTCAAAAAATAGATTATCATGTTAAAAAATGGGCAGAAGACATGAACAGACACTTCACCAAAGAAGACAAAGAAATGGCTAACAGGCACATGTCAAAATGTTCATCATTATTAGACATCAGGGAGACTCAAATCAAAACCGCATTGAAATACCACCTTACACCAGTTAGAATGGCCAAAATCAAGACAGTAAACAACAGATTTTGAGAGAATGTGGAGAAAGGGGACCCTCTTACATTGTTGGTGGGAATGCAAGTTGGTGCAGCCACTTTGGAAAACAGTGTAGAGATTCCTTAAGAAATAATAAATAGAGCTACCCTATGACCCTGCCATCGCACTACTGGGTATTTACCCCAAAGAAGCAGATGCATTACAAAGAAGGGCCACATGTACCCCGATGTTCATAGCAGCAAAGGCCACAATTGCCAAACTGTAGAAAGAACCAAGATGCCCTTCAACAGATGAATGGATAAAAAAGATATGGTCCATATATACAATGGAATATTATGTCTTCATCAGAAAGGATGAATACCCAGCTTTTGTATCAACATGGGTGGGACTGTAAGAGATTATACTCAGTGAAATAAGTCAAGCAGAGAGAGTTAAAATTATCATATGGTTTCACTTCTGTGTGGATCATAAGGAAAAACATGGAGGACATTGGGAAAAGGAAAGGAAGGGTGAATGGGGGGAAATCAGAGGGTCAGATGAAACATGCGAGACTGTGGACTCTGAGGAACTAACTGATGGTTTCATATTAGAGGGGCATAGGGTGTTGGATGAGCCTAGTTGTAGGTATTGAGGAGGGCACATATTGCATGGAGCACTGGGTGTGGGGCATGAACAATAAATCTTGTAACACTGAAAAAATAAAATTATATTTTAAAAAAGAAGTAAAATAAAGAATAAATAATGTTTACCCTTACTACACATGATTCACATTTTTCTCTTTTACTTGATTTAATTTAAAGTAGTGGTGATGAACTGCTAAACTAATTTCAAAGTACACTAATGAATCATTGCTCACATTTTGGAAAACACTGGTTTAAAGGATGGAAACAAAGAGATGATAAGATGTTCTGTTTTGTGCTACTAGAGGGCAACTATATATTGTATGCAATTGATAGTGCTGGGATGGGGCTGTTTTTAAGTCACAGCTAAACGCCAATGCCCACAGCAGGGATAACAAAAATAATTAACTGTTGTATATTGATTTTGTTATCAGTTTTGCACAATTCTTTGTTAAAAATTAAACATAATTTTTCCTGGGGTGGGGGGAAAGAGTTTCTTATTGTTTGCTTTCCTCTCTGTTTTTAATTTATTTTATGTTTCTTTCCCTTCCCCTATGTTCAACTGTATTGTTTCTTAAATTCTACATATGAGTGAAATCATATGGTGTTTGTCTTTCTCTGATTGAACTATTTTGCTTAGCATAATAGTCTCTAGTTCCATCCATGTCATTGGGACAAGATTTTGCTCTTTTTAATGGCTGAGTAATATATATTATATATACTCTCCTTTATCCATTCATCTGTTGATCGACATCTGGGCTTTTTCCACTTTATGGCTATCATAAACATTGCTGCTATAAACAATATGGTGCATGTGCCCATTCGAATCACTACTTTTGTATCCTTTGGTAAATACCTAGTAGTGCAATTGTTGGGTCATAGAGTCCTTCTATTTTTAATATTTGAAGAACATCCATACTGTTTTCCAGAGTGTCTGCACCAGTTTGCTTTCCCACCAACAGTGTAAAAGGATTACCCTTTTTTCCTATCCTCCCCAACATTCGTTGTTTCCTGAGTTCTTAATTTTAGCCACTTTCAAAAATAGTTTGGCACTTCTTCAAAGGGTTAAACACATAATTATCATGTAACTGAGAAGTTCCAAACTTAGGTTTCTACTATCCCCTTCAAAAAAACATATATCTTATAATGATATGTACATGAATGTGCATAGCAGCTTTATTCTCAATAGCCCCAAAGGGGAAAGAACTCAAATGTCCACTAACTTAGTGAACGGATAAACAAAATGTTCTATAACCATACAAAGGGATATTATTCAGCCATAGAAGAAATACTGATGCATACTACAACATGGATGGAACTCAAAAATATGGTAAGAAGACAAAAATGTCCACATATTATATAATTGTATTTGTTTGAAATGTCTAGAAAAAGCAAATTTATAGAGAGAAATTAGGTTAGTTTTGCCTGAGGCTGGGAGTAGGTGTGGGAAACAACTGTATCCTGGCATAAGGAATTATACATGATGGAAATACTCTAAAATTAGATGGTGTTGATGGGTGCATAACACTGTAAACTTACCAAAACATTAAATTATACTCTTGAAACGTGAATATCAACTTATATTAATAAATTAATTTTTTTTACATATTTATTTATTTTTCACTAACTTCTGGCCTTTAACACTACTTCTCTTTCTTTTCTTTTTTTTTTATTGCCACAAATACGTTTATTTTATTTTTTCATTTTTATACAATTAATTGTTCATGTACCACACCCAGTGCTCCATGCAATACATGTCCTCCTCAATACTCACCACCAGGATCGTCCAACCCCCAGGCCCTCCCCTCCAAAACCCTCAGTTTCTTGCTGAGAGTCCACAGTCTCTCACGGTTCATCACCTCCTCTGATATCCCCCCATTCACCCTTCCTTTCCTTCTCACAATGCCCCCCATGTTTTTCCTTATTCTCCACACATAAGTGAGACCATAAGGTAATTGACTCTCTACGCTTGACTTATTTCACACTGCATAATCTCTTCCACTCTCATCCATGTAGATACAAAAGCTGGTATTCATCCTTTCTGATGGAGTCATAATATTCCATTTTATGCATGGATAATATATTCTTTACCCATTCATCTGTTGAAGGGCATTTTGTTTCTGTCCACAGTTTGGCAATTGTGGCCATTGCTGCTATGAACATTGGGGCATATGTGCCCCTTCTTTGTACTGCATCTGCTTCTTTGGGGTAAATACCCAGGAGTGCAATTGCAGGATCATAAGTTAGCTCTATTTTCAATTTCTTCAGGAATCTCCACACTGTTTTCTAAAGTGGTTGCCCCAACTTGCATTCCTACCAACAGTGTAAGAGGGTTCCCCTTTCTCCACATTCTCTCCAACATTTGTTGTTTACTCTCTTGTTGATTTTGGCCATTCTAACTGGTGTAAAATGTTATCTCAGGGTAGTTTTGATTTGAATCTCATGATGGCTAAAGATGATGAACATTTTTTCATGTGTCTATTAGCCATTTGTATGTCTTCTTTGGAGAAGTGCTGTTCATGTCTTCTGCCCATGTTTTGATGTGATTATCATTTTTGTGAGTGTTGAGTTTGAGGAGTTCTTTATAGATCTTAGATGTCAGACCCTTGTCTGTAGTGTCATTTGTGAATATCTTCTCCCATTCTGTGGGTTGCTTGATTGTTTTGTTGACTGTTTCCTTTGCTCTGCAGAAGCTTCTTATATTGATGAAGTCCCAAAAGTTCATTTTCACTTTTGTTTCCTTTGCTTTTGGAGACATGTCCTGAAAGAAGTTGCTGTGGCTGATGTCAAAGAGGTTACTGCCTATGTTCTCCTCTAGGTTTTTGATAGACTCCTGCCTCATGTTGAAGTCTTTTATCCATTTGGAGTTTATCTTCATCTATGGTGTAAGAGAATGGTTAAATTTCATTCTTCTACACACAGCTGTCCAATTTTCCCAGCACCATTTGTTGAAGGGACTGTCTTTTTTCAACTGGGTATTTTTTCCAGTTTTGTCAAAGATTATTTGACCATAGAGTTGCGGGTGCTTATCTGGGCTCTCTATTCTGTTTCACTGGTTTGTGTGTCTGTTTTTGTGCCAGTACCATGCTGTCTTGGTGATCACTGCTTTGTAGTAAAGCTTGAAATCCGGCAATGTGATGCCCCCAGCTTTTTCTTTTTCAACATTTCCTTAGAATTCGGGGTCTTTTCTGGTCCCATACACATTTTAGGAATTTTGTTCCAGCCCTGTGAAAAAAGCCGGTGGAATTTTGATCGGGATGGCATTGAAAGTATAGATTTTTCTGGGCAGTATAAACATTTTAACAATGTTTATTCTTCCAATCCAGGAACATGGAATGCTTTTCCACTTTTTTGTGTCTTCTTCAATTTCTTTCATGAGCGTTCTGTAGTTCCTCAAGTACAGATCCTTTACCTCTTTTGTTAGGTTTTTTTTCCCAGGTGTCTTATGGTTCTTGTTGAACGAGCACACTCAAGGTCTATAAATGTTTTGTCCTTGAGGACATCCCAACTATCTAGATCAGTATCTGGCACAATATAGGTATTTGTGTATGTCTGGATATAGCAACATCTCCAACTATGTATTTTCATAATCAAATAGGTAATTTATATTTCCCAACTTCTTATTACTATGAAAATTTCCAAAAACAGAATATTTGGATGAACACCCTTAAACTTACCATTTAAATTCTAATTGTTCACATTTTGCCATTGTCGCTTTTTTTACCTTTCCATCTGTGTATATGTACATTACTGAATCATTTGAATATAAGCTGTCTACATCTTAATAGTTCTTCCCTAATTATTTTCACATGAATCTTCTTACTAACCACAATTTCATTATTTTCTCTAAGAAAATAACAATAATTTCCTAATGTTATCTACTATCCAATCCATATTCAGTACTTCCCAATTCACCATAAAATATTTCTACTTAAAAAAAAAAAAAAGAAAGAAAAGAAAACAGCCTCCAACCAAGATTCACATATTCCATTTAGCTGTTTTATCTCCGTACTCTCCTACAATTTAAATAGGTCCCCAGTTTTTTGTAATAATACACTTGTTAAAAAATCAGAGAAATTGCCTAATATATTGTCACATATTCTAGATTTCTCTGTTTCTTTGTGGTACATTTAACTTGTTCCTCTATTCCATCCATCTCCTGTTAAGGAAAAGTTACTTCTAAAGGTTTAATTAACTCAAGTGGGAAGAAATCAGAGAGGGAGAGAAACCATGAGAGACGTTGGACTCCTGAAAACAAACTGAGGTTTACAGAAAGGTGTGGAGTGGGGGAATGGGGTAACTGGGTGATGGTTATTAAGGAGGGCACCTTTTGTGATGAGCACTGGATGTTACACACAACTAATGAATTATTGAACACTACATGAAAAACTAATGATGTACTATATGTTGACTAATTTAACATAATATAAAATAAAAATTTAAAAAATGATTTTTGCTAATCCTGCTGGATGGTATATTTGAATGGTGCTAAAAGAGTAGATTCTAAAAATTCTCATCACAAGGAAAATAATATTTATTTTTCCTTTATAGAAAGAAATTTATATAAGATGATGGACACTTATAAACTTATGGTAATCTCTTCACAATATATGTATGTCAAATCATTATGCTGCACAGCTAACACACAGTGCTGTATGTCAATTATATCTAAATACAACTGAAGGGGAAAAGATAACAAAAAAAGGTTTGATTAAATTCAATTTAAGAATTTTGTCATGTATACTTTATAAGCCACATGTGTAGCTCAGTTAAATATTTTAAAGAATAAATTGTAATCTGATTTTGAGTGAGAAAATGAAATAATACAAAAGGACTTTTAAAAAAATAGATACAGCATGATTTCTCTGAAAAAATTTGGATAAGGTAGACAATACTTAACAGTTTTTAGAGGTTACTATTCTGAAGCGTATTTTTTAATGTATCAAATTTGCCTTTTTGTAAATATGAACTAAGTTGCTTTTTTGAAAATGAATTTAAGATTTCTTAGCTTAGGCTTTTTTTTCTTAGCAGAAATTCAAGCTTTTCTTCTGTATTTTTATTTCATTTGTGTAATAAAAACCTATAGTCATTTTCATTGAGGACAATGAACTAATAAAAGATACCATTTATGAGCCTTAGTATTTATTTCAGCATTGGAGGCTTCCCTTTCATCTTTTTTATTTTTTGGAAGCATTTGATTTTTTTTTTTCTTTTTTCTTTTTTTTTCTTTTTTTAAGAGTTTTATTTATTTGACAGAGAGAAACACAGCGAGAGAGCGAGCACAAGTGGAGGGAATGGTAGCGGGAGAAGCAGGCTCCCTGTTGCGCAGAAAGCCCAATGCGGGGCTCAATCCCAGGACCCTAGGATCATGACCTGAGCCGAAGGCAGATGCTTAATGACTGAGCCACCCAGGCGCCCCGATTTTTTTTTCAATTTAAAAGAAAATACTCCTGAATATCCCTTCCCAGTGTCATTAACTGTGCTAAATAACTTGGTTTTGATCAGCTTTGAGCTCTTTAGGAGAGAAATAATAAGGAACGCTGATCAGAACAATATATTTTTTTTATTATGTTATGTTAGTCACCATACAGTACATCATTAATTTTTGGTGTAGTGTTCCAAGACTCATTGTTTATGTGTAACACCAAGTGCCCATGCAACATGTGCCCTCCTTAATACCCACCACCAGCCTCACCCATCCCCTCACTCTCCTCCCCTCTAAAACTCTAAGTTTCTCAGAGTCCACAATCTCTCATGGATCATCTCCCCCTCTGATTTCCCCCCTTTCACTTTCCCTTCCTTCACCTAATGTCCTCCATGTTATTCTTTATGTTCCACAAGTAAATGAAAGCATATGATAATTGACTTTCTCGGTTTGACTTATTTTACTTAACATAATCTCCTCCAGTCACATCCATGTTGATGCAAAAGTTGGGTATTCATCCTTTCCAGTGACTGAGTAATATTCCATTGTATATATGGACCATGTCTTCTTTATCCATTCATCTGTTGAAGGGCATCTTGGCTCTTTCAGTTTAGTGATTGTGTACATTGCTGCTGTGAACATTGGGGTACATGTGGCCCTTCTTTTCACTACATTTATATCTCTTGGGTAAATACCCAGTAGTGCAATTGTTCGATCATAGGGTAGCTCTATTTTTAACTTTTTGAGAGATCTCCACAATGTTTTCCAAAGTGGTTGCACCAACTTGCATTCCCATCAACAATGTAAGAGGGTTCCCCTTTCTCCACAGCCTCTGCAACATTTGTGGTTTCTTGCCTTGTTAATTTTTGCCATTCTAATTGGTATAAGGTGGTATCTCAATGTGATTTTGATTTGAATCTCCCTGATGGCTAATGATGATGAACATTTTTTCATATGTCTATTACCCATTTGTATGTCTTCTTTGGAGAAATGCTATTCATGTCTTCTGTCCATTTTTTTGACATGACTATCTGTTTTTTGAGTGTTGAATTTGAGGAATTCTTTATAAATCTTGGATCCCAGGCCTTTGTCTGTAGTGTCTTTTGCGGATAGCTTCTCCCATTCCGTGGGTTGCCTCTTTGTTTTGTTGACTGTTTCCTTTGCTGTGCAGAAGCTTTTAATCTTGATAAAATCCCAAAAGTTCATTTCGCTTTTGTTTTCCTTGTCTTTGGAGACATGTCTTGAAAGAAGTTGCTGTGGCCAATGTCAAAGAGGTTACTGCTTATGTTGTCCTCTAGGATTTGGATGAATTCCTGTCTCACATTGAGGACTTTGATCCATTTTGAGTTTATCATTGTGTATGATGTAAAAGAATGGTAGGATCCAACAGTACATTAAAAAGATTATCCACCATGACCAGGTAGGATTTATCCCTGGGATGCAAGGTGGTTCAACATTTGCAAATCAATCAATATGATAGAACAAATTAATAAGAGAAGAGAGAAGATCCACATGGTTCTCTCAATTCATTCAGAAAAAAACATTTGGCAAAATACAGCATCCTTTCCTGACTAAAACTCTTCAGAGTACAGGGATAGAGGGAACATTCCTCAACCTCATAAAATCCATCTATGAAAAAGCCACGACTAATATCATTCTCAAAGGGAAAAAGCTGAGACCCTTCTCATTAAGATCAAGAACACAACAAGGATGCCCACTCTCACCACTATTGTTCAACATAGTACTAGAGGGCCCAGCAATAACAGACAACAAAAAGAAAAAAAAAAGCGTATTCAAATTGGCATAGAAGCCAAACTCTTTCTCTTCAAAGATGAAATAATACTTTATGTGGAAAACCCAAAAAACTCCACCCCCAAATTACTAAAACTCATACAGCAATTCAGTAATGTGCACGATACAAAATCAATGCACAGAAATCAGGTGTTTTCTTATACACTAACAACGACACTCTAGAAAGAGAAATTAGGGAATCAATTTCATTTACAATAGCACCAAAAACCATAAGATTCCCTGGAATAGAGATAACCAAAGAAGTAAAGGATCTATACTCTAGGAAGTACAGAACACTCATGAAAGAAATTGAAGAAGACACAAAAAGATGGAAAAACATTCCATGATCATGGATCAGAAGAATAAACATTGTTAAAAATGTCTATGCTACCCAGAGCGATCTATACTAAAAATGCCGTGTAGATCAAAATACCATTGACATTTTTCAAAGGGCTGGAACAAACAATCCTAAAATTTGTATGGAACGAGAAAATACCCTGAGTTGTCAAAGAAATGTTGAAAAAGAAAACAAAAGTGGAGACATCACGTTGCCTGATTTCAAGCTTTATTAGAAAGCTGTGATCACCAAGACAGCATGGTACTGGGACAAAAAACAGACACATAGACCAATGGAACAGAGTAGAGAGCCCAGATATGGACCCTCAACTCTATGGTCAATTAATCTTTGACAAGGCAGGAAAAAATATCCAGTGGGAAAAAAGACAGCCTCTTCAAAAAATGGTGCTGGGAAAATTGGACAGCTATCTACAGAAGAATGGAACCAGACCAATATTTTTTAACATTTATAATGCAATTACTTCATTATTCAGCTTTGGAATTATAATTAACGTAGTTTATTTTTTTTTCAACTAGATCTTCTCTTATCATTTCTAAGACTCCTTTTTACATGAGTCTACATCTGTATCCTAGCATATATGTATGAAATTGAAAGCAACTTAAGAGACTTTGACCAGTTAAATGAAGCCTGAACAGTTATTAACATTTTAACTTGTTACATTATGGAGAAGGGTTGTTCTACTGCATTTCCCCCTCACTTTTGTCTTTATATAGTTTCCTAATGGCTTAATGGTCTATCTGGATCATTTTGTCCACAAGACTTCAATTCTATTTACTATTTTTGTCATCTGTAGCTTTCTAAATTAAATATTTAGAAACATCACATGATGTCATCTTGCTTAAGTGGCTTAGTGTAATTGTCTTGAAAGCATGACCAAAACATGCCTCATATCTTATTTTTACAAAATTTAAATGGAAGTTAATTTACACAGAATAA
This sequence comes from Procyon lotor, assembly GCA_028646535.1. Taxonomy (NCBI): domain Eukaryota; kingdom Metazoa; phylum Chordata; class Mammalia; order Carnivora; family Procyonidae; genus Procyon; species Procyon lotor. The sequence continues at coordinate 19,445,965 of CM053612.1, forward strand.
TCAAATCCCTGCAGACATATGTAACATTCATATATCCTGCTATGCATGGGACATCAAACATGAACAACTGAAAAATATGCTGTTTACCTTGTTATTAAGTTTCAGATTTGTACATAAGATGGCTCATCTTACATAATTGTTCCCTATTATGGGAACACCCTAGATAAGAGACTGAGGAATATCAAATGTCATGTTTCATGGATTTTTCTGGGAAAATGGGGTGAAAGTTATATTTAAAAGTAGTGATAAAAAAATCTTCATTCATATTTATTTTTGTACTGTATAGATCAAAGAAACACTGTCTTCCGGGCCTAGAAAAATCCATAAAATAATTCAACTCTGATGTATTAATTCTAACAGTTTAATGCAGGGTGTATATGATTAAATACAGTAGCATTAATGAGAGAGATATGGTACTATCCTCAAGTATTTAAAAAATGTTATGTAGAAAAGAATTAGACTATTTTCTCATTCTCCCAATAGCAGAATTAGAAGCACTAGCTCACAGATAAAGCAGGAAAATGTTGAATTTTTTTAAGGGAAATATTTTCAGTGACATAAATTACCAGTCAATAAATTGACCTTCTATGGAAGGGATTGAGTGTATATTGCTGAATCTCTTTAACCAGAGACTTGATTTCCTTATGGTAGGCAGAAAACAAGAATTCATATACTGGGGGAATACTGGACCAGGTGATCTCTAATATACCCCTTCAATCTAGAGAATCCATGATTTTTTTTTATTATTCTTAAAACAACCAGGAAAAACAAATAAAAGCAGGAATCTTCAGAGAGTTGACTCCTTTCTAGAGCTAATGGTGTATTCACCTTTGTCCTGTTCACACTGATATTTGCCCTCAAATAGTTGCCCTCAAGCATTTGTCCTCAAATACCTTTTCATCTGGCTTGCTTCAGTGACTTTTATCACAGTGTTTACCTCCTTGAAAACTTCTGGATGCATGCACATTTGACCTGGATATAGGAAGAATAATTTCTATATGAATTATGGAACCATTCTGAAGGTGTTAGTTTACTTTATGAATAATAATAATAAAAAAAAACCCTACCTATTCTCCCTCACCACAAGGTTGATCATGACACCTTATATAGTGCCATAGAATTCTCCTTCACTTCCTGAGTCTAGGAGTCTCTTATGGTTTGTCTCCCTCCCCATCCCTTCCTGTTTCAAGGGTGGCCGGGGGGGTGGTGGGTGGGTGTGTGTGGGGGTGGGTAGGGATAGGGTGGCTGGGTTGTGGACATTGGGGAGGGTATGTGCTGTTAAGTGCTGTGAAATGTGTAAGCCCAAAGATTCACAGACATGTACTCTGGGGCAAATAATACATTATATGTTAATAAAAATTAAAAAAAAAGAAGTTGTCAAAACCATATTAAATAACATTAAACGTTAAAAAAAAAGAATTCTCATAATGCTAATAAATTTGAGAGTTTACTATTAAAAAAAAAAAAGAATTCTCCTTCACTGTCCACAGGTAAATACAAACTCCTTTGATGTGATTTCACAGACCTTTATAACCTGATTTGAACCTACCTCTCAAACCTCAAGTCCTGTTGTTCAATCCATATGCTCTAGGTCAAGCTACTTGTCATTTCCCAAAAACTTGTTGCTCTTCTATATCTCTAAGGCCAGGAATTGCCAAGAGACTTCTTCCTTTGCTAAGTAAATAACTGTTAGCCCTGAAGACTTTCTTCGAATACAAAATTTACTCTGAGGCCTTTTCCAACCTGCTAGCTAAACTTAGTCACTCTCTCTTCTATTCTCCAGTGGCATTTGGTAATATTTCAACTATAGTAGCTGTTATCTCGGATAATATTTGGCTGTCTTTTAGTGTCTCCATTATACTGAGTTTCTTCAATGAACAGTGCTTTAGTCATCCTCTACATCTCCAGTGTTTAGTATATAACCTCAGAGTGTTGGTACTCACTGAATTTTTGTTGAATACTGCATGTATGATATGAATTTTCTAATTTATGAGTTGACTGATAGACTATAACATGCACATCTTTGTGAGGGGGAAATGTAGGGACATGTCCAGTGCATTGTGTTCCACTGAAATTCTGTCTGAAAAATAGAGTTATCATGCTGGGCAAATAACTGGGAATGGAGGAAAGTGGAGAATGAGGAACAAAAGAAAGCCTAGAAAGAGAACACTAAAATGAAGAGTTTGTGATGAGAATAACATAGGAAAAATACTTGGACATTCTCAGTTTCAAAGAACTAGTTTTTTTACAAGCTCAAAGCTAGAAAACCTTTGAATTTCTTCATTCATAAAGAAAGATTGATACAATTTTATGCCTTGCTGGGAAATTGACACACTTGATTTCTGTACACCTAAAATTCTAAATTCAGGACTTCTTTAAAAACTACGATGTATTGCTGAAGTTAAATTGAAATTATAATTCTGTTTTATTTATCTCATAGCCATACTTTTTGATTGCTAGTTTAGTAGTGACTAAGCAAAAACATATTAGAGACACCCATGTACCAGAGATCAACACTGACACAATGATTTCAGAGTTGCTTTTCTATTCTTTTCTATTCAAATCTAAGCTACCTTGTTTTAGTATCTGTCTTTGGAGTCATGGTCTGTCAACCATATTGAATGAAATGCCAAAGATAAAAGCATCACTTCTTTGGCAAAAACAAATAAAAAAGAGATTGGCAAATCATCAAGTTTAATATGGAGCTATTTTATTGTATGTTTAATCAAAAGATATTATTTAAACTGTATGCTTCTTCTACTCTATAGAGACCAGAGCATTGTGAGAAATATGGTGTAACAACTCTTGTCATTATAACAGTAGGATTTTTTCTTTGTAATTTGAAATTGCAAATTTATAGATATAAAGTATATATCTAGCATATTACTTCATGTGTGAAGTTTTACATTTTCAAATACATTTTTCTATTTTTGAAGAATTGTAAAATTTTAATTAATTCTGTAAGCTGTAATTATTTCTTTACACTTACATTTCAAATGGAAAGAGAAATGCGTGAAAGTCATGATGATTTTGCTTTCCTATAGACTATAACTTGTAGGTGAAGGGGATGTTGGTAAGACATACTTTCACTTGAAAAATAAATCAAAAGACCAGAGAATGTTATTGAAACATCAGCAATTGATCTTTGTAAAGATTCTAATTTTATTTTTCATGTTTAAATACAATGAAACTTTTGCATATTTACAATGTGAAAGTACCCAAGCTCAGCTTTGTATTTCAGGAGATGAAGGAATGAAGAAAACATGATCCCTGTCTTCATAAGGGGTGTCATTTAACAAAAGGAAAAAATGCCATATTACAAATAAGCATTTTTGTCCTACTTAACTGCTGTAAATTACAGGAATTCATAGTGCCTAGCTAGAAAAGATTTAATAAACACATGGGTGAGACGAGTTGAAAAACAAAGAAGAAGTGTCCAGAAAACTGGGCTTCCTTTAAGGTTTCTGGGCTGAAAACAGCCAGATCCTTATTATGGCTCAATGTACTCATCCAGGGAGTAAATGCTTAGGAGAAACATTTCTATTGATTGGTCATGTACGCCACATAATCCTGCCTGCACATGTGTCGTGAGTACAGCTTGTTCTAATCACACGATACTCCCTATGTCACTGTCTTGATTATTAAACCTTCATACTCCTTCTTGAATTTCTTATTCCCTTGATGTATTGATAACGTTCAAAATAAAAGTGGAGACAGAGCTTGTTTCAAGATCTTTCACTACTAGAGCATCAGGTCTTCAAGCCCTCACCTTTCTCCTGCTTAGGTGTCCGGAGTAATGTTTTCATTCACTGCCTCAAGGTTTGCTGGCCAAACTCAACAGTAAATCAAATGGGCATAATATGCTAAATGTATATTCATGTGCAAAATAAGAATCATGCTATTTTTACAAAGAATATTGTCTCCCCTCAACTTATCATTAACCAGGCAAGCAAACTTCTCAAAAAGAAAAACAGAATTTTAATATCATAATATTTTTAGCACAAAATATAGAGGCAAAGAGTTAATAAGTCATAAATATAATAAATAATTTTAAGTAAGGCTTCTTTATTAATTTTTGGTACACAGTCTAATTTGCTAACTTACCTTGCATATGAATAGAATGCACAACCACAAGAGATGACTAGGCTATTTTCAGTTATTAAAATTTTAGTAAAGAAACTGTGGATCAAGTTATTTCTCCAGTGGAAGGGTTTCTTTTTCATTTTCTTTTCATGGCCACTGTTCCGTTTTCAGGCTGAACATCCTACAATCAGATAAAATAAGATCAAGTTGGCTGTCTTTCAGAGAGTCTAAATAATCCTTCCCGACCAATATTCTGTTTGTATCAGGGATTCCAGATGGTAGTAGATGATAAATTTCCTCTGTGATTGATTGAATATATGTATTGAATAACATTATTGTAAATACATTAAAATCAAGTAGGTTCAGTTGAAATATGATTTCTGTCATCTATTAGTTAAGGGCCTTGGATGAGTCATTTATCTTATTTAAACCACAGGTTCTGTGTCTGTAAGAAAGAGGTAATGACTTCCATTTAGAAATATTATTTTAGTTTTAAACATTAAAACATCAAGTACAGTTCCTAGAATATAGTAGGAATTAAAAAAAATGTTAGTTTCTTTTTATCCCTCTGATATGTACAAAATCTGCTGTATAAGTGGGTTTCATTTTGTTTTAGTTCATGGTATCATATTGTTTCCTTAACTTTATTGATTGTTTCCTTAACTTTCTTGAAAATATATACCTTTTGTTCTGGGCAAAAAATACAAATGCTTTAGTGCAAAATCATGCCACCATTGAGCCACAAATATAAAGGTATCTCTTATTGAAAGTGAAATGCTAAGATAGGCTTCAAATATCTAAACCAACAGGATGTTGTTATATAATTGGGAAAACAATGACCAAATATCTGATTCAAATCCTTAATAGGGGGGCAGTAGAAACATAAAAGCTAGGAAAGGTCACTTAAACATTAGACACCTTGGTTTCTCTAGTTTTAGAGGTAGTAATAATCCTGTTTACTAGCAACATAATATTAACCTTTCAGAGTCTAATGAAAAAGCTTCCTAAAGTATTAGTGTTGCTATTATTTTTTAAATGATTTAGTAACTTCTAAAACCTTTCCAAATAATTAAAAGAGATTTTAGAAATTCTTGAAGATAAACACATAATGAATTTCTCATAAGAAAAAGGTTTATATTGCAGAGACATAGGGTAGCTCTATTTTTAATTTCTTAAGGAATCTTCCCGCTGTTTTCCAAAGTGGCAGCACCAGCTTGCTTTCCCACCAGCAGTGTAAGAGCTTTCTGCTTTCTCCAAATTCTCTCCAACACTTGTTTACTGTCTTGTTGATTTTGGCCATTCTAACTGGTGTAGGGTGGTAATCTCAATGTGGTTTTGATTTGAATCTTCCTGATGGCTAATAATGCTGAGTGAAATAAGTTAAGCAGAGAAAGTCAATTATCAATGGTTTCACTTGCATGTGGAGCATAAGGAAAAACATGGAGGACATTAGGAAAAGGAAAGGAAAAGTGAATTGGAGGGAAACGGAGGGAGAGAAACCATGACAGACTGTGGACTCTGAGAAAAAAAACTGAGGGTTTTGGAGGGGGAGGGCATAGAGGGTTAGGTGAGGATGGTGGTGGGTATTAAGGAGAGCAAGTATTCCATGGAACACTGGGTGTGGTGCATAAAAAATGAGTCTGGGAACACTGAAAAAATAAAATTAAATTAAAAAAAGAAACGAGTTTATATTTTCAGAGGTTTGTCAGTGGAAGGAGGAAACCATTATTATGGGCATAAAAAACACAATTCCTAGAGTCAAAAGGAATTATTTTTTTCATACTTTAATTGTTTCAGTTTTCCAAGATTCATTGTTCATGCACCACACCCAGTGCTCCATGCAATACGTGCCCTCCTCAATACCCATCACCAGGCTCGCCCAACCCCCCAACACCTTCCTCTCCAAAACCTTCAGTTTGTTGCTCAGAGTCCACAATCACTCATGGTTCATCGCCCCCTCCAATTTCCCCCCAAACACCCTTCCTTTTGTTCTCACAATGTCAGAAACCAGTTGCTTTCCTATACACTAACAATGAAACTGTGGAAAGAGAAATTAGGGAATCTATTCCATTTATGATAGCACCAAAAACCATAAGATACCTGGGAATAAACCTAACCAAAGAGGTAAAGAATCTGTACTTGAGGAACTACAGAACGCTCATGAAAGAAATTGAAGAAGACACAAAAAGGTGGAAAAGCAATCTATGCTCATGGATCAGAAGAATAAACATTGGTAAAATGTTTATACTGCCCAGAGCAATCTATCTTTTCAATGCCATCCTGATCAAAATTCCACCAGTTTTTTTTTCAAAGGGCTGGAACAAACAATCCTAAAATTTGTATGGAACCAGAAAAGATCCTGAATTCTAAGGAAATGTTGAAAAAAAAAAAAAAACAAAGCTGGGGACATCACATTGTTCGATTTCAAGCATTACTACAAAGCAGTGATCATGAAGACAGCATGGTACTGGCAAAAAACAGACACATAACCAGTGAAACAGAATAGAGATCCCAGACATGGAACCACAACTCTATGGTCAAATAATCTTTGACAAAGCAAGAAAAAATACCCAGTTGAAAAAAGACAGTCCTTCAATAAATGGTGCTGGGAAAATTGGACAGTTGTATGTAGAAGAATGAAACTTGACCATTCTCTTACACCATACACGAAGATAAACTCGAAATGGATAAAAGACTTCAATGTGAAGTGGGAGTCAATCAAAACCCTAGAGAAGAACATGGACAGTAAGCTCTTTGACATCAGGCACAGCAGCTTCTTTCAGGACACATCTCCAAAGGCAAAGGAAACAAAAGAGAAATTGAACTTTTGGGAATTCATCAAGATAAAAAGCTTCTGCATAGTGAAGGAAACAGTCAACAAAACAATCAGGCAACCCACAGAATGGGAGAAGATATTCACAAATGATACTACAGACAAAGGGCTGATATCTAAGATCTATAAAGAACTCCTCAAACTTGAGGGAAGCAAGATGGCGGAGAGGTAGGACACCCTGTTCCAATCTGTCCCCAAAAGTGAGCTGGATATCTGCCAGACCACACTGAACACCCATGAAATCAGCTGGAGGAGCAAGATTTTTCACTTCTGGATCTCTACAGGGGAAGACAGCAGCAGAGAGGTAAAGTAAAGCGGGAACATTGGAAATGGTATTGGAGGATAAACAAAAGGGGGAGGGAGCCACCAGAAGCAGCGCAAGGACAGTAATACCCCAAAGGAAAGCACTGGGTAGTTGTGGAATGGCAATAACTTAGAGCCCAGTTAAAAACACTTAAAAAGAGCATAAGATTCTGAGGAGCAGCGAGGGGAAGGGGGTGGGCGTGGGCTCGGGCATCGGGCCCATGCTCCCAAGAAGGACACCACTCGCCACAAAGAGAGACTATTGTGGGGCGGGGTCCCACTCTTTGCACCATTTTGTGGGCCGGGTGTGCATGCTCCTGAAAGCACCATAGAGAGTCTGCTGGGGTCCGGAGCCAGCAGCTTTTCTCCATGGACAGCGCTCACTAGATGGTACACCCCTGAAGGCAATAACTGCACAGCCCATGCACTAATCTTGGCAAGGATCTGGCCACACCCCGCAGGAGCCTGCAGAGTCACCAAACTGCTGAGTGCACACCACCTGAGACAGGTTGTGCTGGGAGACTTGCGGAGGGGAGTGTCCCTTCTGGAGTACCCAAGGGGAGCAGACTCCTGCTTCTCTGTAACAGGGAGGTCTGGGTACTGACAGGCAGATTCCTCCCTTAGACTCTCTGAAAAGGAGAAAAAGCTACAAAAGGCCAAAAGCCTTCAGAGAGCTAAAGAATGAGAAACCGGGTTCCACAGAGCTCTGCCCCTTGATTGGGAGACAGGATGACTCAACACAAGCAAAATTGACTGGAAAACAATGTGCCAGGCCCCTCCCCCAGAAGACAAGTCAAAAAACAAAAAGACTATAACCACAGAGTCCCCATAAGACTTTAAATCCCTAACATCAGGGGAAATCAATATATTAAGTGAATGATAAAATGCTCAAGCCTGTATATTTCATAGATACAAGATTTTTTTCTTGCTCTCTTTTCCATTTTCTATTTTTTTTTAATTCGCTTGTTTTCATATGTCTTGGTTTGATTTTGTTTTTTGGTTTTATTTTTTTAAACTAATTAACATTACAAATAGAGCCTTAATACAACGATAAACGCAGGAAGACCTCATATAACATGTCTCGCACACGAGGAGAGGAGTTATAACCACCCTCCCATCCTATCCTTCTGTTAGTGTTTCTACCTATTTGCTTTTGTTCTGGTATTATAGAAAATCTCATTCCTGGGGTTCAATCAGACTAGGTTCTTTTTTTTTTTTTTTTTTTTTAAAGATTTTTTTTTTATTTATTTGACAGAGAGAAACACAGCGAGAGAGGGAACACAAGCAGAGGGAATGGTAGCAGGAGAAGCAGGCTTCCTGCAGAGCAGAGAGCCCGATGCGGGGCTCGATCCCAGACCCCTGGGATCTGACCTGGGCCGAAGGCAGACGCTTAACGACTGAGCCACCCAGGCGCCCCAAGACTAGGTTCTTTTATTTCTTGTCATCTACTTTTGTCGGTCAATGTTTGTTCCTGTTGGTCTACATACTTCATAAATCTTATTGTTGGGGTCCAATCTGGGTGGGATCTCCTCTTTTTTGTTTCTTTCTATGTTTCTTATGCTTATTCTTTATTTTTGGTGGTGAACCCAATTGCTCCTAAACCTCCCAGAGTGAACCCAGCCTGGATCGTGGGCGAAATATCCAACTATACATCCTCTCATCCACCTCCCATCAAAATGACTAGGAGAAGGAACACCCAACAGAGGAAAAACCCAGAGACTGTGCCCTCCCCCTCCGAACTATTAGACATGGACATTAACAGTATGTCAGAAAGGGAATTCAGGGTGACAAATACCCAGGCAATGGCTAATGGAGAAAAACATTAATGACAACATAGAATCTCTAAGGGCAGAAAAGAGAACCAGTACAGCTGATGTAAGAAGTGCTATCAGTGAGATCCAATCCAATCTAAATAGTTTAACAGCTCGAGTTACAGAGACAGAGGATAAAATTAGTGATCTAGAGGATAAAATGGTAGAGAAGAAAGGGCAGGAGGAGAGCTGGAGCAAACTGCTCAGGAATCATGAGAGGGTACTTAGGGAAATAAATGACACCATGAAACGTTCCAATGTCAGGATTATTGGAATCCCAGAGTGGGTAGAGTAAGACAAAAGACTAGAACATATAGCTGACCAAATTCTGAATGCAAATTTCCCCAATCTGGGGAATGGAACAAGGGTTCCCCTCCTAGAGGCAGACAGGATACCTGCCAAAATCAATGAGTCTAGAAATACAGTGACACACATAAAAGTAAAATTGGCAAATTATACTTTTAGACAAGAGATCCTGAGGGCAGCTAGGGGGAAGAGATCCCTTACATATGGAGGAAGACCCATCAGAATAACTTCAGACCTGGCCACAGAAACCTGGCGAGCCAGAAAGGCTGGGCAAGACGTAATCAGGGCATTAATGAGAAGAACATGCAGCCAAGAATACTTTATCCAGCAAGGCTGACATTCAAAATGGATAGAGAGATAAAGAGCTTCCAAGATAGGTAAGGATTAAAAGAGTATGTGACCAAGAAACCGGCACTCCAGGAAATAGTAAAGGGGGTTCTATAAAAGTAGAGAGAACTAATGAGTGACTTAGAACAGAAATTTACAATCAATAGAAGCAAGGACTACACAGGCATCATGATGTCAATAAACACTTATCTTTCAATAATCACTCGTAACGTGAATGGCCTAAATGCTCTCCTTAAATGGCACAGGGTTGCAGAATGGATAAAACGACATGAACCGTCCATATGCTGTCTACAAGAGACTCATTTGGAACCAAAAGATACATCCAGACTGAAAGTGAAAGGACGCAGAACCATCTTTCATACCGAATGGGCTTCAAAAGAAAGCTGGGGTAGCAATTCTCCTTTCAGATAAATTAGATTTTCAGCTAAAGACTTTAGTCAGAGATACAGAAGGACATTACATCACTCTGAAAGGGACTATCCTCCAAGAAGATCTAACAATTGTAAACATTTATGCCCCCAACATAGGAGCAGCCAACTACATAAACCAACTGTTAATCAAAATAAAGAATCACATTGATGGGAATACAAACATAGTAGGAGATCTTAATACACCACTCTCAGTAACAGACAGATCATCTAAACATAAAATTAATAAAGAAACAAGAGCTTTGAAAGACACATTGGACCAGATGGACATCATAGATATATACAGAACATTCCACCCTAAAAAAAACCCAGAATACTCATTTATCTCAAACGCACATGGAAATTTCTCCGGAACAGACCACATACTGAGCCAAAAATCAGGACTCAACCAATACCAAAAAGACAGAGATGGTTCCTGCATTTTCTCATACCACAATGCTCTGAAACTGGAACTCAACCAAAAGAAGAAGTTTGGAAGGAACTCAAACACTTGGAGACTAAAGACAAACCTGCTCAAGAATGCTGAGATCAACCAGGAAATCAAAGATGAGCTTAAATAATTCATGTAGACAAATGAGAATGAAGACACATCGAGGCAAAACCTATGGGACATGGCAAAGACGGTCCTAAGGGGGAAATAAATAGCCATCCAAGCCTCAATCAAAAAAATTGAAAAATCTCGAATACACCAGCTCTCCTTATACCTCAAAGAACTGGAAAATCAACAACAAAGGAAGCCAACCCCACGCACAAGAATGGAAATAATCAAGATCAGAGCAGAGATCAATGAGTTAGAAACCAGAGAAACAGTAGAACACATGATCGAGTCCAGAAGTTGGTTCTTTGAATGAAGCAATAAGATTGATAAACCACTGGCCAAACTCATCCAAAAGAAGAGAGGATCCAAATTAACAAAATTATGAAAGAAAGGGGAGAGATCATGACTAACCCAAAGGAAATAGAAACAAATATCAGAAATTATTATCAACAACTATATGCCAACAAGTTAAACAACCTAGAAGAAATGGATGCATTCCTGGAAACCCATAATCTTCCAAGACTGAAACAGGAAGAAATGGACAACCTGAATAGACCATTATCTAGTAATGAGATTGAACCAGTGATCAAAAACCTACCAAAATAGAAGAGTCCAGGACCAGACGGATTCCCTGGTGAATTCTATCGAACTTTCAAGGAAGAAATAATACCAATCCTCCTGAAACTGTTTCAAAAAATAGAAACAGAAGGAAAACTGCCAGACTCTTTCAATGAAGCCAGCATTACCCTGATCCCCAAACCAGGAAAGACCCTACCAAAAAGGAAAATTTCAGACCAATATCCCTGATGAATATGGATGCCAAGATTCTCAACAAGATCCTAGCTAATAGGATCCAACAGCACATTCAAAAGGTTATTCATTATGACCAAGTGGGATTTATCCCTGGGATGCAAGGGTGTTTCAACATTCGCAAATCAATACATATGATAGAACAAATCAATAAGAGAAGAGAGAAGAATCACATGGTCCTCTCAATTGATGCGGAAAAAGCATTTGACAAAATTCAGCATCTGTTCCTGATTAAAACTCTTCAAAGTATAGGGATAGAAGGAACATTCCTCAATTTAATCAAGTCTATCTATGAAAAGCCCACAGCAAATATCATTCTCAATGGGGAAAAGCTGACAGCCTTCCCGTTGAGATCAGGAACACGACAAGGATGCCCACTCTCACCACTCTTGTTCAACATAGTGCTAGAAATCCTAGCGACAGCAATCAGGCAA
>CM053612.1:19458358-19485338 GCA_028646535.1 Procyon lotor
ACTTTGGAAAACAGTGTGGAGATTCCTCAAGAAGTTGAAAATAGAGCTACCCTATGACACTTCCATCACACTACTGTGTATTTACCCCAAGGAAGCAGATGCATTACAAAGAAGGGCCACATATACCCCAATGTTCATAGCAGCAAAGGCCACAATTGCCAAACTGTGGAAAGAACCAAGATGCCCTTCAACAGATGAATGGATAAAGAAGATATAGTCCATATATACAATGGAATGTTATGCTTCCATTAGACAAGATGAATATCCAACTTTTGTATCAACATGGATGGGACTGGAAGAGATTTTGCAGAGTGAAATAAGTCAAGCAGAGAGAACCAATTGCCTTATGGTCTCGCTTACGTGCTGAGCATAAAGAAAAACATGGAGGGCATTATGAGAAGGAAGGGAAAGGTGAATGGGGGGAAATCAGAGGGGGAGATGAACCTTGAGAGACTGTGGACTCTGAGCAACAAACTGAGGGTTTAGGAGGGGTGAGGGTGGTGGGCTGGGCGAGCCTGGTGGTGGGTATTGTGGAGGGCATATATTGCATGGATCACTGAGTGTACTGCATGAACAATAAATCTAGTAACACTGAAAAAATAAAATAAACATTTTTGGGGAAAAAAAAAGAACTCCTCAAACTTAACACTCAAAAAACAGATAATCACATCAAAAATTGGGCAGCAGACACGAACAGACACTTCTCCCAAAAAGACATAGAAATGGCTAACAGGAACATGAAAAGGTGTTCATCATCATTAGCCATCAGGGAGATTCAAATCCAAACCACACTGAGATACCATCTTACACCAGTTACAATGGCCAAAATCAACAAGACAGTAAACAACAAATGTTGGAGAGGGTGTGGAGAAAGGAGCACCCTCTTCCACTGTTGGTGGGATTGCAAGCTGGTGCAGCCACTTTGGAAAACAGTGTGGAGATTTCTCAAGAAATTAAAAATAGAGCTACCCTATGACCCTGCCATCGCACTACTGGGTATTTACCCCAAAGAAGCAGATGCATTACAAAGAAGGACCACATGTACCCCAATGTTCATAGCAGCATTTGTCACAATCGCCAAACTGTGGAAAGAACTAAGATGCCCTTCAACAGAAGAATGGATAAAGAAGATATGGTCCATACATACAATCGATTATCATGCCTCCTTCAGAAATAATGAATACCCAACTTTTGTGTCAACATCTACAGGACTGGAAGATATTATACTGTGTGAAATAATTCAAGTACAGAGAGTGGATTATCATATGGTTTCACTTATGTGTGATGCTTAAGGAAAAACATAGAGGACGTTATGTAAAGGAATTATTTTTCTGTATGTTGAACATTGTAGAATTCAAGAACATGGCAGGTTATAAAATCAGTGCACATTAATCAGTTGCATTTCTATACACTAAGAATGAGACAGATGAAAGAGAAATTAAGGAATTGATCCCATTTATGATTACACCAAAAACATAAGATACCTAGGAATAAACCTAACTGAAGAAGTAAAGGATCTGTTCTTTAAAAACTATAGGACACTTACAAAAGAAATTGAGGATGACACAACGAAATCGAAAAATATTCCATGCTCATGGATTGGAAGAATAAGTATTGTTAAAATGTCTATGTTTCCTAGAGCAATCTGCACATTCAATGCAATCCCAATCAAAATATCGTCAACATTTTTCATAGAGCTGGAACAAATAATCCTAAAATCTGTATGCAACCAGAAATGACCCCAAATAGTCAGAGGAATGTTGAAAAATAAAACCAAAGCTGGGGACATCACAATTCCTGACTTCAAGCTATATTACAAAGCTGTAATCATCAGGACAGTATGATACTAACACAAAAACAGACACATAGATCCATGCAACAGAATGGAGAACCCAGAAATGGACCCTTGATTCTATAGTCAACTACTCTTCAATAAAGTAGGAAAGAACATCCAATGGAAAAAATAAATCTCTTCAAGAAATGGTGTTGGGAAAATTGGACAGCCACATGTAGAAGAATGAATCTAGACCATTTCCTTACACCATACACAAAGATAAAATAGTTTTTAAAATAACTATAACCAAAATAATTTTCTTATGTAGGGAAGGATTCATTATAATACATTAACAATTACCTCCTATATAATCCTATGTAATACTGAAGGTATGGAAGGAAGAATTCAGAGGAAATACCATGTACGTTCCCTACCCTTAAGAAGTCTAAAATCTAATGAGAGTGATGAGGCTAACATGTGTGAATCAATAACTTACAAAACCAGGTAGGATGTAATTCAGAATTGAGCTATACATTATTAACTCTTAAGTATTGCATAGGTTATGAGAAGAAAGATGATTTGTCTCCAGAGTAATGGGAAGATGCCTTCAAGCAAGGAGAGTAGAACTTGACCTGGATATCAATGAAATTTAGACAAGTAGAATGGAGCTGCATCTACAAAACAGACTACAATCCTTGCAGAAGCAAAGTAATTGAATAATGAGTGAGCATGGCACACCTGGTAGGAAAGGAACCAGAGGACACATTTTAGTGAGGGTGAAGGCTGTAGAGTTAGAATAGGTCAGAGTTAAACTATGAAAGACCTACAAAGCTATTTGGAGTTAATGCCATAGGAAACAATATGTAATGGTATCACTTGCTAGAAATTTCCTGAATGTGGTATAGGGGAGACTGGATGCAGGAATACTAATAAGTAGCCTGTTATAAGCATTCAATTTTGGGGGCACCTGGATTGTTCAGTCATTTAAGCAGCTGCCCTTCAGCTCAGGTCATGACCCCAGGTCCTGGGATAGAGCCCCACATTGAGCTTCTTGCTGAGCGGGGAGCCTGCTTCTCCCCTGCCTGCTATTCTCCTTGCTTGTGTTCTCTCACTCTCTCTCTCTCTCTGTCAAATAAATAAATAAAATCTTAATAAAAATAGGCATTCAATTGTTAACTTGAAGGAAGAATTAAGAGTACTTAGTAATTGTAAAATCAATAGCCATAAAGTCCTAGACTTGTTTAAAAAGTTAAATTTTATAAGCTTTTTAAGCTTGCTAATTACACAGTATACAATTTCAAAATAAAAATAAAAATAAAAAAACATGCTTGTATATGTCACAAAGAAAAATATCCAAAATGGTAATAGAGTTACATTGTAACTTTGTTTTATACATTTCTTGTATGTATAAAGTTCAGGTATTTATGGTGAGAGGGTTTTTTTTTTTTCTCCCACACTCTAGAGGAGTGGGAGGAATTAATCTGTTGTGCCAAGCTAGTGCTGAAAGTCCTCAGATGGTTGTATTCTATAAGTTACAGTATAATGCCAAAATGCAACAACATAATCCAGCTACAAGTTCAGTCATTTTGAAGCTTTACCTTTCGTTTTGCTATAATGTTAAAACCTCTAAGTAGGTGTTAGCTTCCCTAGAGTATATTGGTGTTGATTTCCCCTGTAAAACAAAACAAAACATTAAGTTATCACTCTTGCCTGCCTTGCATTGTATATTAGATGTCACTGTTTTTTCTCATGGCCCTTGGGTTACTTGGTTTATACTAGCCACGGAAAAGTAACAATAACAGTTTCATGCTTATACCAAAGAATTAAATCTGATCCTTAATATCTGGTATTTTGCCAGCTAAGTCTACCGATAAGAGATTATTGGAAGCCAGTCACACAATTTGAAAATAAACTCTAGTCTCCTTAGGGCAAGGACTCAATGCAAAACATTTTTGCAAGTACAAATGCTTAGATTTCATCCATTAACAGTCCATTTTATTTTAGACTGGTTTAGAATTACTGGTAGCTTATTTTAAAGCAAAGGGAAAACAATTGAGCACAAATTTGCTGTCTTTAGAACAGTTTGTGAAAATACGGTATAAAGATGCTTTCATTTTTTTTTTTTTATTTTAAATACTGTACAGAGGGCGCCTGGGTGGCGCAGTCATTAAGCGTCTGCCTTCGGCCCAGGTCAGATCCCAGGGGCCTGGGATCGAGCCCCGCATCGGGCTCTCTGCTCTGCAGGAAGCCTGCTTCTCCTGCTACCAGTCCCTCTGCTTGTGTTCCCTCTCTCGCTGTGTTTCTCTCTGTCAAATAAATAAAATCTTTAAAAAAAAATACTGTACAGAGCTATTATTAATGTCATTTTTCTTGAAAACCTTAAAAATTGTCCCAAATTCTGACATTAATTGCATCAAACAACAAAGTGTATTTGGTATATTAAAATTTTGTTCTTTGTGCATCTCTAATTTCATTTTCTTTTTAAGTATAAAATTTTGCCTTTGTGATAACTAAATTAAAATTCTTGAGCGCTAACATTGTATATAAACAAAAAAAAGAGTACTTAGTAATTGACTACAAAGATAAAATATTTTCTGGTGAAAGTTTACATATTTTATTTTGTATAATAAAATTCCAAGATGTTTATTTACTCCTCAAAATAACTGAACTTTCAATTAGAGTATACCATCACCAGATTATAAAGGTGCCTCAGTCACAGTAATGCGGGTTGAAGAGTAGACTAAAGATAATGCTGCTTTGCATAAGACTGAGATAAGCAAGTCTTTCTGCATTTATGAAATAACAGAATATGCTGTTACTTAAAAGAACGAAAGTTGAACCTTAATCATTAGATGTATTTTTAGAGTGCAATAAGTAAATACCTCCTATCTGATGCATTTCCTGCTCATTTTTCTATTATTAAATTTATTCTGATCTAGCCCCTAGCTTTTCCTATTTACAGGTTTGTTTAGAATCCTTCAGTCAAACTTGCTGTCAATCATTACCTGGGAATGTGTCTCTACTATGCCAACTGTACAACATCAAGCCATCTTAGCATCAAAGACCTTTCCACTCTCCTGCAGCATAGGAGCTTAATTCTGTCTCAGCCAAAGGCTCTTTATCCACCTGATTCAGATAATAGAAAAGATGGTTTGGGTTCTCTTGGCCTCCAATAATCTTGGAGGGTCTTCTGTTTTGATTTTTTTGTTTTGATTTTTTTATTCAAATGCATCAGATAATATTTTCATCTTGGCTAGAGGAGAAGGTAATTAAAGTCAGTGGCTATGTTTCCATTTTAGTGTGAAACCCAAGTATCTCAATTTTGAGATCAGAAAAAATGACTACCTTCCTAACAATAAGCCAAAATTTCCTTCTAAAATACATTCTTACTGCTAGCTAAAGTAGGTGTTATTTTAAATAAAATATAATAATATTCTTAGCAATACTAAAGTAGCCTTTTTTGGAACAGCTTACCTTTGATATTTTGTAACTCTTCAATATATTATAAAACTTTCAAGTTATTACAAAGTTCCTATCATCTAGAATATTGGCCTTCAGATTTGATGAAACAGATAACTTCCAGCTTAATGTAATACTTTTTTTAATAATAGATTAGTTTATTTAGTGCATATTAATTGAAAACCAGCTATATGTTAAGTGTTCTGCTATGCTCTGAGGATACAATAGTAAGCAAGGCAGGCCAGGCAGAGGCCTTAAACACTCAGCCTAGTGGATGGAGGACACCCCTTGATCTGGACACAAGAAAGTACAAAAACTTGAGTAAAACTACAAATGGACTAGAAGGTATATGAGCATTCAGACCATAGAGGGCTAACCTTCATTGTTACTAAAGCCTAATTTTATTGCAAAACACTTTTCTGAAAGGTCTGATACCTCCATAAAATATTTATATTCTAACAAATTTTAAATAGAAAACAATTATATACCAAAATACAAAGTGATTAAATCTACTCATAAAGATAAAACAGCATTAGTAAAGCCAAGGAAGACCAGAATATCAAACACTTCAAAGTGTTAAATATTGATTAGAAATTGAGAATAGAGAAGACTGTTGGATTTGGTAACTGTCTAGATAAAGGCTTTCAGCATAGTTATGGTATCTTAAACCAGATTCAGAGAATAAAGAGTGTGGGTGGTGAGAAAGTGGAGGACAAGAGATAGAGACTAAACATTAGGAAAGTTTGGTAAAGAGACATATCTAGAATGGATTAGGCTAAGTAAAGTTATTGTTTGTTATTGTTTTCCTAGCTAAGAAAGACCTAGATAAGTTTAAAAATCTGCTTTTAAATGGGATGCATACAATTTTTGGTTGAAAAAACTCAGTGATTAACATGTTGTATACTTTCATAAAAATATATTATAGAAATTATAGAAACAACAGCCTCATGATTATAAATATTAAACTTCACATTCCTCAGGGTATGCTCTTCTCAGTTGTAATTAGTTCTCGGATCTAGATAGTAACTCATGGCAAAAGCTATTTAGTCATGTGATAATGAAATGAAGACTGCTTAGTTCTAGAAATGAGACTATTTGGAAGGAGTAAATTAGGTAGAAGTTATTTATTTCCTGACTAGGTTTGTTTGGAGAACTTGCAGATAGTATAATTCGAATAGCACCATGACTTTTTAATTATTCACTGGGATCCATTTGCTTCAGTGTCATTACTTCTTGTAAACTAGGTTATGTTGGGAAAAGAAGACTAGTAATAAAAGTCACCATTCTTTCTAGTTTTTTTAAACATTTTGTTTAATATAAATTTCTTCCCCTAATATAACTTATAATCTGCATAATTCACCTCTCTGTATTTTTACTTCTAATTTATCGTAAAAATTTTGGTAATGAATGTTTTCCACTCATTAAATATAATACATTTTAAACATTTTAAAATGTTGGGGCACCTGGGTGGCTCAGTTGTTAGGCGTCTGCCTTCGGCTCAGGTCATGACCCCAGGGTCCTGGGATCGAGCCCCGCATTGGGCTCCTTGCTCGGATTGGGCTCCTTGCTCAGCGGGAAGCCTGCTTCTCCCACTACCATTCCCTCTGCTTGTGTTCCCTCTCTCGCTGTGTTTCTCTCTGTTAAATAAATAAAATCTTTAAAAAAAAAACATTTTAAAATTTTGATCTTCCTAATAAGTTAGTGAGTTAGAAGGAGAGCTATGTAGTATATTTTCTTTTTCTTTGAAGTTTGAGTTTATTTCCAATTCTGAGTCAGATAACCATACAATTAAAATTGGAGTCTTAAGGGGCACCTGGGTGGCTCAGTGGGTTAAAGCCTCTGCCTTCAGCTCAGGTCATGATCTCAGAGTCCTGGAATCAAGCCCCACATCAGGCTCTCTGCTTGGCAGGAAGCCTGCTTCCCCTTCTATCTTTGCCTACCTCTCTGCCTATCCATGATCTCTCTGTCAAATAAATAAATAAAATCTTAAAAAAACAAACTGAAGTCAATATACAGTAAATGCACAAAATTAAATTTATAATGTGCTAATATTCCAAAATGCAATCATATGGGGAAAAGAATGAAGAAGAAAGAATACTCTTAAATTAAAGGCTCTATTCTACTGACTTTCTCTGTTAAATTCCAAAGACCACACATACTCTACAATTCTCTTGAAAAGAAACAATGGAAAGATGGATACATTTGTAGAAGAACATCTAGGCCTTATTAAATTAGAATCTTTGCAACCATATATATCTATATATATGTTTATTTTTTAGTTTTTTAATATTTTATTTATTTATTTAACAGACAGAGAGAGATCACAAGTAGGCAGAGCGGCAGGCAGGGAGAGAGGGAGAAGCAGACTCCCTGCTGAGCAGCGAGCCGGATGCGGGGCTCCATCCCAGGACCCTGAGATCATGACCTGAGCTGAAGGCAGAGGCTTTAACCCACTGAGCCACCCAAGTACCCTGATATATATATAATACATATATACATAGATAGATAGATAGATAGATAGATAGATAGATAGATAGATAGATAGATATAGGTATATATAAACTCATATGTCCGTAAATGAATACCTATCGAACTAAATCAATGGGAAAAAATTAAAGGGCTTCCTTTCATTTTAGCTATTTTTGTAAAAGAGTGACCACCATATGATATATACAGGGTTTATTTTTTTACTTATAGAAAGTTTAATTTTGTTAAGATTGCTAAAAGAATGGCTAGAATAAAAAAAGAATGGCTAGAATGTTAAATCAGTTACATCACTGAATACTATGCTAAAAATAGAGTTGTGAATGTTTTTGAGCAAACACTGGTGATATTGTAATGCATATTCAGGTGTAGATGTGAGATATTGTTTCTTTAACACTTTATCATTTTATGACATTTTAATTTCCCAGTGAGTATGATTAATACTACTTGGAAATAATTTATCACTAACACTAATTCAAATGGTGGGCCATTTCTAAAAATCAGTTGGCAGTGAAACTGATATCCCGCTGATATCCTACTAGTTTAATGCATTAACGTACACTTTCATTAATGCCATATTTATCCTTGTTGACAGGTATTACATTTGCTGATTTAAAAAAAAAAAGTGCCCCCTCCAGTTTAAAGACATCTTGGTCTTAAGAAAGCTAAATTAAACTAAAGCAAGAAAATGATGCATACAAGATTGTTCTTAGCCATATGTTTAAAGCAATCAAAAAGTCGAAGTTTCATCTCTGCAGTGTTTACTCTGCTATAAAAGGACTAATATAATGAATCATGTGGCACTGCAGAGAAGGAAGTTTTCCTTTTTTGTCTTCATTTTCTATTAAACTTGGCTTGCAATTTCAGTGACACCAAAAATAGGTTATGCATATAAGCTGAAATCAGGAATCACTCACCAAGGAATCTATGCTAGGTACATGAATTAAATATGCCATGTTGTTTATCTTTAGAAAATAAACTTTTCTTCTTTCTTCCATCCAGAAGGTTGGTCTTTAAAAAAAAAAAAAAATCAATGCACATTATAAGGTGCTTCCTTTCACAAGACAAAGGTTCTCTGAAAATGCCACAATGCTTCCAAAATCCATTTGCAAATAGAGCATTATACACAATAAAAACAGAATAGACAGGCAATGATGCCAGGCTGATGCAAAATTAAAAAAAAAAAGAGCAAAAGGAACCAAATTGTAAGATTAACTCATTTTTTCTTGTATATAGCATTTAGTTGCATTTTTTTCTGTCCATGTGGCAGCCTCAATCTTTCATATGGTACTGTTAGCTGTAATAAATCCACCAAAGGTTTCATAAAGGTATGACATGAAAGTACATAAATGTAGCTTCCCTCATTATTTCTAGGTATTAGTATTAATTGTTATAGTCAGTCTGAATATAAAAACCATAGGATGGCTGCCTTCCTCTTTCACAGTAATACCAATGATTTTTTTTTCAAATGTGGTCTTTTCACCTTTAAACAGATGTGCTTTAAATTCTTTCCATATATAAGGCACTGTGTTAGTTTTCAAAGATAATAAAACAATTAAGATATGGTTTTTGATCTTAAGGAGTTCTCTGATACCTAACAGTTCCTAAAACCTAATAATGGAGTAGAAGTACTAGTGATCAAGCAATATTAACAAATGTCATACTGTGTGATTCAGAACCATGTTATGGTCTTCTGGTTAAGTCTCAACCTCCTCCTAAGACATACCCTCCAAATACAATTCCCTTTGCTGCAGTACATCACAAAATGAAGGCATGTGAAAAAGGGAATCCTCTTATCATTAGGTGGCATGTTGTTTTCTTCTAAATCTCATGCAGTAAGACCTATTCACACTATCTAAGGTGAATTGGATTAGACCTTCCAGAGAGTTATCTTCAATTTTGGGTGTAAAACTTCAGTTGATCCATATAGAAGGATGTCATATGACTCAAAGTTAAGTATCACTGAGTCATAGGAAAATCTAACCGTCAACACAGCTGGATCTAACCTGCAGGAATCAGAAGAGAATACTTGATAGGTGAGGTCTAGAATTAGTTACTGAGGGTTCCATCTAACAAAAGCCTGTGCTGTGACAATTTCTTGAAAGCTTACTGGGAATGTTAATATTTGGGCAATTCACACAGAAATGTGAAAGGTTAGTCTTTTCTAGGATATACAGTTAGCTCTTCCTCATTAATAGCCCCTAAAATAAAAGAGATAATGTCACACAGAAGAAATGTTTAACTTCCATTTGTTTCAGACCTATTTTTATATATACATATATAACATTTAATCTTCATATATCCTCATTTTACAAAGGAGAAAGATGAGGCTCAGAGAGGTCAAGTAACTTCTAAGCTTTAGTTTCAGCTAGTAATTGGTGGGCTCAGTATTCTGCCAGTTTCATCTGACAATAAATCCAAAACTGTTTTCCATTCTATCATGATGCACTGAAAGGAATGGTGGGGTTGATAGAGAGTGTCCCAGTCCTGTAATTCCTGCAGAAGTGTGAAAAACTAATCTTTGCTAGTCACTTCAAAATGCCTTCATCTCTCCTTTTGTGGCAAAAGAGAATTTGGAGGAATAATCAGAGCTGCTCAGTTTTAGGCATTATATATTAATGTCTGAAAAAGGACAAAGAGAATTTAGTTTGTGGTAGGCAAAATAATGGTCTCCTAAAGAGGTTCACACTTCAGTCCTGGGAACCTGTGGATCACAGAGAGATATCACTTAAGAGAGATGTCATTAACATTTCTGAAGATGAAGGAAGGGGAACATGAGTGAAGGAATGAAAATAGCCTTTAGAAAATGGAAACAACCCTCAGCTGACAGCCAGTAAGGAAATGGGAACCCCAATTATACAATGAATCACAAAGAATTTGGATAATCATGAAAACAGATTCTTCCTTAGAGCCTCTAAAAGGGAATGCACTCTTGTCAAGCATGCAGATTTTGGTTCTGTGAGATCCATATAAAATCTCTAACGTAAATAACTTCATTTTTAAA
The DNA here is from genome assembly GCA_028646535.1 of Procyon lotor. NCBI lineage: Eukaryota > Metazoa > Chordata > Mammalia > Carnivora > Procyonidae > Procyon > Procyon lotor. The sequence goes on from CM053612.1 coordinate 19,469,080, forward strand.
AATATATTGTACATTACTAAATTTGTAGTAATTTTTTAGGTGAGGAATAGGAAACTAAAACATAGTTATTCTTTCACACACTCATCTTTCTCCCACCCCCTCAATATGGTTATATTTTTTGGTTGGTTGAATAGTTAACGTTCACATTTTATAACTTTGTAAATGTTACTAATGGCTGAGCCATGAAATGGATTTTATTTTTCTTTTCCCATGAAATTAATTTCTTTTGCTATCTACCTCTCTCTCAACCTTTCTTCCCTTTCTCTCCCTCACTTTCTCCCTCTCTTTTTCTCTTTATCTCTTACTCTCTCTTCTCCTCTCTGCTTGTCTTTATGTTTTCCCCACTAATTTATCCCTAAGGCAACTCCCCCAGTTTTATAAATCTCCAGTTAATACGTGCAGAAACAAATATTTTAACAAAGGCATTTTCTTGAAGAAGTTTTTCCTGGAGCACTATGAAATATTTTTTTCTAATAAATACATTTTATTGTAATATGAACTATAAAAATGCAAATATGTCAACTGAAAGGTTTGGTAAATTTCACCTGCTGAATACAACTCCATAATCACCCAAAACAAGATATAGAACATTCTCATAACCACAGAAAGTTCCCTTATTCTCTTTACTGTCAATCTCTTCCTCCAGTCCAACCCCCACTTAAGGCAAACCCTGATCTTATATCTATAACCATAAATTAGATTATCTTTATGTAAATGAATACATACTTTATGTATTCTTTTATATTGGGTCATTTTCATTTACTACAACATTTATGAGTTTAATGCATTTTATTGTGCATGTCAGCAGTTTATTCACTTTTTCTTTTTCCCCCAGTTTGAAATATAATTGACACATAACATTGTATAAGTTCAAGATGTAAAACATGTCGATTTGATACATTTATACATTGTATAATGATTACCACCATAGCATTAGCTAACATCACCATCCTATCACATAATTACTATTTATTTTTTGTGCTGAGAAAATTTAAGATCTACTCTATTGGCAATATTCAAGAATACAATACAGCATTAGTAAGTATAATCACTATGCTGTACATTGTGTCTCCAGAACGTGTTAACCTTTTAGCTGGAAGTTTGTACCCTGAGCAGTATCTTCACATTTCCCTCAACCCCTGACAATCACCATTCTACTCTGTTTTTCTGAGTTCAACATTGTGAGACTCTGAATGTAAGTGATATCATACCTTATTTGTCTTTTTCTGTCTGGCTTACTTCATTTATGTTGTGCTCAAGTTTCATATAAATGACAATATTTCCACCAAAAAAAATGACAATATTTCCTTTTTTCTTATGGCCAAATAGTATTCCGTTGTGTGTGTGTGTGTGTGTGTGTGTGTATAGATACACACACATACATATCTCACATATCACACACACACACACACACACACACAAACAGACATATATATAAACACACACACATATATCTTCCTTATCCATTCATCCATTGATGGACACTTACTTTTTTTCTGTATTTTGGCTACTGTAAATAATGCTGCAATTAGCATGGAGTGTAGATATCTCTATGAAATCTTGAATTCAATTCCAACGGACATATACCCAAGAGTGGAATTACTGGATGCTATGGTTTCTACTTCTTTTTTAATTTAAATTCCAGTAAGTTAACATACAGTGTAATATTAGTTGCAAGTATACAATATAGTGATTCAAAACTTCAATATAACACTTAGTGCTCATCATAAGTGTACTCCTTAATCCCCATCACACACTTAACCCATCTTCCCACTCACCTCCCTTCTGGTAACCAGCAGTCTGTTCTCTATAGTTAACAGTGTGTTTCTTGTTTGCTTCTCACTTTTTATTTTCCACATTGTCATTTGTTTTGTTTCCTAAATTCCACATGACTGAAATCATATGGTATTTGTCTTTCTCTGACTGACTTATTTTGTTTAGCATAATACTCTCTACCCCTCCATGTCATTGCAAATGAAGATTTCAATCTTTTCATGGCTGAGTAAAATTCCATTATTTATATATATGCCCACCTCTTCTTTATTCATTTATCAGACAATAGGCACATGGACTATTTCCATGTGGAAATAGTCCCATGTGGAAATATTTCCATGGAAATACTATTTCCATGGAAATAGGACTATTTCCATAATTTTGCTATTGTAGATAATTCTATAATATACAATAATTCTACCATAAATATTGGGGTACATATATCCCTTCAAGTTAGTATTTTTGTATTCTTGGGTAAATATCTAGAAGTGCAAATGCTGGATCATAGGATAGTTCAACTTCACTTTTTGTGGAACCACCATACTGTTTTCCAGACTGGCTCCACCAGTTTGCAATCCCACCAACAATATAAGGGGGTTCTCCTTTCTCCATATCCTCACCAATGCCTGTTGTTTATTCTCTTCTTGTTTTTAGCCATTCTGACAGGTGTAAGGTGGTATCTCATTGCATTTTAAATTTGTGTTTCCCTGATTATCAGTCATGTTGAGCCTCTTTTCATGTGTAAATCAGCCATCTGTATATCTTCTTAGGAAAAATGTCTATGTTTTCCACCCATTTTTAATTTAATTATTCATGTTGTCAGCATTGAGTTTTATAAGTTATTTATATTGTTTGGATAATATCTTCTCCCACACTGGAGGTTGCCTTTTAGCTTTGTTGATTGTTTCTGTGCAGATACTTTTTATTTTGATAAAGTCCCAATAGTTCATTGTTTGTTTGTTTGTTTGTTTGTTTCCCTTGTCTCAGGAGACATATCTAGTAAGAAGTTGCTACAGCTGGCTGATTTCACAGAGGTTGCTGCCTGTGTTCTTCCCCAGGAGTTTGATGGTTTACTGCCTCACGTTTAGGACTTTCATCCATTTGGAATTTATTTTTGTGTATGTTGTAAGAAAGTGGTTCAGTTTCATTCTTTTACATGCAGCTGTTCAATTTTCCCAACACCATTTGTTGAAGATATTGTCCTTTTTCCATTGGATATTCTTTTCTGCTTTGTTGAAGATTAGTTGACCATAAAGTTGTGGGCCCATTTCTGGGTTTTCTATTCTGTTTCATTGATCTATATGACTATCCTTGTGCCAGTACCATACTGTCTTGATCACTACAGTTTTTTTTTTTTTTTTTAAAGATTTTATTTATTTATTTATTTGACAGAGAGAGGTAACAAGTAGGCAGAGAGGCAAGCAGAGAGAGAAGCAGGCTCCCCGCTGAACAGAGAGGCCGATGCGGGGCTCGATCCCAGGACCCTGAGACCATGACCTGAGCCGAAGGCAGAGGCTTTAACCCACTGAGCCACCCAGGCGCCCCTATCACTACAGTTTTGTAATATAACTTGAAGTCTAGAATTGTGACATCCAGCTTTTCTTTTTTTTTTTTTTTATTAATTTTTATTAACATAAAATGTATTATTTGCCCCAGGGTACATGTCTGTGAATCTTCGGCCTTACACATTTCACAGCACTTAACAGCACATACCCTCCCCATTGTCCACAACCCAGCCACCCTATCCCTACCCCCCCCCCCGGCCACCCTTAGTTCATTTCTTGAGTCTAGGAGTCTCTTATGGTTTGTCTCCCTCCCCATCACATGATCTCTCTGATATGAAGAACTTGATAGGCAAGGCAGGAGTTTGGGGGGGGTGGGGGAGAGAAATGAAACAGGAAGGGACATCCAGCTTTTCTTTACCTTTTCCAAGATTGCTTTGGTATTTGGGTTTTTTTTTTTTTTTTTATGGCTCCATACAAATTTTAGGATTGATAATTGTAGCTCTGTGAAAAACGCTGTTGGTATTTTCATAGGAAGTGTGTTAAATGTACAGATTTCTTTGGGTAGTATACACATTTTAACAATATTTGTTTTTCCAGTCCATGAGCATGGAATGCCTTTCCATTTCTTAGTGTTATCTTCAGTTTCTTTCATCCGTGTTTCATAGTTTTCAGAGTATAGATCTTCACCTCTGTGGTTAGGTTTATTCCTAGGTATCTTATGGTTTTTGGTGCATTTATAAATGGAATTGATTCCTTAATTTCTCTTTCTGCTGTTTCATTACTGGTATATAAAAATGGAACAAATTTCTGTATGTTAATTTTGTATCCTGAGATTTTACTGAATTTGTGTATCAGTTCTAGCAGTGTGTGTATCCATGTATGTGTGTTTGTGTGTGTGGGCTCAACCCACGCACACAAAAGAGGCTTTAACCCACTGAGCCACCCAGGTGCCCCTCTTTTCTTTTAATTTCTTGAGCAAACTTCTTACTGCTTTCATAGTGGCTGTACCAGTTTACATCCTCATCAACAGTACAGTAGGATTCCCTTATCTCCATGCCCTCACCAACACTTGATATTTCTTGTCTTTTTTTTTTTTAAGATTTTATTTATTTATTTGACAGAGAGGAGAGAGATCACAAGTAGGCAGAGAAGCAGGCAGAGAGAGAGGAGGAACCAGGCTCCCTGCTGAGCAGAGAATCCGATGCAGGGCTCAATCCCAGGACCCTGAGATCATGATCTGAGCTGAAGGCAGAGGCTCTAACCCACTGAGCCACCCAGGTGCCCTGATATTTCTTGTCTTTTTGAAGCTAGCTCTTCTGACAAGTGTGATGTGATATTTTACTGTGGTTTTGATTTACACTCCCCTGATGATTAGTGATGTTGAGCAACTTTTATGTACCTGTTGTCCATTTGTATGTCTTCTTTTGGGGGAAAAAAAGTCTGCTTTTCTGTTTATCTTTTTTTTTTTAAAAAAAAAAAGATTTTATTTATTTATTTGAGAGAGAAAGAGAGCAAGTGGGGGGAGGGGTAGAGGGGGAGGTAGAAGGACAAACAGACCCCACACTGACAATAGAGGCAGACATAGGACTTGATCCCACTACCCTGAGAACATGACTTGAGCTGAAACCAAGAGTTTGATGCTTAACCAACTGAACCACCCAGATACCCCTCTCTGCTCATCTTTTAATCAGTTTGTTTGTTTTCATACTGTTGAGTTGCATGGACTCTATATATTTTGGATATTAACCCCTTAGCAGGTATATGATTTGCAAATATCTTCTGCCATTCCATTGGTTCCCTTTTCATTTTGTTGATTACTTCTTTTGCTGTGAAGAAGTGTTTTAGTTTGACATAGTTTCACTTATTTACTTTTGCTTTTGTTACTTGTGCTTTTGATATCATATCCAGAAAATCACTGCCAAGACCATTGTCAAAGAGATTTTTCCCCAGTGTTTTCTTCTAGGGCTTTTATGGATTCAGGCCTTAAATATAAGTCTTTAATCCACTTCCAGTTCACTGTTGTGAGTTGTGTAAGATAGAATTCCAAATTCAGTCTTCTGCTTGTTATTATCCAGTTTTCGGAACACCATTTATTGAAAAGACTATACTTGCCCCATTCAGTATTCTAGGCTCCTTTATCAAATATTACTTGACTGTATATGATAAGAGGTTTACAACTGGACTCTTTATTCTGTTCCATTAGTCTATGTGTCTTTTTTATGTCAGTGCCATACTGTTTTAATCACGATAGCTTGTAAAGTAGTTTAAAATATGAAAAGTGATCCCTGTAGCTTTGTTATTTTTTCTCAACATTGATTTGACATTTTGGGGTCTTTTTTGGATCCTTACAAATTTTAGGCTCCATTTTTCTATTTATGAAAAAAATGTTGTTGGAATTTTGATAGGGATTGCTTTGAATCTATAGACAGTTTTGGGTAATATGGACATTTTAACAACATTAATCTTTCCAATCCATGAAAACAGGCTATCTTTCCATTTGTTTGTGTCTTCAGTATTTTTTTATCGAAATCTTGTAGTTCTCACTGTAAAGATAGTTCACCTCCTTAGTTAAATTTATCCTTATTTTACATTTTTGATATTATTTGAATGAGATTTTTTTTTTTTCCTCCAGGGATGCCTGGGTGGTGCAGTTGGTTGTGTATGACTCTTGGTTTTAGCTCAAGTCTGATTGCAGGGTCATGAGCCCACTTTGGGCTCCACACTCAGTGGAGAGTCTGCTTGAGTTTTTCTCTCTCTCTTCTTTTGCCCCTCCCCCCACAGTCTCTCACTGAAATAAATAAATCCTTAAAAGACCTTTTTTTCTCAGATAATTAGTGTATAGGAACATGATTGGATTGTTTTTAATGATTCTGCATCCTGCAAACTCACTGAATTTGTTGATTAGTTCTGGCAGTTTATTGATGGAATCTTTAAGGTTTTCTATATAAAGGATCATAACATCTGCAAAAAAAGACAATTTACTTCTTTCCTTCCAGTTTGGATGTTTTTTATTTTTGTGTCTTTGCTCTCGTTAGGACATCTAGCATTATTAAGTAGCATTGGTGAGAGTAGGCACCCAAGTCTTGTTATTAATCTTAGAGAAAAAGCTTTCAGCCTTTCACCTTTGAGTATGACATTTGACTGTGGGGTTTATCATGTGTGGTTTTTATTGTTTTGAGGTATGTCCCTTCTATACTCAATTTGTAGTTCATTTTTATCATAGAAAGATGTATTATGTCAAATCTTTTTTCTGCATCTACTGATGTGATCATATGTATCATATCTTTCATTCTATTAATGTGGTATATCACATCTATCCGTTGGCACATGTTGAATCATACTTGCATCCCAGGGATAAATCCCACTTGATTGTAGTAAATGATTCTTTTAATGTGCTGTTGATTTTCATTTGGTAATATTTTACTGAAAATGTTTGCATCTACATTCATCAGGGATACTGATCTGTAATTTCCTTTTTTTATATTGTGGTGTTTTTATCTGTCTTTGGTATCAAGATAGTGCTGGCCTTGTAAAATGAGTTTGAGAGTGTTCCTTCCTCAATTTTCTGGAAGTGTTTGAGAATGGTTAACATTAATTATTTTTAAATGTTTGCTAGAATTCATCAGTGAACCATCTGGCCCTGGGTTTCTTTGTGTTTGGAAGTTTTAGGTACAGATCCAATCTCCTTGCTCATTTTTGGCCTATTTAAATTTTATATTTCTTCATAATTCAGCCTTGGTAGGTTATAGGTTTCTATGTATTATGTATTTCTTCTAGGTTACACAGTTTTTTAATGTATCAATTATTCATAACAGTTATTTGTGATCCTTCATATTTCTGTGATGTCAGCATAATATTTCCTCTTTTACTTCCTTATTGGATCCTCTCTTTTTCTCCTGAGTAAATGTAGCTAAAATTTTGCCAATTTTGCTTATCTTTAAAAAAAGCTCTTAGTTTAACAATCTTTTCTATTGTTTCTCTGGTCTTTATTTCATTTTTCCTGCTTGATATTTTTATTTCCTTCCTTCCACTAACTTTGGAGTTTGTTCTTCTGGTACCTTGAGGTGTGAAGTTAGTTTATTCATGATGTTTCTTTTTCTTCATGTAGGTGTTTATTGTTATAAATGTCCCTTTTAGAACTGCATTTGCTGCAGCTCATAAATGTTGGTATGCTGTTTTTAAAATTGTGCTTGTTTCAATATTTTTTTTAATTTCCATTTTGATTTCTTCTCTGTTACATTGGTTGCTCAAGAGCATGTTGTTTAATTTCCACAGATTTGTGAATTTTCTGTACTTCTATACATATTAATTAACTCCATTTGTTAATGTTATTCAAGTCTTCTATACACTTGCTATGTTTGTATCTACCTGTTCTATCAATAACTGAGAAGGGAAAATGATAAAATTCCAACTATGATTAAGGATTTTAAATTTTTTCTTTAGTTTTGTTAGCTTATGTTTGATGTGTTTTGAAGCTCCTTGATAGCTGAAAACATATTTAGTATGTTTATGTGCCCTTATTGAGTTTACCCTTCCATCAGTATAAATTTTTGTTTATATTCAATAATATTTTTTTCTGTCTCTTTATAATTTTTACTTTTAATCCACCTTGTTTCATATCTAGGGTACTTGTATTTTAAACAACATATAGTTAGGTCTTTTGAATTCAATCTAAGATATCTGCCTTAATTACTGTACTTAATCCATTTGTCTTTAATGTAATAATTGACATAGTGACTTCAGGGCTACCATTTTTTTCTATTTGTTTATTTGTCTCATCGGTTTTTGTTTTTGTTTTGTTTTGTTTTGCTTTATTACTCTGTTTTTTGTTTTTTCTGGGTATCAACTATTTTTTTTTACCTTCATAATATTCTATAAAATTCCTTTTGTGGTTAACAAAAGAATAAACTATATTTTGAATTATATTAGAATAATAGGGCGCCTGGGTGGCTCAGTGGGTTAAAGCCTCTGCCTTCAGCTCAGGTCATGATCTCAGGGTCCTGGGACCGAGCCTCCCTCTCTCTGCCTGCCTCTCTGCCTGCTTGTGATCTCTCCCTCTCTCTCTCTGGCAAATAAATAAATAAATAAAATCTTTTAAAAAAAATAGAATAATAATTTCCCTTCATCAAAAGGCATCATTGGGAGCATGAAAAGGAAACTTAGTGTAGGGGAAAATATAAATATATGTATATATAATATATAAATAAAATACATATAATAAAATATATATAATAAAATATATAAATATAATAAACACAAATATATGTTAATACATTTATTTTAGATAAATAATAAATATAATTGTTTATATATAATAATATAAACATAAATAAATATAATAAACATATATAATACATAAATAAAATATATATAAATATAAATAAAATATTTTAAAAGGTGCATATATGCAACACATGAAAACTATACATCAGGAAGAAAAATACAGGAAAAGAGTTAAGATGGCAGAGTAGCAGAAGGACCTTATGCTGTCCTCTCCCTTTGAACACAGCAAGATAGATATGAAATTGTTCTGAAAACCCAGGAAATCATCAGAGGACTGAAAGAATAAACTACACAACTAGAGGGAGAAAAGTGGCCACATTGTAGGATGTAGGGGAGGCAGAGATACAACTTGGGAGAGAAAAGAATCCTGGTGCCGTAGAAGGGAGGGGGAGAAAGGAGAGAAAATAGAGAGTGAACAGAGCACAGGGCATATGAACAAGACAAAAACTTTCCCAAAACCATTGATCGGGAAAATGAGAGAGGCTGATTTTCACAAGAAGCTCAACTCAAAGACTAAAGTTTTAGAAGTCTGCACTATTGCCAAGTGAAGCCTGGTAGGTATAGAGGTGCTCCTGTGGAGAAGCGGGACGGAAGCCTGGGAGTGGACAGAGTGGTCGGAGGAATCACCAGGGAGAGACAGTTCCCCTCCTTGGAGTGTATTGGGAGGGGTGGTACTGCCTCTAAGGGGACAAAAGAGTTGTCAGACACCATTGAGCTGCCTCATTCATTAGCATGTGAGCAAATCTACCTGTTGAGGGAAGCTAACCTGGACTCTGTTTTTTTGTTGTGATTTAACATAAACTACAAACCCTTGTGCATTCCTACAACTGTCCTTCAGGGACAAAACAGCACCAGCCACATTGCTGTGAGACCATCCTCCAGAAGAACTGCATGGGTCCTTGCTGTTCCTTATCCCTAAAATTTGGAGATTTTAAAACCAGCAGTGTACCTGAGATAAGACACAGAAACACTGCTCTAGTGGTGGGCAGATAGCACAAACACAGGAAGCATGAAGGCAAGGATCTGAGGGATGTCTGAGACAAAATAAGGGAGATTGTATGCTCTTCTGTGAGGCCTTCCTGAACAGTGGTGGGCACAAATTCCCCTCTCCAGGGATGAGAGACCCAACTGCCCAACTGACACTATCTCCCTGCTATCAGCCAGGACCAATTTCAGTAAGCAGCACCGTGCCCCAGAGTGAAGGCTTGAGCCACTTACACAAAGCCCCACCACACTGTGCTCTGCAGGTGTTTCTGAACTAGGGTAAGTCTGTTTGAGGCTCAGACCAACAGCAGGTCCCTCCCCCAGAAGACTACCACAAACTTCCCACACCAACCAAATCTACTGACCATAGAGTATTTCAATGTTTAAGCTCTAGGGAATGTAGAATCTAAACTTCTTTAACAAGCAAACCTAAACACACCTAATTAAAACTTGCCAAACACTGAATAAGGAAAAAATACACACCACTTCAGGCAAGGAGAAAATCTACAGAAGACTGACCTGAGGGTCAGTGAAACACAACACACAGGCAAAACACAACAGCAGAGTGCACACAACATACACAAGAAATACTTCCTAAAGCACTAGGTCCTAGACAGTATAGGACCTCTTCTTAATACAGCCATTAGTTTCTGAAGTAAGAAACATAGTAGGCTTTCTTATCACAGAGAAGACAAAGACCTAGACAAAATACCAAGATGGAGGAAATGACCTTAAAAGAAAAACCAAGAAGAGATCATAGCCAGGGATCTAATCAAAACAGATATAAGTAAAATGCCAGAACCAGATTTTAAAACAACAATCACAAGGACACTAAATGGGCTTGAGAAAAACATAGAAGACACCAGATGTCCCTTACCACAGAGATAAAAGACCTGAAAACTAGGCAGGCTGAAATAAAACTGCTATTACCAAGATGCAAAACTGTTATATCCAAAACTGGATATAATTACCACAAGGATGGAAGAGACAAAATTATGGAAACTAATGAAGTTGAAAAGAAGAGGGAGAGAAAAATATTGGATCATGAATGTAGACTGAGATAAGCAGGTGACTCCGTAAGGCATAATAACACTCATATCATAGGAGTCACAGAAGAAGAGAGGGAAAAGGGGCACAAGGTTTATCTGAGCAAATCATGGATGAATTCTTCCCTAATCTGAGGAAGGAAACAAACATCCAAATCCGGGAGGCACAGAGAAATCCTATTAAAATCAATGAAACCAGGCCAACACCAAGACATATCATGGTAAAATTTGAAAGATAGAGAGGTAAAGAAAGAATCCTGAAAGCAGGAGGGATAAAGAAATCCCTAACCTACAAGAAAGACAAATCAGGTAAGAAGTAGATCTCTCTACAGAAACTTGGTAGGCCAGTTTCTGTAGCATGATAGTGTGATACATTGAATATATGCAGCCAAGAATACTTTATCCAGCAAGACTGTCATTCAGAATAGAAGGTGAGATAGTTTCTCAGACTAACAAAAACTAAAGGAGTTTGTGACTGCTAACACAGCCCGGGGGGGGAAATGTTAAAAGGACTCTATGAGTGAGAAAGACCAAAATCAACAAAGACTAGAAAGGAACAGAGAAAATCTCCAGAAACACTGACTTTACGGGTAATACAATGACAATTAACTCATTTCTACCAATAATCACTCTGAATGTAAATAGACAAAATGCACCTTTCAAAACACATAAGGGTGTTAGAGTAGATTAAAAAGAAAAATAAAAGACCCATCTATATATGCTGTCCACCCGAGACTCATTTTAGATCTAAAGACACTTGTAGATGGAAAGTGAGGGGATGGAGAACCACATATCATACTAATGGATATCAAAAGAAAGCCAGAGTACCCAAACATGTATCAGAGACAATAGATTTTAAACCAAAGACTGTAACAAGAGGTGAAGAAAGACAACACATCATAATAAAGTGGTCTATCCAACAAGAAGATCTAACATTTGTAAATATTTATGCCCCTAACTTGGAAGCACCCAAATATAGGAATAAATTAATAACAAACATAGAGACTCAAAGTTAACAATATAATAATAGTAGGGGACTTTAGCACTACACTTACAGCAATGGATAGATCATCTAAGCAGAAAATCAACAAGGAAACAATAGTTTTGAATGACACACTGGACCAGATGGACTTCACAGTTATATTCAGAACATTTCATCCTACAACAATGAGTGAACATTCTTTTTTAGTGCATATGGAACATTCTCCAGAATAGATGACATACTATGTCACAAAACAGACCTCAACAAAAGATTGAGATCATAGCATGAGTATTTTCAGACCACAACACTATGAAACTTTAAGTCAACCATAAGAAAAAACTTTGGAAAGACCACAAATCATGGAGGTTAAAGAACATCTTACTTAACAATGAATGGACTAACCAGGAAATTAAAAGAAAATTATTTTTAAATTAAAAAAATACATAGAAACAAATGAAAATGAAAACATAACAGTCCAAAACCTTTGGGATGCAACAAAAGTGGTCACAAGAGGGAAATACATACTAATACAAGCCTAGCTCAAGAACCAAGAAAAGCCTAAAATATACAACCTAAACTTACCCCTAAAGGAGCTAGAAAAGGGGAGGGACGGGGCAAGATGGTGGAGAGGTAAGAGATCCTGTTGCAACCTGTCCCCAAAAGTGAGCTGGATATCTGCCAGACCATGCGGAACACCCATGAAATCAGCCTGAGGAGGAAGATTTTTGACTTCTGGAACTCTATGGGAGCAGAAGACAGCAGCAGAGAGGTAAAGCAAAGCAGGAACAATAGAAATGGTATTGGAGGATAAACAAAAAGGGGAGGGAGCCACCAGAAGCAGTGCAAGGACAGTAAAACCCCAAAGGAAAGTGTCTGGTGGTTGGGGGGCAGCAATAACTTAGAGCCCAGGAAAAAACACTTAAAAAGAGCATAAGGTTCTGAGGAGCAGCTAGTGGAAGGGGGTGGTTATGGGCGCAGGCTTGGGCCCACGCTCCCAAGAAGGATACCACTCGCCTCCAAGAGAGACCAGTGGGGGAGGCATCCAGTCTGTGACTCCGAACCTGAGTTTTCCGCTCCCCATACCATTTTGTGGGCGGGGTGAACGCACTCCTAAAAGCACATTAGAGAGTCTGCTGTGGTCCCAGAGCTGACAGCTTTTCTCCGTGTACAGTACTCTCTAGACAGTGCACCACCTAAGGCAAGAACTGCACAGCCAGTGCACTAATCTTGGTAAGAATCTGGCCACACCCTGGCAAAGCCTGGAGCCCAGAGAGCAGGGGAGCACGCAGAGTCACCAAACTGCTGAATGCCTGCCACCTGAGACAGACTGCGCTGGGAGAATTGCAGAGGGGAGTGTCCTTTCTGCACCACCCAGAGGGGACCAGACTGTGCTTCTCTGTGACAGGGAAGTCTGGGTACTGACAGGCAGATTCCTCGCTTAGACTCTCTGAAAAGGAGAAAAAGCTACAAAAGGCCAAAAGCCTTCAGAGAGCTAAAGACTGAGAAACTGGGTTCCACAGAGCTCTGCCCCTTGATTGAGGGGGCAGGGTGATTCAACTCAAGCAAGATTGACGGGAAAAAAACTGGCCAGGCCCTTCCCCCAGAAGACAAGTCAAAAAAAAAAAAAAAAAAAAAAGACTATAATCACAGGGTCACCATAAGACTTTAAATCCCCAACATTAGAGAAATCAATATATTAAGTGCCTGATAATATCATCAAACCTGTATATTTCATAGATAAAAGGGTTTTTTTTAAAATTTTCTATTCTTGATTTTTTTATTCAATTGTTTTCACATTTCTTGGATTGATTTTGCTTTTGTTTTCATTTTTTTAAACTACTTAACAATATAACTAGAGGCTTAATACAATGATAACCCAGGAAGACCTGAAATAGATATCCTTGCACACGAAGAGTTATAACCACCCTCCCATCTTATCCTTCTGTCAGTGTTTCTACCTATTTGCTTTTGTTCTGGTATTATAAAAAATCACATTCCTGGGGTTCATTCTGACTAGATTCTTTTATTTCTTGTCATCTACTTTTGTCGGTCTATGTGTTTGTTCGCGTTGGTCTACACACTTCATAAATCTTATTGTTGGGGTCCATTCTGGCTGGGATCTCCTCTCTTTCTGTTCTCTCTATGTTTTTTATCCTTTTTCTTTATTTTTTGGTGGTGAATCCGAATTGCTCCTAAACCTTCCAGAGTGCACCCTGCCTGGATCGTGGGTGAAATATACAACTATACATCTTCTCATCTACTTCTCATCAAAATGACTAGGAGGAGGAACACCCAACAGAAAAACCCAGAGGCTTCGCCCTCTCCCTCCAAAATATTAGACATGGACATTAACAGTATGTCAGAAAGAAATACAGGCTGACAATTATCCAGGCAATGGCGAGGATGGAGAAAAACATTAATGACATTAGAATGACATTAGAAACTCTAAGGGCAGAAATGAGAATGAGAATGGTTAATGTAAGTAGTGCCATCAGTGAGATCCAATCCAATCTAAGTAGTCTAACAGCTAGAGTTACAGAGACAGAGGATAAAATTAGTGATCTAGAGGATAAAATGGTAGAGAAGAAAGGTCAGGAAGACAGCTGGAGCAAACTGATCAAGAATCATGAGAAGAGACTTAGGGAAATAAATGACACCATGAAACGTCCCAACGTCAGAATTATTGGAATCCTAGAGGGGGTAGAGAAACACTGAAGACGAGAAGATATAGGTGACCAAATTCTGAATGCAAATTTCCCCAATCTGGGGAATGGAACAAGGGTTCTTGTCCTAGAGGCAAAAAGGACACCTGCCAAGATTAATGAGTCTAGAAAATCAGCAAGACACAACATAGTAAAATTTGCAAATTATAATTTTAGACAAGATATCCTCAGGGAAGCTATGGGTAGAGATCCCTTACATATGGAGGAAGACTCATTAGAATAACGTCAGACCTGTAGACAGAAACCTGGCAAACCAAAAAAGGCTGGCAAGATAAATTCAGGGCACTAAATGAGAAGAACATGCAGCCAAGAATACTTTATACAGCAAGGCTGACATTCAAATGGATGGAGAGATAAAGAGCTTCAAAGACCAGCAAGGATTAAAAGAGTATGTGACCAAGAAACCAAAACTCCAGGAAATATTAAAGGGGGTTCAATAAAAGAAGAGAGAACCCTGAGTGAATTAGAACAGAAATTTAAAATCAATAGAAACAAGGACTAAACAGGCAACATGATGTCAATAAACACTTATCTTTCAATAATCACTCGCAATGTGAATGGCCTAAACGCTCCCATAAAATGGCACAGGGTTGCAGAATGGATAAAACGAGAGGACCCATCCAAATGCTGTCTACAAGAGACTCATTTGGAACCAAAACACTGAAAGTGAATCCAGACTGAAAGTGAAAGGATGAAGAACCATCTTTCATGCAAATGGGCCTCAAAAGAAAGCTGGGGTAGCAATTCTACTTTCAGATAAATTAGATTTTCCGCTAAAGACTGTAGTCAGAGATACAGAAGGACATTACATCATTCTGAAAGGGTCTATCTTCCAAGAAGATCTAACAATTGTAAACATTTTTGCCTCCAACATAGGAGCAGCCAACTACATAAACTAACTTTTAATGAAAATAAAGAGTCACATTGACAGGAATACAATCATAGTAGGAGTTCTTAATACACCACTCTCAGTAACAGAGAGATCATTTAAACAGAAAATCAATAAAGAAACAAGAGTTTTGAATGACATATTGGATCATATGGACCTCATAGATATATACAGAACATTCCCCCTAGAAAAACAGAATACTCATTTTTCTTGAGTGCACACGGAACTTTCTCCAGAATAGACCACATACTGGGCCACAAATCAGGACTCAACCAATACCAAAAGTTTGAGAGGATTCCCTGCATTTTCTCAGACCACAATGCTCTGAAACTGGAACACAACCACAAGAAGTTTGGAATGAATTTAAACACTTGGAGGCTAAAGACCAACCTGCTCAAGAATGCTGAGATCAACCAGGAAATCAAAGATGAGCTTAAATAATTCATGTAGACAAATGAGAATGAAGACACATCGAGGCAAAACCTATGGGACACGGCAAAGACGGTCCTAAGGGGGAAATACATAGCCATCCAAGCCTCACTCAAAAAAATTATAAAATATCGAATACACCATCTCTCCTTTCACCTCAATAAACTGGAAAACCAACAACAAAAGAAGCCAATCCCACGCACAAGAAGGAAATAATCAAGATCAGAGCAGAGATCAACGAGTTAGAAACGAGAGAAACAGTAGAAAGCATCAATGAATCCAGAAGTTGGTTTTTTGAAGGAATCAATAAGCTTGATAAGCCACTGGCCAAACTCATCCAAAAGAAAAGAGAGAGGACCCAAATTAATAAAATTATGAATGAAAGGGGAGAGACCATGACTAACCCAAAGGAAATAGAAACAATCATCAGAAATTATTATCAACAACTATATGCCAATAAGTTAAACAACCTAGAAGAAATGGATGCATTCCTGGAAACCCATAATCTTCCAAGACTGAAACAGGAAGAAATGGACAACCTGAAGAGACCGATATCTAGTAATGAGATTGAAGCAGTGATCCAAAACTTCCCAAAAAACAAGAGTCCAGGACCAGACGGATTCCCTGGGGAATTCTACCAAACTT
>CM053612.1:19485438-19513679 GCA_028646535.1 Procyon lotor
ATAATACCAATCCTCCTGAAACTGTTTCAAAAAATAGAAACAGAAGGAAAACTGCCAGACTCTTTCAATGAAGTCAGCATTACCCTGATCCCCAAACCAGGCAAAGACCCTACCAAAAAGGAGAATTTCAGACCAATATCCCTGATGAATATGGATGCCAAGATTCTCAACAAGATCCTAGCTAATAGGATCCAACAGCACATTCAAAAGGTTATTCATTATGACCAAGTGGGATTTATCCCTGGGATGCAAGGGTGTTTCAACATTCGCAAATCAATACATATGATAGAACAAATCAATAAGAGAAGAGAGAAGAACCACATGGTCCTCTCAATTGATGCAGAAAAAGTGTTTGACAAAATTCAGCATCTGTTCCTGATTAAAACTCACCAAATTATAGGGATGGAAGGAACATTCCTCAACATCATCAAGTCTATCTATGAAAAGCCCACAGCAAATATCATTCTCAGTGGGGAAAAGCTGACAGCCTTCCCGTTGAGATCAGGAACACGACAAGGATGCCCACTCTCACCACTCTTGTTCAACATAGTGCTAGAAGTCCTAGCGACAGCAATCAGACAACAAAAAGAAAAAAAATGTATCCTAATTTGAAATGAAGAAGTCAAACACTCTCTCTTCGCAGATGACATGTTACTCTGTATGGAAAACTCAAAAGACTCCACCCCCAAATGACTAGACCTCATACAGCAATTCAGTAATGTGTCAGGATACAAAATCAATGCACAGAAATCAGTTGCTTTCCTATACACTAACAATGAAACTGTGGAAAGAGAAATTAGGGAATGTATTCCATTTACGATAGCACCAAGAACCATAAGATACCTGGGAATGAACCTAACCAAAGTGGTGAAGGATCTGTACTCGAAGAACTACAGAACACTCATGAAAGAAATGGAAGAAGACACAAAAAGTTGGAAAAGCATTCCATGTTCCTGGATCGGAAGAATAAACATTGTTAAAATGTCTATACCACCCAGAGACATCTATACTTTCAATGCCATTCTGATCAAAATTCCACTGGATTTTTTCAAAAGCCTGGAACAAACAATCCTAAAATTTGTATGGGACCAAAAAAGACCCCAAATTGCTAAGCAAATGCTGAAAAAGAAAAACCAAGCTGGGGGCATCACGTTGCCTGATTTCAAGCTTTACTACGAAGTGGTGATAAGAAAGAAAGCATGGTACTGGCACAGAAACAGACACATAGACCTGTGGAACAGAATAGAAAGCCGATATATGGACTCACAACTCTATGGTCAAATAATCTTTGTCAAAACAAGAAAAAATATCCAGTGGAAAAAAGACAGTCTCTTCAATAAATGGTGCTGGGAACATTGGACAGCTACATGTAGAAGAATGAAAGTTGACCATTCTCTTACACCATACACAAAGATAAACTCGAAATGGATAAAAGACCTCAACATGAGGCAGGAATCTATCAAAATCCTAGAGGAGAACATAGGCAGTAACCTCTTTGACATCACCCAAAGCAACTTCTTTCAGGACATGTCTCCAAAGACAAAGGAAACAAAAGTGAAATTGAACTTTTGGGATTTCATCAAGATAAAAAGCTTCTGCACAGCGAAGGAAACAGTCAACAAAACAAACAGGCAACCCACAGAATGGGAGAAGATATTCGCAAAGGACACTACAGACAAAGGTCCGATATCTAAGATCTATAAAGAACTCTTCAAACTCAACACTCACAAAACTGATAATCACATCAAAAATTGGGCAGCAGACACGAACAGACACTTCTCCAAAGAAGACATACAAATCGCTAAAAGACACATGAAAAAATGTTCATCATCTTTAGCCAGCAGGGAGATTCAAATCAAAACCACACTGAGATACCATCTTACACCAGTTAGAATGGCCAAAATCAACAGGACTGTAAACAACAAATGTTGGAGAGGGTGTGGAGAAAGGGGCACCCTCTTACACTGTTGGTGGGATTGCACACTGGTGAGGCCACTCTGGAAAACAGTGTGGAGATTCCTCAAGAAATTAAAAATAGAGCTACCCTTTGACCCCGCCATTGCACTCCTGGGTATTTACCTCAAAGAAGCAGATGCATTACAAAGAAGGGCCACATGGACCCCAATGTTCATAGCAGCAAAGGCCACAATTGCCAAACTGTGGAAAGAACCAAGATGCCCTTCAACAGATGAATGGATAAAGAAGATATGGTACATATATACAATGGAATATTATGACTACATTAGAAAGGACGAATATCCAACTTTTGTATCAACATGGATGGGACTGGAAGAGATTTTTCAGAGTGAAATATGTCAAGCAGAGAGAGCCAATTACCTTATGGTTTCATTTACGTGCTGAGCATAAAGAAAAACATGTCGGGCATTGTGAGAAGGAAGGGAAGGTGAATGGGGGCCAATCAGAGGGGGCGATGAACCATGAGAAACTGTGGACTCTGAGCAACAAACAGAGGGTTTAGTAGGGGTGGGAATGGGGGTTCGGTGAGCCTGGTCGTGGGTATTGAGGAGGGCATGTATTGCATGGAGCACTGAGGGTGGTGCATGAACAATAAATCTTGTAACACTGAAAAAATAAACATATTTGAGTAATAAAGGAGCTAGAAAAGGAACATCAAATAAAGCCTAAATCCACTATAATAAGGAAAATAATAAAAATTAGAGCAGAAATAAATGATACATAAACAACAACAACAAAAGTAGAACAGAGCAATGAAACAATGAATTGGTTCTTTAAAATAGTTTACAAAATTGAAAAACTCTTAGCCAGACCTATCAAAAAGAAAAAAGAGGAAACCTAAATAAATAAAAGCACAAATAAAAGCGGAGAGATGACATCCAACTCTGAGAAATATAAACAATTATGGAGAATATTATGAAAAAGTATATGTCAACAAATTGGGCAATCTGAAAGAAATGGACAAATTCCTAGAAACATGCAAACAACCAAAACTGAAACAGGAAGAAATAGAAAATTTGAACAGACCCATAACTAGCAAAGAAATTGAATCAGTAATCAAAATTCTCTCAACAAACAAAAGTCCAGGGCCACATGACTTCCCAGGGAAATTCTACCTGCCATTAACAATGAGTTAATACCTACCCCTCTCAACTGTTACAAAAAATAGAAATGGAAGGAAAACTTCCAAACTCACTCTACAAGGCTAAGATTACCTTGAATCCAAAACCAAAGGTTCCACTAAAAAGGAGACTTACAAGCCAATATCCTTGATGAACATGGGTGCAAAAATTCTCAAGATACTAGTAAATCAAATCCAACAGGACATTAAAACAATGATTCACCAAGATTAAGGGAGATTTATTCATTGACTGCAAGGGTGGTTCAACACTCACAAATCAATCAACATGATAAGTCACATTAACAAAAAAAATGATAAGAAGCATATGATCCTTACAATAGATGCTGAAAAGCATTTGACAAGATACAACATCCATTTTTGATTTAAAAAAAAAAAAAACCCTCAACAAACGAGGAATAGAAGGAACATACCTCAACATCATAAAGGCCATGTGTGAAAGACCCACTGATAATATAATTCTCAATGGGGAAACACTGACAACTTTTCCTCTAGGGTCAGGAGCAAGACAGGGATGAACACTCTCACCATTGTTATTTAAGATAGTACTGGAAGTCTTAGCCTAAGAAATTAAACAACAAAAAGAAATAAAAGGCATGCAAATTGACAAGGAAGAAGCCAAACTTTCACTCTTTTCAAATGACATGATACTCCCAGGTATAGAAAACCTGAGAGACTCCACCAATACACAAATTCAGCATGAGTTTTTCACAGGATAAAA
Source organism: Procyon lotor (assembly GCA_028646535.1). NCBI lineage: Eukaryota > Metazoa > Chordata > Mammalia > Carnivora > Procyonidae > Procyon > Procyon lotor. Next base: position 19,489,275 of record CM053612.1, read on the forward strand.
AAAATCAGTGCACAAAAATCTGTTGCAGTTTATGCAGCAATAACAAAGCAGGAGAGAGAAATCAAGGAATCAATCCCATTTACAATTTCACCAAAAAACATAAAATACCTAAGAATAAACCTAATCAAAAGGTAAGAGATCTGTGTACTGAAATTCATAGAACACTTATGAAAGAAATTGAAGATGACACAAAGAAATGAAAAAAAAAATCTCATGCTCATGGATTGGAGGAAAAAATACTGGTAAAATGCCTTCACTACTCAAAGCAGTCCCTTTCAAAATGCCTCCAGCATCTTTCACAGAGGTAGAACAAGCAATCCTAAATTTGTATGGAACCACAAAATAACCCAAATAGCCAAAGCCATCTTGAAAAAGAAAAGCAAAGAACTTCCATACAGTTTTCCACAATGGCTGCAGCAGTTTGCATTCCCACCAACAATGCTAGAGTGTCCCCCTTTCTCCATATCCTTCCCAATATCTGGTTGTTTCCTGTGTCATTAATTTAGGCATTCTGATAGGTATGAGGAGGTGTCTCATTGTGGTTTTGATTTGTATTTCCTTGATGAAGAGTGATGTTGAGCATCTCTTCATGTGTCTATTAGCTATCTGGATGTCTTCTCTGGAAAAATGTTTATTCATGTCTTCCTCCCTTTTCTTAACTGGATTATTTGTTTTTTGGGTGTTGAGCTTGATAATTTCTTTACAGATTTGGATTCTAACCCTTTATCAGATATGTCATTTGCAAGTATCTTCTTCCATTCCATAGGTTGCCTTTTAGTTTTGTTGATTGTTTCCTTTGCTGTGCAGAAGCTTTTAATCTTGATGAAGTCCCAATAGTTCATTTTTGCTTTTGTTTCCCTTGCTTTGCTTTGTTTCCTTTCTTTTCACCTATTTGGAATTTATGTTTGTGTATGGTGAAAGAAAGTAGTCCAGTTTGATTCTTTTGCATGTTGCTATATTTGTTTTTGTAGATCCATGAGAGTGAGGGGATGCCATTGCTTTTCTTGTTTCTTTGTTTGTTTGTTTGTTTGTTTAATTTTTTATTGTTTTTATATCTGCTTATAAAGCTTCTGGTAGAAGGAATTCTACAGAGTTCTTTGTTTTGTTTTTATTTTTTTACTTTCTACAAAATGTGCAAGAATTTCATTTGGGTCAACTGATTTTATCCTGAAAGAACTAGGAGTCCCCTTACAAGATCTTTAGCCAAGGAGCCGATTATTATGCTCATTTCTTAGACAAATTTATTTATTTGGCTAGAATTCATACAGTGAAACTCTATGATATTCTGATGGCATATTATTTTATTTCTGATGTCTTTTTCAGTGATTTTTTTCAACTTATGAAGAATACAAAGTGAAGAAGAATACCTAGCATAAAGGGTCAACCAAAGTCTTTGTCTCATATGGTCTAAATTGCTTCATTTATTATGACTACACTTGCTAAAATACAAGGAGCCATTATTATCATCATTCTCTTCCCTTCACTCCCATGTTTCCACCTGTTTTTTGTCTTATTTTTTCTTGATTTAAATGTTCTACATTAGTGCTGATTTGGGAATAATAAAAAAAGGGATTGGTTTCTTCAAAATAATATATTTGCAATAAAGAAGCAGCTACTCAATTTTTTGGTTGCTACATACTCAGGGTAGATAGCACATGCATGTCTATTTTTATTGATCAAATTCTGTCTTGTGCTGACAATTTGCAAGGATTTTTCTATTTCATGTACTAAAATAGGATGAATTAATTGATATTGTTTTTCTCACTCCCACTCTCTGGCCATACACTTAGTGCAGTCCTTCCTAAAATGTAAAAAATGGAGGGGTTTTCTGTTTGTTTGTTTTGATTTTATTTTATGGTATTTATTTATTTGTTTATTTATTTATTATTTAGTAGGGAATTTTTTGGTGGAAGATTTAATTTTGGGTCTGGATATTATAGATTCCCTTTTTTGTTTTTGACTGTTTTCCCTCTATTAGTGTAAACTTGAAAAGAGCTACAAGCTTAAGACAAAGTGCATGATTTCATCATAATCATGAATCAAGCTAGATTTAACTTCATGCTACAGCCAAGCATAGCACAGACAATTTGTTTTTATATGTTGTGATACATATGTGTTGTGTTTCTACAAGTGCTTTTTAGAGCTCATCTGGTTGTTACTGGCTTAGTTTTAGCGGGATGACAGTAATGTATACCTGCAAATTAAAACAAAGAATCAAACTGGTCAAGTAGAAAATTACAGTCACAAATTCAAGCAGAAAGCCTTAAAAAATTAAATAGGTTTACATTCAGGTAGTTGAGTACCAGAAATTCTTGAGCCTTGTAAAAATTATGACAATTAAAAAATCTTTCATTGACCAGAAGAACATACTGAGTTGTAAGAGTCATTGAACTAACCCAGGAAAGCAATTACAACTGTCTTATGAAATCTAAGCTTGGTCTGTATAGTTTAGGTTAAACTGTGAAACAACAAAACTCCAGAAAAGCAAGTACCAGGCTTTTAACTCTAGCTATTGAGCTTGGAAAAATGTCTTAAAGTGGTACACAAGAAGCAATCATAGAATATTGATCTTCTGGGTGAATTGAGGACTCATAAACAACATTTGGATAGAATTTTTTTTAAAATTTTATTTATTTTTTTTCAGTGTTACAAGATTCATTGTTTTGCACTACACCCAGTGCTCCATGCAGTATTGAGAAGGGCACGTACTGCATGGATAGAATTTTTTAATCCTACTTTAAATAGAAGATCTTTAATACTTCTTCCCACTACAATTTGAAAGGAATTTTTAGAAATATTCTATAAAAATCATCAGAGAAGATGGGGTACATTCAAGGTGGTATGGCCACAATAAACACTGAGTGTTATACACAACTGATGAATTATTGAACTCTACATCTGAAACTAATGATGTACATCATTTATAATTTTTTATTATTTTATCAGCTCTAATTCAGAAATGTGACAAGTTCTTTTTCTTTATGTTGTGTGTGTGTGTATATATATATATAGTTTATAGTTATAGTTGTTGCACTTACAGTTATTATAGTTATATATTTTGTATATGTACTTAAATATATATGTATTTATATAAACATGCATATGTATATGTTATAAGTAAAAGTGTGTATATATACATATTCATACATATATACATATGTATATATGTATATACATATATAGACACATACACACACAAGGATGTGTGTGTGTATATACAGGAATACTGTGTGTATATATACACACTGTGTATGTGTATATCTAATACTGTTTTGTTGTATATATAGGTGTATATATAATACTGTGTGTATATATACACAGTATATATACTGTGTGTATATGCAGGGACACTGACTTACCTGGCTTCTTAGGTATTTTAATAAAAAATGGCCAACATCTGCAATTAGTCTCTCCCTTGGTACCTAATTTTGGTAATACTTACCCAAGAAATTAAAAAGAGAACTTATTCTCATAGGGCTTTATTCTCATAATAAGAAATAACATTTCTTATTATATCTCTCATCCATTATATTGTCATTTATGCTTGTTCACAAAACATATGTGGCTCAAGGTATAATATTCAATTTTATATTTCTGCATGAACAGATTTTTTGTCTTTCCATTCTGAGATGTGCATTCAAAGACCTTTGAGTGGTCATTAATCAATGCTACTTTGTGATATCGTTTTTCCAAGGAAAAATCTGAAAATGTTTAGTTTTGCAGGCACTAAAAATGTGTAAAAACAGTTTCTGGTGTGTATCAGGCAATTCTTGTAACAATTGCCCTTCCAGAATTCTGTATCTGCTGCCCCTAAATCTTTTAAGCTTTGGAATTCTTGGAAGTCCAGGGGTTACATGAAAGCATCTAGTATATATTGACTCTATGGATTATTGTTTCTTTTTTTATTATAGTGTCATGAAACTTATTTCCCCCAAAAAGTTGATATTTTCAGAGGGAGTATATCACCTGCTCAGAATACAACTTTTATTGTCAGTTAGGCTTTATCAGAACCAGAAAGCATTAGAGAAAGTCCAAGATGGCAATGTAGGAAAACCCTGAAAATGACACAAAAAATTTATTGATACATATGGGATATTTTTCTTCTAGAAAATCCTAAAAACTAGATGAACAGCATTCCCACAACAAAAAGCAAAACAGCCATATAAAGAAGGGTATAAGAGAAAAAGACATGGCCTTACCCAGGACTCCACAGATAGAATGGGATCCAAAAAAAAGAACTTCCTTTCAAGGTGTAAAGGTATTGTATCCCACACCAGACACTCCAAATCTGGAGGCTGGCAGAGGAAAGATGAGCCACAAATACATCTGGTTTTGAAAATTGATGGAAATTAAAACCAGGAGAGTTGTGAATCTATAGGGAATGGGAATCCTGCTCTTAAAGGCTTCTTGTGCAAACCTACATACCCTGAAGTCCAAGAGAAAAATCAATAAGCTGAAAGGTGCTAGACCGTAAGCAAGGGAGAACCATTCATTAATTTGAAAATGGCTGCTGGAGAGTCAGGAACCTTCCAAGTCTATCCTGAGGCAAAAGCTCTGGCAGATGCCATGTTTGCAATCTCATCCTAACTTACTAGTGTTGGAGCCAACAAGTGTCAATTTTGGCACTTTCTCTAATTCAGTAACACTGGTTGGTGGGCTCTACCCTCCTCCTGCCATAACTAAAATGTGTGAGTACCCACAACCGTGCAACACCCAATCCACAGAAAGGATAGGCAGGCACATGGGCCCTACCCAACATGCAGAGATTGAGTCTCAATTAAGAGAGATGAATGTCCCAAACCTCATCTTCCTTTCTTTATGTCCAGGATGCAAAATCACCAGACAAACACCCTGAGCCTTGACCTCCCCACATAACAGCTGTGGTGCTACTACAGCTAGGGGACAAAACGCCCATGTGAGGAATGCTCATACAGTGCCTGGCTCTGGTGGTTATGGAAGATTGAGTTTCTGGGCCAATGGAAGAGCTCCTACATAGGACCACATCCTCAAGCTGAAGAAAGTAGCTACTTCACATAATACATATATACAAAGGCAGAAAAGACAGGCAAATTTAAACAGGAATATGTTCCACAACAAAAACAAACAAAAAACAAGCAAAAAAATCTCCAGAAAAACATTTAATTAAATGGAGGTAAGCAACTCATTTTATAAAGAGTTCAAAGTAATGGTCATAAAAATCCTCACCAAATTTGAGGGAAAATAGATGAACACAGAGAAAACTTAAACCAAGAGATAAAAAAAATATAAGAAAATACTAAATAGAAGTTATAACTGCATGAAAAATAGAGAGGTTCAACAGCAGAATGTGTAAAATAAAAACACAAATGTATGAGCAGAAAGATAAAGCAAAGAAAAACACTCAAACAAAACAGCAAAGTGAAAAAAAAAATAAATGTGAGAATACTTTGAGGGACCTCTCAGACAATTCAAACAGATGACATTCACATTATAGGGGTTCCAGAAAAAGAAGAGAGAGAAATGGTCAGAAAAAACATTTGAAGATATAATGGCTGAAAATTTCCCTAATCTGGGGAAGGAGAAAGACATCCAGGTCCAGGAAGCTCAGAGAGTTTTAAAAAACATCAATCTAAAGAGAAACAAACAAAGTCATATTATAATTAAAATGGTAGAAGTTTAAAGATAAAAAAAATCTTAAAAACAGTAATAAAAAAGCAACACATTATGTACCAATGAAACACCATAAGACTCAGATTTTCCAGCAGAAACTTTGCAGATCAGAAGGGAGTATCATAATATACTGAAAGGGCTAAAAGAAAAAAAAGTGCCAGCCAAAAATTCTCTACCTAGGAAAATTATTCAGAATTGATTGAAAGGTTGTTTTTCACATAAGGAAAAGCTAAAGGACATTATAAAAAATGTTAAAGTAAATTCTCTAAGCTATAAAAGGCAATAATTAAAAGAAGAATACATACAAAAGTAAAAATTTCACAAGAAAAGGTAAATAATATCAGTAGTAAATCACTTATTAAAAACAAGTATGAAGTGCAAAAGGCAAAAGTAGTGAAATTAATTAATAATATAATAATTAATGGATACATAAAATAAAGATATGTAAAATGTATTATCAAAAATATAAAATGTGAGGAGTAAAGTAAAAATGCACATCATTAGAATGTGTCCAAAGCTAACTTATTATCAACCTAAAAGAAATTGTTATATACATGTTATATGTGATCCTCACAGTAACCACAAAGAAAAAAAAAAAAAACTTGAATACAAAAAAGAAAAATAGAAGGATTCTAAAAATAACACTAAACAAAACAATCAACCACAGAAAAGATAAAAGGAACTAAGAAAAACTATAAATTCAGCCAGAAAATAATTAATAAAATGCCAATAATTATGTAACTATCAATAATTTAAAAGTAAATAAATTAAATTATCCAATCAAAAGGTATAGGGTGGCTGAACAAATTATAAAACAGACCCTTCTGTATGCTGCCTACAAGAGACTCACTTCAAACCTAAAGAAACTTAAAGACGAAAGTGAAGGGATAGAAAAAGAAATACTATGCTAATGAAAATGTAAAGAAAGCTACGGTAAAAATATTTACATTGTACAAAATAAGCTTTAAAACAAGGACTAATAAAAGACAAAGAAGGGCATTACATAATGATAAAGGGGTCAATCCAACAAGGAAATATGACATTTGTAAAATTGTATGCATCCAACATAGGATCAGCTTAATATATAGAACAATATTAACAGACTTAAGGGGAAAATTGACAGCAATAAAATAATAGTAAAGAACTTTTTATACATTATGGTATGCTTACAAGTGTAAGTACCATCTATCCTTATGCAAGATTATTACAATATTATTGATTATATTTATGATATGCCTTTAATTACTCTGATTAATTTGTTCCATAAATGGAAGCCTGTCTCCCCCATTCCCCTTTACACATTTTTCCTAGCCCTCCACCATCTCCCTTCTGGCAACCATCAATTTGTTCTTTGTATTTGTAAAGCTGAATGTGCTTTTTGTTTTCTTAATTCATTTTTAAATTCCACTTTGGGAATTTGAGTGAAATCATACGGTATTTATCTTTCTCAGTCTGACTTATTTCATTTAACATAATACCATTTAGGAATATCCATGTTGTTTCAAATGGCACAATCTCATCCTGCATAATATTCATATATATACATATATGAATATTTATGTATTTACTGTATTACTATACTCTACACAAAACTATATTTACTTTACACACAACACTATACTATAAACTCAACCATATTTACTATTTACCCAATAGTAAAAATATTAGATCACATGGCCTTTCTTTTTTTTTTTTTTTAAAGATTTTATTTATTTGACAGGGAGAAACACAGCGAGAGAGGGAACACAAGCAGAGGGAATGGTAGTGGGAGAAGCAGGCTTCCTGCAGAGCAGAGAGCCCTATGCGGGGCTCGATCCCAGGCCCCTGGGATCTGACCTGAGCCGAAGGCAGACACTTAACGACTGAGCCACCCAGGCGCCCCGTTAAATTCCACATGAGTGAAATCATATGGCATTTGTCTTTGGCTAACTCATTTCATTTAGCATAATACTCTCCAGCTCCATCCACATATTGCAAATGGCAATATTTCATTCTTTTTTGTGGCTGAGTAATATTTCATTGTATGTATATGGACACTTGAACAGCTCTATAACTTGGCTGTTGTAGATAATGCAACTATAAACATCAGGGTGCACGTATCCCTTCAGATTATTATTTATTACTTGGGTAAATACCTAGTAGTACAATTAATGGGTTGTAGGATAGTTCTATTTTTAACTTTTTGAGGAGCTTCTGTACTGTTTTTCTGAGTGGCTGCACCAGTTTGCATTCCCACCAACAATGCAAAAGGGTTCCTTTTTCTCCACGTTCTTGCAAACACTTGTTTCTTGTGTTGATTTTAGCCATTCTGACAGGTGTGAAGTTATATCTCATTGTAGGTTTTTTTTTTTTAAGATTTTATATATTTATTTGAGAGAGAGAGAGAGAAAGAGAGAGAGAGCAAGCATGAGAGGGGAGAGGCAGAATCCCTGCTAATCAAGGAGCCCGATGTAGGGCTCAATCCCAAGCCCCCAAGATCATGATCTGAGCCTGAGACTGCCAGGAATCCATGTATTGATGGATGAAAGATTAGTTCAAACTTTTCTGTGAAAGAAAGGAGAAGGCAAGGGGGTCACCACTCAGAGACAAAGACCCTTTGCTCTTCTTTGCTCCTGCTTTTATTGGTCCTTCAGGGTAATTACAAATCCTTATCACTGTTTCTCAGGCACATGATGTGTGAGGAGGAGTCTTACTGAAACTGGAAGGCTCTGTTTACAGGAAAGATAAGATATGCTAATCTGCATGTTCTGCTAAACATGGCGTAAGGGACAATACATACATCTCTTAGATCACAAGGTGGCTATTTGAGCTAGGAAAGCTTTGGGGAAGGCAACTCCCATGGCATTCCAACAGCAGAGTGGTCACACAGGCCTCAGCATTCCAAAGGCATATGCCCTTCTCTGAAACCCTCCCTCGCCCCCTCGCCCTCTGTGTTACAGTATAGCAAGCCAGGTATTATGGCTGATTTCATGCTCTACATTACCCCAACATAAGGCAGATGCTTAACTGACTGAGCCACCCAGATGCCCCCTCATTGTATTTTTTATTTTTACTTCCCTCATAATGAATGATGTTGAACATCTCTAACTGGACAGCAACATGCATAAGAATGAAACTAGAACACTTTCTTATACCATACACAAAAATAAATTCCAAATGAATTAAAGACCTAAATGTGAGACAGATTAAAATCCTAGAAAAGAATGCAGGCTGTAACCTCTTTGGCTTTGGCCTTAGCAACTTCTTTCTAGATACATCTCTTGAAGCAAAGGAACCAAAAATTAAAATAAACTATTAGAAAAAAAATTAAAAAAAATAAACTATTAGAACTTCACCAAAATAAAAATCTTCTGTACAATGTAGTAGACAACCAACAAAACCAAAAGGCAACCTTTGGAATGGGAGAAGATATTTGAAAATGACATATCTGATAAAGGCTTAGTATCCAAAATATATAAATAACTTATAAAATTCAACAACAAAAAACAGAACAAAACAAAATCACAAATAAACCAACTAAAAAATGGGCAGAAGACATGAATAGAGACTTTTCGAAAAAAATATACAGGTGTTTGTTTTAATTTGGTGTCGAGATGTACAAGTTTTTAATAAATTTTGGATATTAGCCCCTTATTGGATATACCATTTGCAAATATTTTCTTCCTTTCAGTAGTTTGTCTTTTTGTTTTTGTTTGATTTTTTTGTTTTGTTTTGTTTTGCTTTGTTTTGTTTTTGCTGTGCAGAAGGGGTTTATTTGATGCATCACAATAGTTGATTTCTACTGTTGTTTCCCTTGCCTTAAGAGACATATTTAGAAAAATGATTCTGCAGTCAATGTCAGAGAAATTACCGCCTGTGTTTTAAGGATTTTTAAGGTCTCAGATCTTACATTTAGGTCTTGAATCCATTTTGAGTTTATTTTTGTGCATGGTATTAGAAAGTGCTCCAAATTCATTATTTTACATATAGCTTTTCAGTTTTAACAGTACCATTTTTTGAAGGGATTGTCTTATTTTCCTATTATGAATTATTGCCTCCTTTGACATAGATTAACTGACCATCTAAGTGTGGGTTTATTTCTGGTTCTCTATTCTGTTCCATTGATCTATGTGTCTACTTTTGAGACAGTATGATAATATTTTGATTATTAGAGCTTTGTACGATATTTTAAAATCAAATTGTGATACTTTCAGCTTTGTTTTTTCTAAAGATTGCTTTGGTAATATGGGATCTTTTGGGGTCCACACATATTTAGGATTATTTTTTCTAGTTCTGTTATAAATATTGTTGGTATTTTGATAGGAATAAAAGTAATTCTGTAGATTGCTTCGGATGATATGGACATCTAAACATTATTAATTCTTCCAATAAAACGAGAATGAACTACCTTTCCATTTGTTTTTCTCATCTTCAGTATCTTTTATCAGTGTATTTTAGTTTACAGAGTATGAGTCTTAAACTCAGCTTAAGTTTCTTCCTAGGTGTTTTATTTTTTTTTACCCAAATATGTTTATTTTATTTTTTCAGTGTTACAAGATTTATTGTTCATGCACCACACCCAGTGCTCCATGCAGTATGTGCCCTCCTCAATACCCACCACCAGGCTCACCCAACCCCACACCAAACTGGACTGAAAGTTTGGTCCTCAGTCAGGGACCAAACTGAGCTCTTCCTTGAGGGAATCCTCCAAAACTCTCAGTTTGTTGCTCAGAGTCCACAGTCCCTCGTTTCATCTTCTCTTCTGATTTCCCCCCATTACCCCTTCCCTTCCTTCTCACAATGCCCTCCATGTTTTTCTTTATGCTCAGCACGTAAGTGAGATCATGAGATAATTGGCTCTCTCCACTTGACTTATTTCACTCCACATAATCTCTTCCAGCCCTGTCTATTTTGATACAAAAGTTGGATATTTGTCCTTTCTAATGGAGGCATAATATTCCATTGTATATATTTCACTCCACATAATCTCTTCCAGCCCTGTCTATTTTGATACAAAAGTTGGATATTTGTCCTTTCTAATGGAGGCATAATATTCCATTGTGTATATGTACCATATCTTCTTTATCCATTCATCTGTTGAAGGGCACTTTGGTTCCTTCCACAGCTTGGCAATTGTGGCCATTGCTGCTGTGAACATTGGGGTACATGTGGTCCTTCTTTGTAATGCATCTGCTTCTTTGGGGTAAATAACCAGTAGTGCGATGGCAGGGTCATAGGGTACCTCTATTTTTAATTTCTTGAGGAATCTCCACACTGTTTTGCAAAGTGGCTTCACCAGTTTGCAATCCCATCAACAGTGTAAGAGGGTTCCCCTTTCTCCACACCCTCTCTAAAATTTGTTGTTTACTGTCCTGTTGATTTTGGCCATTCTAACTGGTGTAAAGTGGTATCTCAGTGTGGTTTTGACTTGAATGTCCCTGATGGCTAAAGATGATGAAAAGACCCCAAATTGCTAAGGAAATGCTGAAAAAGGAAAACAAAGCTAGGGGCATCACATTCCCTGATTTCAAGGGTGATCATCACAAGCGGTGATCACCAAGACAGCATGGTACTGGCACAAAAACAGACACATAGACCAGTGGAACAGAATAAAGAGCCCAGATATGGACCAGCAACTCTATGGTCAAAAAATCTTTGACAAAACAGGAAAAAATATCCAGTGGAAAAAAGACAGTCTCTTCAATAAATGGTGCTGGGAAAATTGGACAGCTCTATGTAGAAGAATGAACCTTGACTATTCTCTTACACCATACACGAAGATAAACTCCAATTGGATAAAAGACCTCAACATGAGGCAGGAATCTATCAAAATCCCAGAGAAGAACATAGGCAGTAACCTCTTTGACATCAGCCACAGCAACTTCTTTCAGGACATGTCTCCAAAGACAAAGGAAACAAAAGCGGAAATGAACTTCTGGCACTTCACCAAGATAAAAAAGCTTCTGCACAGCAAAGGAAACAGTCAACAAAACAAACAGGCAACCCACAGAATGGGAGAAGATATTCGCAAAGGACACTACAGACAAAGGTCTGGTGTCTAAGATCTATAAGAACTCCTCAAACCAACACTCACAAAAATGATAATCACATCAAAAATTGGGCAGAAGACATAAACAGACACTTCTCCAAAGAAGGCATGCAAATGGCTAACAGACCTAGGTGTTTTATTTTTTGAGGCAATTATAAATGGTGGTGCTTTCTGATTCTTTTTTATGCTACTTTGTAATGAAGCTATAGAAATGTTACTGATTTCTGAACATTGATTTTGTATCCTGCAATTGTACTGAATTCATTTATTATTTCTAGTTATTTTTTGGTGGCATCTTTAGGATTTTCTATGTATAGTTGCATGTTACCTACAAATAGTGAAAATTTAACATCTTCCTTACCAATGTGGATGTCTCTTATTTATTTTTCTTGTTATATTGCTGTGGCTACGACTTCCATACTATATTAAATAAATAGCTTTTTTTTTTTTTTTTCAATGTCCCAGCATGGCCTGGACTGGTGCTGTTTCTGGACCCTCAGCTCACTGAGATTGCTAATTTGCTGTGACAATGAGACCCTCTAGTTATGGTCACTGGACTGCCTGTTATGTTATCCAGAACCTGTTCCAGGCTGGGCTTTTACAATGGAGAGGGAGAGAGCATTCCCATAGTTCCTTGGCCCTTTTAAACTGTGGCTTTTTTTTTTTCTCATCCCACTTTGAGGGGGTCTGTGTTGGCTTACAGACACTGGGCTTGCTGTAGTCACAAGCTTGCTGTGATGATCAAACTCACCAGTTATTGTGCCCAGACTTTGCTCTGGTCTGGGCTTATAATGTGGTGTGGGGATGTAAACTATATCATTCTCTAGTCTCTCTGAACTACAGAGTGTTCTCACAGCTCCACCACTCTTTGGAAGAGTTTTAGGATTGTCTTTTTTACATGCTATGGCTTTTCTCTGTGCCTAAGGAAACGAATCTGTTCTGGTGACTCAGTGTTACTCCTGTCTACTGCTGTTCATAGCATTGGGAATGGGAGTTTCCCTTGTTATCATGTCTCCATCTCTCTTACTGTTCTCTTTTGCTATTCTGTCTATCTTTAGTGCTCAGAAGCTATTCAGTCTGTCCTTAGTACTTTATCAGGAGGAATTATTCTATGAATGGTTATAATTTGGTGTGATCTAGGACAGATAAACTGTTTGGCCACAAATATGCCTCAATAAATTTAACATTGAGCTAATACCAAACATCTTTTCCAATCACAATCATATAAAAGTCAAAATCAATTCTAAGAAGAAAAGTGGAGGGGCGACTCTGTGGCTTAGTTGGTTAAGCATCTGCCTTTGGCTAAGGTCATGATCCCAGAGTCCTGGGGTCAAGTACCACATTGGCCACATTGGGCACCCTGCTGAGTGTGGAGTTTGCTTCTCCCTCTCACTCTATCTTTACCCCCTTGTTCGTGCTTGCTCTCGAAAGAAAGAAAGAAAGAAGAAAGAAAGAAAGAAAGAAAGAAAGAAAGAAAGAAAGAAAGAAAAAGAAAGAAGTAGGAAAAACACAAACGTGGATTATGCTATTAAATAATCAATGGGTAAATAAAAAATTAAAGGATAAAATAAAAAAATACTTTGAGACTGAAAATGGAAACTCAGTGTTTCAAAATCTTTGGCAATTTTTCCAAAAACAGTTCTAAGAAGGAAGTCCATAACAATACAGGCCTATCTCAAGAAACAAGAAAAATAAATCAATCTAAATTTGTATTTAAAGTAACTAGAAAAAAAGAACACAGCCTAAAGTTAGTAGAAGGAAGAAAATGAAGATCTAAGTGTAAAATGAATGCAAAAGAACAATAATAAAAAACATTAGAAAGGATCAATGAAACCAAGGGATAGTTCTTTGAAAAGATAAACAGAATCAACAAATTTTTAGGTAGACTCATCATGTAAAAAGAGAGAAAGCCCAAATAAAATAAAAAATGAACGAGTAGAAATTACAACTGATAACACAGGTATATAAAAGATCGGAAGAGACTATAAACAATTATACACCAATGAATCAAACAACTTAGAGTAAACAGAAATATTCCTGGTAACATACAATCTTCCAAGACTAAATCAGGGAGAAATTGAAAATCTGCATCAACCAATTAGTAGTAATAAAATTGATTCAATAATCAAAAATCTCTTAACAAATAAAAACCCAGGTTCAGATTCACAGGTGAATTCCATCAAATATTTAAATGAAAATTAATATCTGGAGTGCCTGGGTGGCTCAGTGGGTTAAAGCCTCTGCCTTCAGCTCAGGTAATGATCTCAGGGTCCTGAGATTGAGCCTTGCATCCAGCTCTCTGCTCATCAGGAAGCCTACTTGCCCCTCTCTCTCTACCTGCTTCTCTGCCTACTTGTGATCTCTCTCTCTCTGTCAAGTAAATAAATAAAATATTTTAAAAAAAACTAATATCTATCTTTCTCAAATTTTACTCCAAAAAATTTAGAGGAAAGAACACTTCTAAATTCCTTTTATGAGGCCCTCATTATCCTGACACCAAAACCAGACAAAGACGCTACCAAAAAAAAAAAAAAAAAAAAAAAAATACAGGTCAATATCCATGATGAACATAAATACAAAAATGCTCAGAAAAATATTGGCACACAGAATTGAACATTAACAGGATCATATACCATGAGTAAGTGGGATTTATTTCAGTGATGCAAGGATGGTTTAACATCACAAATCAATCAATAGGCTATACCACATTAACAAAACAAAGAATAAAAATCATGTAATAATCACAGTAGATGCAGAAAAAGCATTTTACAAAATTCAACATCTATTTATGGGGAAAAAACCACACATTTCAATAAAGTGGGTATACAAGGAGCATACATTAACATAATAAAAGCCACATATGACAAATTCACAGCTAACATACTCAATGGTGAAAAGCTGAAAGCTTTCCTTCTAACATCAAGAACAAGACAAAGATTCCCATTCTTGCCACTTTTATTTAACATAGTATCAGTAGTCTTAATCACAGCAAACTTAGGGAAGCAATTAGGGAAGAAAAATAAAGACATCCAAATTTGAAAGAAAGAAATAAAATGGTCACATTTGCAGATGACATGATACTACATACAGAAAACCCTAAGTATTCTCCAAAAAACAAAAACAAAAACAAAACCCATTAGAAATAATAATTCAGTACAGTTGCAGGATACAAAATTAATATGCAAAAATCTGTTGCATTTCTTATACATTAAAAGCAAATCATCATGGGGCATCTGGGTGGCTCAGTCATTAAGTATCTGCCTTCAGCTTAGGTCATGATCCCAGGGTCCTGGGATCAAGCCCCACATTGGGCTCTCACCTTAGCAGGAAGCCTGCTTCTCCCTTTCACATTCTCCCTGCTTGTGTCCCCTCTCTTTCTGTGTCTCTTTCTGTGTCAAATAATAAAATAAAATAAAATAAAATAAAATAAAATAAAATAAAATAAATAAAATAAAATAAAAAACTATCAGAAAGAGAAATTAAGAAAACAATCATATTTAGAATTACATCAAAAATAACAAAATATGTTGCAGTAAATTTAACCAAACAGTGAAAGAACTGTATTTTGAAAACTATAAGACATTGATAAAAGAAATTGAAAATAACACAAATAAATGAAAGGGTATACCATGTTTGTCAATTGGAATAATTAGTATAGTTAAAGTGTTCATACTAGCCATAGCAATCTACAAATTCACTGTCAACCTTATCAAAATAACAATAGTATTTTTCACAGAACTAGAATAGATAATCCCAAAACTTGTATGGAACCACAAAAGACCTCAAATAGCAAAAAACAAACTTCAGAAAGAACAGAGCCAAAGATATTACACTGTCTGATTTCACACTCTATTACAAAGCTATGGTAATTGAAACAACATGGTACTGACACAAAAACAGACATATAGTTCAATGGAACAGAATGGAAAGCCCAGAAATAAACATATTTAAATGGTAAATTATTCCACAACAAAGGAAACAAAAATATACAGTAGGGGAAAAGACAGCTTCTTCAACAAATGGCGTGAGAAAGACTGGACAGTTACATGCCAAAGAATGAAACTGGGCCATATTCTTATACCGTATTCAAATATAAACTTAAAATAGATTGAAGACTGAAATGTAAGACCTAAAACCTTAAAACTCCTAGAAGAATAGATAGGCAGTAACTCTTTGACATTGATCTTAGTAATATTTTTTGGATACGTATCCTCAGGCAAGAACAAGACAAGCAAAAATAAACAAATGGGACTACATCAAACTAAAGAACTTTTGCACAACAAAGAAATCCATCAACAAAACAAAACCTCAACCTACTAAATGGAAGGAGATACTTACAAACACTGTACCTGATAAGAAATTGTTATCCAAAATATATAAAATGCTCATACAGGGGCACTTAGGTGGCTTAGTTGGTTAAGTATCTGTTTTCAGCTCAGGTCATGATCCCAAGGTGCTGAGATCAAGCCCTGTGTTGGGCTCCCTGCTTAGTGAAGAGCCTGCTTCTCCCTCTCCCTCTGCTGCTTCCCCTGCTTGTGTCCTCTTTCTCTGTCAAATCAATAAATAAAATCATTTAAAAAAGTATTCATACAACTCAATAATAACAATAACATGACAATACAACTTAATAAAAATTGGAAGAGGACTTGAATAAACATTTTTTCCAAAGAAGTTACATAGCTTTCCAACAAACACATGAAATGATGCTCATATCACTAATTATCACTAAATATAAATCAAGACCACAATCAGATACTATTTCACATCTGTCAGAATAACTATTACCAAAAAGACATATTTATAAATTTTATATAAATGAAATCATACAATAAGTAAAAAAGAAGGTAAGGAATAACAGTTGTTGACAAGGAAGTGGAGTAAAGGGAAACTTACTGCACTTTTGTGGGTAATATAAATTGATGTAGGCACTATGGAGAAAAGTATGGATGTTCCTAAAAAACAAAACAAATAAAACAAAACTGTTGTACAATCCAGCAATTACACTTCTGGGTATTTAAAGGGGGAAAAACACTAATGCAAAAAGATATACATGTACTCCTATGTTTACTGCAGCACTATTGCAAGATATAGGAGCAACCTAAGTATCCACTGATAGGTGAATGAATAAAGATGTGGTGTATGTATGTGTGTGTAAAAATGTGTTTTTGGAATACTATTCAGCCATAAAAAATTAAATCTTGTCATTTGTGACAACATTGGTACATTTGGGGGTTGTTATGGCAAGTGAAATAAGTCAGCTTCACATAATTTCACTTATATGTGGAATCTAAAAATCAAAACAAAGTAACAGAACAAACAGACTCATAGATACAGAGAACAAACTGGTGGGTGTCAGAGGGGTAAGAGGTTGGGGAGGTACAAAATAGTTGAAGGGGATTAAGATGTACCAACTTTTAGTTATAAAATAAGTCATGGGGATGTAATGTAAGTAAATGGAATATATTGAACAATATTGAAATAACTTTTTATAGTAACAGGGTGATAATTTTGTAATGTATAAAAGTATCAAATCACAATGATGTACAACTTGAACTAATATAATACTATATTTCAATTATAGTTCAAAAAATCGGAAAGAATTATCTCTTGGCTTGAAGTTCTATTTTAGAAAATGTAATCTATAGCAAAGGCAAATGATACTATTAGACTACTTGATATATTCTTGCTATATTTTATTTCACAACATACACAATATCCTTATTGTAAAAAAAATAAGTAAAAGACTAATGCTCTGTTTACAACAGATAATGTTCTCATATCAGATGTTTCTTTTATAACAGATAATGTCCTCAGAAGTTACACAGTTGAATAACTATCATGTTTCATGTACATATTAAAATCACTAGAATTGTATTATATATTGAGAAAAACATTTTAATATTGGAAGTCATCAAGTATCAATCATTTAAAAATCTGCTCATTTATGAACTGTGTAAAAAATTGAAATATGTATGTCTCACATAAGAAAGCTAAAGAGTGTGAATAAAGAATTCAAGTTTAATGAATATTCATTTTGAAGGCAAGATTTATACAGCATTCACTGATCAAGTACTCATATTGTTGATAAGGCATTTGAGTTCACTTTTTAATTTATTTGTTGTTGATGGAAGTTGGTTAATATTACTAATTAATGGCTAACAGACACATGAAAAAATGTTCATCATCTTTAGCCATCAGGGAGATTCAAATCAAAACCACACTGAGATACCAGCTTACATCAGTTACAATGGCCAAAATCAACAGGACAGTAAACAACAAATGTTGGAGAGGGTGTGGAGAAAGGGGAACCCTCTTCCACTGTTGATGGGATTGCAAGCTGGTGTGGCCACTTTGGAAAACAGTGTGGAGATTCCTCAAGAAATTAAAAATAGAGCTACCCTATGACACCACCATCGCACTACTGGGTATTTACCCCAAAGAAGCAGATGCATTACAAAGAAGGGCCACTTGTACCCCAATGTTCACAGCAGCAAGGGCCACAATTGTCAAACTGTGGAAAGAACCAAGATGCCCTTCAACAGATAAATGGATAAAGAAGATATTGTACATATATACAATGTAATATTATGCCTCCATTAGAAAGGATGAATATCCCACTTTCCTATCAACATGGATGGGACTGGAAGAGATTATGCAGAGTGAAATAAGTCAAACAGAGAGAGTCAATTACCTTATGGTCTCACTTATGTGCTGAGCATAAAGAAAAACATGGAGGGCATTGT
Organism: Procyon lotor; assembly: GCA_028646535.1. NCBI lineage: Eukaryota > Metazoa > Chordata > Mammalia > Carnivora > Procyonidae > Procyon > Procyon lotor. The sequence goes on from CM053612.1 coordinate 19,507,695, forward strand.
GAGAAGGAAGGGAAAGGTGAATGGGGGGAAATCAGAGGGGGAGATGAACCATGAGAGACTGGATTCTGAGCAACAAATTGAGGGTTTAGGAGAGGTGGGGTAGGGGGTTGGGTGAGACTGGTGGTGGGTATTGAGGAGGGCAAGTATTGCATGGAGCACTGGGTGTGGTGCATGAACAATAAATCTTGTAACACTGAAAAGATAAAATAAACATATTTGGGTGGAAAAAAAAAGGAATGCAAGAAAGAAGAAAAGAAAGAACACACAATGAGATGAATATAAAACAAATAGTTGCATGGTCAATTGGGACCCAAACATATCAATAATGGTAATACTAATTGTCAGTGATCAGTAATATGAGTCATTGTAAATGGAATAAATCCTCAAAATAAAAAAATATTACTAATTAAGATGATAATAATACTTTCATTCTATAAGGGATAAAAATATTTACACTGAATTTATAAGATTACAAATATTCTACTAGAATATGTGGCTCATGAAACACACAATCTTATTTTTGGTACAGATAGTGGAAATAATGAGCTAAAGAATTGGAATTTTGTCTTATGAACAATGCTGTTAAGTTGAATGACCATCAGTTTTAAAAATAACAACCAAGATTTCCATAATACTTGAAACTTAATAAAGCACTTTAATATATTTTTCATCTTATTTCATTCTCACAATAACTCTATGTGATTTATAAATCACATAGAAAAAAAATTTTTTTTTTGAAAAAAAAGTAAAAAAAAAATTTTTTTACTTTTATTATTTGACAGGGAGAGATCACAAGTAAGCAGAGAGGCAGGGGGAAGCAGGCTCCCTGCTGAGCAGAGAGCCCGATATGGGGCTAGATCCCAGGATTCTGAGATCATGACCTGAGCTGAAAGCAGAGGCCCTAACCCACTGAGCCACCCAGGCACCCCCTTTTTTTTCATGGTGAAAAAAATTATATTTGGATTTAGCCAGCTGGACTCAGTTTAGATGATCCCAATTTTGTTGGCAACATCCAAAGCATCATAGTCGGGGGCCAGTCGAATATATGCCTTCTTCTCTCCATCAGGCCTGATCAAGGTGTTGACCTTGGCCACATCTATGTTGTAGAGCTTCTTCATAGCCTGTTTGATCTGGTGCTTGTTGGCCTTGACATCCACAATGAATACAAGTGTGCTGTTGTCTTCTATTTTCTTCATGGCTGACTCAGTAGTCATGGGGAACTTGATGATAGCATAGTGATCAAGCTTGTTTCTCCTGGGGGTGTTCCTTCGAGGATATTTGGGCTGCCTTCAGAGACACAGAGTCTTGGGTCATCAGAATGTTAATTAATTAATTAATTAATACTGTAGTATTAATAGCCTCATTTTATAGGCAAAGATACTGTTATGAACTGAATGTTCATTTTGCACAACCTCCCCTCATTCATGTTGAAGTCCTAATCCCCAGCATGATGATATTTGCAGGTGGCACCTTTGGGAGGTAATTAAGTTTACATATATGTTCATGAGGGTAGAACATTCATGATAGGATTAGTGTCTTTATATGAGAAAGGAAACAAGGACATCTTCCTCTCCATGCAGAGGCACTAAAGACAGACTATGTGAACACACAAAGAAAAGGTGGCTGTTTACAAACTAAGAAAGAGGCTTTCACCAGACCGAATGTCTGAGAACCTTAATGTTGGATTTCCCCACCTCTAGAACTCTGAGAAATAAATTTCTACACCATTTAGCCTATGATTCTTTGTTATAAGAGCTTAAGCTGACTAAGACTGATACATACGTCCCCAAAAGAATATTAATAGTTTCTTAAAGATGCATAGCTATTACATAATAGAACCAAGTTATGATCTCAAGTTATCTGACTCTACAATAAATGCAGAAAAAGCATTTGACAAAATACAGTATCCTTTGATAAAAGCCCTCAAAAAAGTAGGGATAGACGTAACATGCATCAACATCATAAAGGCCATATAAAAAAGACCCACAGAATAGAGAACCTAGAAATGGACACACAGCTTTATGGTCACCTAATCTTTAACAAAGCAGGAAAAATATCCAATGGGAAAAAGACAGTCTCTTCAATAAACGGTGTTGGGAAAACAGGACAGCAACATGTAGAAGAGTGAAACTGGACCATTTTCTTACACTACACACTAAATTCCAAATGGATGAAATACCTAAATGTGAGAGAGGATACCATCAAAATCATAGAGGAGAACACAGGAAGAAACCTCTTTGAACTTGGCCATAGCAATTTCTTACCAGACATGTTGCTGGAGGCAAAGGGAAAAAAAAGCAAAAATGAACTATTGGGATTTCATTAAAATAAGAAGCTTCTGCACAATGAAGGAAATAATCAACAAAACTAAAAGGCAGCCTTCAGAATAAGAGTGCCCTAAAAGGGCACTCACGATGAACACAGGGTGTTGTATGTAAGTGATGAATCACTGAATTCTACTCCAGAAATCAATATTGCACTATGCATTAACTAAAATTTAAATTAAGAAAAAGTTATCTGGGGGCACCTGGGTGGCTCAGTGGGTTAAAGCCTCTGCCTTCAGCTCAGGTCATGATCTCAGGGTCCTGGGATCCAGCCCTACATTGGGCTCTCTGCTCAGCAGGGAGCCTGCTTCCCCCCTCTCTCTGACTGCCTCTCTGCCTACTTGTGATCTCTCTCTCTCTTTCTCTCTCTCTGTGTCAAATAAATAAACAAATTCTTAAAAAAATGTTATCTAACTTTAAATTTGTGTAGTGATCACAGGCAAAATTAAAGGGCCAGAGAGATAATATGAGAGGATTGGTCAGTATTAACTTCAATATTTTAAAAATATAAACATAATTTGTATGTACAAAACATGTAAGAACATATTTCACTTTCAAAAAGCAATAGGCTTCTCCAATATTTTGTGAAATATGGAATTCCAGTTTTCTCTTCCTCTTTGATAGAAGAATGCAAGGTTTCCTTTTATAAAAATAGCATACAATACAACATATTCTAGTATGTAGAAAATCTTAAAGACTGAACAAAACAGTCATGGAGTAATAAACAAGTTCAAAAAATGACAGAATATAAGATCAATATAAAAATCAACTTCATTTGGTGTAGTTTCAATTAAAAATCTAAAATTAAATTAAGAAAGCAATTCCATTCACAACATTATAAAAAATTAAAATAGGTGAAATTTTAGCAGAAGCAGTATGAGACTGGTGCAATGATACTTACCAAACATTGCTGAAAAAAATTAAAGATCTAGGGGGTCTGAGTGGCTCAGCGGGTTAAAGCCTCTGCCTTCAGCTCAGGTCATGATCTCAGTGTCCTGAGATCAAGCCCTGCATCTGGCTCTCTGCTCAGCAGGGAGCCTGCTTCCCCCTCTCTCTGTCTGCCTGCCTCTCTGCCTACTTGTGATTTCTGTCAAATAAATAAATAAAATCTTAAAAAAAAGGAAGATCTAAGAAATGGAGAGATTTGCCATGATCATAGATCAGAACATTCAATATTATCAAAATAGCAATACTTCCCATATTGATATGTAGATTAATTAAAATTCCTAACAAAATACCAAATGGATTTTTATTAGAAAGTGACAAGCACGTATTGCATGGAGCACTGGGTGTGGTGCATGAACAATGAATCTTGGAACACTGAAAAATAAAATAAAATTTTAAAAAATAAAAGAAAGGAGGAGTAAGAAAAAAAAAACATACTGGGGTCAGAGTTACTGCAAAGCATAAAGTGTTTATTATCTGTAAATTGAATAAATATGTCTTATTCATAAAAATAAAATAAATGAATTTGATTATGAAACTGTCAAAAAAAAAAAAAGAAAGAAAAGAAAGTGACAAGCGATCCTTAAATTCATATTGAAATACAAAGGGTTTAAAATAGCCATAACTGGGGTCGCTGGGTGGCTCACTGTGTTAAAACCTCTGCTGCCAGTTCAGGTCACAATTTCAGGGTACTGGGATTGAGCCTTGCATCGGGCTTTCTGCTCAGTGGGGAGCCTACTTCCCCCTCTCTCTCTGCCTGCCTCTCTGTCTACTTGTGATCTCTCTCTCTCTCTCTCTCTGTCAAATAAATAAAATCTTCTAAAAATATAAATAAATAAATAAATAAATAAATAGCCATAACTATTTTGGCAAAGAACAAAGTTTGAGGATTCACACTTCCTCATTTATTGTACTATAAAGCTAGGGAAATCCAGATAGGGTGGCACTGGCATAAGGATAGATACAAAGATTAGTGGAACAAAACACAAAGTCTCTAACTAAACCCTTGTCTTTTTGATAATTATTTATGATTTATGATATTATTTGTTGACCAAGATAATCAAATAAAAAATAATACTCTTTTCAAATAATGGTCCTGGAACAACTGGATATCCATGTGCAAAAGAATGAAGTTGGAACTTTACCCTTACATAAAAAAATTAATTAGAAGTCATCAAAATTTCAGAAAAAAAATTGTTCTTTGAGGACACTATCAATGAAGTGAGAAAGCAACACACAGAATGGAAAATGTGTTTTCAAGTCAATTTTCTGGTAAGTGCATATTATCAAGAATATATAAAGAATTTTTTTAAAGATTGATTGATTAACTGATTGATTTATCATAGAGAGAGAAAGAAAGAGAGCACGAATGGGAGGGGCATAGGATGAGGGAGAGGGAATCTCAAGCAGACTCTGCACTGAGCATGGAGCCTGATGCAGGGTTCAATCTCATACCCTGAGATCATGACCTGAGATGAAACCAAGAGTGGGACACTTAACTGAGTGCACCACCCAGTTGCTCCTGGAATATGTGAAGAACTTTTATACCTTAATAGTAAAAAGATATATACTCCTATTAAAAAATAGGAGGAAGATTTGAAAAAAAAAATTTCTATAAAGAAGATTAAAAAAATGACCATTAAGTACATGAAAAGATTCTCAACAACATTAGATATTAAGGAATGCAAACTAAAATCATAATGAGATACCACTTCATACTTATTACCATGGATATAATAAAAAAGGAAAGCAGAAAATAACAGTTATAGGGGAGGGTACGGAAAAAATGGAACCCTCATATGTTGCTAATGGGAATGTAAAATTATACAGCTACTGTGGAAAAGAGTTTGATAGTTACATGTAGTAGAGCTTCACTGTATGAATAGACAATATGTATGTGTTGTATGATTCTGTTAATATGAATTGTCAAGAATAGGAAAATTTATAAATATAGAAAATATGTTAGTAGTTGCCAGGAGATAATAGAGGGAAATAGGGAATGACTACTTAAGAATATGAAGTTTCATTTTGGGCTAATGAAAATATTCTGGAATTAGATAATACTGATTGCCATACAAATATGTGAATATGGTGAAAACTGCTGAATCGTTACATTTAAAAGGGTGAGTTTTATTTATTTTTATTTTTTTGGCCTTTTTATTAACATATAATGTATTATTTGCTAAAGGGTAAATGTCTGTGAATCGTCAGGCTTAAACATTTCACAGCAATTAACAGCACATACCGTCCACAACCCAGCCACCCTATCCCTACCCACCCACCACACCCCACCTCCCCCCCCCAGGCCACCCTTAGTTCGTTTCTTGAGTCTAGGAGTCTCTTATGGTTTGTCTCCCTCCCCATCCCTTCCTGTTTCATTTCTCTCCTCCACCACCCCAAACTCCCGCCCTGCCTCTCAAATTCTTCATATCAGAGAGATCATGTGATACTTGTCTTTCTCTGACTGACTTATTTCACTTAGCATAATACCCTCCAGTTCTATCCAGGTCGTTGCAAATGGACAGATTTTGTTTCTCTTGATGGCTGCATAGTATTCCATTGTATATATATATACCACTTCTTCTTTATCCATTCATCTGTTGATGCACATCTAGGGTCTTTCCATAGTTTGGCTATTGTGGACATTGCTGCTACAAACATTCAGGTGCACGTGCCCGTTCGGGTCACATTTGTATCTTTAGGGTAAATACCCAGT
>CM053612.1:19514179-19532475 GCA_028646535.1 Procyon lotor
TTGTTGATGTGTTTCTTTGACTTTGTTATTAATTGGTTTATATAATTGGCTGCTCCCATGTTACGGCCATAGATATTTACAATTAAAATGGTGAGTTTTATGGTATGTAAATTTTTTCTCAGTAAAGTTGTGAAAAATAAACCAGAAACATATATAGTGATAATTTCAATTGTCCCGTGGCCTTAGTGACAGGAAGAATACTTGCTACCTCTTTATTATTACCCCAATGGTGCTTGAGTACAATGGCATTGTGATTACAATTTACAAAAAAAAAAAAAAAATCCACTCCACTCTTTTTGTTTCAGCATCATGAAATCTAATCTTATAATATTAAAATATAAAAAGATGACAGTTGACAATGAGATTCTTTCACTTGAATTGATACACAATTGTTTCCTAATCAACCACACTGAGACTAAAAATGAAATAGCTGATATGACATGACCTATACATCTGTCTAAAAGATTCTTTGTCTTTTCTTATATGATATTCTCCTAAAAATTCTCCTCAGGGAGCTATAGGACTCAGGGCCAACTACAGGAGACATGTGACATGGTTTAAACAACTGTTTAAAGACTGTTTTCAAGTCTTTCTGAAATACTGAGGGGCAAAAGGGAGAGTTGATAATGAGGGTCTTGTTGATAATGCAAGAAGTAGGCTATCAGTTGTGGAATGTCCATGAGAATAGAATATCGTGTCTGAAAAGATTTTGCTTTAGGTATGGTGCTGTGATTGATATTATCTAAAAGCTCAGTTATTGACGCTCACAGAACTTCCAGCAGTTTGCTTTATTTGGGAACAAAAAGTTACATTGGAACTATTGTAATTAGAAAAGAAAGGGACACATAAGACTTATTCACAGACTATAATCATAAGCCAGAATTTTGTTTACCCTTTAAGCAGTGCTTCTTTCTTGTGGCCAATACTCATCCCCTTGAACAAACATAAAAATATTTTATTTATTTAATATCCTTCAAGATATTCTGGTTAAATATCATTGATTTAAGACAATAGTTCTCAATCAAGAGTGATCCCCTCCTCCACTCCCATAAGACTTTTGACAATGTCTGGAGACAGTTTTGGTTATAATAGAGGTGAAAGGTGCTAATAGGATCTAGTGAGTAGAGTCCAGGGAATGTTGCTAAATAGCCTACAGTGGGGGCACTATGTTGGCTCAGTTGGAAGAGCATGCAACTCTTGATCTCAGGGTCATGAGTTTGAGCCACATTTGAGGTGTAAGGATTACTTAATAAGTTAAACTTAAATAAATCAATAAGAAGGGGGCAAGACAGAGGAGAAGTAAGAGATGCTGTTGCAACATGTCCCCAAAAGTGAGCTGGATATCTACCAGATCACGCTGAACACCCATGAAATCAGCCCGAGGAGCAAGATTTTTCACTTCTGGGTCTCCATGGGAGCAGAAGACAGCAGAGGAAGGTAAAGCAAAGTGGGAACATTCGAACTGATATCAGAGGATAAACAAAAGGGGGAGGGAGCCAGCAGAAGCGATCCAAGGACAGTAATACCCCAAAGGAAAGTGCCTGGTGGTTGGGGAGCAGCAATAACTTAGAGTCTGGTTAAAAACACTTAAAAAGAGCCAAAGGTTCTGAGGACCAAATAGTGGAAGGGGGTGTTCGCAGGCACCGGCCTGGACCCAGGCACCCTGGAAGAACACAACTCACCTCAAAGAGAGACTGGTGGGGGGGTCCAGTCCATGGTTCCTGAACCTACAGAGAGTGATTGCCACCCTCAATTTAAAAAAGGCGATCTTTTTTTAGTTTTGGTAGGTGGAAACAATTTAACTTCAAGAAAAAGTTGCCAAAATCGAAGAAGGCTATTGTACATTTACTTGTGAATATTTAATTGGTGCACAGAGAACCAACACAATTTCAAGCTGTTAATCACAGATTTCTAAATACATATAAGTTAATGGGTGTGTAAAATTATGCTTATCTTGTCTTAGATAAATGCCTAATTAAAAACCCTTTGAGGGGAAAAAAATCTTCACATCATTAAAGAAAAAAAATATGTGAAGCTGTATCTAAGTTTAGAGAAGAAAATTTAGATTTTTTTTCACAATTGAAAACTTTGCTGGATATTTCACATGTAGAGTTTTCAGACCAAATAAGAATTTTCAATGTTTAAAATAATGCTTATGTAGCATATGGGGTACTACAGCTCGTTCTTAGATTTTCCTTATTCAGATTTATATGTGAACCTGTGAAAGCATAAGGCAACTAAATACGTGTCTTCTACAGTGATTTGCCACATTCTCAGTAGAAATCATAAGCATGAGGCAAAGCTCAAGATACTGTGGCTTTTAGATTAATTAAAGTGAAATACTCAAAAGTACATCTATTCAAAGGTACACTACATGTTCAGATCTTAGCCAAGATGTATAAAGACAAACTTTACACAGGATCTAAATCTGACACTTTGTTTAGGTGGGCATAAAGTGAGGAAACCTACAATTACTTCTTGAATGGCATAGGCAAGAATAAAAAAAAAAATCTTGTGTATCCATTCTATATTTTATTAGAACCACAACTAGCTCAGGTTTTAATAATACAAAACTTCCAGTTCCATCAATGTTACTGAAGGTTTGTTAAACTTTCCTTATTAGAAATGTATTTACTCCACTTTAAAGCAACTTAAAGTACACAAATCTGGTTTTAAAATATATAAATTAGTGGTCGCCATTTATTTTGTAAAGAGAATTGCCCTATTCTGAAAGATTTACAACAGCTCTCAAATAATCCAATTTCCTTGATTATTGGATTTAAATGCTTTATATTTGGTAAAATTCAGTTACACACAATATTTAGGAAGACATTTATGGGAAAAACAAGTCGCCCATGCATTTATTGGGCTGTAAAAGTTATGAAGGACAATCGCATGTAGATGCTCCATTTTCTTCTGTAGGTATTTTTAAAGTGTATAAATTCATTGCACTTAATTTAAATAGTGGTCTACTACTAAACGACTACTGAAACACTAGAACAATCTCTAAAGAAACATTAAAAGTCAAATTACTTGGTGTACTGGCAATATCTTATTTCTTAACCTGAAGAGTAGTTACACGGGTGTTCACATACATGATAATTCATTGAACTGTTTAATATTTTGTGTACTTTTCTGTGTCCTTTATACTTATTAAAAAATTCAACTTACTAAGATTGTAATTGTGTAAATTTAAATTTGTAATTGTGAGACCTTTTCAGAGATTGTTCCTCAATTTTAACATATAGAAATAAGCCCTTCAAAAAATATAAGTAAAAAAGGTCCTGTTTTTATAGAATGGGTCAGGAATATTCATTTGGCTAAGTTATTTTCCACATAAACAAGAATTATAGCTTATGCCAAGAAAATGTACTCTAAAAGTTGGAAAGAAATTCAAGAATTCTTATATTTCTCTGTGGGCTGAATTTAGGTCAGTAAAAAGTGGGGAAGGTAAAAGAGGGAAAGAAGGAGGATGAGAAGTAATCTTAATTTTATGGGAAAAAAATTAAGGCAAATTTCCCACAATCATAATTTGAGTAAGGACAGAAAGATAGGTGGTAAAATTATTAAATAAAAAACTCAGAATTAGTGGCCTCTTATGTATTAGAATATTTTTGAATTGATGAAGTATACCTAGATACTTTATTGTTATGTGTGCCTTGCAATTCATAAAACATTTCCACTCACTTGAAAAATTATAAAAAAAATTATGTTTGATGTATTTTATTTTGCTGACCATTATGAGGTATTTTTTCTCTCTAAGAGCGAATGATTGCCATTTGAATTCAAAAAACTTGTTTAAACTCTAGTTGTTTTCCTGACCAACTGTGAGATCCTAATGTCTTTAAGCATTGAAAACTGGAATAGCAGCACCAAGGGTGCATGTGAAAGAACCTGATAAATATTAGCTCTTGAACAAATGTTATATGATTACATCTTTTTTAAAAGAGAGTGAGAAGATTTTTGGTGCTGGCTGAGGTGAAATAAGCCTGCTGCAACCTAACTTACCAGGTGATTACAACTAAAAACTATGGACAAAACATGAAAAACAAAGACATTAGGTCTCTAAAATGTAAATAACAACAGATATATTGGTCTGGGAAGTCAAAATCTGAAGACAGACAAGCAGTGATAAGTTTCCTTTTCTATTTTTTTTCTCCTTCTTAACTCCAGGCTTTGATCAGGAGACAAATCTATATCGAGGAATTGTATAGAGGGTACAAGCAGCTGAAATTTCAAAAGGAATCTCTCTTTCTGACCACCATACCAGGAACAGGGACCCCTTTAAATCACAGAGTAGAGGGAATACCCCATTTTCATCTTCTTTCTCTCCTACCCATCCTGAGGCCAGCACCAACTTCTGAAATCTTGTTGTTGCAACATAGGCAGAGGTATCTAAAACACTAGGAGATAGAGGGGTAGGGGGCGAGATGGCGGAGAAGTAGGAGATCCTGTTGCAACCTGTCCCCAAAAGTGAGCTGGATATCTACCAGAACACACTGAACACCTATTAAATCAGCCTGAGGAGCAAGATTTTTCACTTCTGGATCTCTATGGGAGCAGAAGACAGCAGTGGGGAGGTAAAGCAAAGTGGGAACACTCGAACTGATAACGGAGGATAAACAAAAGGGGGAGGGGGCCACCAGAAGTGATCCAAGAACAGTAATACCCCAAAGGAAAATGCCCAGTGGTTGGGGACCAGCATTAACTTAGAGTCTGGTTAAAAACACTTAAAAAGAACAAAAGGTCCTGAGGAGCAACTAGCGGAAGGGGGTGGTGGTGGGCCCAGGCCTGGGCCCACACTCCCAGGAAGGACAACACTTGCTTCAAAGACAGACTGGTTGGGGGGTCCAGTTCATGGTTCCTGAACCTGCAGCTTTCTTTCTTTCTTTTTTTTTTTTTTAACCTGCAGCATTCTGCTCCTTGCACAATTTTGTGGGTGGGGCACGTGCACTCCTGCAAGTGCCTTAGAGAGTCTGCTGTGATCCAGGAGCCTGCAGCTTTTCACTGTGTGCCCACTCTCTGGACAGAGTACAACCCACACTGAAAAGACATTCATAGTCTGTAGCAGGGTTTGGGAGCTCCCAGCCAGCCCCTGAGAGAATGAGGGGTGGGCAGCATAATATCGGGCAGGAATCTGAGCACACCCTACACATGACATGGAGCCCAGAGTCAGAGCCACTCAACAGTGGCTAGGGGCATGTACCACCTCTGACAGGCTGCAGTGGGAGCAGAATTTTGAGGAGAGGAGTGTGTGTTCTAGACCACCCAGAGGGGGCAGACTGAGGCTTCTCTGTGTCGCGGAGGTCTGGGTACATACAGGTAGATTCCTTGCTTGGACACTCCAAAAAGGTGAAAGAGCTACAAAAGGCCAAAGACCTTCAGAAAGCAAAAGACTCAGAAGCCAGTTTCCACAAAGCTCAGCCCATTGAGGAGGGGCAGGGTGACTCAACACATACAAGAATGACTTAAAAGCAACACAGCAGGCCCTTCCCACAGAAGACAAGTAAAAAAAAAAAAAGAAAAGAAAAGAAAAAGGACTATAACCACAGAGTCCCCATAAAATTTTAAAATTTTGAGTCCCCAACATCATGGGAAATCAATATATTATGCACCTGATAATACCGCCAAACCTGTATATTTCACAGAAAAAAGTGTTTTTTTCTTATTCTCTTTATATTTTTTTATTCACTCATTTTCACATTTCTTGTTTTTTTTTTCAATTTTATAATTTTTTTTAAAGATTTTACTTATTTGACAGAGAGAAACACAGCGAGAGAGGGAAAACAAGCAGAGGGAATGATAGCGGGAGAAGCAGTCTTCCCGCCAAGCAAGGAGCCCAATGAGGGGCTTAATCCCAGGACTCTGGGATCAAGACCTGAGCCGAAGGCAGACGCTTAACTACTGAGCCACCCAGGCACCCCTCAATTTTATAATTGTTTAAACTACTTAGCATTACAACTGGAGACTTAATACAACGATAGATTCAGGAAGACCTGAAATAACCTGCCTTGCCCACGAGGAGTTATAAACAGCCTCCCATCTTATCCTTCTGTCAGTGTTTCTATGGATTTGCTTTTGTTCTGGTATCATGTAAATCTCATTCCTAGGGTTCATTCTGACTAGGTTCTTTTATGTCTTCTCATTTACTTTTGTTGGTCTACATGTTTGTTCATGTTGGTTTACATACTTTAAATATTATTTTGGGGGCCCATTCTGGCTGAGATTTTTTCTTTTTCTCTTTCTCTCTATCTTTTTTATCCTTATTCTTTCATTTGGTGGCGAATTCCAATTTTTCCTAAACCATCCAGTGTGCACCCTGCTTGGATAGTGGGTGATATATCCAGCTATACATCCTCTCATCCACTTCTCATCAAAATGACTAGGAGGAGGAACAGCAAACAGAGGAAAAAAACAAAGACTGCACCCTCTCCCTCAAAACTATTAGAAATGGACATAAACAGTTTGACAGAAACGGAATTCAGGCTGACAATTATCCAGGCAACGGCTAGGATGGAGAAAAACATTACTGGCAACATATAATCTCTAAGGGCAAAAATGAGAACCAGTATAGCTGATGTAAGAAACGCTATCAGTGAGATCCAATCTAATCTAAATAGTCTAGCAGCTAGAGCTATGGAAACAGAAGATAGAATTAGTGATCTAGAGGATAAAATGGATGAGAAGAAAGATCAGGAAGAGAGATGGAGCAAACTGCTCAGGAATCATGAGAAGAGACTTAGGGAAATAAAGGATGCCATGAAACATTCCAACATCAAAATTATTGGAATCCCAGAGGGCGTAGAGAAAGACAGAAGACTAGAAGATATAGCTGACAAATTCTGAATGAAAACTTCCCAATCTGGGGAATGGAACAAGGGTTCGTGTCCTAGAGGCAGAAAGGACACCTGCCAAGATCAACGAGTCTAGAAAATCAGCAAGACACGTCATTGTAAAATGTGCAAATTATAATTTTAGACAAGAGGTCCTGATGGCAGCTAAGGGGAAAAGATTCCTTCCATATGGAAGAAGACCCATAAGAATAACATCAGAACTATCCACAGAAACCTGGCAAGTCAGAAAGGGCTGGAATGATATATTCAGGGAACTAAATAAGAAGAACATGCAGCCAAGAATACTTTATCCAGGAAGGCTGACATTCAAAATGGATGGAGAAATAAAGAGCTGACATTCAAAATGGATGGAGAAATAAAGACTTGCAAAGATTAAAAGAGTATGTCACCACCAAGCCAGCAATACAAGAAATATTAAAGGGTTTCATAAAGTAGAAAGAACCCATGAGTGACATAGAACAGAAACTTACAATTTATGGAAACAAGGACTACAAAGGCAACATAATGTCAATAAACACTTATCTTTCAATAATCACTCTCAACGTGAATGGCATAAACGCTCCCATAAAATGGCACAAGGTTGCAGAATGAATAAAACGGCAGGACACGTCCATATACTGTCTACAAGAGACACATTTAGAACGAAAGATACATTCAGATTGAAAGTGAAAGGATGGAGAACCATCTTTCATATCAATGGTCCTCAAAAGAAAGCTGGGAAAGAAATTCTCATATGAGATAAATTAGAATTTCAGCTAAAGACTGTAGTCATAGATACAGAAGGACACTACATCATTCTGAAAGGGTCTATCCTCCAAGAAGATCTAACAATTGTAAATATTTATGCCCCCAGTAGAGGAGCAGCCAACTACATAAGCCAACTGTTAATCAAAATAAAGAGTCATATTGATATGAATATATTAATAGTAGGAGATCTTAACACGCCACTCTCAGTAACAGATCATCTAAACAGAAAATCAATGAAGAAACAAGAGCTTTGAATGACACATTGGACCAGATATATACAGAACATTCCATCCTAAAACAACAGAATACTCTTTCTTCTTGAGCGCACATGGAACTTTCTCCAGAATAGATGACATAATGAGGCACAAACCAGGACTCGAGAGATACCAAAAGATTGAGATGATTACCTGCATTTTTTGAGCCCACAATGCTTTGAAACTGGAACTCAACCACAAGAAAAAGTTTGGAAGGAATTCAAACACTTGGAGGCTAAAGACCAACCTGCTCAAGAATGCTGGGATCAACGAGGAAATCAAAGATGAACTTAAACAATTCATGGAGAACAATGAGAATGAAGACACATTGATCAAAAACCTATGGGAAATGGCAAAACAGTCCCAAGGGGGAAATATATAGACATCCAAGTCTCACTCCAAAATATTGAAGAATCTCGAATACAGAACTCTCTTTACACATTAAAGAACTGGAAAAGCAACAACAAATTAAGCCAACCCCATGCACAAGAAGGGAAATAATTAAGATCAGAGCAGGGATCGATGAGTTAGAAACTAGAGAAACTCTAGAATGAATGAATGAATCCAGAAGTTGGTTTTTTGAAAGCATCAATAAGATTGATAAGCAACTGGCCAAAATAATCAAAAAGAAAAGACAGAGGACCCTAATTAACAAAATTATGAATGAAATGAGAGAGATGACGACTAATCCAAAGGAAATAGAAACAATCATCAGAAAGTATTATCAACAGTTATATGCCAATAAGGTAAACAACCCAGAAGTAATGGATGCATTCCCGGAAACCCATAATCTTCCAAGACTGAAACAGGAAGAAATGGACAACCTCAATAGACCAAGATGTAGTCATGATATTGAAGCAGTGATCAAAAACCTCCCAAAAAACAAGAGGCCAGGATCTGACAGATTCCGTGGAGAATTCTACCAAACATTCAAGGAAGAAATAATATGATTCTCCTAAAACTGTTCCAAAAAATAGAAACAGAAAAAAACACACAGACTCTTTCTATGAAGCCAGCATTACCCTGACCCCTAAACCAGGAAAATATCCCATCAAAAAGGAGAATTCCAGACTAATATCCCTGATGAATATGGATGCCAGGATTTTCAACAAGATCCTAGCTAATAGGATCCAATGGCACATTAAAAAATTATTCATCATAAAAAAAAAAAAATTATTCATCATGACCAGGTGGGATTTATCTCTGGGATGGAAGAGTGTTTCAACATTCACAAACTAATCAATGTGATAGAACAAATCAATAAGAGAAGAGAGAAGAACCACATGGTCCTCTCAATTGATGCAGAAAAAGTGTTTGACAAAATTCAACATCTGTTCCTGTTTAAAACTCTTCAAAGTATAGGGATAGAATGAACATTCCTCAACATTACTTAGATGTTATCTATAAAAAGCCTAAAGAAAATATCATTCTCAATGGGGAAAAGCTAATAGCGCTCCCTTTAAGATCAGGAACACGACAAGGATGCCCATTCTCACCACTCTTGTTCAACATAGTGCTAGAAGTCCTGGCAACAGGAATCAGACAACAACAAAAAAAGGCATTCAAATTGGCAATGAAGAAGTCAAACTCTCTTCACAGATGGTATGATAGTTTATATGGAAAACCCAAAAGACTCCATCCCAAACTACTAGAACTCATACAGCAATTCAGTAATGTGTCAGGATACAAAATCAATGCACAGAAATCAGTTGCTTTCCTATACACTAACAATGAAAATATGGAAACGGAAATTAGAGAATCGATTCCATTTACTGTAGCACCAAGAACCATAAGATACCTGGTAATAAACCTAACCAAAGAGGTAAAGGATCTGTACTCGAGGAACTACAGAACGCTTACGAAGGAATTGAAGAATACACAAAAAAGTGGAAAAGAATTCCATGCTTGTGGATCGGAAGAAATATCATTGTTAAAATGTCTATACTGCCCAGAGCAATCTATCCTTTCAATGACATCCTGATCAAAATTCCTCTGGTTTTCTTCAAAGGGCTGGAACAAACAATCCTAAAATTTGTGTGGAACCAAAAACGACCCCGAATTCCTAAGGAAATGCTGTAAAAGAAAAACAAAGCTGGGGAAATCACATTGCCTGATTTCAAGCTTTACTACAAAGTGGTGATCACCAAGACAGCATGGTACTGGCCCAAAAACAGACACATAGACCAGTGGAACAGAATAGAGAGCCCACATATGGACCAGCAACTCTTTGGTCAAATAATCTTTGACAAAACAGGAAAAAATACCCAGTGGATAAAAGACAGTCTTCAATAATGGTGCTGGGAAAATTGGACAGCTATATGTAGAAGAGTGAAACGTGACCATTCTCTTACACCACACACGAAGATAAACTCAAAATGGATAAAAGACCTCTGTGTGAGGCAAGAGTCAATCAAAATCCCAGAGAAGAACATAGGCAGTAACCTCTTCGACATCAGCCACAGAAACTTCTTTCAGGACATGTCTCCAAAGGCAAAGGTTACAAAAGCAAAAATGAACTTTTGGGACTTCATCAAGATTAAAAGCTTATGCACAGCAAAGGAAATGTCAACAAATCAAACAGGCAACCCACAGAATCAGAGAAGATATTTGCAAATGACACTACAGACCAAGGTCTGATATCTAAGTTTTATAAAGAACTCCTCAAACTCAACACTCAGAAAACCGATAATCACATCAAAAAATGGGCAGAAGACATGAACAGACTCTTCTCCAAAGAAGACATACAGATGGCTAAAAGACACTTAAAAAAAATGTCCATCATCTTTAGCCATCAGCGAGATTCAAATCGAAACCACACTGAGATGCCACCTTACCCAGTTAGAATGGCCAAAATCAACAGGACAGTAAACAACAAATGTTGGCGAGGGTGTGGAGAAAGGGGAACCCTCTTATATTGTTGGTTGAATTGCAAGTGGGTGCAGCCACTGTGGAAAACAGTGTGGAGATTCCTGAAGAAATTAAAAATAGAACTACCCTATGACCCTGTAATTGCACTCCTGGTTATTTACCCCAAAGAGGCAGATGCAGTACAAAGAAGGGGCACATATGCCCCAATGTTCATAGCAGCAATGGCCACAATCGCCAAACTGTGGAAAGAACCAAAACGCCCTTCAACAAATGAATGGATAAAGAAGATATGGTCCATATATACAATGGAATGTTATGCCTACATCAGAAAGGACGAACTTTCATATCAACATGGACGGGACTGGAAGAGATTATGTGGAGTGAAATAAGTCAAGCAGAGAGAGCCAATTATCTTAAGGTCTCACTCATGTGTGGAGCATAGGAAAAACATGGAGGACATGGTGAGAAGAAAGGGAATGGGGAAAGGGGGGAAATCAGAGGGGGCAATGAAACATGAGAGACTGTGGACTCTGAGCAACAAAGTGAAAATTTCCGTGGGGAAGGGTTGGGGGTTGGGCGATCATGGTGGTGGGTATGGAGGAGGGCACATATTGCATGGAGCACTGGGTGTGGTGCATGAGTAATTAATCTTGTAACACTGAAAAAATAAAATAAAGTTATTTGGGAATAAACAAACAAACAAATAATTAAATAAATAAATAGATATATAGAACAAAGGACGATCTAGACCAAAAACAAATATTGCAAAATTAGAATCCCTGATGTAAGGATAAAGCTTACTTGTCAATTATGATTAAAGGGAGGTAGAAATATTGATAGTATATGTGTTCTTCCATTTTTTACTGTCCATTTTGTTCTTATTCCAGAAAAAAGGCATGATACAGTGATGCATTGACTGTGCATTTGTAGTGATTAGCATTATCTTTAAAGCCTGCTGAAAACCCTAAATCGATGTAATTCACAGTGGCAAAATTTAGGATTCCATTCCTCATTTGCTACAATCTTACATTTTCATAATTTTTTTAGTAGGCTTCAGGCCCAGCATAGACCACAACAAGAGGTTTGAACTTTTGAACCTGAGATCAAGACCTGAATTAAGATAAAGGGTTCAACACCTAAGCAACTCGGCCACACAGGCACTCCTGATATTTTTACCAGTTTTAAAGAAACTTATTTCATTTAATGCATGGTTATTGCTATTGATATATATCTGTGGCTAAAAAAATTTAGCTTGGTTCTGTTAAGGGTATCCAACATAAATTTTCACTAGACTTTCTCAATAATATAATTATGGCACTTTTGAACATATAATTTTTTCATAGGATATCCACATGTAGTATGGATATTACAGTCAGCAATAATTTGTATAACAATTCATATTTTTTCAAATGCTTTGGAGTAATTCCTCACAGTAATTGCATGTGTCAAATCACTATTATCATACCCATTTCACAGATGATAAAATAGCAGGACAGAGAGGTGAACTTTCTTGTTAGTGTCACAGACTGATTTAAAGTGGGGTTTGGACTGAGAGATTTTTATTAACCTCAGCAAACATCATTCAGAAGAGAAGGAAAGATAAAGCATTGCCCAGACAAAAACTAAAGGAGTTAGTGACCACTATACCATCCCTACAAGAAATATTAAAAGGAAATCTTTGGAGTGCCTGAGTGGCTCAGTGGGTTAAAGCCTCTGCCTTCAGCTCAGGTCATGATCTCAGGGTCCTAGGATCAAGCCCCACATCAGGCTCTCTGCTCAGCAGGGAGTCGCTTCCCCCTTTCTCTCTGCCTGTCTCTCTGCCTACTTGTGATCTCTCTCTCTCTCTCTCTCTCTCTCTGTCAAATATATAAATAAATAAATAAATAAAATCTTAAAAAAAAAAAAAAAAAAAAAAGGAAATCTTTGAGTAGGAAAGAAAGACCAAAAGTGAAGAAGACCAGAAAGGAACAGAGAAAATATCCAGAAACAACAGCCTAGCACATAATACAATGGCACTAAACTCATATCTATCAATAATTACTCTAAATGTAAATGAACTAAAAG
Source organism: Procyon lotor (assembly GCA_028646535.1). Classification (NCBI taxonomy): domain Eukaryota; kingdom Metazoa; phylum Chordata; class Mammalia; order Carnivora; family Procyonidae; genus Procyon; species Procyon lotor. Next base: position 19,526,967 of record CM053612.1, read on the forward strand.
ATCCAGTCAAAGACCTATAATGTCAGAAAGGATTAAAAAGAAACAACAAGATCCATCTATATACTTCTTATAAAAGAATCATTTTAGACTTAAATACACTTGACCTGCAGTTTGAGCCTGAGGGGATAGAGAACAATTTATCATGCAAATGAGTGTCAAAAAAAAAAGCTGGAGTAGCAATACTTTTATCAGACAAATTAAATTTTGAACAAAACAATGTAACAAGAGATGAAGAAGGACACTATGTCATAAAAAAGGGGAATATACAACAAGAAATCTCATAATTGTAATTATTTATGCCCCCAAATTGGGACCACCCAAATATAGAAAACAGGAACAAACATAAAGGAGCTCATTGATAATACAATAATACTAGGAGAACCTAACACCCCACATACATCTATAGACAGATCCCCTAACTAAAAAATCAACAAGCAAACAATGGCTTTGAATGATATACTACACCAGATGAACTTAACAGATGTATTCAAAACATTGTATCCTAAAGAAGCAAAATACACATTCTTTTCAGTGCATATGGAGCATATTCCAGAATAGGTCACATACCAGGTCACAAGTCACGCCTCAAAAATTACACAAAGACTAAGATCATGCCATGCATATTTTCAGACCATAACACTATGAAAGTCAACCACAAGAAAAAACAGAAAGACCACAAATACAAGGAGGTTAAAGAACATCCTACTAAAGAATGAATGTGCCAAGTGGGAAATTAAAGAAGAAATTTTTAAAAATACATGGAAACAAAATAAAATGAAACCATAATGGTCCAAAACCTTTGGGATGCAGTAAAAGGGTTCACAACAAGGAAGTATATAGTAATATAGGCCTACCTCAAGAAGCAAGAAAAATATCAAATAAACAACCCGACTCTACACTTAAAGGAGCTAGAAAAACAACAAAGACGAAACATAAAAATAGAAAAAGAAGGGAAATAATAAAGATTAGAACAGAAATAAATGATACAGAAACAAAGAAACAAAAACAACAACAAACCCTAGAACACATCAATGAAACCACAAGCTGGTTGTTTGAAAAAATTAATCGACTTGATAAACCACTTAATAGAATTACCAAAAAGCAAAGAGAAAAGACTCAAATAATTAAAACCACAAGAAAGCAAGGAGAAATAATAACCAACACCGCAGAAATGTACTTACAAGAGAATATTATGAAAAATTATATACAACAAATTGGACAACCTGGAAGAAATGAATAAATTCCAAGAAGATATAAACTACCAAAGCTGAAACAGGAAAGAAGAAAAAATGAACAGACTGATTTTAAAATCTTTAAAAAAATTGAATCAATAATCAAAAATCTCCCAACAAACAAATGTCCAGGGTCAGATGGCTTCTGAGGAGAATTCTACCAGACATTTAAAGAAGAGTTAATACATATTATTCTCAAATTATTCCCAAAAATAGAAAAGGAAGGAAAACTTCCAAACTCATTCTACAAGCTCAGTATTTTCCTAGTTCCAAAACCAGACAAGGCTCCAATAAAAAAGAAAATTGCAGGGCAATATGCTTGATGAAACTGGAAGCAAATATTCTCAATAAAATACTGCAAATCGAACCCAACAGAATATTAAAATAATCATTCAACAAAATCAGGTTGGATGGTTCAATATTCACAAATCATGTGAGATAGCACATTAATAAAAGATAGCCATTTGATCTTCTCAACAGATGCAGAATAAAACATTTGACAAGTACAGCATCCACTCTTGATAAAAAACTTCAACAAACTGGGGGTAGAGAAGAAATACTTAAACATCAGAAAGACCCACAGCTAATATCATCTTCAGTGGAAAAAACGTGAGAGCTTTTAGTTTATGTTCAGGAATAAAACATGAATATCCACTCTCACCATTTTTATTTTACATAGTATTAGAATTGTTAGCCTTAACAATCAGAACAAAAATAAATAAATAAAAGGCATCTAAAGCAGTAAGGAAGAAGTAAAACTTTCACTATTTTCAGGCCACATGATACTCTATGTACAAAATCCAAAAGACTCCACAAAAAAAAAATAAATGCTAGAACTGATACATGAATTCAGTAAAGTCTCAGGATACAGGATACAAAATCATTGTTTATAAATCCATTGAATTTCTATACACCAATAATGAAGCAGCAGAAAGAGAAATCAAGGAAACCATTTACAATTACACACACAAGAAAATAAGATACCTAGGAATAAACCTAACCAAAGAGGTAAAAGTTTTGTACTCTGAAAACTATAAAACATTTATGAAAGAAAATTAAGATGGCACACAGAAATGGAAAAAGACTCCATGCTCATGGATAGGAAGAAAATATTTTGTTAAAATTTCTATACTACCCAAAGCACTCTACATATTTATTGCAATGTCTATCAAAATACAACCAGCATTTTTCATAGAGCTGGAACAAATGATCTTAAAATTTGTATGGAACCACAAAAGACCCTGAATAGCCAAAGCAATCTTGAAAAAGAAAACCAAAGCTGGAGGCATCACAATCCCAGACTTCAAATTATATGACAAAGCTGTAGTAATCAAGATAGTCTGGTACTGGCACAAACAGATGCATAGATCAACAGAACAGAACAGAAAGCTGGAAATGGATTCACAACTATATGGTAAACTAATCTTTTTTTTTTTTTCTTTTTTCCCCACTGCTCAGAGAATAAATTCAGATACCTTTTATTTTTTTTCTCCCAAATATGTTTCTTTTTTCAATGTTACAAGATTAATTACTCATGCACCACACCCAGTGCTCCATGCAATACATGCCCTCCGCAATACCCACCACCAGGTTAGCACAACCCCCAAACCTCTTCCAAAACCCTCAGTTTGGTGCTCAGAGTCCACAGTCTCTCATGGTTCATCTCCCCCTCTGATTTAGCCCCATTCCCCTTTCCCTTCCTTCTCACAATGCCCTCCATGTTTTTCGTTATGCTCCACACGTATGTGAGACCATAAGATAATTGGCTCTCTCCACTTATTTCATTCCACATAATCTCTTCCAGTCCTGTCCATGTTGATAAAAAAGTTTGGATATTCGTCCTTTCTAATGGAGGCATAATATACATAATATTCCATTATATATATAGATATATAGCTCAGGTCATGATCTCAGGGTCCTGGGATTGAGCCCCGCATCAGGCTCTTTGCTCAGCAGGGAGCCTGCTTCCTCCCCGCCTGCCTCCCTCTCTGCCTACTTGTGATCTCTCTCCTCTCTGTAGAATAAATAATTAAAATCTTAAAAAAAAAAAAAACAGGTGTTGATGAGAATGGGGAGAAAGGAGAATCCTCTTACACTGTTGGTGGGAATGCAAACTGGTGTAGCTATTGTGGAAAATAGTATGGAGGTCCTCAAAAAAATTAAAAATGGAACTAACCTGTGATCTAGCAATTGCACTACTAGGTATTTACCCAAAGGATACAAAAATACTAATTCAAAGGGATATATGCACCCTAATGTTTATAGCAACATTATCAACAATAGTCAAACTACGTAATGAGCCCAAATGTCCATTAAGTGATGAATGGATAAAGAATAAAGAAGAGGTGGTATATATATATACATATATATATATGTATATACACATATGCGATGGACTATTACTTATCCAGCAAAACAATAAAATCTTTCCATTTGGAACAACATGGATGGAGTTAGGGAGTATTATACTAAGCAAAATAAGTCAGGCAAAGAAAGACAAACAGTGTATGATTTCAATCATATGTGGAATTAAAAAAAAACAAACAGATGAACATGGGGGGAGGAGGAAAGAGAGGCAAACCAAAAAACAGACTCTATAAAGAACAAACTGAGAGTTGCAGGAGAAGAGGTGGTCAGGGAACAGGTTAAATGTATGATAGGTATTAAGGAAGGCTCTTTTGATGATCACTGGGTGTTGTAGTTAAGTGATAAATCACTGGGATCTACTCCTGAAACTAATTTTACACTCTATGTTAACTAATTGGAATTTAAATAAAAATTTGAGAAAAAATGGAAATAAAAAATAAATATCGGTAAACAATTTGAGCCTGTCAGGAACGCTGACTATTTTAGGCCATAAGTTAGCCTTTTATTAAAGGAGATTTTTCAAAAAAACAAAAGTCTGAGACGTCTTATTGTCTGTGGAGGGGAAAGGATCCAGAATTTTCTTTACTATTTTAAATTTTATCATTTGAAATATGTAACTTCAGCTTGAATTACCTTAATGTAGAAGAGTAATGAAATGGTAAATACAGTGTTCAGTTGCACTGTTTTTACACTGAAGGAGATTTGAATGTAGTAAGAATTAGAAATATGAAAAAAAAGGTACAATTTATGAATGTGAAAAAGTATTTAGATGCATGTATCATATTAAAGATAAACACCAGGGTTTGAAGGGTTATATATAAGAGTACCTGGCTGTCTCAGTCAGTGAAGTATGTGACTGTTGATCTCAGGGTCATGAGTTCAATCCCCATGTTGGGTGTAGAGATTACTTAAAAATAAAATTTTATAATGCATCTGCTTCTTTGGGGTAAATACCCAGTAGTGCGATGGCATGGTCAAAGGGTAGCTCTATTTTTCATTTCTTCAGGAATCTGCACACTGTTTTCCAAAGTGGCTACACCAGCTTGCAATCCCACCAATAGTGTAAGAGGGTTCCCCTTTCCCCACACCCTCTCCAAAATTTGTTGTTTATTGTCCTGTTGATTTTGGACATTCTAACTGGTGTAAGGTGCTATGTCAGTGTGGTTTTGATTTGAAATTCCCTGATGGATAAAGATGATGAACATTTTTTCATGTGTCTGTTAGCCAGTTGTATGTCTTCTTTGGAGAAGAGTCTGTTCATGTCTTCTGGCCATTTTTTGATGTGATTATCAGTTTGTGAGTGTTGAGTTGGAAGAATTCTTTATAGATCTTAATCAGACCTTTGTCTGTAGTGTCATTTGCAAATATCTTCTCCTATTCTGTGGGTTGCCTGTTTGTTTTGTTGACAGTTTCCTTTGCTGTGCAGAAGATTTTTATCTTGATGAAGTCCCAAAAGTTCATTTTCGCTTTTGTTTCCTTTGTCTTTGGAGACATGTCCTGAAAGAAGTTTCTGTGGCTGATGATGAAGAGATTACTCCCTTGTTCTTCTCTAGGGTTTTGATTGACTCCTGCCTCACAAAGAGGCCTTTTATCCATTTTGAGTTTATCTTTGTGTATGGTGTAAGAGAATGGTCAAGTTTCATTCTTCTACATAGAGCTGTCCAATTTTCCCAGCACCATTATTGAAGAGACTTTTTTCCACTGGATATTTTTTCCTGTTTTGTCAAGGATTATTTGACCATAGAGTTGCTGGTCCATATCTGGGCTCTCTATTCTGTTCCACTGGTCTATGTGTCTGTTTTTGTGCCAGTACCATGCTGTCTTGGTGATCACCGCTTTGGAGTAAAACTTGAAATCTGGCAATGTGATGCCCCCAGCTTTGTTTTTCTTTTTCAGCATTTCCTTAGGAA
>CM053612.1:19540839-19571564 GCA_028646535.1 Procyon lotor
TCCAGTAGTTGTTTGTCTCTCTTTTTCTCAGCTTCTTTATTCTCCATCATTTGGTCTTCTATATTGCTTATTCTTTCTTCAGACTCATTTATTCTAGCAGTGAGAGACTCCCTTTTTAATTGTACCTTGTTAATAGCTTTTTTCACTTCAACTTGGTTAGATTTTATTTCTTTTATTTCTCCAGAGAGGGATTTTATTTCTCCAGAAAGGGATTCTCTAATATCTTCTATGCTTTTTTTGAGCCCAGCTAGCATCTTGATGATTGTCATTTTGAACTCTATTGCTGACATATTACTAATGTTTGAATTGACTATGTCTCTAGCCATTGGTACTGTCTCTTCTTTTTTTGGGGGGGGGGTGAGTTTTTCCACTTCATCATTTTATCAAGGTAAGAGTAGATGAGTGTGAGAGAAAGATACTCTGGAGTTCTGCAGTTTTCACTGATTGATTAACTAGGTCTTGGCTGGATATTCTTGCTGATCTTCTGGGGGGGGGGGCATTGCCATGGTTCTCAAATGTCTTTGCCGGAGGTGGAATTGCACCACCTTTGCCAGGGGATGGGCCAAGCACTTTGCTCATGTTCACTCTCGGGAGTGTCTGTTCCCTAATCACTTTCCGTACTGCCCTGGAGGCTGGGAATGAAAATGGTGGCCTCCCAGTCTCTGGCCCAGAGGAACCGAGTGCTCCAATTCCAACTTTTGTGTCAACATGGATGGGATTGTGAGTGATTATGCTGATTGAAATAAGTGAAGCGGAGAGAGCCAATTATCTTATTGTCTCCTTTAGGTGCTGAACATAAAGAAAAACATGATGGGCATTGTGAGAAAGAAGGGAAGGGGAATGGAGGTGGGTATTGAAGAGGGAAGGTATTGCATGGAGCACTGGGTGTGGTGTGTGAACAATTAATCTTGTAACACTGAAAAAATAAAATAAACATATTTGGGCGAAAAAAAAAAAAAAAAGCTTCTGCACGGCAAAGGAAAGAGTGGACAAAACAAAGAAGCAACCCATGGAATAGAAGACATTTCTAAATGACACTGGAGACAAAGGGCTGATATCCAAAGTCTATAATGATCTTCTCAAACTCAACACGCAAAAAACAATAATCAAATCAATAAATGGTCAGAAGACATGGGCAGACACTTCTCCAAAGAAGACATCCCAATGACACATGAAAAAAATATTCATTATCCTTAACCATCAGGGAAATTCAAATCAAAACCACATTGAAATACTACCTTACATTAGTTAGAATGGCAAAAATTGACAAGGCAAGAAACAACAAATGTTTGAGAGGCTGTGGAGAAAGGGAACCCTTTTACACTATTGGTGGCAATGCAAGTTGGTACAGCCACTTTGGGAAAGAGTGTGGAGGTCACTCAAAAAATTAAAAATATAGGTATCCTATGACCCTGCAATTGCACTACTGCATATTTACCCCAAAGATACAGATGTAGTGAAAGAAGGGTAATATGCACCCCAATGTTCATAGCAGCAATGTCCACAATAGCCAAACTTAAAAGAACTGTGATGCCCTTCAATAGATGAATGGATAAAGAAGATATGGTCCATATGTACCATTGAATATTATTCAGCCATCAGAAAGGATGAACCCAACTTTTGCAACATCATGGATGGGACTGGAGGAGATTATGCTAGGTGAAATAAGTGAAAAAGAGATTATTATCGTATGGTTTCACTTACTTGGGTAACATAAGGAATAGCATGGAGGACATTAGAAGAAGGAAGGGGAAAATGAAGGTTGGGGAAATCAGAAAGAGAGAGAAATCATTAGAGACTATAAAATCCAGGAAACAAACTGAGGGTTTCAGTGGGGTGTAGGGGTGGGGAAATGGTTACCCTGTGATGGGTATGAAGGAGCCTGGAGCACCGGGTGTTATACGCAAACAATAAATTATGGAACACTACATCAAAAACTATGATGTACTGTCTGGTGACTAACATAACATAATTAAAATAAATTAATTAATTAAAATAAAATAAAACTGATTATTTGTTTTCTGGATGTTGAGTTTGAAAAGTCCTTTAGAGGCTTTGGGTATTATATCATTCTCTATGATGAAAAACTGACAAATGAAAAACCAGTTATCAGGTGTGTCATTTGCAAATATCTTCAATTCCAGTGGTTGCTTATTATTTTATTGATGATTCCTTTCATTGTCCAGAGGCTTTTTATCTTGAAGAAGTCCCAATAGTTCATTTTTGCTTTAGTTTCCCTTGCCTCAGGAGACATATCTAGTAAGAAATTGCCATGGTCAATGTCAAAGTGGTTGCTGCCTGTTTTCTCTAATTTTGAGAGTTTCCTGCCTCACATTTATGTTTTTCATACCTTTGGAACTTGATTTTGTGTATGGTGTAAGAAAGTAGTCCATTTTCATTTTTTGAACGTACTGGTTTAGTTTTTCCAACACCATTTGTGGAGGAAACTGTCTTTTATCAATTGGGTATTTTTTCCTGCTTTGATAAAGATTATTTGATCATATAGCTGTGAGTCCTTTTCTGAGTTTTCTATTCTGTTCCATTGAATAATGTGTCTGCTTCTGTGTTACTACCTTATTGTCATGATAACTACAGCTTTGTACTATAGCTTGAAGTCTGCAATTGTGATGCCTCTAGCTTTGTTTTTCTTTTTCAAAATTGCTGTGGCTATCTGGGATCTCTCTTGGTTCTATACAAATTTTAGGAATGATTATTGTAGCTTTGTGAAAAATACTGGTAGTATTTCAATAAGAATTGCATTAAGTGAGTAGATTGCTTTGGGTAGTTTAGACATTTTTTTTAATTGTTCTTCCAATCCATGGGCATGGAATGTTTTTTCCATTCCTTTGTGTCATCTTCAATTTCTTTCATCAGTTTTCTATAATTCTGAGAGTACAGATCTTTTACCTCTTTGGTTAGGTTTATTTCTAGGTATCTTATGGTGTTTGGTGCAACTGTAAATGGGATTGACTTCTTGATTTCTCTTTCTCTTGCTTCATTATTGGAGTAGGGAGGCAAAAGACTTCTGTAGATTGATTTTGTGTCCTGAGACTTTACTGAATTCCTATATTGGTTCTAGCAGTGTCTCTCTGTGTGTGTATGTGTGTGTGTGTGTGTGTGTGTGTGTGTGTGTGTGTGTGTGTGGTCTTTGGGTTTTCTGTACATAGTATCATGCAAATAGTGAAAGTTTTACTATATCTTTGCCTGTTTGGATGCCTTTTATTTCTGTACATTGATTTTATATCCTTTGACTTTGCTGAATTCATGTATAAGTTCTAGCATTTTTTTGTTGTTGTTGAATCTTCTGGGTTTTCCACATAAACTATCTTGTCATTTACAAATAATGAAAATTTGACTTCCACCTTGGTTCTTTGGATGTATTTTATTTCTTTTTGCTATCTGACTGCTGACCCTAGGACTTCCAGTACTATGTCAAATAACAAAAGTAAGGGTGGACATCCCTTTCTTGCTCCTGACCTCAGAGGAAAACCTCTCAGTTTATCATCATAGAGAATGATATTAGCTGTAGATCTTTACTATATGGCCTTTATGTTTTTGAGGTATTCCTTCTATCTCACGTTTGTTGAAGTTTCCTTAAAAGAATAGATTCTGTATTTTGTCAAATGCTTTTTCTACCTCTATTGAGATGATCATATGGTTCTTATCCTTTGTTTTATTGATGTGGTGTATGACATTGATAGCTTTGTGAATATCATATTACCCTTGCAGCTGAAGAATAAATACCACCTGATCTTGGTGAATGACTCCTCTAATGTACTGTTGGATTTGATTAGCTAGTATCTTGTTGAGAAATTCTGCATCCATGTTCATCAGGGATATTGGTCCACAATTCTCCTTTGTTGTGGGGTCTTTGTGTGGTTGTAGAATCAAGGTAATGGCCTTATAGAATGAGTATGGAAGTTTTCCTTCCATTTCATTTTTTGGAACAATTTGAGAAAAATAAATATTAACTCTTAGTTAAATGTTTGGTAGAAGTCCCCTGAGAAACCATTTGTTTTTCCCTTGGGACATTTGTTGGGAAATTTTTTTTTATTATTGATTCAATTTCTTTACTGGCTACAGGTCTTTTCAAATTTCCTATTTCTCCCAGTTTTGGCTTAGGTAGTTTATGTGTTTCTTGGAATTTATCCATTTCTTCCAGATTGCCAATTTGTGGCACATAACTTTTCATAACATTCTCTCACAATTTTTTTTGTATTTCCATGATGCTGGTTGTGATCTCTCTACTTTCTTCTCTCTCTCTCTCTCTCTCTCTCTCTCTCTCTCTCTCTCTCAGGATTTTTTTATATTTTTTCCCAAATATGTTTATTTTATTTTTTCAGAGTTACAAGATTAATTGTTCATGCACCACACCCAGTGCTCCATGCAATACGTGCCCTCCTCAATACCCACTACCAGGCTTGCCCAACCCCCCACTCCCTCCTCTCCAAAACCCTCAGTTTGTTGCTCAGAGTCCACAGTCTCTCATGTTTCATTTTCTCCTCTGATTTCCCCCATTTCCCTTCCCTTGCTTCTCACAATGCCCTCCATGTTTTTCTTTATGCTCATCATGTAAGTGAGACCATAAGATAATTGGCTCTCTCCACTTGATTTATTTCACTCAGCATAATCTCTTCCAGTCCCGTCCATGATACAAAAGTTGGATATTCGTCCTTTCTAATGGAGGCATAATATAACAAATGTTAGAGAGAGTGTGGAGAAAGGGAACCCTCTTACACTGCTGGTGGGATTGCAAGCTACTGCAGCCACTTTGGAAAACAGTGTGGAGATTCCTCAAGAAATTAAAAATAGAGCTACCCTATGACCCTGCCATCGCACTACTGGGTATTTACCCCAAAGAAGCAGATGCATTACAAAGAAGGGGCCACATGTACCCCAATGTTCATAGCAGCAATGGCCACAATCACCAAACTGTGGAAAGAACCAAAATGCCCTTCAACAGATGAATGGATAAAGAAGATATGGTCCATATATACAATGGAATATTATGCTTCCATTAGAAAGGACGAATATCCAACTTTTGTATCAACATGGATGGGACTGATCTCTCTACTTTCACTTGTGATTATATATATTTGGGTCTCTTCTCTTTTCATTTTGGTAAGTATGACTAGAAGTTTATCAATTTTATAAATTCTTTCAAAGAATCAGCTCTTAGTTTCACCAATCTGTTCTACTGGGTTTTTGTTTATTTTTATATAATTTATTTGTGCTCCAATCATTATTATTTCCTTCTTCTTCTGCCTTTAGGCTTCATTTGTTCTCTTTTTAGCTTCTTTATGTGTAAGATTAAGTTGTTTACTTGAGGTTTTCCTTGCTTTTTGAGGTAAACTTTTTTGTTATATAATTCCCTCTTATGACTGCGTTTGCAGCATCACAAAGGTTTTGGACAATTTTGTTTTCATTTTAATTTTTTCCATGTATTTTTTTTAATTTCTTCTTTACTTAGAAGGCAGACCCATAATGCTAGGAGATTTCTCAACAGAAACATGTCAAGACAGAAGGGAGTAGCATGATATATTCCAAAGTCCTGAATGGGAAAAATCTGCAACCAGGAATACTCTATCCAGCAAGGTTATCATTCAAAATAGAAAGAGAGATAAAAAATGTCCCAGACAAACAAAAACTAAAATAGTTCATGGCCACCAAACCACCCCTGCAAGAAATATTAGAAGAGACTCTTTTAATGGAAACACCAAAAACAAGAAAGATAAGAAAGGAACAAATAAAAATCTCTAGAAACAAAAACTTAACAGGATATAAAATGGCACTAAATTCATATCTATCAATAATTACTCTGGGAGCACCAGGGTGGCTAGTGGGTTAAAGTCTCTGCCTTTGGCTCAGGTCATATCTCAGGGTCTTGGGATTGAGCCCCACATCGGGCTTTCTGCTCGGTGGGGAGCCTGCTTCCCCCCCTCTCTCTGCCTACTTGTGATCTCTCTCTTTGTCAAATAAAGAAAATATTTAAAAAAATAATTACTCTGAATGTAAAAATAGTCTAAAATATTTTAATCAAGACATAGGGTGCCAGAATGGATAAAAATCAAGACCTATCTATATACGGCATACAAAAGACTCATTTTAGACCTAAAGACATCTGAAGATTGAATGTGAGGGGATAGAAGAAGTAGTAGGGGTATCTTACATTTGCTTCATTCCTCAAACACAGCTAGATAAATATCAAATCATTTGAATACCCACAAATCGATCTGAAGACTGAGAGAAAAAACTTCACACCTAGAGGGAGAAAAATGGCCACATTATGAGAAATAGGAGCTGCAGAGAGTTGATTTAAGGGAGAAAAGAACTGTAGGTAGTGCTGTGGAGGTGGTGTTGTGCCAGGCCTCCTGGCAGACTTAGTGTTGCTCCTGTAGGGAAGGTGAGCAGAAGACCCAGGAGCAGACAGCATGGTTTGAGGATCTCCTGGGTCACAATGGAAGAAACAGCTTCCCTTCTTGCAGTACTTTTGGGATAGGTGGCAAGTATCTCGGGGGGAGGGGTTATGGTGGTCATCATTGAATGATCTCATTAATTGGCATAGCAGCAGAGGGACTTGTTGAGGCAGCTAACCAGAAAACCAGCTTTTTACTCTGCTTTATCATAAAATATCAGCTCCTGCGTGGTCATGCAACTGCTCTTCTGGGACAAACTAGAACAAGCCACAGTGCAGGGACACCCTCTCCCTGAGGATCAGCATAGGTCCCTCTCATGCTGGGTTCCTAAAATTTAGAGTTTTTGAAACCCACTTGTGCACCTGACATAAAACAAGGGTACTTTGCTTCTAGACACAGACAGGAAGAAAGCAAGGTTCTGACAGTAGTCTGGGACACAGAGTGGAGATTCTACACTCTTCTGTGAGGATTTCCTGAATAGTGGTGGGTACGAACTCCCCTCCCCCAGGATGAGAGAGTGAGGTGATGCCATTTTCCTCCCACACACATCAGCTCAGACAGACTTCAGAAAACAACACAAGTCCCTCAAGTGGAGGTTTAAGCCACTTGCAACAACCTCCATGTCACTGTGCATTGCAGGTGCATCTCTACTAGGATAAGTTGGACTGAAAACAAACACTGCAGACCCCTCCCCCAGAACACCAGCAAAAATCCCTGAATGTACTAAGTCTACTGATCATACAGTGGTATAAGTCTTCAGCTCTAGTGGAAATAGGAATAAGACCAGAATTATTTTAACAAGCACATCAAAACACACCTAGTTAAAACACCACACACTGACCCAGGTTTGCAGAACTTTCCACAGAAATTTGGTAGGCCAGAAGAGAGTCATTGTATATTCAGTATGCTAAAGGGGAAAAATATGCAGCCAAGAATACTTTATCCAGCAGGGCTGTCATTCAGAATAGAAAAGGGATAAACGCTTTCCTGGACAAACAAAACTAAAAGAGTTTGTGACCACTAAGCCACTCTTGCAAGAAATATTAAAGGGGACACTTTGAATGGGAATGCCCAAAAGCAACAAGGAATATACAAGAACAGAGAAAATCTTCAGAAACAATGAGGTAACAGAAAATAAAATTTCACTATTTTGGTATCAATAATCACTCTGAATGTAAATAGACTCAGTGCTCTAGTCAAAAGATAAAGGGTATCAGAATGGACAAAATAAAAAAAAAATCTGTATGCTGCCTATGTGAGAATCATTTTAGACCTAAAGACACTGGCAGATGGAATGTGAGGGGATGGGTATCATCTATCATGTGATTAGACATCAACAGAAAGCCAGAATAGCCAAACTTATATCAGATGAACTAGAATTTAAAACAAAGTCTGTAACAAGAGATTAAGAAGGATACTACACCAATAATAATGGGGTCTACCCAACAAGAAGATCTAACAACTGTAAATATTTATATCTTCAAATTGGGAGCACTCAAATATAGAAAACAATTAATAACAAGTATAAAGAAACTCATTAAGAGTAATAGAACAATAGTAGGGGACTTTATCTTCCCCGACTGACAGCAATGGACAGATCACCAAAACAAAAAATCAACTAGGAAACAATGTCTTTGAATGACCCCTTGGACCAGATGGACATAACATATATTTAGAACATGTCATCCTAGACATTATCCAGAATAGAGCACATATTGGGTTACAAATCAGGCCTCAAGAAATACAGAAAGAGACCATACCATGCATATACTCAGACCACAATGCTATGAAACTTGAACACAACACAAACACAGAAAACATTGGAATGACCACAAATACAGGGTAGTTAAAAAAATATGTTACTAAGGAATGCATGGGTTAACCAGAAAACTAAGGAAAAAATAAAAATACATGGTAGAAAGGAAAATGAAAACATGACAGTCCTGAATCTTTGAGACACAGGAAAATCAGTCATAAGAGGGAAGTATATAGCAAAACAAGCCTACCTAAAGAAGCAAGACATTTTCAAATACACAACCTAACCTTAAAACTAAAAGACCTAGAAAGGAATCAGCAAATAAAGCCTAAAACCAGCAAAGGACAGGGAATAATAGAGATTAGAGCACAAATCAGCAATATAGAAACAAAGAATAGTAGAGCAGATCAACAAAACTAATAGCTAGTTCATTGAAAGAAATAACAAAACTGATAAACCCATAGATAAACTGATCAAAAAGAAAAGACAAAGGACCCAAATAAACAGAAACATGAATGAAAGAGAAGAGATCACAACAAACACCACAGATATGCAAGCAACTATAAGAAAACATTATGAAAAATTACATACTGACAAATTAGCATCTGGAAGAAATGGATAAATTCACAGAAACATATAAACAACCAAAGCTGAAACAGGAAGAAATAGAGAACTGGAACAGATTCATAACAAGTACAGAAATTGAATCAATAATAAAAAACCTCCCAACAAACAAAAGTTTAGGGCCAGATGGCTTCCCAGGGGGATTCTACTAGACATTTAAAGAGTTAATATCTATTTTTCTCATGCTGTTTCAAAAATATAAATGGAAAGAAAATTCCCAAACTCTTTCTATGACACAAGCATTACCTTGATTCCAAAACCAGACAAAGACACCATTAAAAAAGAGTACAGGCCAATGTCCGTGATCAACATGGGTGCAAAAACTCTCAGTAAAAAAAAAATAAATAATTACTAAAATATTAGCAAACTGCATCCAACAGCGTGTTAAAAAGAATCATTCACCTCTTATTTCTTTTTGTTGTCTAATTGCTGTCGCTAGGACTTTTAGCACTAGGTTGAACAAGAGTGGTGAGAGTGGGCATCCTTGTCATGTTCCTAATCTCAAAGGGGAGGCTGTCAACATTTTCCCATTGAGAATGATATTTGCTGTGGACTTTTCATAGATAGACTTGATGATGTTGAGGAATGTTCCTTCTATCCCTATACTTTGAAGAGTTTTAATCAGGAACAGATGCTGAATTTTGTCAAACACTTTTTCTGCATCAACTGAGAGGACCATGTGGTTCTTCTCTCTTCTCTAATTGATTTGTTCTATCACATTGATTTGTGAATGTTGAACCACCATTACATCCCAGGGATTAAAACCGACCTGGTCATGATGAATAATCTTTTGAATGTGCTGTTGGATCCTATTAGCTAGGGTATTGTTGAGAATCTTGGTATCCATATTCATCAGGGATATTGGTCTGAAAATCTCCTTTTTGGTAGGGTCTTTGCCTGGTTTGGGGATCGGGGTAATTCTGGCTTCATAGAAAGAGTCTGCACGTTTTCCTTCTGTTTCTATTTTTTGGAACAGTTTCAAGAGAATAGGTATTATTTCTTCCTTGAATGTTTGGTAGAATTCCCCAGGGAATCTGTCAGGTCCTGGACTCTTGCTTTTTGGGAGGCTTTTGATCACTGCTTCAATCTCATTATGAGATAATGGTCTATTCAGGTTGTCCATTTCTTCTTGTTTCGGTCTTGGAAGATTATGGGTTTCCAGGAATGCATCCATTTCTTCTAGGTTGTTTAACATATTGGCATATAGCTAATAATAATTTGATAATAATTTTTAATGATTGTTTCTATTTCCTTGGGATTAGTCATGATCTCTCTCCTTTCATTCATAATTTTGTTAACTTGGGTCCTCTCTCTTTTCTTTTGGATGAGTTTGGCCAGTGGCTTATCAATCTTTTTGATTCTTTCAAAAAACTAACTTCTGGATTCATTGGTGCATTCTACTGTTTCTCTAGTTTCTAACTCGTTGATAAACTCTTAGCAAGACTAATCAAAAAAAGAAAGGAACCAAATAAATAAAATCACAAATAAAGAAGAAGAAATAACTACCACTACCATAGAAATAGAAACAATTATAAGATAATATTATGAAAGTATATATGCGAACAAGTTGCACAACCCGGAAGAAAGGGATAAATTCCCAGAAACATATAATTTACAAAAACTGAAAGAGGAAGAAATGGAAAACTTGAACAGGCCAATAACCAAAATTGAGCCAGTAATCAAAAGTTTCCCAACAAACAAAAGTCCAGCATCAAGTAATTTTTCCCAGGTGATTTTTACTAAACATTTCAAGAAGAGTAAATAACCATTCTTCTTAAACTATTCCAAAATATATATAAAAAGAAAGGATTTCCAAATTCATTCTACGAGGCCAGCATTACCCCATACCAATATTAACAAAGATTCCACTAAAAAAGGGAACTACACTACTGGGTATTTACCCCAAAGAAGCAGATGCAGTAAAAAGAAAGGCCACGTGTACCCCAATGTTCATAGCAGCAATGGCCACAATCACCAAACTGTGGAAAGAACCAAAACGCCCTTCAACAGATGAATGGATAAGGAAGATATGGTACGTATATACAATGGAATATTATGCCTCCATCAGAAAGGACAAATATCCAATTTTGGTATCAACATGGACGTGACTGAAAGAGATTTTTCAGAGTGAAATAAGTCAAGTGAAGAGAGCCAATTACCTTGTGTTCTCATGTGTGGAACATAAGGAAAAACATGGAGGGCATTGTGAGAAGGAAGGGAAAGGGGAATGGGGGGAAATCAGAGTGGGAGATGAATCATGCGAGACAGTGGACTCTGAGCAACAAACTGAGTGTTTTGGAGGAAGGGGTAAGGGGTTGGTTGAGCCCGGTGGTGGTTATTGAGTAGGGCACGTATTGAATGGAGCACTGGGTGTGGTGCATGAACAATTAATCCTGTAACACTGAAAAAATAAAATAAACATATTTGGGGGAAAAAAAGGAACCACAGACCAATATCCTTGATGAACAGGGATGCAAAAATTCTCTATAAAATACAAATCAAATCCAACAGGATATTAAGGAACTATTCACCATGATGAAGAATGGTTTATTCCTGGACTGCGAAAGTAATTCAATTCACAAACTGAGAGCTTTTTCTCTAAGGTTAAGGACAAGAAAGGTATGTCTACTCTAACCACTGTTTTAACATAATATTGTATAGTATAGAAAAATAAGTCAGTCAGGGAAAGACAAAACCATATTATTTCACCCATATGTGTCAATTAGGAAAAAAAAATCATAGGGATTAAAAAAAGAAAGGCAAACTAGGAAAGAGACTCTGAACTACAGATAATAAAACAGAGGGGAGGTGAGTGGGGGCATAGGTAAAATAGGTATTAAGGCTATTGATGGGTATTAAGGAGCACACTTGTGATGAGCACTAGGAGTTGTATGAGAGTTTTGAATCACTAAGTTGTACACCTGAAACTAATAGTACACTGTGCATTAAATAAATGGAACTTAAATAAAAATTTAAAAACAAAACCCACAAATACATAACAAAACAAAAACTGTAAAACAATGCTTCATTTTTTAAAAATTGTCATGTATTATAACCTAAATATCATACAATTGCAGTACAAGGAGATCTTTATTTTCCTTTTTAGAACTTCAGGGTATATCATCATTTTGATTTATATTAATTTTTTAAATGATCATATGGAATATTTCCAGTCCTTTGCCATTAACAATAATGCTGCAATAAATATGCTTGTTCACATGACATTTAGTGTCTTCTGCAAGATTAACTTTATGAAAACTTTCTGCAAATATGATTATTGGGGGGCGCCTGGGTGGCTCAGTCGTTAAGCGCCTGCCTTCAGCCCAGGTCATGATCCCAGGGTCCTGGGATCGAGCCCCGCATCGGGCTCTCTGCTCAGCAGGAAGCCTGCTTCTCCCACTACCATTCCCTCTGCTTGTGTTCCCTCTCTCGCTGTGTTTCTCTCTGTCAAATAAATAAAATCTTAAAAAAAAAATATGATTATTGGGACAGAAGATAAATGTACATGCCTTTTGCTAGTTATTGCGCCAGAATCAAACCTATACAAATATAATAAACTGATCTTTAAAAGGAGCAAAGATGGGGCACATCAGTGACTCAGTCAGTTAAGCTTCTGACTCTTGATCTTAGCATGGGTCTTGATCTCAGGATCTTAAGTTCAAGCACTGCATTGGGTTCTGTACTGGGCATGGAGCCTACATAAATAAAAAATAATAATAATAACAAAATAAAATAAAATAAAAAGAACAAAGAAAACAAAATGGGTCAATGAAAGTCTTTTCAACAAATGGTGCTGGAACTGGACATCTGCATGAGAAAAAGAAAAAAAAAAGAATCTAGACATAGATCTTACATCCTTTACAAAAATTATCTGAAAATGGATGAAAGACCTAAATTTAAAACACTAAACTATAAAACCCTTGAGAACAACATACAAGAAAACCTCGGTAAACTTTGGTTAGGTAACGATATTTTAGATACACCAAAAAAGGAAAGTTCATGAAAGAAATAAAGAAATAATTGATAAGTTGGATTTCATTAAAATGAAAACATTCATTTCTCCAAAAGTAATGTCAAAGAATGAGAATATAAGGCAAAGACTGGAAGCAAATATTTGCAAAAGACACATCTGATAAAAGACTGTTATCCAAAACATACAAAGAGCATTTAAAAGTTAACAATATGAATGGGAATGGAAGACATTATGTGAAGTGAAATAAGTCAAGAGGAGAGACCCAATTATCTGAAGGTCTCGCTTATTTGTGGAGCGTAAGGAAAAACATAGAAGGCATTGTGAGAAGGAAAGAAAGGATGAATGAGGGGAAATCAGAGGGGGAGATGAACCATGAGAGACTGTGGACTCTAGGCAACAGACTGAAGGTTTTGGAGGAGCAGGGGTGGGGGGTTGGGCGAGCCTGGTGGTGGGTATTGAGGAGGGCACATATTGCGTGGAGCACTGGGTGTGGTGTATGAACAATTAATCTTGTAACACTGAAAAAATAAAACAAACATATTTGGGAAAAATAAACAAACAAACTCTGGATGAAAAAAATAAAAGTTTACAATAAGAAATTACCAATCTAATTAAAATATGGGGTAACACCTCAGTAGACACCTCCCAAAAATATATGCAGGTGAAAAATAAACTTGTGAAAAAATATTCTACATTATATGTCATCAAGGAAAGGCAAATTAAAACAACAGTTAGATACCATTTTATACCTATTAGAAATGACAAAATTTGGAACAGTGACAATAACAAATGCTGGTGAAGATGTGGTTCAAGAAGAAATATATAGAGATTTCGGGCAAGATGGCTGAGAAGTAGGAGACCCTGTTACAATTGGTCCCCTAAAGTGAGCTAGATATCTACCAGAACACACTGAGCACCCATGAAACCAGTCTGAGAAGTAAGATTTTTCACTTCTGGATCTCTACAGGAGCAGAAGGCACAGAGGAGAGGTAAAGCAGAGTAGCAACACTCACAGAGTAGCAAGGATAAACAGAAGGGGGAGAAAGCCACCAGAAGTGACCCAAGGAAAGTAATACCCCATAGGAAAGTACCCTGTGGTTAGGGACCAGCATTAACTTAATCTGGTTAAAAACACTTAAAAAGAGCAAAAAATCTTAAGGAGCAACTAGAGGAAGTGGGTGGACATGGGCACAGACCCAAGCCCACATTCCCAGGGAGGTCAACACCATGGGCGACCACACCTGTCAAAGAGGGATCGGAAGGGGGTCCAGTCTGTCATTCATGTACCTACAACATTCCACTGCTTGCACCACTTCATAGGCTAGGCACACTTCTGCAAGTGCCTTAGAGAGCCTGGTGTGGTCTTTGAGCCTGCAGCTTTCTTCTGTATGCACCACTCCATGGACTGGGTGCACTCCCACAAGCCCCTAAGAGACCTGCTGGGAGCCCTAGCCAATGGACTCTAGGACTCCAGACATCCCTGCATGTGGCAGGGTCTGGGCACTCCAAGCCGGTGCCTGAGAGAAAACAGCCAATCTTTGGTGGGAATCTGAGCACACCCAGCATGGGCCGGGAGCATGGAGAGCAGTCCCTGAAATGGCAGCCAACAGAAGCGAGTTTCCCAGACCAACATCACTCATCGCTTGTGGCTTTGGTGGTGTGAGGGTGCCAAGGCTTGTGAGGGCCTCACGGGGCCACTGGGATGGTGGCTGGGGTGTGCACCACCTGTGGGAGGCTGCAGTGTGAGCGGAGTTTGCAGAGGGGGAGTCTGTATTTTCTGGACCACCAAGAGGGGAGCAGACTGAGGCTTCTCTTAAAGGCAGAAGTCTGGGTATGAGTGGATCCTTTGCTTGGAACCTCCAAAAAGGCAGACACAAAAAGCCACAAAAGAACAAAAGCCTCCAGAGAGCAAAAACATGTAAAACCACTTTCCACAGAGCCCAGTCCTGTGATAGCTGGCAGGGCGACTTAACCCAAGCAGGATTGACTGGAAAACAATGTGGCAGGCCCCTCCCCCAGAAGACAAACCAAAAACAAGAGGACAATAACCACAGGGTCCCCATAAAATTGTAAAACCCCAACATGAGGGAAAATCAATACATTAAGCTCCCAATAATGGCATAAAACCTATAAATTTCATAGATACAAGCTTTTATCATTTTTTTTTACTAGTTCTCATGATTCTTCATTTTTTTAAAAATTTTTTAAAACTACTTAACATTAGAACTAGAAGCTTAATACAAGGATACAACCAGGAAGACCCAAAATAACCTTCCTCACTTGCATTGAGGATTTATAACAACCCTCCCGTCTTATCCTTCTGTCAGTGTTTCTATGTATTTCCTTTAGTTCTGGTACTATATAAATCTTATTCTTGAGGTTCATTCTGATTCGGTTCTATTATTTCTTTTCATTTAGCTTTGTCGGTCTTTATATTTGTTTGTGTTTGTTTATATACCTTATAAATCTTATTTTGGGGGATCATTGTGGCTGGGATTTATTTTTTTTTTCTCTCTCTCTCTATCTTTTTTCCTTCTTCTTGGTGGTGAATTACAATTGCTCTGAAACCTTCCAGGGTGCACCTTGCCTGGATCATGGGTGATATATTCAGCTATACATCCTCTCATCCACTTCTCATCAAAATGACTAGGAGGAGGAACACCCAACAGAGGAAAAACCCAGAGACTGCACCCCCCTCTCCCTCAGAACTAGTGGACATGGACATAAACAGTATGACAGAAAGGGAATTCAAGGTAACAATTTTCAAGGCAATGGTTAGAATGGAGAAAAACTTTGATGACAACATAGAAACTCTAAGGGCAGAACTGAGAATCAATATGGCAGAGGTTAAAAATTCTATCAGTGAGATCCTGTCTAATATAAATAGCCTAACAGCCAGGGTAACAGAGACAGAGGATAGAATCAATGATCTAGAGGACAAGATGGTAGAGAAGAAAAGTCAGGAGGAGGACTGGAACAAACTCCTTAGGAACCATGAGAAGAGACTTAGAGAAACAAATGACGCCATGAAACATTCCAACGTCAGAATTATTGGAATTCCTGAGGGGGTGGAGAAAGACAGAAGACTAGAAGATATAGCTGACCATATTCTGGATGAAAATGTCCCCAATCTGGGGAATGGAACAAGTGTTTGTATCCTAGAGGCAGAAAGGACACCCCCAAGATCAATGATCCTAAAAAAAATCTAGACACATGATTGTGAAACTTGCAAATTTTAATTTTAGATAAAAGTTCCTGAGAAGGACCAGAAGGGGCTGGCATGATATATTCAGGGCACTAAACAAGAAGAACATGAAGCCAAGAACACTTTATCCAGCAAGGTGGACATTCAAAACAGATGGAAAGATAAGAGATTCCAAGAACAGCAAGGACTAAAAGAGTAGGTGACAACCAAGCCAGCACTACAAGAAATATTAAGGGAGGTTCTATAAAGGAAGAAAGAACTTATGAGTGACAGAGAACAGAAACTTACAATCTATAGAAACAAGGATTCTCAGGAAACATGATGTCAATAAAAACTTATCTTTCAATAATTATTCTCAATGTGAACAGCATAAATGCTCCCATTAAATGGCACAGGGTTGCAGAATGGATAAAACGGCAGGACCTGTCCATATGCTGTTTAAAAGAGACACGTTTGGAGCCTAAAGATACATCCAGACTCAATGTGAAGGGATGGAAAGCCATCTTTCATGCCAATGGGCCTCAAAAGAAAGCTGGGGTAGCAATTCTCCTATCAGATAAATTAGATTTTAAGAAAAGACTGTAGTCAGAGATACAGAAGGACACTACATCATTCTTAAAGGGTCTTCCCTCCAAGAAGATCTAACAAATGTAAATATTTATGTCCACAATATACAAGCAGCCAACAACATAAAGCAAATGTTATCAAAATAAAGAGTCAAATTGACATAAATACATTAATTGTAGGAGATCGTAACATATTACTCTCAGTAACAGACAGATCATCCAAACAGAAAATCAATAAAGAAACAATAACTTTGAATGACACATTGGACCACATGGACCTCATAGATATATACAAATTAATTCACCCTAAAACAACGGAGTACTCATTATTCTTGAGTGCACATGGAACTTTCTCCAAAATAGAGCACATACTGGGTCACAAGTCAGGACTCAACTGATACCAAGAGATTGAGATGATTCCTTGCATATTCTCAGAACACAATGCATTGAAACTGGACCTCAACCACAAAAAAAGTTTGGAATGAATTCAAACACTTCGAGGCTAAAGAACAACCTGCTCAAGAAAGTTTGGATCAACCAGGAAATCAAAGAAGAACTAAAACAATTCATAGAAACCAATGAGAAAGAGGACACATCAGTCCAAAACCTATGGATAAAATAAAGGTGGTCCTAAGGGGGAAATACATAGCCATACAAGCCTCAATCAAAAAATTGAAAAATCTCGAACACACCAGCTCTCTGTACACCTTAAAGAACTGGAAAATCAACAATAAACTAAGCCAACTTCATGCACAAGAAGGGAAATAATCAAGATTAGAGCAGAGATCAAGTAGGAAACTAGAGAAACATTAGAACCCATCAACAAATCCAGAAGTTGGTTTCTTAAAAAAATCAATAAAATCGATAAGACATTGGCCAAAGAAATCCAAAAGAAAAGAGAGAGGACCCCAATTAACAAAATTATGAGTGAAAGGAGAGAGATCACGACTAATCCAAAGGAAATAGAAACAATCATCAGAAATTATTATCAACAGCTATACGCCAATAAGTTAAACCACCTAGAAGAAATGGAAGCATTCCTGGAAACCCATAATCTTCCAAGACCGAAACAAGAAGAAATGGACAACCTGAATAGACCAATATCTCGTAATGAGATTGAAGCAGTGATCAAAAACCTCCCAAAAAATAAGAGTCCAGGACCTGATAGATTCCCTGGGGAATTCTATCAAACTTTCAAGAAAGAAATAATACCAATTCTCCTGAAACTTTCAAAAAAATAGAAACAGAAGGAAAACTTGCAGACTCTTTCTATGAAGCCAGCATTACCCTGATCCCCAAATGAGGCAAAGACTCCATCCAAAAGGAGTATTTCAGACCAATATCCCTGATGAATATGGATGCCAAGATTCTCAACAGGATCCTTGCTAATAGGATCTAACAGCACATTAAAAAGATTATTCACCATGACCAGGTGGGATTTATGCCAGTGATGCAAGGGTGGTTCAACATTCACAAGTCAATCAATGTGACAAAACAAATCAATACGAGAAGAGAGAGGAACCACATTGTCCTCTCATTTGAGACAGATAAAGCATTTGACAAAATTCAGCATCCATTCCTGATTAAAACTTTTCAAAGTATAGGGATAGAAGTAACATTCGTCAGCTTCAAAAATCTATCTATGAAAAGCCCACAGCGAACATCATTCTCAATGGGGAAAAGCTAACAGCCTTCCCTTCCAGATCAGGAACAGGACAAGGATGCCCACTCTTACCACTCTTGTTCAACATAGTACTAGAAGTTCTAATGACAGCAATTAGACAACAAAAAAAAA
Source organism: Procyon lotor (assembly GCA_028646535.1). Taxonomy (NCBI): domain Eukaryota; kingdom Metazoa; phylum Chordata; class Mammalia; order Carnivora; family Procyonidae; genus Procyon; species Procyon lotor. The sequence goes on from CM053612.1 coordinate 19,559,175, forward strand.
TAAAAGGTACTCAAATTGCTAAGAAGAATTCAAACTATCTCTCTTCTCAGATGGTTTGATACTTTATGTGGAAAACCCAAAGACTTACCCCCAAACTAGCAGACCTCATACAGCAATTCAGTAATGTGGCAGGATACAAAATTAATGTACAGAAATCAGTTGCTTTCATATACAGTAACAATGAAAATATGGAAAGGGAATTTAGAGAATTAATTCCATTTATTATAGCAACAAGAACCATAAGATACCTGGGAATAAACCTAACCAAAGAGGTAAAAGATCTGTACTTGAGGAACTACAGAGCACACATGAAAGAAATTGAAGAAGACACAAAAAGATGGAAAAGCATTCCATGCTCATGGATCAGAAGAAGAAGCATTGTTAAAATGTATATACTGTGTAGAACAATCTATACTTTAAATGCCATCCCAATCAAAATTCCACCAGCATTTTTCAAATGGCTGACAATCTTAAAATTTGTATGGAATCAGAAAAGACCCTGAATTGCTAAGAAAATGTTGAGAAAGTAAAACAAAGCTGGGGGCATCACATTGCCTGAATTCAAGCTTTAGTACAAAGCTGTGATCACCAAGACATCATTGTACTGGCACAAAAACAGACACATAGACCAGTGGAACAGAATAGAGAGCCCAGATATGGACCCGCAAATCTACGGTCAAATAGTCTTTGACGAAACAGGAAAAAATATCCAGTGGAAAAAAGTCTCTTCAATAAATGGTGCTGGGAAAATTGGACAGCTATATGTAGAAGAATGAAACTTGACCATTCTCTTACACCATACACAAAGATAAAGTTGAAATGGGTAAAAGATCTCAATGTGAGGCAGGAATCTATCAAAACCCTAGAAGAGAACATGAGTAGTAACCTCCTTGGCATTTGTCACATCAACTTCTTTCAAGACATGTATCCAAAGGCAACGGAAACAAAAGTGAAAATGAACTTTTAGGACTTTGTCAAGATAAAAAGCTTCTGCATAGCAAAGGAACCAGTCAACAAACCAAACAGGCAACCCACGGAATGGGGGAAGATATTCACAAACGACACTGTGGAGAAAGGTCTAATATCTAAGATCTATAAAGAACTCCTCAAACTCCACCCTCAAAAAACAGATAATCACATCAAAAAATGGGCCGAAGACATGAACCGACAATTCTCCAAAGAAGACATACAAATGGCTAACAGACCCATGAAAAAATGTTCATCATCTTTAGTCATCAGGGAGATTCAAATCCAAACCATACTGAGATAGCACCTTACACCAGTTAGAATGGCCAAAATCAAAGGATAGTAAATAACAAATGTTGAAGAGGATGTTGAGAAATGGGAGCCCTCTTACACTATTGGTGGGAATGAAAGTTGGTGCAGCCCCTTTGGAAAACAGTGCGGAGATTCCTGAAGAAATTAAAAATTGAGCTACCCTATGACCCTGCAATTGCATTCCTGGTATTTACCCCAAAGAAGCAGATGCAGTACAAAGAAGGGCCACATGTACCCTAATGTTCATAGCAGCAATGGCCACATTCACCAAACTGTGGAAAGAGACAAGATGCCCTTCAACAGATGAATGGATAAAGAAGATAGGGCCCATATGTACAATGGAATATTATGCCTCCATTAGAAAGGGTGAATACCCTGCTTTTGTATCAACATGGATGGGACTGGAGGATTGTATGCTGAGTAAAATAAGTCAAGCAGAGAGAATTAGTTTTCATATGGTTTCACTTACATGTGGAGCATAAGGAAAAACATGGAGGACATTGTGAGAAGGAAAGGAAGGGTGAAGTGGGGAAATCGGGGAGGGAGATGAATCATGAGAGAATGTGGACTCTGATTAACAGGATTTTGGAGGGGAACACTTAAAAAATAAAATACAATTAACTAGAAAAAAAGGGAAAATATATATATTTTTGCTACTGGTTATAAAAAATAGTAAAAAATTAGTATAGCCACTTTGAAAGAAATCTTTCTGATTTTATGCAAATTTAAACATACTTTTAGCATAGAACCCATCAATTTCAATCCTTGATATTTACCCCCCCAAAATTTAAATATATCCACAAAAAAGTCCATACATGGATGTGAATAACAATTTTCTCCCATCATTACCAAAACTTGGAAGATATGAAGATGTCCTTCAGTAGATGAGTTAATAAACTATGGAATATCTAGACAATGGAATATTTTTCAGGGATAAAAATCAATATATTTCAAGACATACTACAAAGTTGAAATAATCAGAACAGTATGGTACTGGCATAAAAACACATACAAATCAAGGGAACAGTATAGATAGTCCAGAAATAACCCCTGTATTTATGGTCAATTAATTTATGACAAAGGATGGAAGAATATACAATGGGGAAAGGACAGTCTCTTCAATAAATGGTGTTGCGAAAACTGCACAACTACATGCAGAAGAATGCAACTGGGCCATTTTCTTATAGCATACACAAAAATAAATTTAAAATATACTAAAGACCTAAATATGAGACATGAAACCAAAAATTTCCTGGAAAAAACTTAAGCAGTAATTTCTTTGCCATGTACTATAGAAATATATATAATATACATATACGTATATTATATATGTCCCCTCTTGCAAAGGAAATAATAGCAAAGTTAAACTATCAGGGCTACTCCAAAAAAAAAAAAAATCTTCTGCACAGTGAAGGAAACGATCAATAAAACAACAAGACAACCTATGGAATGGGAGAAGGTATGTACAAATGACATATCCAATAAAGGGTTTATATCCAAAATATATAAAGAATTTATACAACTCAACACCAAAAGCAAAAGCAAAAACAATTTTAATGTGGGCAGAAGATATGAACAGATATTTCTCTAAAGAAGACATACAGATGGCCAATGGACAGAAGAAAAGATACTCAACATTCCAATCATTAGGGAAATGCAAATCAAAATCACAATGAGATATCACTTCACACCACTCAGAATGCATAGAATCAAAAAGGCAAGAAATAACACGTGTTGACAAGGATGTAGAGAAAAAGGAATCTTCATGCACTGTTGGTAGGAATGCAAATTGGTACAGCAACTATGGCAAACAGTGTGGAGGTTCCTCGAAAAATTAAAAGCAGAAATACTATATGAGCCACTAATTCTGCTACCAGGTATTTATCCAAAGAAAATGAAACCACTAATTCAAAAAGATATATTCACCCCTTTGTTTATCACAGCATTATTTACAATAGCCAAGACATATTAGCAAACTAAATATCTATTGATAAATGAATGGATGAATGGTTAAAGATGTGGTGTGTACGCGTGTGTTTGTGTAATGGAATGTGTGTGTGTGTGTGTGTGTGTGTGTGTGTGTGTGTGTGTAAAATGGAATATTACTCAGCCATAAAAAAGAATGAGATCTTGTCATTTATGACAACCTGGATGAACCCAGAGGATATTATGATAAGTGAAATTACTCAGCCTGAGAAACACAAATACCATATGATTCCACTTATTTATGTAATTTAAAAAAACAGACCAAAGCACACAGACCGATAAATACAGAGAAAAAACTGGTAGTTGCCAGATGGGAGTGGTGTGGGGAGATGGACAAAATGAGTGAAGGAGAGTACAACGTACAGTGTTCCAGTTATGGAATCAATAAATCACAAATATGAAACATACAATATAAGGAATACAGTCAATGGTATTATAATTGTGTTGTATGGTAACAGATTGTAGCTACAGTTTTGGTGTACATAGCATACCATATAGAGTTGTTAAATCACTATGCTGTACACATGAAACAAATGTAACATTATTTGCAAACTATACTTCAATAAAAAATAAATTTTAGAAAGCAGTATGGTACTGGCATACAGACATATAGGCCAATGGAACAGAAAAGAGAGATCAGAAACAATTGCTCGAGTATATGCACAAGTGTCTTTTAACAATGGTTCTAAAAGCATTCAGAGGGGAATGGCCAGTCTTTTCAACAAATGGTGCTAGGAAAACTGAATATTTACACAGAAGAATGAAGTTGGAACTTAACTTGACATTCCATACAAAAACTAATTCAAAGTAGATCAAACACCTAAGAGTTATAACTATAAAACTCTTAAAATAAAAAATACTGGTAAATCTTCATGACATTGGAATTTGCAATCATTTCTTGTATATGACACCAAAAGCATAGGCAACAAAAGGAAAAATACATAAATTAGACTACAATAAAATCTTAAAACTTCTATGCAAAAAAGGACACAACAGAGTGGAAAGAACCCACAGAGTGTGAGAAATTTTTGCAAATTGCATATCTAATAAGGAATTAATATTCAAATACATGGAGAACTCCTAAAACTCAACAAAACAAAACAACCTGACTCAATAATGAACAAAGGACTCAAATATTTACCCCAAAGAAGCAGATGAATTACAAAGAAGGGCCACATGTACTCCAATGTTCATAGCAGCAATGGCCAAAATTGCCAAACTGTGGAAAGAACCAAGGTGTCCTTCAACAGATGAATGGATAAAGAAGATATGGTACATATATACAATGGAATATTATGCCTCCATTAGAAAGGTAGAGTGTTCAACTTTTGTATCAACATGGATGGGACTGGAAGAGATTATGCGGAGTGAAATAAGTCAAGCGGAGAGTGTCGATTACCTTATGGTCTCACTTATGTGTTGAGCATAAAGAAAAACATGGAGGGCATTGTGAGAAGGAAGGGAAAGGTGAATGGGGGGAAATCAGAGGGGGAGATGAGCCATGAGAGGCTGTGGACTCTGAGCAACAAACTGAGGGTTTAGGAGGGGTGAAGGTGAGGGGCTGGGCGAGCCTGGTGGTGGGTATTGAGGAGGGCACATGTTGCATGGAGCACTGGGTGTAGATCATGAACAATAAATCTTGTAACACTGAAAAAATAAAATAAACATTTTTGGGGAAAAAAAAGGACAAATGGACAATACATGTATAAGATGCACAATATCACAAATCAGAGAGTTGAGCCTCTGCCTTCGGCTTGGGTCATGATGCCACGGTCCTGGGATCGACCCCCGCATTGGGCTCTCTGCTCAGCAAGGAGCCTGCTTCCCCCTCTCTCTCTGCCTGCCTCTCTGCCTAATTGTGATCTCTCTCTCTCTCTCTCTGTCAAATAAATAAATAAAATAAAATAAAATAAATTTTAAAATAAATAAATAAATAAAAAATAAAAAAACAAAAAACATTTTAAAAATAGCAAACATTGTGGTTTTCATCTCTATAATTTTGATTTAGGCATTTAAATATATTTTCTATGTATCACTTTAACTTTCTAAATATTTGCAATACACTTAAATAAATGTTCTGAAGTCCTTGTCTGCTAATAACCATATCTGTGTCAGTGTTGGGTTGGTTCTGATTGCTTGATTTTTCTCCTCATTATTGGTCATATATTCTTACTTCTTCTCATGTCTAATAAAAGTTGATTGGATGCCAAGTATTATGAGTTTTACTTCATTAGGTGCTGTATATTTTTGTATTCCTATAAATACTCTTGTACCTTGCTATAGGGTGCATTTAAATTACAGTATTATTCCTCTGAATTCAGGTAATTTCCTTACAAACACTGACTAATCAGTACTCTGCTCAATGTCCAAGGATGATAATACATGGATTTATAAAGTCCTTTCTCTAAGCACTTCTTCTGCATTACTGTGACCTACCAATTCTATTCAACTTGATGTCTCCAGATTCTTATCTCTCTCTTCTGAACTCAAACTTTAAGACAGAAAAGTAGAGCAAACATGAGACTTATATTTTATTTTGTCTTCTTTTTTCTCATCTCTTGTAGATTACTATCCTGATTTTTTCTAATATCCATTGTCTTATACAACATCAGTTTTTATGTAATTTGGGGATTTTGTCCTTTTTTTCCCTCTTGTTTTTTGGACACATGGAATGGTGACAAATCCAGTTTCTCTTATTACATCTTTTTCAGAGATAAAGTCCCAGTATTTAAACCCTAATTAACTTTAAGTAAATTTACATAATTAAATCCTTAAGCAAATCTTTGAAAAAGAAAAAAAAAAACAACTTATTTAAAGTACTATCCAGACTTCTGCAGGAAATGGAACCTGCATTTTAATGATTTATTTATTTTTTAAACTTTTATTTTCTTTTTTCAGTGTTCCAAATTCATTGTTCATGCACCACACCCAGTACTCCATGCAATATGTGCCCTCCTCAATACCCACCACCAGGATCACCCAACCCCCCAAACCCCTCCCCTTCAAAACCCTGTTTGCTTATCAGAATCCACAGTCTCTCATGTTTTGTTTCCCCCTCCAATTTCTCCCAATTCACCCTTCCTTTCATTCTCCCAATGTCCTCCATGTTTTTCCTTATACTCCACACGTAAGTGAAACCATATAATTGACTCTCTCTACTTGATTTATTTCACTCAACATAATCTCTTCCAGTCCAATCTCTTCCCTGTAGATATAAAAGTTGGGTATTCATCCTTTCAGATGGAAGCATATATTCTATTGTATATATGGACCATATATTCTTTATCCATTCATCTGTTGAAGGGCATCTTGGGTCTTTCCACAGTTTGGCAATTGTGGCCATTGCTGCTATGAACATTGGGGTACATGTGGCCCTTCTTCGCACTACATCAGTATCTTTGGGGTAAATAGCCAGTAAAGATTTATTTTAATTGAAATGACTTGTTTATTAATCCTAAATCCTTTAGCTATTTTAATAGCTAAAAAATAGCTATTTATTTTTGTATCACAGAGAAAATTTAAGCAATAATTAATAAGTACAAAAAATATACCCCAGTGAAAAGTCTCCTTTGTTCTATTGCATATTTGCTAGGAAGAGATTCATCTGTGAAATGAGAGCTCATAATTAGATCAGCCTGTATTCTCTGGAAAATTGCCTACAATCATGGCATTATATATATATGTTTCCTACAGAAAAATGACAATTTTTAATTTTCTTCATCATCAAGTCGAATACTTGCAACTTTCAAATTATTCCCTTGAATAAACTCAAAACATCAAGTTAGTTTGTTCACTGAGAGTAAACTCTAATTTCTGTCCTGTATCACATTAGACTCTTGTATATTTAATTGCTGAAAAAACAAAGGTAAACAATTGTTAATAGACTAGGTTTTAGAGCAATTTTAAGTTCATAGCAATATTGAGCAGAAGGCACAGAAAAATCCTATATTTCCCCTAGGCCCACATGTGCAAAAACTGCCATTATCAACATCCATCAAGAGAAGGTACATTCATTTCAGCTGATGAACCTATACTGACTGACACATGGTGATTACCCAATGTACAGTTACCTTAGGGTTCACCTGAAGTGTTGTACACTACATGGATTTGTACAAATATGTAATGGCATGTATCCACCATGATAGTATCAGACAGAGTAGTTTTACTTCATTAAAAAATACACTGTGTTCTATTTATCCTGTCCTGCCTCCTAGCTCCTAGAACTCACTAGTGTTTTTTACTGTCTCCATAGTTTTGCCCTTTCCAGAATCACATTGTATGTACCTTTTTCAGATTGACTTTTTTCACCTAGTAATATGCATTTATATTTTATACATATGTTTTCATGGCTTGAGAGATAGCTTATTTTTTTCAGTGCTGACTAATTTCCCATTGCTTAGATTAAGCAATTTTTTTCTCAAATCACATACCAAAGAGCAAATTAATTGGTTCCAAGTTTTGCAATTATGAATGAAGCTGCTATAAATATCCATGTAAAGGTATTCTGTGGACATAAAATTCTAACTTGTTTGGGTAAATGCCAGGTATCTTGTTTGCTAGATCACATGGTAAAAGAGTTATAATTTGGTAAAAGATGCCAAACTTCCTTTTAAAGTAGCTGTACCATTTTGTATTTCCATCAGCAACAAATGAGACTTACTGTAGTTCAATATCTTCACCAATATTTGATGTTGTTGGCGTTCTTGATTTTTACATTCTAATAGGTATGGAGTAAGATCATGTAGCTTAGTGTGTGGCTTCCTGGTGTCGTATGATATAGAACATCTTTTCATATACTTGCTTGTCATCTGTACATCTTCTTTTGTGAGGTATCAAAGTCTTTGAACAATTTTTAATTAAATTGTTAATTTTCTTTTTTACTCATTTTTATTGAAATATAATTAACATACAATATTATATTAGTTTCAGGTATACATCATATTGACTCAACAATTCTATACATTATTTAATACTCACTGCCATAAATGTAGTCACTGTCATCTTACTACAGTATTACATTACTGACTATATTCTGACTATATTCCCTATAATGTACTTTTCATCTCCATTACTTATTTATTTTATAACAGGAGGTCTGTACTTCTTACTCTTTTTTTATCTATTTCCCCCTTGCCTCTACACAGCTCCCCTCTTGCAACCACCAGTTTGTTCTGTGTATTTAAGAGTATGTTTTATTGTTGTTTGTTTTTTATGATTACACATATAACTGAAAATCACATGGTTCTTGTCCTTCTCTGACATATTTCACTTAGCACACGGCTCTATAAGTCCATCCATGTTGTCACAAAAGACAAGAACTCATTCCTTTTTATGGCTGAGTATTATTCCATTATATATCAAATCTTCTTTATCCATTCACCTATAATGGACAGTTGAGTTGCTTCCACATCTTGACTATGGTACATAATGCTACAATAAACTTAGAGGTTCATATACCTTTTTGAATTAGCATTTTCATTTTCTTTGGGTAAATACCCAGTGGTGGAATTATTGGATTATATGGTATTTCTATTTTTATTTTTTTGAGGAAACTCCATAATGTTTTCCATAGTGACTATCCCAATTTCCATTCCATTAACAGTGTACAAGAGTTCTTTTTTCTCCACATTCTCACCCACAATTAGTATTTCTTGTGTTTTTCATTCTAGCCATTCTGACAGGGTGAGGTGATATCTCATGGTTTTGATTTGTATTTCCCTGATGATTAGCGATGTTGAGCAAGTTTTCATTTGTTTCCTTTTGTTTCCCTTGCCTAATGGGATATATCCATAATAAGGTTGGTAAGATTAATGTCCAAGAGATTATGGCTTATACTTTCTTTTAGGAATTTTATGATTTTGGGTTTCACAGCTGGGCTTTAATCCATTTTGAATTTATTTTTGTGTATGTTGTAAGAAAATAGTTCAGTTTCATTCTTTTGCTTATAGCTGTGCAATTTTCCTAACATCATTTAGTGAAAAGACTGTCTTTTTCCCATTGTATATTCTTGTCTCCTTCATCATAGGTTAATTGACAATATAACTGTGGGTCTGTTACAAGGATGTCTATCCTCTTCCACTGTGTCTACTTTTGTGATAGCACTATGTTATGATTGCTACAGCTTTTTATCTTCAAATCTGGGAAAGATAAACCTTGAGATTTGTTTTCTTTCTCAAGATTGCTTTGACTATTCAAAGTCTTCTATAGTTCCATAAAAATTTTAGGATTATCTTTTCTAATTCTGTGAAAAATACCATAGAAATTGTATTGAGTCTATACATTGTTTCAGGTAGTATGGTCATTTTAACAATATTAATTTTTCCAATCCATGATCATGATATATCTTTCCAATTGTTTGTGTCATCTTCAATTTTCATCATTAATATTTTATAATTTTCAGGATATAGGTCTTTCACTTCCTTGGTTAAATTTACCCCCAGGTACTATTAGCTTTTCAGTGTAATTATAAAGGGATTACTCTTTTAATTTTTTAAAAATTTTTAAAATTTCAAGTACATTACAGTTAACATAGGGTGCTATTTTCATTTCAGGTATACAATATAGGGATTTGACAATTCTATACATTACCCAGTGCTCATTGTGATAAATGTACTCTTAATCCACTTCACTTACTTCACCCATTTGCCCACCCACCTCCCCTCTAGTAACCATCAATTTGTTCTTTATAGTTAAGAATCTGTTGTTTTATTTTCTTCATCATTTCTGTTGTTTTATTTCCTTCCTTGTTTCTTCTGATTCTTAAATTCTACATATGAATAAAATCATATGGTATTTCTCTGACTTACTTCACTCAGAATTATACACTTTAGATCCATGCATGTTGTTGTAAGTGACAAGATTTCATTCCTTTTTCATGGTATATATACTACTTCTTCTTTATCTATTCATCAGTCAATGTACATGGGCTATCACCATATTTTGCCCATTGTAAATAATGCTACTATAAACATAAGAGTGCATGTATCTTCTCAAATTAGTGTTTTGTATTCTTTCACTAAATATTCAGTAGTGGAATTATTGGTTTACATGGTATTTCTATTTTTAATTTTAATTTTTTGCAGAACCTCCATATTGCTTTCCACAGTGGCTGCACCAGTTTGCATTTCCACCAATAGTGCACAAGAACTCTTTTCTCTAAACATCCTCACCAACATTTGTTGTTCTTTGCACTTTTTAAATTTCAGTTTTAGTTAACATACAGTGCAAAATTGGTTTCTGGAGTAGAATTCAGTGATTCATTACTTGCATGGAATACCTAGTGCTTAACACAACAAGTGCCCTCTTTAATACCTATCTTCCATTTAGCCTATTCCTCACCCACCTCTCCATCAACCCTCAGTTTTGGTGGCCATATGTAGATCTTCAGAGAAATATCTATTCATGTCTTCTGCAGATTTTGTAACTGGATTATTGGGAAGATGATGTTGAGTTGTATAAATTCTTCATATATTTCAGATAGTGATCCTTTATTAGATATATCATTTGCATATATCTTCTCCAAATCAGTAGGTTGACTGTTTTGTTGATGGTTTCTCTCACTGTGCAAAAAATGTATTTTGTTGTACCCCAATAGTTTAACTTTACTTTTTTTCCCAAATATGTTTATTTTATTTTTTCAGTGTTATAAGAATAATTGTTCATGCACCACACCCAGTTAACTTTATTTTTGTTTCCCTTACCTCAACTTTTCTTTCATTTCCCTTGCCTCAGGAGACATATTTAGAAAAATATTTCTACAGCTTATGTCAAAGAAATTACTGCCTGTGCTCACTTCTAGGAATTTTATGGTTCCAGTCTCACATTTAGGTCTAATCCACTTTTAGTTTAGTTTTGTTTTGTTTGTTTGTTTGTATCATGTAAGGAAGTGGCCCAATTTCATTCTTTTCCATGTAGCTGACCAGTTTTCCCAACATCATTCACTGAAAAGACTATTTCTTTCACATTGCCTATTCATGCCTCCTTTCTCCATGATTAATTGACTATATAACCATGATTTTATTCCTGGGCTATCCATTTTATTCTATTGATCTATGTGTGTATTTTTGTGCCAGTACTATACTGTTGTGATTACTATAGCTTTGTAGTACATCTTGAAATCTGGGATTGTGAAACCTCAAGTTTTATCTTTCTTTTTCAAGTTTGCATTTACTAACTGTGGTCTTCTGTAATTTCATACAAAATTTAGGATTACATGTTCTAGTTCTGTAAAAAATGCTGTTTGTATTTTGATAGGAATTGCATTAAACCTATAGATTGCTTTGTGGAGTATGGACATTGTAACAATATTTGTTCTCTGAACATGGAATATCTTTCAATTATTTTTCTTTAATTTATTTCAGTGTTTTATAATTTTGTGTTTTAAATTTTTATAATTTTATAATTATAAAAATTTTATAATTTTTATAATTTTCAGAATACAGGTCTTTAACATCCTTGGTTAGGGTTGTTTCTAAGCATTTTATTATTTTTGGTGCAAATATAAATGGGTTTATTTTCTTAATTTCCTTTTCTACTGATTCATTATTAGTATATAGAAATCCAACAGATTTTTTGTTATTAATTTTGTACTCTGAAACTTTACTGAGTTCATTTAACATTTCCATTAGGTTTTTTTTTTTTCCTTGATGGAGTCTTTAGAGTTTTCTATATATATTTAGTATTATGTTATCTAAAAATAGTGAAATGTTTACTTCTTTCTTACCAATTTAAATTCCTTTTTCTTTTTCTTGTCTGATTGAAGTTGTTAGGACTTCCAGCATTATATTGAATAAAAGGGATGAGAGTGATCGACTTTGTCTTGCTCCTAATCTTACAGGAAACACTTTCAGTTTTCCCCCATTCATTGGGATGTTAGCCCAATGTTATTCATATAAACACTTCATTATGTTGAGGTATGTTCCATCTAAACCTACTTTGTTGAGGGTTTTTATCACAAATAGATGTACTTTGTCCAATGTTTTTCTGGATCTACTGAAAGTATCATATGGTTTCTATCCTTTCTCTTATTGATGTGATGAATCATATTGATTAATTTGTGAATATTGAACCATCCTTGCAATTGTGCATAAATCCCATTAGATGGGTGAATAATTTTTTTTTTTTTTT
>CM053612.1:19571664-19641278 GCA_028646535.1 Procyon lotor
TTTATCTATTTATTTATTTGACAGAGGCAGAGAGTGAGTGAGCACAAGTAGGCAGAGCAGCAGGCAGAAGGAGGGGGAGAGGGAGAAGCAGGCTCCCCGCTGAGCAGAAAGCCCGACATGGGGCTCGATCCCAGGACCCTGGGATCACGACCTGAGCCGAAGGCAGCCGCTTAACCGACTGAGCCACCCAGGTACCCCGGGTGAATAATTTTTTATGTGTTGTTCAATTCAGTTTGGTGATATTTTGTTGAGGATTGCATCTATGTTTATCAGAGATATTGGCCTATGGGTGTGTGTGTGTGTGTGTGTGTGTGTGTGTGTGTGTGTGGTTTTTTGTTTGTTTGGGGTTTGTTTGTTTGTTTGTTTTGTAGTGTCTTTACCTGGTTTTGGTATCAGACTAATGCTGGCATCCTAGAATGAATTTGGAATCTTTTCTCCTTCTTCTAATTTTTTGGAATAGTTTGAGAAGTATAGGTATTAACTCTTCTTTAAATGTTTGGTAGAATGTACCTGTAAAGGCATCTAATCGTGGGCCTGTGTTTCTTGGGAATTTTTTGATACTGATTCAATTTTATTGCTGGGAATTGGTCTGTCCTAATTTTTAATTTTTCCTGATTAAGTTTGGCAAGTTATGTCTCTAAGAATTTATCCATTTCTGTGGAGTTGCCCAACATATTAGCATACAATTTTTCATAATATTCTCCTATAATACCTTGTATTTATGTGATTTTGGTTGTTATTTCTTGTTTTATCTCTGGTTTGTTTATTTGAGTTCTCTCTCTTTTTCTTTTTCTTTTTTTTATGAGTCTGACTAAACATTTTTTTAATTTTGCTGATCTTTTCAAAGAACCATCTCCTGGTTGCATTGATCTGTTCTATTGGTTTTTTTCTATTTCATTTATTTCTGCTCTAATATTTATTACTGCCTTCCTTCTGCTGCTTTAGGTTTGGTTTGTTCTTTTTCTAGCTCCTTTAGATGTAAGATTATGTGGTTTATTTTAGATTTTTCTGTATTTCTGGTAGGTCTGAATTGTATTCAATAACCTTTCCTCTTAGAACTGCTTTTGTTACATCCTGATAATTTTGAATAATTGTGTTTTCATTTTCATGTATCTCCATGTTTTTTTTTTTTATTTTCTCTTTGATTTCATGGTTAACCCATTATTTGTTTAGTATTGTGATTTTTATTTATTTTATTTTTTCCCCAAAAATGTTTATTTTATTTTTTCAGTGTTACAAGGTTAATTGTTCATGCACCACACCCAGTGCTCCATGCAATACATGCCCTCCTCAATACGCTCCACCAGGCTCGCCCAACCCCCACCCTCACCCCTCCTAAACCCTCAGTTGTTGTTCAGAGTCCACAGTCTCTCATGGTTCATCTCCCCCTCTGGTTTCCCCCATTCACCTTTCCCTTCCTTCTCACAATGCCCTCCATGTTTTTCTTTATGCTCAGCGCGTAAGTGAGACCATAAGGTAATTGGCTCTCTCTGCTTTACTTATTTCACTCCGCATAATCTCTTCCAGTCCCTTTTTGATACAAAAGTTGGATAGAAAGTATTGTGATTTTTAGTCTGCATGTATCTGAGGTCTTTACAGTCTCAATTTCTAGTTTCATAGAGTGGTGATGAGAAAAGTTGCATAGTATGATTATAATCTTCTTGAATTTGTTGAAGCTGGTTTGGTGGCCTAATAAGTGATCTATTCTGGACAATGTCTGTATGCACTCAAAGAGCATGTGCATTCTGCTGTTTTATGATGGAATTTTCTGAATATATCTGTTGCATCCATTTGGTCCAATATGTCATTCAAAGCCACTGTTTCCTTGTTGAATTTTCTGTTCAAATAATCTATCAATTGGTAGATGTGTGGTTTTAATATCCTCTACTGTTGCTGTATTAATGTTGATTAGTTCCTTTATGCTTTTTATTAGCTTCTTTATGTATATAGGTTCTCCCATGTTGTGTATGAAAATATTTGCAATTGTTATAAGTTCTTGTTGGATTGTTCTTTTTTTTTTTTTTTTAGATTTTATTTATTTATTTATTTGACAGAGAGGAGAGAGATCACAAGTAAGCAGAGAGGCAGGCAGAAAGAGAGGGGGAAGTAGGCTCCCTGGTGAGCAGAGAGCCTGATGCGGTGCTCGATTCCAGGACCCTGATATCATGACCTGAGCCAAAGGCAGAGGCTTTAACCCACTGAGACACCCAGGCACCCCTTGTTGGATTGTTCTATTTATGATTATATAGTGTCCTTCTTTGTTTTTTGATACAATCTTTGTTTTAAAGTCTCTTTTGTCTGATATAATTATTGCTACCCTGTATTTCTTTTCTCTTCCATTTGCACGATAAATACTTTATCTCTTCATATTCAATCTGCATTCATCTTTAGGTCTGAAATGAGTCTCTTGTATGCAATATGTCAATGGGCCCGTTTTTTTTTTTGTTTTGTTTTGTTTTTTGTTTTTTGTTTTTTTACCCATTCTGTCACCCTATGTCTTTTTGATTGGAGCATGTAGTCCATTTAAATTCAAAGTAATTATTGATAAATATATAATTATTGCTCTTTTGTTATTTGTTTCATGTTTGTTTTTGTAGTTCTTTTCTGTTACTTCTTTCTCATGCTTTCTTTTATCAAAGTTTGTTGGCTTTCCTTAGTGATATACTTGGATTCCTTTCTCTTTTTTTTGCATATTCATTATGAGTTGTTGATTGGTGGTTACTGTTAAGTTTGTATATAACATTTTATGCACATAAGACTTTATATTATAAAGTTAATGGTCACTTAAATTTGAACACATTCTTTACTTTTCTCTCTCCCATGTTTAGGAGTATGGTATCATATTTTATGTACTTTAATTTGTGAATCCCTTTACTGATTTTTATGGATATATTAATTTTTACTGCTTTTGTGCTTCCTACTTTTCTTTAAGATTTTATTTATTTATTTGACAGAGAGAGAGAGATCACAAGCAGGCAGAGAGGCTGACAGAGAGACGGGGAAGGAGGCTCCCTGCTGAGCAGAGAGCCTGATGTGGGGCTCAATCCCAGGACCCTGAGATCATGACCTGAGCTGAAGGCAGAGGCTTTAACCCACTGAGCCGCTCAGGTGCCCCTGTGCTTCCTACTTTTATTACTCCTACTTAAAGTCTTTCGTTTCCACTCAAAAAGACCCTTTTAACATATCTTATAGAGCTAGTTTACTGGTCATGAATTCCTTTAACTTTTGTTTGTTTGGAGAACCCTTTATCTCTCCCACTATTCTCTATTATAGCGTTGCTGGATAGAGTACTACTGGAAGCAGGGTTTTTGTTTGTTTGTTTTGTTTGTTTTAACACTTTGGATATATCATGCCACTTCCAACTGGCCTTTGAAATTTCTGCTGAAAAACCAGCTCATGGCCTTATGCATTTTTTTCTTTTTTTGTGTGTAACTGCACTCTTTTATGTTGCTGCTTTTAAAATTCTCTTCTTGTCACTACTTTTTACCATTCTAATAACTGTGTATATTGGTATAAGCATCCTTAGGTTGACTTTGTGGGGGGCGTTCAATGCCTCCTGGATCTGGATTTCTGTTTTTCCCCCCACATCTGGGAAATTTTCAGCTATTATTTCTTTTTTTCCCCCCAAATATGTTTATTGTATTATTTCAGTGTTACAAGATTATGCTTCAAATGAATTTTCTTTTCTTTTTCTTCTTTTTCTGGGATCCCTAAAATGCAAAAGTTATCACACTTGATTGCGTTGCTGAGTTCTTTAAGTTTACTTTCATTTATTATTTTTTTCTCTTTTATTTTTTTCTCTCTTGATTTCTTTCTATTACTCTAGTCTCCAGGTCATTGATCCTTTTTTCTGCACTGTCTAGTCTACTATTCCATCTAGTGCATTTTTTATTTCAGTTATGAGATCTTAATATCTGATTATTTCTTCTTCATGTTTTCTATCTCTTTTTAAGGATTTTACTGAGATCCTCCACTCTTTTTTAAATCCACTGAGAATCTTTATTACCATTACTTTAAATTCTCTCCATTTCAGGGCACCTGGGTAGCTCAGTAGGTTAAAGCCTCTGCCTTCAGTTCAGGTCGTGATCTCAGGGTACTGGGATCGAGCCCCGCACTGGGCTCTCTACTCAGCAGGGAGTCTACTTCCCCCTCTCTCTGCCTGCCTTTCTGCCTACTTGTGATCTCTCTCTCTCTCTGTCAAATAAATAAATAAAATCTTTAAAAAAAATTATCTCCATTTCAATTAGCTCCTTTGCTGTAATTCCTGTTCTTTCATTTGGGACATATTCCTCTGCCTTCTCATTTTGCCTAACTCTCTACGTCTGTCTCTGTGTGTTGGGGATGCCATTATTTGTCTTGTTCCTGAATGTAGTGACCTTATGAAGAAGAGGTCCTATAGTCCCCTGCAGTGTATTGTCCCCTATCCACCAAAAATTGGCATTTCAGGGGTGTCTCCTATGTGTGTTCCATATACCTTGCTGTTGTGCCTGATCTGCTTTTGCTTTCAGGTCAGGAGTTGGCAATA
Organism: Procyon lotor; assembly: GCA_028646535.1. Lineage (NCBI taxonomy): Eukaryota > Metazoa > Chordata > Mammalia > Carnivora > Procyonidae > Procyon > Procyon lotor. Next base: position 19,576,190 of record CM053612.1, read on the forward strand.
GTTCTCTTATCCTGTTGTGGGCAGGGTTTGGTCCCTGTGTTGTTAGTGGACCAGTTAGAGGCCACCTTGGGCTTAAGTTAAGACAGACCAGACATTTGCCAGATATGCAACAACACCTAAGTGCAGAAGAATGTGGGATAAAGGTGTATGTTCTACAGTGTTCAATTGGGAAGGGGACTTGCAGTGCAGGTGTTCATGGCAGGCCAGTTTGGGCATCACAGATCTGCAGAAGTGTGTGGGTGTGGGATGCGGAGTGATAGCAAAGTCAGTGCTGTTCTGCTGAGGGGGAGACATGGAACTGAGACCTGGCTGGAGGGGACATGAATGTGATTATGGAGTGACAGCGTTAGCAAGGTTTGTGTGGTTATACTGTGAGAGGGTACCTGGAGCCAAGGCCTTGATGGAGGAGTCATGTATGAAGAAGAAGACAGGGGTAGGGTACACTGTTAGTAAGTTCAGTAGCAAGTCTTGGTGCTATACTAGTTCCTACAGGTGTCCACATGTCTTGGATGGGGGATGAAGGGGGATAATGGCACACACCAGTTCCTTTGCTCCTGGAAAAGTCTCCCAAGGATCCTTGCACCTCCAGAACAAACTCTGACACTAGTAAAGAAATCTCCCTCTTGTATACACCAAGAATTTTTCAAACAGCTACTTATATGCTGTACCTCTGTGGAGTTACCTTCTCCCATCCCTAGGGGATGAGTTAATTTGGAGTGGCATGGATCCTGGCTGGGGATGTCTTCAGGATGTGGTGGGGCAGGAGGTGGTTTTGAGGGACACCTGCTGAGGTAGGTTGGATGGTAGTGGGTCTTCAGAGGAATGCAAGGATGGGGCATCCAGTGCTAACAAGTTAAATGGAGAGTATTAGTGCTGGCTTCCACAAGCATCCAGCTAACTAAATTGTGGGAAGTGAAAAAAAAATAGTGTCCACTAGTACCTTAGCTCCCAGAGAAATCTCATGGAGATTCTTACCCCTCCAGTACACATTCTAAGATTAGTCGGTAAACCTCCTTTATGTATATCCCAGACACTTTTGAAATTTCTGCTTCTGTATTGTGTCTCAGACCACTATTTATTATGCTGGATCCTTAAGGGTGGGGATTTAGTTTTCTCTTGTCTTCCAGCTTTCCCAAAGTAAAGCTCACTGATTTTTGAGGTTCTCAGAGTTAAGTCCCAGTGGATTTGAAAGCCACATGTTATGGGGACTTGTCTTTCCAATGCAGGTTCCCAGTGCTAGTGGAGCCTGATATGCAGTACAATCATCTCACATCTCTATACTTGTGAAGCCTCTCTTGTTTAGTCTGGTTAGTCTCATCACGGGTTTGATTCATGACTACATCTCTGTCCCTCCTACCTTTTTTTGATGTGAACTTCCTTATATTACAGTAGAAGATTTGTTCTCAGTCTTCAGGGCATTTTCAGAGTTAGTTGTATAGATACAGCTATTATCTTGGTGTGTTCATGGGATGACATGAGCTTAGGATCCTCCTACTCTACCGTCATTCTTTCTCCTTAGGGTTGTTAGCTCTCTTATTGGTGACTTTTAAAAGTTCTTTGTCTATTTTAGATAATAGTCCTTTATCCGATACATCTTTGTCTATAGTTTGTAGTTTCATTCTATTAACATTACTTTTGCAGAGCACAGGTTTTGCACATTAATGAAATCCAACTTATCAATTATCTATTCCATGGATTATGTCTGTGATGTTTTATCTAAATAGTTAACACCTAACTTAAACTTACCTACATTTGCTCCATGTTATCTTCTGTTTTATAGTAAATACCTCATAGAGCTTGACAAGTATGTGTAATTTTTTTTTTTTTTTTTGAGAATGAAAGGAGGCAGGACAGGCAGGGGTAAAAGGGAGAGAGAATCTTGAGCAGGCTCCAGACCCAGTGCAGATCCTGACATGAGGTTTGGTCTCACATCCTTGAGATCATTCCCTGAGCCAAAACAGAGTCAGAAAATTGCAGATTGAGTCACCCAGGAGTCCGCAAAAGAACGAGTATTCTACTTTTGTTGGATCAAGTAGCCTATAAGATGTCCATTATATTCAGGGGATTGATGATACTGTATTTCTGTTTGTTTTTTTTTCCCCAAAATGTTTATTTTATTTTATCAGTGTTACAAGATTTATTGTTCATGCAACAAACCCAGTGCTCCATGCAATACATGCCCTCCTCAATACACACCACCAGGATGACCCAACCCCCCACCCCCACCCACCCAAAACACTCAGTTTGGTGCTCAGAGTCCACAGTCTCTCATGGTTCATCTCCCCCTCTGATTTCCCCCCATTCACCTTCCCTTCCTTCTCACAATGCCCTCCATGTTTTTCTTTATGCTCAGCACGTAAGTGAGACCTAAAGTAATTGGCTATCTCCACTTAACTTATTTCACTCCACATAATCTGTTCCAGTCCTATCCATGTTGATACAAAAGTTGGACACTCTACCTTTCTAATGGAGACATAATATTCCAGTGTATATATGGACCATATCTTCTTTATCCATTCATCTATTGAAGGGCATCTTGGTTCTTTCAACGGTTTGGCAATTGTGGCCAATGCTGCTATGAACATTGGGATACATGTGGCCCTTCTTGTAATGCATCTGGTTCTTTGGGGTAAATACCTAGTAGTGAAATTGCAGGGTCATAAGGTAGCTCTATTTTTAATCTCTTGAGGAATCTCCACACTGTTTTCCAAAGTGGTTGCACCAGCTTGCAATCCCACCAACAGTGTAAGAGGGTGCCCCTTTCTCCACACCCTCTCCAACATTGGTTGTTTACTGTCCTGTTGATTTTGGCCATTCTAACTGGTGTAAGGTGGGACCTCAGTGTGGTTTGGATTTGAATCTCCCTGACGGCTAAAGATGATGAACATTTTTTCATGGGTCTGTTAGCCATTTGTATGTCTTCTTTGGAGAAGTGTCTGTTCATGTCTTCTGCCCATTTGTTGATGTGATTATCGTTTTTGTGAGTGTTAAGTTTGAAGAGTTCTTTATAGATCTTAGATATCAGACATTGGTCTGTAGTGTCATTTGCAAATAACTTCTCCGATTCTGTGGGTTGCCTGTTTGTTTTGTTGACTGTTTCCGTTGCTGTGCAGAAGTCTTTTATCTTGTTGAAGTCCAAAAAGTTCAATTTTGCTTTTGTTTCCTTTGCCTTTGGAGACATGTCCTGAAAGAAGTTGCTGTGGCTGATGTTGAAGAGGTTACTGCCTATTTTCTCCTGTAGGATCTTGATAGATTCCTGCCTCAAGTTGAGGTCTTTTATCCATTTCGAGTTTATCTTCGTGTATGGTGTAAGAGAATAGTCAAGTTTCATTCTTCTCCATATAGCTGTCCAATTTTCCCAGCACCATTATTGAAGAGACTATCTTTTTCTAATGGATATTTTTTTCCTGTTTTGTCAAAGATTATTTGACTATAGAGTTGCGGGTCCATATCTGGGCTCTCTATTCAGTTCTACTGGTATATGTGTCTGTTTTTGTGCCAGTACCATGCTGTCTTGGTGATCACAGCTTTGTAGTAAGCTTGAAATCAGGCAATGTGATGCCCCCAGCTTGGTTTTTCTTTTCAACATTTGCTTAGCAATTCGGGGTCTTTTTTGGTTCCATACAAATTTTAGGATTGTTTGTTCCAGGCCTTTGAAAAAAACCAGTGGAATTGTGATCAGAATGGCATTAAAAGTATAGGTTGCTCTGGGCAGTACAGACATTTTAACAATGTTTATTCTTCCGATCCAGGAACATGGAATGCTTTTCCACCTTTTTGTGTCTTCTTCAATTTCTTTCATGAGTGTTCTGTAGTTCTTTGAGTACAAATCCTTCACCTCTTTGATTAGGTTAATTCCCAGGCATCTTATGGTTTTTGGTGCTATCATTAATGGAATAGATACCCTAATTTCTCTTTCCACAGTTTCATTTTTAGTGTATAGGAAAGCAACTGATTTCTGTGCATTGATTTTGTATCCTGACACATTACTTAATTGCTGTGTGAGTTCTAGTAGATTGGGGGTGGAGTCTTTTGTGTTTTCCGTATAGAGTAACATGTCATCTGCGAAGAGAGAATTTGACTTCTTCATTGCCAATTTGAATTCCTTTTATTTCTTTTTGTTGTCTGATTGCTGTTGTTAGGACTTCTAGTACTATGTTGAACAAGAGTTGTGAGAGTGGGCATCCTTGTCCTATTCCTGATCTCAAAGGCAAGGCTGATAGCTTTTCCCCATTGAGAATGATATTTGCTGTGTACTTTGCATAGACTTGATGATGTTAAGGAATGTTCCTTCTATCCCTCTACATGGAACAGTTTTAATCAGGAACAGATGCTGAATTTTGTCAAACGCTTTTTCTGCATCAATTGAGAGGACCATGTGGTTCTTCTCTCTTCTCTTATGGATTTGTTCTGTCAAACTGATTGATTTTCAAATGTTGAACCACCCTTGCATCCCAGGGATAAATCCCACTTGGTCATGATGAATAAACTTTTTAATGTGCTGTTGGATCCTATTGGCTAGCATCTTGTTGAGAATCTTGGCATCCATATTCATCAGGGATATTGGTCTGAAATTCTCCTTTTTGATGGGGTCTTTGCCTCGTTTGGGGATCACGTTGATGCTGGCTTCATAGAATGAGTCTGGCAGTTTTCCTTCTGTTTTTATTTTTGAAACAGTTTCTGGAGAATAGGAATTATTTTTTCCTTGAATGTTTGGTAGAATTCCCCAGGGAATCTGTCTGGTCCCGGACTCTTGTTTTTTGGGAGGTTTTTGATCATTGCTTCAATCTCATTACTCGATATTGGTCTATTCAGGTTGTCCATTTCTTCCTGTTTCAGTCTTGGAAGATTATGGGTTTCCAGGAATGCATCCATTTCTTCTAGGTTGTTTAACTTATTGGCATATAGTTGTTGATAATAATTTCTGATGATTGTTTCTATTTCCTTTGGGTTAGTCGTGATCTCTCCCCTTTCATTCACCATTTTGTTAATATGGGTCATTTCCATTTTCTTTGGGATGAGTTTGGCCAGTGGCTTATCAATCTTATTGCTTCTTTCAAAGAACCAACTTCTGGATTGATTGATGCGTTCTACTGTTTCTCTAGTTTTTAACTCATTGATCTCTGTTCTGGTGTTGGTTATTTCCCTTCTCGTACATGGGGTTGGCTTCCTTTGTTGTTGATTTTCCAGTTTTTTGAGGTGTAAAGACAGCTGGTGTATTTGAGATTTTTCAATTTTTTTGAGTGAGGCTTGGATGGCTATGTATTTCCCCTTTAGGACTGCCTTGCCATGTCCCATAGGTTTTGCATTGATATGTCTTTATTCTCATTGGTCTCCATGAATTGTTTAAGATCATCTTTGTTTTCCTGGTTGATCTCAGCATTCTTGAGCAGGTGGGTCTTTAGATTCCAAGTGTTTGAAATCCTTCCAATCTTCTTCTTGTCGTTGAGTTCCAGTTTCAGAGCATTGTGGTCTGAGAAATTTCAGGGAATCATCTCATTCTTTTGTTATTGGTTGAGACCTGATTTGTGGCCCAGTATGTGGTATATTCTGGAGAAAATTCCATGTGAACTCGAGAAAAATGAGTATTCTGTTTTTATAGGAGGGAATGTTCTGTATGTATCTCTGAGGTCCATCTGCTCCAATGTGTCATTCAAAGCTCTTGTTTCTTTATTGATTTTCTGTTTAGATGATCTGTGCGTTACTGAGAGTGGCGTGTTAAGTTCTCCTATTATTATTGTGTTCCTATCAATGTGACTCTTTATTTTGATTAACAGTTGGTTTATGTAGTTGGCTGCTCCTATATTGGGGGCATAAATGTTTACAATTGTTAGATCTTCTTGGAGGATAGGCCCTTTCAGAATGATGTAGCGTCCTTCTGTATCCCTGACTACAGTCTTTAGCTGAAAATGTAATTTATCTGAAAGGAGAATTGCTACCCCAGCTTTCTTTTGTGGTCCATTGGCATGAAAGATGGTTCTCCATCCTTTCACTTTCAGTCTCGATGTATCTTTTAGTTCCAAAAGTGTCTGTTGTAGACAGCATATAGACAGGTCCTACTGTTTTATCCATTCTGCAACCCTGTGCCATTTTATGGGAGTGTTTAGGCCATTCACCTTGGAGTGATTATTGAAAGATAAGTGTGTATTGACATCATGCTGCCTGTGTAGTCCTTGTTTCTATTGATTGTAAATTTCTGTTCTAAGTCACTCATGGGTTCTCTCTTCTTTTATAGAACCCCCTTTAATATTTCCTGGAGTGCCGGTTTCTTGTTCACATCCTCTTTTAATCCTTGTCGATCTTGGAAGCTCTTTATCTCTCCACCCATTTTGAATGAGAGCCTTGCTGGATAAATTATTGTTGGCTGCATGTTCTTCTCATTTAGTGCCTTGAATATGTCTTGCCAGCCCTTTCTGTCTTGCCAGGTGTCTGTGGACAGGTCTGACGTTATTCTAATCGGTCTTCCTCCATATGTAAGTGATCTCTTCCCCCACCTGCCCTCAGGACCTCTTGTCTAAAATTATGATTTGCAAACTTTACTCTGATATGTCTCGCTGTATATCTAGACTCAGAGATCATGGCAGGTGTCCTTTCTGCTCCTAGGACAGGAACTCTTGTTCCATTCCCCAGATTGGGGAAATTTTCATTCAGATTTTGGTCAGCTATATCTTCTAGTCTTCTGTCTTTCTCTACCCCCTCTGGGATTCCAATAATTCTGACATTGGAACGTTTCATGGCGTCATTACTTCCCTAAGTCTTCTCATGACTCCTGAGCAGTTTGCTCCAACTGTCTTCCTGCCCTTTCTTCTCTACCATTTTATCCTCTAGATCACTAATTCTATCCTCTGTCTCCGTAACTCTAGCCATTAAACTATTTAGATTGAATTGGATCTCACTGATAGCACTTCTTACACTGGCTATACTGGTTTTCATTTCTGCCCTTAGAGATTCTATATTGCTATTTATCCTAGCCATTACCTGGATAATTGTCAGCCTGAATTCCCTTTCTGACATACCGTTAATGTCCATGTCTACTAGTTCTGAGGGAGATTGCGCAGTCTCTGGGTTTTTCCTCTGTTGGGTGTTCCTCCTCCTAGTCATTTTGATGGGAGGTGGATGAGAGGATGTATAGTTGGATATTTCGCCTACGATCCCGGCAGGGTGCACTCTGGAAGTTTTGGGAGCAATTGGGATTCACCACCAAAAGAAAGAATAAGGATAAAAAAGATAGAGAGAAACAGAAAAAGATGGGATCTCAGCCAAAATGGCCCCCAACAATAAGATTTATGAAGTATGTAGGCCAACAGGAACAAATATATAGACCGACAAGAGTAGATGACATGAAATTAAAGAACCTAGTCAGGATGACCCCCAGGAATGAGATTTTATATAATACCAGAACAAAAGCAAATAGGTAGAAACACTGACAGAAGGATAAGATGGAAGGGTGGTTATAACTCCTCCTGTGCGAGGAAGGTTATTTCAGGTCTTCCTGGGTTTATTGTTGTATTCACCTCTAGTTGTAATGTTACATAGTTCAAAAAAATAAAAACAAACAACAACAACAACAAAAAAAACAAGAAATAGGAAAACAAGTAATAAGAAAAAATAGGGAATAGGAAAGAAAAAAAAAAACCTTTTATCTACAAAGTATACAGGTTTGAGGATGGTTTCAGGCACTTAATATATTGATTTCCCCTGATGTTGGGGATTTAAAATCTTATGGTGACCCTATGTTTATTGTCTTTTTGTTTTTTTGACTTGTCTTCTGGGGAAGGGGCCTGGCACGGTTGTTTTCCCGTCAATCTTGTTTGGGTTGAGTCACCCTTCCCTCCAATCAAGGGGCAGAGCTCTTTGGAACCCTGTTTCTCAGTCTTTAGCTCTCTGAAAGCTTTTGGCCTTTCGTAGCTTTTTCTCCTTTTCAGAGAGTCTAAGGGAGGAGTCTGCTTGTCTGTACCCAGACCTCCCTGTCACAGAGATGCTGCAGTCTCTCCCCTCTGGGTTTTCCAGAAGGGACACTCCCCTCTGCAAATCTCCCAGTGCAGTCTGTCTCAGGTGGCGAGTACTCAGCAGTTTGGCGACTCTCTGTGCTCCCCTGCTCTCAGGGCTCCAGGCTCTGTTGTGGTGTGGCCAGATTCTTGCCAAGATTAGTGCACTGGCCATGCAGTTCTTGCCTTCGGGGGTGCACCCTGTCTAGAGAGCGCTGTACATGGAGAAAAGCTGAGGGGTCTAGGACCACAGCAGACTTTCTAAGGTGCTTCCCAGAGCGTGCACAACCCGCCCACAAAATGGTGCAGGGAGCGGAAAGCTGCAGGTTTCAGAGTCACAGACTGGACCCCCTCCACTAGTCTCTGTTTGAGGAGAGTGGTGTCCTTCCTGGCGTTGTGGGCCAGGCCTGTGTCCTCGCCCACCCCCTTCCACTAGCTGCTCCTCAGAACCTTATGCTCTTTTTAAATTTTTTTAACCAGGCTCTAAGTTATTGCTGCTCCCCAACCATCCGGCACTTTCCTTTGGAGTTTTACTGTCCTTGCACTGCTTCTGGTGGCTCTCTCCCCCTTTTGTTTATCCTCCGATACCGTTTCCAATGTTTCCACTTTGCTTTACCTCTCTGCTGCTGTCTTCTGCTTTCCTAGAGATCCAGAAGTGAAAAATCTTGCTCTTCAGGCTGATTTCATGTGTGTTAAGTGTGTTCTGGAAGATATCCAGCTCACTTTTGGGGACAGGTTGCAACAGGATCTCCTACCTCTCCGTCATCTTGCCTCCTCCTGATTGACGACATTGTTAACTTCAATTATATTCTTATTAATTTTCTCCCTACAAGATCTCTCCATTTCTGAGAGGTATGATAATGGGTATGCCTATTTCTTCTTGAACTTCTGTCACTTTTGCCTCGTGTATTTGAGTAGTCTGTTGTTAGGAGTATACATGTTAAGGATTGTTACATCTTTTTAGAATTGACTCCCTGGTCACTAACACGTCTATATTATAATTTTCTTGGTCTGAAGGATGCTCCATCTGAAATTAATACAATTATTTCTGCTTTCTTTTGATTTGTTTTAGCACAGTATATCCTTCTCCATCCACTTACTCTTAATCTGCTTGTCTTTAAAACTTTTTTTAATTATTATGTTGTGTTAGTCATCATACAATACATCGTTAGTTTTTTATGTCATGTTGATAATTTATTGTTTGCATGTAATACATGCAATACATGCCCTCTTAATAACTATCCCCTGGCTAGCCCATCATCCACCCATGTACCAACCAAACCCTCTGTTTCTTAAGATTCCATAATCTCTCATGGTTCATCTCCTGTTCCCATTTCCCCCACTTTGTTTTTCCCTTCTTTCTCCTAATATCTTCTATTCTATTCCTTATGTTCCACAAATAAGTGAAACTATATGATAATTGTCTTTCTCTGCTTGACTTACTTGCACTTAGCATAATCTCCTCCAGTTCCATTCATGTTTATCCAAAAGTTGGGTATTCATCCTTTCTGATGCTTGAGTAATATTTCATTGTATGTATGAACCACATCTTTATCCATTAGTCTGTTGAAGGGCATCTTGGCTCTTTCCACAGTTTGGCCATTGTGGCCATTGCTGCCATGAACACTGGAGTACATAAGGCCCTTCTTTTCACTACATCTGTATCTTTGGGGTAAATATCCAGCAGTGCAATTACAAGGTCGTAGGGTAGCTCTATTTTTAATTTTTTGAGGAACCTCCACAATGTTTTCCAGAGTGGCTGCACCAACTTGCATTCCCACCAACAGAAAGGGGTTACCCTTTCTCCACTTCCTTGACAACATTTGATGTTTCTTGCCTTGTCAATTTTTGCCATTCTAACTGGTGTAAGGTAATATCTCAATGTGGTTTTGATTTGGGTCTCCCTGAGGGCTAAGGATGATGAACGTTTTTTCATGAGTCTGTTAGCCATTTGTATGTCTTCTTTGGAGAAGTGTTTGTTCGTGTCTTCTGCCCATTTTTTACATGATTATCTGTTTTTTGAGTTTGGAGTTTGAGAAGTTCTTTATAGATCTTAGATATCAAATCTTTGTCTATAGTATCATTTGCAAATATCTTCTTTCATTTTGTGGGTTGCCTCTTTGTTTTGTTGGCTGTTTCCTTTGCTGTGCAGAAGACTTTTATCTTGATGAAGTCCTGAATGTTCATTTTATCTTATGTTTCCTTTGGCTTTGGAGATGTGTCTTGATAGAAGTTGTGGCCAAAGTTGAAGAGGTTACTACCTATGTTCTCTTCCAGGATGTTGATAGATTCCTGTCTCACATTGAGGTGTTTCAACCATCTCGGATTTATCTTTGTGTATGGTGTAAGAGAATGGTCACATTTCATTCTTCTGTATATAACTATCCAATTTTCTAAGCACTATTTATTGAATAGACTGTATTTTTTCCATTGCATTTATTTCTTGCTTTGTTGAAGATTTTTTTTTATTATTATTTTTTTATTTCTTGCTTTGTTGAAGATAATTTGACCATACAGTCGAGGGTCCATATCTGGGCTCTCTACTCTGTTTCATTGGTCTGCGTGCAAGTACCATGTTGTCTTGGTGATCACAGTTTTTTAAAATAGCTTGAAATCAGGCAATGTGATGCTCCCAACTTTGTTTTTCTTTTTCAACATTTCTTTGGCAATTCAGGGTCTTTTCTGGTTCCATATACATTTTAGGATTTCTTATTTCAGCTCTTTGAAAAATGTCAATGGTGTTTTAAGAGGGATGGCATGTAAAGTATAATTGCTCTGGTTAGCACAGATATTTTAACAATGTTTATTCATTCAAACCATTAGCATGGAATGTTTTTCCATCTTTTTGAGTCTTCCTCAATTTCTTTCTTAAGTGTTCTATCATTTCTAGAGTATAGATCCTTTACCTCTTTGGTTAGGTTTATTCCAAGGTATCTTATGGTTTGTTGCTACTGTAAATGAAATCAATTCTCTAATTTCTCTTTCCATAGTTACATTGTTAGTGTTTAAGAAAGCAATTGATTGGGGCACCTGGGTGACTCAGTGGGTTAAATCCTCTGCCTTCAGCTCAGGTCATGATGTCAGGGTCCTGGGATCGAGCCCCACATCAGGCTCTCTACTCAGCGGGGAACCTGCTTCCCCCCCTCTCTCTGCCTGCCTCTCTGCCTGCTTGTAATCTGTCAAGTAAATAAATAAAATCTTTAAAAAAAAGAAAGTAACTGATTTCTGTGCATTGATTTTGTATTCTGCCACATTACTGAATTGCTGTATGAGTTCAAGTCATTTGGGAGTGGAGTCTTCTGGGTTTTCCACATAAAGTATCTTGCCATTTACAAAGAGACAGAGTTTGACATCTTATATACCGATTTGAATAACTTTTGTTTCTTTTGTTGTATGACTGCTATTGCTAGGACTTCTAGTACCATGTTGAACAATATTGGTGAGAGTGGGCATCCTTGTCATGCTCCTTATCTTAAGGGGAAGGTTCTCAGCTTTTCCCCATTGAGAACAATATTTTCTGTGGGCTTTTCATAGATGGATTTTATGAAATTGAGGAATGTTTCTCTATCCTCATACTCTACTCTGAAGAGTTTAAGTCAAGAAAGTGTGCCGTACTTTGTCAAGTGCTTTTTCTGCATCAATTGAGAGAACCATGTTGTTCTTGTCTGTTCTGTTATGTAAGTTTTCTATCACATTGATTTATTTGTGAAGGTTGAATCGCCCTTGCATCCCATTGATAAATCCCACCTGGTTGTGGTGAGTAATACTTTTAATGTACTGTTGGATCCTATTAACTAGAGTCTTGTTGAGAATTTTGGCATCCATATTAATCAGGGATATTACTGTGAAATAATCCTTTTTGATGGGGTCTTTGCCTGGTTTTGGGATCAAGGTAATACTGTCTTCATAGAAAGACTATGGAAGTTTTCCTTCTGTTTCTATTTTTTGAAACAGCTTCAGGACACTAGGTATTATTTCTTCTTTGAATGTTTGGTAGTATTACACAGGGAATCCACCAGGTCCTGGACTCTTGTTTTTTGGGAAGATTTTGATCACTGCTTCAATATGGTTACTGGTTATTCACCTATTTAGGTTGTCAATTTCTTCATGTTTCAGTCTTAGAAGTTTATAGGTTTCCAAGAAAGCATCTATTTCTTCCACATTGCTTAACATATTGGCATAGAGCTGTTGATAATAATTTCTGTTGATTGTTTCTATTTCCTTGGTGTTAGTCATGATCTCTCACCTTTCATTCATAATTTTCATAATTTGGATCCTTACTCTTTTCTTTTGGATAAAGTTGGCCAGTGGTTTATTGATCTTATTATTTCAAAGGACCAGCTTTCAGTTTCATTGATGTGTTCTACCGTATTTCTGATTTCTGATTAATTGATATCTGCTCTAATCTTAATTATTTACCTCATCCTGCATGGTTTAGACTTAATTTGTTGTTGATTCTCCTGTTCTTTTAAGGTGTAAAGAGAGTTTGTGTATTCAGGTTTTTTCTAATTTTTGAGTGAGGTTTGGAAGACTATGTATTTCCCCCTTAGGACAGCCTTTGGTGTATCCCATAGGTTTTCGACCTATGGGTTTTGTTCTCATTGGTTTTCATGAATTGTTTAAGTTCTTGTTTGATTTCCTGATTAAACCAAACATTCTTGAACAGGATGCTCTTTAGCTTACAGTGTTTGATTTTCTTCGAAACGTTCTCTTGTGTTTAAATTTTCATTTAAAATTTTGAATTTTCATTTAAGTGAAAATTTAATTTAGAAATTAATTAATTTAGAAAATTTAATTTAGACCATTTTCAAATCATCATGGTCTGAGAATATGCAGGGAATAATCTCAGTCTTTTGGTATGAGTTGAGACCTGATTTGTGTCCTGGTATGTGGTCTATTCTGGAGAAGGTTCTGTGTGCACTTGAGAAGAATGAGTATTCTGTTGTTTTAGGATGCAATGTTCTGTATATATCTATGAGGTCCATCTGGTCCAATGTGTCATTCAAAGCTCTTGTTCCTGTGTTGATTTCCTACCTAGACAACCTGTCTGTTGCTGAGAGGGGAGTGTTACAATCTCCTACAATTAATATATTCTTATCAATATGTCTCTTTATTTTGGTTAATAGTTGGCTTTTTTAGCTGGGTGCCCCCATGTTAGGAGCAGCCAATATTTACAATTGTTAGATCTTCTTGTTGGACAGACCCCCTAAGAATGATATAGTGTCCTTCTCTATCTCTGACTACAGTCTTCAGCTTAAAATCTAATTTGTCTGGTAGGATAATTGCTACCCCAGCTCCTTTTTGAGGTCCATTGGCATAAAAAGTGGTTCTCCATCCTTTAGCTTTCAGTTTGGATGTATCTTTAAGTTTAAAATGAGTCTCTTGTAGACAACATATGGAAAGGCCCTGTGTTTTTATCCAGTCTGCAACCCTGTGCCATTTTATGGGAGTATTTAGGCCCTTCATGTTGAAAGTGATTACTGAAAGGTACAATTTTATTTTCATCATGTTGCCTGTGAAGTCCTTGTTTCTATAGATTGTCTCTGTATATTTCTGTTCTATATTACTTTTGGAGTCTTTCTATTTTTATAGAATCTCCTCTTAATATTCTTTGTAGAGCTTGCTTAGTGTTCACATAGTCTTTCAGTTTCTACCCGTCCTCCATCCATTCTGAATGACAGCCTTGCCCCCTAAAGAATTCTTGGCTGCGTGTTCTTCTCGTTTAGTGCCCTGAATAGTCCTTTCTCACTTGCCAGGTCTCTGTGGACAGGTCTGACGTTATTCTGATATTCCTCCCTCTGTAGGTAAGGAATCTCTTCCCCCTAACTTCCCTTAAGATGGTTTCCTTGGTTCTAAGATTTGTGAGTTTTACTATAAGATGCCTGGATGTTGATGTGTTCTCCTTGATCTTGGGAGGGGTTTTCTGTGCCTCTTGGACATGAATGCTTTTTTTTCTTCCCAAGATTAGGGATGTTCTCAGCTACAATTTGATCAAATATCTTTTAGTTCTGTCCTTCTTTACCACCTCAGTGATCCCAATAATTTTTGACATTGGGGTGTTTCATGGTGTCATTTATTTCTCTAATTCTGTATTCATGAATTTTAAGTTGTTTGTTCCAGGCCTCCTCCTGTTCCTTCTTTTCTATCAGTTTGTCTTCTAGATCACTAATTCATTCTTCTGCCTCATTTACCTTACATTTTAGAGTATCTAGATTAGACTGGATCTCACTGATAGCATTTTTAAGTTCTGCCAGATCAGCTCTCATTTCTGCCCTTAGACAATCTATGTTGCCATTAATGGTTTTCTCCATCTTAGCTATTGTCTGCATAACAGTTACCCTGAAGTCTATGTCCAACATCTTGTTTATATCCACATCCATTATTTTTGTGGTAGAGGTCATAGTCTGAGTTTTTCTTATTTTGGACATTCCTTCTCTTATTCATTCTGTTGAAGGGTGGTTGCAGGAATATACAGCATCCAAACTATTGTCCTCAACCCAAGAAATATGCACCTGTTTTATAGGGATAATAGCATTATTGGCCTCTTGTTTTTCCACCTTATCTTCTAAGGGAGGGGCCTGCCATGCTGTTACTCAGGCAACCCTGTTTGGGCAGAGTTGTCCTGCCACCTGTGGGGTGGATGGTGTCAGTGAAAACCGGTTTGGGGGAGCTTTTGTTCTCTGGTGGCTTTCTGCATCTTCCCTGAGAGTCAGAGCAGAAGTGACCATATCCAAACCTCTTCTCAGATGAGAAAGATCGCAATCTGCCCCTCAGTGCACTTTCCCAGCCACACTGTCCTTGCTTCTGCCTGTGCTGCCAGAAACCACAGCGTCCTAGGTTGTGCACCCTATAGCAGTACTCTCAGCCCTTACTTCCAGGTCCAGGCACATCTCTGATTTTTGTGCTTCGAAAACTTCCAGCTGCCCCTAGATTGCAATCACACCCCCACATCTCCATGTTTCAGTCTGAAGGGCTGCCCCGAAGTATTTTCCCTGCTGCTACAGGTCTGTGAGTCTGTGCTTGTTCCCATGTGGGAGGCTTTTGCACTCCAATGGCACAGGATCTCAGAGGCTCCCTCACCCTTCCATGTATCTTTAGATATCTGCCCCTAGAATCACATCTCTCTGCTTCATACCTTGAGACCAATCACATGAGACATTCTGTTTGTAGAGATCCAGATATATCTTCTTACATCACAATCTGATTTCATGTGTGTTCAGAATGGTCTGGTGAATATACAGCTCAATTCAGGGAATCAGTTAATCAGTTATTTGGGGGAAAATAAATTAATTTTAAAAAAACACAGAAGTTCATTTCTCTTACAATATTTTGACCTCTAGCATTTAGTTTTGTTGTTTCTTAGAAATGTAATCTCTCTACTTACATTGTCCACCCATTCTTACATGTGGTCTACTTTATCCATTAGAGCACTCGGCATCTTAATCATAGTTGTTTTAAATCTCCAGTTTGATAATTTCAACATTCCTACTCTATCTTTTTGCCATTTAGCATACAGTGTAATTTTTTCTTCATACCCAGATACAATTGACATCCTGGTTAAAAGAAGTGCAGGGGTGCCTGGGTGGCTCAGTCCAACATCTTACTTTTGGTTTTGACTCAGTACATGATCTCATGGATCATGAGATTGAGCCCCATGTCAAGCTCTGTTCTCAGCAGAGAGTCTGCTTAGGATTCCTTCCCTCTGCCCCTCCCTCACTCACACTCTCTTGTGCTCTCTTAAATAAATAAATCTTTTTAAAAAGAAGTGATATAAATAGGTGTTTAGAGATGCTGCAGTAGAAGAGAAAACATTCTTTTTCCCCCCAAATATGTTTATTTTATCTTTTCAGTGTTACAGGATTTATTGTTCATGCACCACACCCAGTGCTCCATGCAATACATGCCCTCCTCAATACCCACCACCAGTCTCGCCCAGCCCCCCACCCCCACCCCTCCTAAACCCTCATTTTGTTGCTCAGAATCCAGTCTCTCATTGTTCATCTCCTCCTCTGAAAGGGAAAGCATTCTATAGTTCTATAGTTCGGTCCAGTCTTTTAGTGAGTTTATACCTCGAAACTGTAAACTTCAAATACATTTCTTAGTTCTCCCCCTCTTTGGTGGGAAAGGATGGCTATCATGGTCTTCTTGATTTAGGTATTTTCTTTCTCACACATGAAAGGTTAGAATGACTTGTTTTCACCATTTTCTTTTCCCCAGGTCAGTTAGCCTCTAGTAGAACCCCGGCAGATTAGGGTCTGATTAGTTCCCCCAGGGCAGATATTGTTAAACAGAACAGAATGTTCCAATATATTTCAAAATGTTTTTTGTATCCTCACCCTGACAGAAACAGAAGATTTTTTCTCCAATATTTATTGAGAGAACCTGGTAAAACTCCAGAAGGTAAAATTTACAAAAGCGTGGGTACTCTGATGACTGGGTCCAAATGGAGTTCTTATTTCTCAGACTCTTCCACACCAAAATTCCAGGAAATTTTCAATTATAGTTCAGTTTTCCCTACCCTGGCACCAGTTTCCATGGAGATTTCTGCTCTGGTACGTTGTGGTACTCTGTATTAGATTGTTGGTCACTCCGATGGGAAGGAGCAGCAGTTGACCCTGTAAACTCATTTCTCTTACAGATCTAAGAGATTTATCAGTTTATTCAGATTTTACTTTTAGGACAGAGTGGTGGCTTCTAAACTTCTAACATACTGGCCCAGAAGTCAAAACTCTTTAAGTGAATTTTCTATTGATAAATCTAAAGCCCCAACATACAGGGAAACATCTTTTGATTCATTTAAATGATAAAATTGTTCAGTATAAGTTTAGTGTAGTGTATCTAATGTTTTACATTCTTTGATAATCTATTATGTGAATAAAATAAATTTATAATACTCTGTTAAACACAATATTGGATTAATCAGAATATCCTATTCTTCAACTGTGATGGATTAACAAGGACAAGTGGTCACATCAAACTCTTTCAGTAAATTTAAATAAAGTAACTCATCTATTTTCCACTCAAATAGTATATTAATAGTGATGAGGATTATGATGAAGATGATAATGATATAAAATTAACACTTAAGGCACTCTTCTAAAAAAAATATATATATATATCTCCACTCATTTATTCTCCCAGAATGTTGTTGAGGTAGACCTTATTAACATCCTTGTTGCACAAATGAAAAAATGAAGCACAAAGTTGTTACTTGCCTTGCCTGTGGTCCCGCATTTAATAAGTGGCAGAGATGAAATGTGAACTTATTCAATCTAGCTCCAAATTAGTGTGAAAGGGATTGGAAAAGCCAGATTTTTGAGCCTGATTTATTGCTTACTAGCTACCTGGCATTCAACAAGTCATTGAGTTTTTTCTATTTATTTTCATCTGTTCAGTAGCAATAAAAATTAAACTAAATTCTGATTGTGTTTCGTTTTAAATAAAACATGAATATATATGTGTCTGTGTGTATAAAGAAAACCAAAATACCAGATCCTATATTCAATATATAGTATATATTCTTCAGATCAGGCCTTGTGAATTACAGGGCTTTTTATTTTCTTATTTTATTTTCTTATTTTTAGTCTGATAACATATATGAGAAATTTGTGTCCAAAGCATATAAAAGCAGGAATGATGAAAGGAAAAAGTGAATAAGCAAGTAAGATTGATACTCTTCCCTTATATTCCTTTTAGTATTATGGTGCCCAGGTTATGTCTCCATTAAGCAAATAGTTTAGCTGTTTCAATTTGCAGCAGCTCATATATTTAACTTTTATAGAGTTATTAATAACCTTTAAGGATAAAATTTGCAAACACCTGAGATTTTCATATTTTCCAGAAATTAGGTCAAAGTCACCAGGGGACAATTTCTGAAAATGCTTCTTAGCTCTTAAAGGTCTTCAGCACAGACTCAGTCTAAATGTGGAAGTTTTATCAGGAAAAAATAGTAATTTTTTTATTTTAAAAGACTGTGTTTGTTGTAGGTGTATGTGTGGAGAGAGAGAGATAAGGAAGATGGAAGATGAGTAAAGTATACATATTGATACCATATATTTATTTCATTACTTGGTTAACAGATAATCTTTTCTTGATAAGTTTTATTAAAATTATCTACAGTTTTTATTTCCTTGCTGTATATGTTTTCCCTGTTCTATGTTGAATATGTAACTGCATTGATCTCTTGCCCTGAACATTGCTCACTAAATATTTTATTTGTTATATTTTGAGGAAAGGAGTTTGTACTTTTCCAAATTCGCAGTTTTGGTTTACCAAGAACATATAATATATATTCCCTACTATCCCTGCTACTTCAATCCAATTTCAGATTTTTGTCATCAAATTGTTACCTAATTAATTTTGTAGACTTAATTTTTAAGTTTAAGCACCTGTAAGGTTTTTTTCCTTTAAAATAAATTAAATGCTGTATTTTGGTGGTGGATAACAATGCCAGGTACTGGGCAATTTTACCTCTACTATGCTAAATTTAATTAAGCAAACCTAATAAGCCAAAATGATAAATCAAAGTTTTCCTCAAATAAAAAACTCCTCTACTGTATGTAAAATGTAATTTAATTTTCAAAAATTCATAATATGCACAATTCTTAAGAGAAATACTCATTGCAAATGTGATTACCACCTATACTTGTTAATTAAGTTCTTCAGATAAATTATTTTCAGTAAACTCTGATAACCATAGAAAGAAGAGTTGTGATAATTTTTAGATATTTAAAAATTCAGGGGCACCTGGGTAGCTGAGTGGGTTAAAGCCTCTACCTTCGGCTCGGGTCATGGTCTCAAGGTCCTGAGATAGAGCCTCACATCAGGCTGTCTACTCACCATGTATCCTGCTTCCCCCTCTCTCTCTGCCTGCCTCTCTGCCTACTTGTGATCTCTCTGTCAAGTGAATGGACGGCAACTTTAAAAATAAAAATAAAATAAAAATTCAAAAATGTATAAAGACTGGAAGGAAGTTTTTATATTTGTCATTAGGTACAAAACCTCCATTTTTCCACCAAAGCCTTAAAAAGACTGCTACAACCATTTGAAAATCAAATATCCAACTGCTTCTCAAAAGTTTTATGTTTCTCCAACTACATAGGAGATATAGATTTTTAAAAGATTTGTTTTTGAAAGTGAGCTGGAGAAGACAAAATAGAATGCAAAATTTCTTACACCTGCAGTCATTGGTCTCAATAGCAAAATCAAGTAGCCATTTGGTTCACCATTCAATCTTTAGCTACATTTTAAGAATAGCAGGTGCAAATATTAACAGCTTGAACTCAGAATGGAGAAGATGCATATGTCGATTGGAGAAAAAACCCACAAGATCTCCCCATTGTAATTTTTCCCCAAATATGTTTATTTAATTTATTCAGTGTTAGAAGATTTATTGTTCATGCACCACACCCAGTGCTCCATGCAATACGTGACCTCCTAAAAACCCACCACCAGGCTCGCCCAACACCCATCCCATTCCCCTCCAAAACCCTTAGATTGTTGCTCACAGTCCGCAGTCTCTCATGGTTCATCTCCCCTTCTGGTTTCCCCCCATTCAACTTTCCCTTCCTTCTCACAATGCCCTCCATGTTTTTCTTTATGCTCAGCACGTAAGTGAGATCATAAGGTAATTGGTTCTCTCTGATTGGCTTATTTCACCCTGCATAATCTCTTCCGATCCCATCCATGTTGATACAAAAGTTGGATATTCGTCCTTTCTAATGGAGTCATAATATTCCATTGTATATATGGACCATATCTTCTTTATCCATTCGTCTGTTGAAGGGCATCTTGGTTCTTTCCACAGTTTGGCAAATGCGGCCATTGCTGCTATGAACACTGAGGTCCATGTGGCCCTTCTTTGTAATGCATCTGCTTCTTTGGGGTAAATACCCAGTAGTGCGATGGCAGGGTCATAGGGTAGCTCTATTTTTAATCTCTTGAGAAATCTCCACACTGTTTTCCAAAGTGGCTGCACCAGCTTGCAATCCCACCAACAGTGGAAGAGGGTGCCCCTTTCTCCACACCCTCTCTAACACTTGTTCTTTACTGTCTTGTTGATTTTGGCCATTGTAACTGGTGTAAGATGGTATCTCAGTGTGGTTTGGATTTGAATCTCCCTGATGGCTAATGATGATGAACACCTTTTCATGTTCCTGTTAGCCATTTCTATGTCTTTTTGGGAGAAGTTTCTGTTCGTGTTTTCTGCCCATTTGTTGATGTGATTATCGGTTTTGTGAGTGTTGAGTTGGAGGAGTTCTTTATAGAACTTAGATATCAGACATTTGTCTGCAGTGTCCTTTGCGAATATCTTCTCCCATTCTGTGGGTTGCCTGTTTGTTTTGTTGACAGTTTCCTTTGCTGTACAGAAGCTTCTTATCTTGATGAAGTCCCAAAAGTTCAATTTCGCTTTTGTTTCCTTTGTCTTTGGAGACATGTCCTGAAAGAAGTTGCTGTGGCTGGTGTCAAAGAGGTTACTGCCTATGTTCTCCTCTATGATCTTGATAGACTCCTGCCTCACGTTGAAGTATTTTATCCATTTTGAGTTTATCTTCGTGTATGGTGTAAAAGAATGGTCAAGTTTCATTTTTCTCCATATAGCAGTCCAATTTTCCCAGCACCATTTTTTGAAAAGACTGTCTTTTTTCCACTGGATATTTTTTTCCTATTTTGTCAAAGGTTTTTTGACCATAGACTTGAGGTTCCATATCTGGGCTCTCTCTTCTGTTTCACAGGTCTATGTGTCTGTTTTTGTGCCAGTACCATGCTGTTTTGGTGATCACAGCTTTGTAGTAAAGCTTGAAATCAGGCAGTGTGATGCCCCCAGCTTGGTTTTTCTTTTTCAGCATTTGCTTAGCAATTCGAAGTCTTTTCTGGTTCCATACAAATTTTAGGATTGTTTGTTCCAGGCCTTTGAAATAATCCAGTGGAATTTTGATCGGGATGGCATTGAAAGTATAGATTGCTCTGGGCAGTACAGACATTTTAACAATGTTTATTCTTCTGATACAGGAACATGGAATGCTTTTCCATTTTTTGTGTCTTCTTCAATTCCTTTCATGAGCATTCTGTAGTTCTTTGAGTACAGATCATTCACCTCTTTGGGTAGGTTTATTCCCAGGTATCTTATGGGTTTTGGTGCTATCATAAATGGAATAGATTCCCTGATTTCTCTTTCCACCGTTTCATTGTTAGTGTATAGGAAAGCAACTGATTTCTGTGCATTGATTTGGTATCCTGACACATTACTGAATTGCTACATGTGTTCTAGTAGTTTAGGGGTGGAGTCTTTTGGGTTTTCCATATAGAGTACCATGTCATCTGTGAAGAGAGAGAGTTTGACTTCTTCATTGCCAATTTGAATACCTTTTATTTCTTTTTGTTTTCTGATTGCTGTTGTTAGGACTTTTCGTACTATGTTGAACAAGAGTGGTGAGAGTGGGCATCCTTGTCATGTTCCTGATCTCAAAGAGAAGGTTGTCAGATTTTCCCTATTAAGAATGATATTTGCTGTGGGCTTTTCATAGATAGACTTGATGATGTTGAGGAATGTTCTTTCTATCACTATACTTTGAAGAGTTTTGATAAGGAACAGATGCTGAATTTGGTCAAACGCTTTTTCAGCATCAATTGAGAGGACCGTGTGGTTCTTCTCTCTTATTAATCTGTTCTATCACATTGATTGATTTTTGAATGTTGAACCACCATTGCCTCCCAGGGATAAATCCCACTTGGTCAGGATGAATAATCTTTCTAATATGCTGTTGGATCCTATTAGATAGGATCTTTTTGAGAATATTGGCATCCATATTCATCGGGGATATTGGTCTGAAAATCTCCTTTTTGGTAGGGTCTTTGCCTGGTTTGGGGATGAGGGTTATGCTGGCTTCATAGAAAAAATATGGCACTTTTCCTTTTTTTTCTATATTTTGAAACAGTTTCAGGAGAATAGGTATTATTTTTTTCCTTGAAAGTTTGGTACAATTCCCCAAAGAATCCATCTGGTCCTGGACTCTTGTTTTTTTGGGTGGTTTTGGATCACTGCTTCAATCTCATTACTAGATATTGGTCTATTCAGATTGTCCATT
Organism: Procyon lotor; assembly: GCA_028646535.1. NCBI lineage: Eukaryota > Metazoa > Chordata > Mammalia > Carnivora > Procyonidae > Procyon > Procyon lotor. The sequence goes on from CM053612.1 coordinate 19,598,265, forward strand.
TCTTCCTCTTTCAGTCTTGGAAGATTATGGTTTTCCAGGAATGTATCCATCTCTTCTAGGTTGTTTAACTTATTGGCATATAGCTGTTGATAATAATTTTTGATGACTGTTTCTATTTCCTTTGGATTATTCATGATCTCTCCCCTTTCATTCATAATTTTTTTAATTTGGGTCATCTCTCTTTTCTTTTGGATGAGTATGCCCAGTGGCCTATCAATCTTATTGCTTCTTTCAAAGAACCAACTTCTGGATTCATTGATGCATTCTACTGTTTCTCTAGTTTCTAACTCATTGATCTCTGCTCTGATCTTGATTATTTCCCATCTCATGCGTGGGGTTGGCTTCCTTTGTTGTTGGTGTTCCAGTTCTTTGAGGTGTAAGCAGAGCTGGTGTATTCAAGATTTTTCAATTTTTTGAGTCACGCTTGGATGGGTATGTATTTCCCCCTTAGGAATGCCTTTCCCGTGTCCCATAGGTTTTGCATAATGTGTCTTTATTATCATTGGTCTCCATGAATTGTTTAAGCTCATCTTTGATTTCCTGGCTGATCTCAGTATTCTTGAGCAGGTTGGTCTTATCCTCCAAGTGTTTGAATTCCTTCCAAACTTCTTCTTGTGGTTGAGTTCCAGTTTCAAAACACTGTGGTCTGAGAAAATACAGGTAATCATCACAATGTTTTGGTATTGTTTGAGTCTTGATTTGTGGCCCAGTATGTGGTCTGTTCTGGAGAAAGTTCCGTGTGCACTCGGGAAAAATGAATATTCTGTTTTTATAGGGGGGAATGTTCTGTAGGTATCTCTGAGGTCCATCTGGTCCAATGTGTCATTCAAAGCTCTTGTTTCTTTATTGATTTTCTGTTTAGATGATCTGTCTGTTACTGAGAGTGCTGTATTAAGATCTCCTACTATGATTGTATTCCTATCAATGTGACTCTTTATTTTGATTAACAGTTGGTTTATGTAGTTGGCTACTCCTGTATTGGGGGCATAAATGTTGACAATTTTTAGATCTTCTTGGAGGATAGACTCTTTCAGAATGATGTAATGTCCTTCTGTATCTCTGACTACAGTCTTTAGCTGAATATCTAATTTATCTCATAGGAGATCTGCTACCCTAGCTTTCTTTTGAGGCCCATTGGCATGAAAGATGGTTCTCCATTCTTTCACATTCAGCCTAGATGTATCTTTTGGTTCCAAAATTAGTCTCTTGTAGACAGCACATGGATGGGTCCTGCCGTTTTATCCATTCTACAGCCCTGTGCCATTTTATGGGAGCATTTAGGCCATTCACATTGAGAGTGATTATTGAAAGATAAGTGTGTATTGACATCATGCTGCCTGTGTAGTCCTTGTTTCTATTGAGTGTAAATTTCTGTTCTATGTCACTCATGGGTTCTCTCTTCTTTTATAGAACCCCCTTTAATATTTCCTGGAGTGCCGGTTTCTTATTCACATCCTCTTTTAATCCTTGTCGATCTTGGAAGCTCTTTATCTCTCTACCCATTTTGAATGTGAGCCTTGCTGGATAAATTATTGTTGGCTGCATGTTCTTCTCATTTAGTGCCTTGAATATGTCTTTACAGCCCTTTCTGGCCTGCCAGGTTTCTGTGGACAGGTCTGAAGTTATTCTAATGGGTTTTCCTCTATATATAAGGATATCTTCTCCCTAGCTGTCCTGAGGATCTCTTGTCTAAAATTATAATTTGCAAATTTTACTATGATGTTTCTTGCTGTATTTCTAGACTCGTTGATCTTAGCAAGTGTTCATTCTGCCTCTAGGACACGAACCCTTTTCCATTCCCCAGACTGGGGAAATTTTCATTCAGATTTTGGTCAGCTATGTCTTCTAGTCTTCTGTCTTTCTCTACCCCCTCTGGGATTACAATAATTCTGACGTTGGAACGTTTCATGGCATCATTATTTCCCTAAGTCTCTTAACATGATTCCTGAGCCATTTGCTCCAGCTGTCCTCCTGACCTTTTTTCTCTACCATTTTATCCTCTAGATCACTAATTCTATCCTCTGTCTCTGTAACTCTAGCTGTTAAACTATTTAGATTGGATTGGATCTCACTGATAGCACTTCTTACATCGGCTATACTGGTTTTCATTTCTGTCCTTAGAAATTCTATAATGTCATTAATCCTAGCCATTACCTGGATAATTGTCAGCCTGAATTCCCTTTTTGACATACTGTTAATGTCCATGTCTACTAGTTCTGAGGAGAGGGCTCAGTCTCTGGGTTTTTCGTCTGTTGGGTGTTCCTCCTCCTAGTCATTTTGATGGGAGATGGATGAGAGGATGTATAGTTGGATATTTCCCCCACGATCCAGGCAGGGTGGACTCTGGAAGGTTTAGGAGCAATTGGGATTCACCACCAAAAATGAAGAATAAGGCTAAAATAGATAGAGAGAAACAGATAAAGAGGGGATCTCAGCCTGAATGGGCCCCAACAATAAGATTTATGAGGTATGTATACCAACACGAACAAACATATAGACCGACAAGAGTAGATGACAAGAAATAAAAGAACCTAGTCAGAATGAACCCCAGGAATGAGATTTTCTATAATACCGGAACAAAAGCAAATAGTTAGAAACTCTGACAGAAGGGTAAGATGGGAGGGTAGATATAACTCCTCGTGTGCGAGGAAGGTTATTTCACGTCTTCCTGGGTTTATCATTGTATTAAGCCTCTAGTTATAATGTTAAGTAGTTTAAAAAAATAAAAACAAAAAACAAAATCAAACCAAGAAATGTGAAAACAAGTGAATAAAAACAAAATAGTGAATAGGAAAAAAAAACACAACAAAACCTTGTATCTATGAAATATACAGGTTTGAGGGTATTATCAAGCACTTAATATATTGATTTCCTCTAATGTTGGGGATTTAAAAATCTTATAGTGACTCTGTGGTTATAGTCTTTTTGGTTTTTTGTTGTTGTTGTTGTTGTTGTTGTTTTTTTGACTTGTCTTCTGGGGGAGGGGCCTGGCACATTGTTTTCCAGTCAATTTTGCTTGTGTTGAGTCATCCTGTCCCCCAATCATGGGGCAGAGCTCTGTGAAGCCCGGTTTCTCAGTCTTTAGCTCTCTGATGGCTTTTGGCCTTTTGTAGCTTTTTCTCCTTTTCAGAGAGTCTAAGGGAGGAATCTGCCTGTCTGTACCCAGACCTCCCTGTCACAGAGAAGCCACAGTCTGCTTCCCTCTGGGTGGACTAGAAGGGATATTCCCCTCCACAAGTCTCCCAGCTCAGCTCCCTTTTCCCAGCCGGCATGCACTCAGCATTTTGGCGGCTCTGTGAGACTCCTCGTGCTCCTCTGCTCTAGGGGCTCCAGACTCTGGCGGGGTGTGGCCAGGTTCTTGCCAATATTACTGCACAGGACATGCAGTTCTTTCCTTTTGGTGGTGCACCATCTAGAGAGCGCTGTACACTGAGAAAAGCTGTGGGCTCCAGGACCACAGCAAAGTCTCTAAGGTGCTTTCAGGAGCCCGTGTGCACCCCATCTACAAAATGGTGCGGGGAGCAGGACCCCGACCCCCACTGGTCTCTCTTTGGGGCGAGTGGTGTCCTTCCTGGGAGCATGGGCCCAGGCTTGTGCCCATGACCACCTGCCTTCCACTAGCTGCTCCTCAGAACCGTTTGCTCTTTTTAAGTGTTTTTAACCGGGCTCTAAGTTATTGCTGCTCTGCAACCACCTAGTGCTTTCCTTTGGGGTATTACAGTCCTTGCACCGCTTCTGGTGGCTCCCTCCCCCTTTTGTTTATCCTCTGATACCATTTCCAGTGTTCCCACTTTGCTTTACCTCACTGCTGCTGTCTTCTGCTCCCGTAGAGTTCCAGAAGTCAAAAATCTTCCTCCTCAGGCTGATTTCATGTGTGTTCAGCGTGGTCTGGCAGATATCCAGCTCACTTTTGGGGACATGTTGCAACAGGATCTCCTACCTCTCCACCATCTTGCCCCTCCTCCCCCTCCCCATTGTAACTTTAGCAAATTCTATTCCTCTGGTCAAAGTACTGCAACATTTCCAATTTCTTTTACCTCACTGCACTACTCCCAAATATCCTGTACAAGCAACTATGCTAACAAATGTATTAACATAAAAAATAAATAACTACATCAAGAAACCATATTAAATACCAAATAAATCTTATCAAGCATCTCATTGACAATTGTAAATTTTGGGGCTGCTCAATTTTAATGTTAATCCATAATAGAGTACCCAGAGTTACCATATCTCTGAAGGTTCTTTTATAATCAAAGTAATGTTATCATTAGCTACTGCTTCCTGTCTTTTCTATAGTTTTTTAAAAGTTATTTTTGAGTAGCTAATCCATGCACGTGATACAAAATATACAATCTTTTTTTATCAGGTTTCATTCTTAGAGGCACCTATTTTATCCATTTCCTTTGTAAAATAGTTTTACAAAAGAAATGCATCTATATGTTTTTCCTTATGCTCCACACATAAGTGAAACCAGATGATAATTGACTCTCTCTGCTTGACTTATTTCACTCAGCATAAACATGGAGGACATTGTGAGAAGGAAAGGAAAGGTGAATTTGGGGAAACCAGAGGGGGACATGAAGCATGAGAGACTGTGGACTCTGAGCAACAAACTGAGGGTTTTGGAAGGCAGGGGAATGGGAGGTTAGGTGAGCCTAGTGGTGGGTATTGAGGGGGACACGTACTGCATGGAGCACTAGGTGTGGTACATGAACAACGAATCTTGGAACACTGAAAAAATAAAATAAAATTAATTTGAAAAAAAAGAAAAATGTATCTATAGATAACTCACTTTTAACAAATATTGCTTTAGGGGCGCCTGGGTGGCTCAGTCGTTAAGCGTCTGCCTTCGGCTCAGGTCATGATCCCAGAGTTCTGGGATCAAGCCCCGCATCGGGCTCCCTGCTCTGCAGGAAGCCTACTTCTCCTGCTACCATTCCCTCTGCTTGTGTTCCCTCTCTCGCTTTGTTTCTCTCTGTCAAATAAATAAAATCTTAAAAAAAAAAAGAAATATTGCTTTACCTATTACTTCTTATATGTTGTTTTATGTTGTAATATATAGAACCACTTCATTCTTTTTTTTTTTATTGTGTTATGTTAGTCGTTAGTTTTTTATGTAGTCTTCCAAGATTCATTTTTGACATATAACACCCAGTGTCCCATGCAATGAGTGCCATCCTTAATTCCCACCACCAGGCTGACCCTTGCCCAACCCCTCTCTCTTCTAAAACCTACAGTTTGTTTCTCAGAGGCCACAGTCTCTCATGGTTCATCTCCCCCTCTAATTTGCCCCTTTCACTTTTCCTTACCTTCTCCTAATGTCCTCCATGTTATTCCTTATATTCCACAAGAAGTGAGATCATATGATAATCGACTTTCTCTGCTTGACGTATTTCACTCAGCTTAATCTCCTCCAGTCCCATCCATGTTGATGCAAAGTTGAGTTCATCTTTTCTGATGTATATGGACCACATCGTCTTTATCCATTTGTCCATTGAAGGGCATCTCGGCTTCTTCCAGTGTGGCTATTGTGGACATTGCTGCTATGAACATTGTGGTAAATATGGCCCTTCTTTTCATTACATCTGTATCTTTGGGGTAAATAAACAGCAGTGAAAATGCTGAATCACAGGGTATCTCTAATTTTTAATTATTTGAAGAATCTCCACACTGTTTTCTAAAGTGTCTGCACCAAATTGCATTCCCACCAACAGTGTAAGAAGATTCCCCTTTCTCCCACTCACCATTCCCTTCCTTCTCAGAATCCCCTCCATGTTTTTCCTTATGCTCCACATGTGAGTGAGACCATAAGATAATTAGATCTCTCCACCTAAGTTATTTCAATCCACATAATCTCTTCCAGTCCTATCCATGTTGATACCAAATTTGGATATTCGTCCTTTCTGATGGAGGCATAATAGTCCATTGTATATATGTACCATGGAAATCAGAGGGGGCGATGAACCATGAGAGACTATGGACTGTGAGAAACAAACTGAGGGTTTTGGAAGGGAGGGGTTGGAGGTTGGGCGAGCCTGGTGGTGGGTATTGAGGAGGGCACGTATTGCATGGAGGACTGGGTGTGGTGCATGAACAATTAATCTTGTAACACTGAAAAAATAAAATAAACATATGTCAGGGGAAACAAAAAGAAGATTCCCCTTTCTCAACATCCTCTCCAACATTTGTTGTTTCCTGCCTAGTTAATTTTGGCCATTCTATCTGGTGTAAGGTGGTATCTCAGTGTGGTTTTGATTTGAATTTCCCTGGATAATGATGATGAACATTTTTTCATGTGTCTGTTAGACATTTGTATGTCTTCTTTGGAGAAGTGTCTGCTCATGTCTTCTGCCCCTTTTTTAACTTAATTATCTGTTTTTTGCGTGTTGAGTTTTAGAAGTTCATTATAGATCTTGGATATCAGCCCTTTCTCTGTAGTGCCATTTGCGAATATCTTCTCTCATTCTGTGGGTTGCCTCTTTGTTTTGTTGACTGTTGCCTTTGCTGTGCAGAAGCTTTTCATCTTGATTAAGTCACAAAAGTTCATTTTCACTTTTGTTTCCCTTGCCTTTGGAGACATGTCTTGAAACATGCCTGATGTCAAAGAGGTTACTTCCTATGATCTCCTCCAGGATTTTGATGGATTCCTGTCTCACGTTAAGGTCTTTCATCCATTTAGAGTTTATCTTTGTGTATGATGTAGGAGAATGGACAAGTTTCATTCACTGTACATAGCTGTCCAGTTTTCCCAGCACCATTTGTTGAAGAGACTATCTTTCTTTCACTGGGTATTATTTTTTTCTACTTTGGCAAAGATAATTTGACCACAGAGTTGTGAGTCCATATCTGGACTCTCTACTCTGTTTCACTGGTCTATGTGTCTGTTTTTGTGCCAGTACTATGCTGTCTTGGTGATCACAGCTTGTAGTAAAGCTTGAAATCAGGCAATGTGATGCCCCCAGATTTGTTTTTCTTTTTCAACATTTCCTTAGAAATTCTGGGTCTTTTCTGGTTCCATACAAATTTTAGGATTGTTTGTTCCAGCACTTTGAAAAATGCTGATGACATTTGATTGGGATGGCATTGAAAGTATAGATTGCTCTGGGCAGTATAGACATTTTATTAATGTTTATTTTTCTGATCCATGAACATGGAAATCTTTTCCACCTTTTTGTGTCTTCTTCAATGTCTTTCATGAGTGTTCTGTAGTTCCTCAAGTAGAGATATTTTATTTCTTTGGTTAGGTTTATTCCAACGTATTTTTTACTATTGGTGCTATTGTAAATGGAATCAATTCTCTAATTTCCCATTCTACAGTTTCATTGTTAGTGTATAAGAAAGCAACTGATTTCTGTGCATTGATTTTTTTATCCTGCCACATTACTGAATTGCATGATTTCTAGCAGTTTGGGGGTGGAGTCTTTTGAGTTTTCCACATAAATTTCCTGTCATCTGCAAAGAGAGAGACTTTGACTTCTTCTTTGCCAATTTGAATACCTTTTATTTCTTTTTGTTGTCTGATTGCTGTCGCTAGGACTTCTATTACTATGTTGAATGAGAGTGCTGAGATTGGGCATCCTTGTCACGTCCCTGATCTCAAGGGGAAGGTTCTGTTTTTCCCCATTGAGAATGACATTATCTGTGGGTTTTTCATAGATGAATTTTATGAAGTTGAGGAATGTTCCCTCATCCCTATACTCTGAAGAGTTTAAATCAGGAAAGAATGGTGTATTTTATCAAATGCAATTTTGAATCAATTGAGAGGAAAATGTGGTTCTTCTCTCTTCTATTACTAATTTGTTCTATCACATTGATTGATTTGCCAATGTTGAAACACACTTGCATCCCAGAGATAAATCCCATCTGGTCATGGTGAATAATCTTTTTAATGTACAGTTGAATCTTATTAACTAGGATCTTGTTGAGAATCTTGGCATCCATATTCATAAGGAATATTAGTCTGAAAATCTCCTATTTGATGGGGTCTTTGCCTCATTTGAGAATCAAGGTAATGCTGGCTTCATAGAAAGAGTCTGCACGTTTTCTTTCTGTTTCTATTTTTTTTTAAATATTTTATTTATTTATTTGACACAGAGAGATCACAAGTGGGCAGAGACACAGGCAGAGAGAGAGGGGGAAGCAGGCTCCCTGCTGAGCAGAGAGCCCGATGTGGGGCTCGATCCCAGGACCCTGAGACCATGACCTGGGCCGAAGGCAGAGGCTTTAACCCACTGAGCCACCCAGGTGCCCCTCTGTTTCTATTTTTTGAAACAGCTTCAGGAGAATAGGTATTATTTCTTCCTTGAATGTTTGGTAGAATTCCCCAGGAAATTCGTCAGGTCCTGGATTTTTGTTTTTTGGGAGGTTTTTGATCACTATTTCAAAATCATTACAAGTTATTGGTCTATTCAGGTTGTCAATTTCTTCTTGTTTTAATCTTGGAAGTTTATAGGATTCTAGGAATGCATCCATTTTCTTCTAGTTTGCTTAACTTATTGGCATATAGCTGTTGATAATAATTTCTCATGATTGTTTCTATTTCCTTGGTGTTAGTCTTGATCTCTCCCTTTTCATTCATAATTTTATTAATTTGGGTTCTTTTGCTTTTCTTTTAGATTAGTCTGGCTCATGATTTATTGATCATATGAATTCTTTAAAAGATCCAGCTTCTAGTGTCATTGATGTGTTCTCCTGTATCTCTGGTTTCTAACTCATTGATCTCTGATCTAATATTATTTCTCTTCTTGTACGTGTGATAGGCTTAATTTTTTGTAGCTTCTCCAGTTCTTTAAGGTGTAAAGAGAGTTTATGTATTCAGGATTGTCAATTTTTTCTTTTGATTAAGGCTTGGATGGTTATGTATTTCCCCCTTAGGACTGTCTTTGCCCTATCCCATAGGTTTTGGATCAATGTGTCTTCATGCTCATTGATTTCCATGAATTGTTTAAGTTGATCTTTGACTTCCTGGTTTATCCAAACAGTCTTGAACAGGATGGTCTTTAGCTTCCAAGTTTTGAATTTCCTCCAAACTTTTTCCTGTGATTGAATTCCAGTTTCAAAACATTGTGGTTTGAGGGGCACCTGGGTGGTTCAGTGGGTTAAAACCTCTGCCTTCAGCTCAGGTCATGATCTCAGGGTCCTGAGATCGAGCCCCGCATCAGACTCTACACTCTGCAGGGAGCCTACTTCCTCTTCTCTCTCTACCTGCTTCTGCCTACTTGTGATCTCTCTCTCTCTCTCTCTCTCTCTCTGTCTAATAAATAAATAAATAATCTTAAAACAAAGCAAAACAAAAACATAACAAAACATTGTGGTTTGAGAATATGCAGGCAATAATCTTAACCTCTTGGTATAGGCTGAGACCTGATTTGTGACCCAGTATGTGGTCTATTCTGGAGAATGTTCCATGTTTGCAGGAGATAAATGTGTATTCTATTGTTTTAGTGTGGAATTTTAGAATGTTGTATATATCTATGAGGTCCATCTGATCCAATATGTGTCATTCAAAGCTCTTGTTTCTTTTTTTTCCCCAGATATGTTTATTTTATTTTTTCAGGGTTACAGGAGTAATTGTTCATGCACCACTCAAAGTGCTCCATGCACTATGTGCCCTCTCAATACCCACCACCAGACTCGCTCAATCACCCACCCCCACCCCTCCAAAACCCTCAATTTGTTGTTCAGAGTCCACAGTCTCTCATGGTTCAACTCCCCCTCTGATTTCCCCCCATTCCCCATTCCCTTCCTTCTCACAATGCCCTCCATGTTTTTCCTTATGCTCCACGCGTGAGACCATAAGAAAATTGTCTCCCTCTGATTCGCTTGTTTCAGTCTGCATAATTTCTTTCAATCCCTTCCATGTTGATATGAAAGTTGGATATTCATCCCTTCTGATGGAGGCATAACATTCCATTGTATATATATATATATATATACCATATATTCTTTATCCATTCATCTGTTGAAGGGCATTTTGGTTCTTTCTACAGTTTGGTGATTGTGGCCATTTCTGCTATGAACATTGGGGTACATGTGTCCCTTCCTTGTACTGCAGCCGCTTCTTTGGAGGAAATACCCAGTAGTGCAATGGCAGGGTCATAGGGTAGCTATAGTCATAGAGTAGCTCTATTCCTTTAATTTTTTGAGGAATCTCCATACTGTTTTCCAAAGTGGCTGCACCAACTTGCATTTCCACCAACAGTGGAAGAGGGTTCCCCTTTCTCCGCACCCTCTCCAACATTTGTTGTTTACTGTCCTGTTGATTTTGGGCATTCTAACTGCTATAAGGTGGTACCTCAGTGTGGTTTGGATTTGAATCTCCCTGATAGTTAAAGTTGTTGAACATTTTTCCTGTGTCTGTTAGCCATTTGTATGTCTTCTTTGGAGAAGTGTCTGTTCATGCCTTCTGCACATTTTTTGATGTGATTATCTGTTTTTTGTGAGTGTTGAGTTGGAGGAGTTGTTTACAGATCTTTGATATCAGGCCTTTGTAGTGTCATTTGCGAATATCTTCTCCCATTCTGTGGGTTGCCTGTTTGTTTTGTTGACTGTTTCCTTCGCTGTGCGGAAACTTTTTATCTCAATGAAGTCCCAAAAGTTCATTTTCAGTTTTGCTTCCTTTGCCTTTGGAGACAACTCCTGGAAGATGTTGCTGTGGCTGATGTCAAAGAGGTTACTGTCTGTGTTCTTCTCTAGGGTTTTGATAGACTCCTGCCTCATGTTGAGGTCTTTCATCCATTTTGAGTTTATCTTTGTGTATGGTGTAAGAGAATGGTCGAGTTCATCAAAGCTCTTGTTTCTTTGTTGATTTCCTGCTTAGATGATCTGTCTATTGCTAAGAGTGGCATGTTAAGATCCCCTACAGTTAACATATTCTTTCCACAGTTTCATTGTTAGTGTATAAGAAAGCAACTGATTTCTGTGCATTGATTTTGTATCCTGCCACAATACTGAATTGCTGTATGAGTTCTAGTAGTCTGGGGGTGGAGTCTTTTGGGTTTTCCATATAGAGTAACATGTTCTCTACGAAGAGAGAGTGTTTGACTTCTTCATTTCAAATTTGGATACATTTTATTTCTTTTTGTTGTCTGATTGCTGTCGCTAGGACTTCTAGCACTATGTTGAATGAGAGTGGTTAATATGAGCATCCTTGTCATGTTCCTGATCTCAAAAGGAAGGCTGTCAGCTTTTCCACATTGAGAATGATATTTGCTGTGGGCTTTTCATAGATAGACTTGATGATGTTGAGGAATGTTCCTTCCATCCCTAAATTTGGTGAGTTTTAATCAGGAACAGATGCTGAATTTTGTCAAACACTTTTTCTGCATCAATTGAGAGGACCATGTGGTTCTTCTCTCTCCTCTTATTGATCTGTTCTATCACATGAATTGATTTTCAAATGTTGAACCACCCTTGCATCCCAGGAATATATCCCACTTGGTCATGATGAATAACTTTTTAATGTGCTGTTGGATCCTATTAGCTAGGATCTTGTTGAGAATCTTGGCATCCATATTCATCAGGGATATTGGTCTGAAATTCTCCTTTTTGGTAGGGTCTTTGCCTGGTTTGGGGATCAAGGTAATGCTGGCTTCATAGAACGAGTCTGGAAGTTTTCCTTCTGTTTCTATTTTTTGAAACAGTTTCAAAATTGACCTTTTGGGACTTCAACAAGATAAAAAGCTTCTGCACAGCGAAGGAAACTGTCAACAAATAAACAGGCAACCCACAGAATGGGAGAAGGTATTCGCAAATGACACTACAGACAAAGGTCTGATATCTAAGATCTATAAAGAAATCTTCAAACTCAACACTCACAAAACCGATAATCACATCAACAAATGGGCAGAAGACAAGAACAGACACTTCTCCAAAGAAGACATACAAATGGCTAACGGACACATGCAAAAATGCTCATCATCTTTAGCCATCAGGGAGATTCAAATCAAAACCACACTAAGATACCACCTTACTCCAGTTAGAATGGACAAAATCAACAGGACAGTCAACAACAAATGTTGGAGAGGGTGTGGAGAAAGGGGAACACTCTTCCACTGTTGGTGGGATTGCAAGCTGATGCAGCCACTTTGGAAAACAGTGTGGAGATTCCTCAAGAAATTAAAAATAGAGCTACCCTATAACCCCGCCATTGCACTACTGGGTATTTACCCCAAAGAAGCAGATGCATTACAAAGAAGGGCCACATGTACCCCAATGTTCATGGCAGCAATGACCACAATTACCAAACTGTGGAAAGATCCAAGATGACCTTCAACAGATGAATGTATAAAGAAGATATGGTACACATATACAATGGAATATTATGCCTCCATTAGAAAGGACGAATATCCAACTTTTGTATAAACATGGATGGGACTGGAAGAGATTATGCGGAGTGAAATAAGTCAAGCAGAGAGAACCAATTACCTTATGGTCTCACTTATGTGCTGAGCATAATGAAAAACATGGAGGGCATTATGAGAAGGACGGGAAATTTGAAGCCAGAAGGGGAGATGAACCATGAAAGACTGTGGACTATGAGCAAGAAACTGAAGGTTTTGGAAGCGGGTGGGGGTTGGGCGAGCCTGTTGGATATTGAGGAGGGCACGTATTGCATGGAGCACTGGGTGTGGTATATGAACAATAATTCTTATAACACTGAAAAAATAAAATAAACATATTTGGGGGAAAAAAAGAAAAAAGTACACATGAAGAAATATCAGAACAACAACAACAACAAACATATTCTTATTGATATGTCTTTTTATTTTGATGAAATCTAGTTTATTTGATAGGAGAATCACTACCCCAGCTTCCTTTTGAGATCCGTTGTCACGAAAGATGGTTCTCCATCCCTTTACTTTCAGTCTGGATGTATCCTTAGGTTCAAAATGAGTCTCTTGTAGACAGCATATGGAAAGGTCCTGTCTTTTTATCCAATGTGCAACCCTGTGCCATTTTATGGGTGCATTTACACCCTTCATGTTGATTACTAAAAGGTAAGATTTTATTTTTATCATGTTGCCTGTGAGGACCTTGTGTCTATAGATTACCTTTGTAAATTTCTTTATCACTCTTTGAGTCTTTCTTCTTTTACTGAACCCGCTTAATATTTTTTATATTACTGATTTGGTGGTGACAAATTCTTGCTGTCTCTGACAGTTCTGCCAGATTAGCTCTCACTTCTGCCCTTAAAGATTCTACGTTTCCACTAATAGTTTTCTCAAACTTAGCCATTGTCTGCATAACTATTAGCCTGAATTCTATTCATGACATCTTGCTTATGTCCATATCCAATAGTTCTGTGGCAAGGTCACAGTCTCTGAATTTTTCCTCTGTTGGGGTTCCTCCTCCTAGTCATTCTTGTGAGAGGTGGTTGAAGGGATGTACAGCTGAAAATATCAACCACGAAACAGGCAAGGTGCTCCCTGGAAAGTTTTTGAACAACTGGAAGTCACCACCAAAAAGAAAGAAAAAAGAAAATAAAAAACCCAGCCATTATTAGCCCCCAGACTAAGATTCATAAAGTACAAAAACAAAAATGAATAAACAAAATGACCGACAAAGGAAAAAGAAAAAAAAAAAAGAGAAACCCAGCCAAAATGAACCCCACGAATAATATTTATATAATATAAAAACAAAAACAAACACACAGAAACATCAACTAAAGAGTAAGACAGGAATGTGGTTATAATCCTTCAATGTGGGCAAGGAAGGGCATTTCAGTTCTTCCTGGGTGTATCTTGTTATCTTTGTTAGAGGACTCAATGTTCCAGAGATACAGGGAAATTAAAACTGGTAAATGTATAGGTGTAGTATTGAATGGGGGAAAAGACTATCTTGAAGCTTATACGTATATATATTAAAAAAAAAAAAGGAAAAAGTTATATGTACGAATAAAGTTCAAATTAAAAAGTTACTATGGAATACATTTCATTAAACATCTACTTGAAATGGTAAGTAGGTAAAAAAAATAATAAAAGAATAAGAATCATGAGAACGGATTTAAAAGAAAAAAGAGAGAAAAGCTGTATCTATGAAATATACAAGGTGTGGGGCAATATCAGGGACTTAATACACTGTTTTCCCCTGATGTTGGGGTTTTACAGTTTTATGGGGACCATATGGTTGTTGTGTTCTTGTTCTTTTGGCTTGTCTTCTGGGAGAGGAGCCCTCCTCATTGTTTTTCAGTCAGTCCTACTTGCGCTGAGTTGCCCTGCCCTATATCAGAGGGCAGGGCTCCTTGGAAATCGGTTTTTCAGGCTTCTGTTCTCTGGAGACTTTTGTTCTTTGGTGGCTTTTTGCTCCTTTTCAGAGGGTCAGAGCAAAGTAAACTGTCTGCATCCAGAAAGACCTCTGCCTCAGAAAGAAGCCACAGTTTGCTCCCCTCTGAATGGTCCAGAACACTCAGACTCCTCCTCTGCAAATTCCAGTGAACACTGCAACCTCTCACAGATGGTGTACACTACTAGCTACCATCTCAGTGGTTGCCTGAGGCACCTTCCTGTCTTTGTACCCCTATGCCATCAAAACCATGAGTGAAACTGGTCCAGGTGAACCCAGTCCCAGCGTCTGCTATTCTCAGGACTACTAAATGGACCCATGCCCACACCAGATGCACTCAGCCCCCACAGTGGTGAAGGCAGTAAAGGCAGCAGTGGTGGCCACAGACCCAAGACCACCAACCTGAGTCCATGCCAGACTCTCTCAGGCACAGCCAGGCACTGGCTGTGGCCATCCAGGGACTGTGGGCTTAGGACCACATTTGCAGCCACTGTGTCCCAGTAATTGTCCCTTAAGTCCTTTTGTTTTGTTTGAGTGCTGTGATTAATCCTTTCCTGCCTCACAACCACTGGTCTCCAAGCTAATGTTGGTCACCAAGTGCAGGGCACTTTTGCATTTAGGCATTACTATCCAATGGTTTGCTTCTGGTGGCTCCCTCCCTCTTATGTTGATCCTCTGATATCAGTCTACAACCTCCCAACTCCTCTGTACTTCTCCAAAGATAATCCTTTGCCCCTGTAGGGATCCAGAAGTGTATAATCTTATATCTCAGGGTGATTTCATGGGTGTTCAGAGTGTTCTGGTAGATATCTAGCACAATTAGGGGACTGGTTGAAATAGGGTATCCTATTCTCTGCTATTTTGCCCCTCCACCATTGATTTTTTAAAGACTTTTTTATTCACGGTCACCTGAATGACTCAGTTGGTTAAGCATCAGCCTTAAGCTCAGGTCATGAACTCTGGGTGCTGGTATTGAGCCCTACATTGGGCTCCCTGCTCAGCAGGATGTCTACTTCTTTCTCTCTCTCAAATAAATAAATAAAATGTTTTAAAAATGCTTTGAAAAAATTAACAAAATATTATTTGTTTGTTTGTTTGTTTATCAGAGAGACAGAGAGAATACCAGCAGGAGGAGGGGACCCCCAGGCAGAGGGAGAAGCAGGTTCCACACTGAGCAGAGAGCCTCGTGTAGAACTCAATCCCTGGACCCCAGGATCATGACCTGAACCAGAGACAGATGCTTAACTGAGTGAGCCACCAACACATCCCTAAAGGTAGATTTTTGTCTTCTATTAATTTGATTATTCTCTTCAGTGACACCAACTATAGAAAAGTTCACTCTTTCATATTCAGTATTCATCATTTTATTTTATTTTTTAAGTTTTTATTTATATTCCAGTTTGTTAACATACAGCGAATATTAGTTTCAGGTGTACAGTATAGTCATTCAACACTTCCATGAAATACCCAGTGCTCACCACAACTAGTTTTGCCCTCAGTCCTCAACACCTATTTCCCCCATGACTCCATACATCTCCCCTCTGGTAACTATCAGTTTTTTCTCTGTAGCTAAGAGTCTGTTTCTTGATATGCGTCTATCTCTATCTTTTTTTTTTCCGCTTCAGTCATGTGTTTTGCATTTTAAATCGTACATGTAAGTAAAATCACATAATATTTGTCTTTCTCTGACTGACTTATTTTTCTTAGAATAATACTCTTTAGCTCCATCCATGTTATTGATTTTTTGCTTGATTGCTAAGATTTTCAACAAGATCTTAGCTAATAAGATCCAACAAAACATTAAAAATATTATCCACCATGATCAGGTGGGATTTATCCCTGGGATGCAAGAGTGGTTCAACATTCACAAGTCAATCAATGTGATAGAACAAATCAATAAGAGAAGAGAGAAGAACTACATGGTCCTCTCAACTGATGCAGAAAAAAATGTTTGACAAAACACAGCATCCGCTCCTGATTAAAACTCTTCAAAGCAAAGGGATAGAAGGAACATTCCTCAACTTCATAAAATCTATCTATAAAAAACCCACAGTGAATATCATTCTCAATGGAGAAAAGCTGACAGCCTTCCCGTTGAGATCAGGAACACGGCAAGGATGCCCACACTGACCACTCCTGTTCAACATAGTAATAGAAGTCCTGGTGACAGCAATCAGACAACAAAAAGAAATAAAAGGTATTCAAATTGGCAACGAAGAAGTCAAACTCTCTCTCTTTGCAGATGACAGGATACTTTATGTGGAAAACTCAAAAGACTCCACCCCAAATGACTAGAACTCATACAGCAATTCAGTAATGTGTTAGGATACAAAATTAATGCCCAGAAATCAGTTCCTTTCCTATACAGTAACAATGAAAATATGGAAAGGGAAATCAGATAATCAATCCCATTTACTATAGCACCAAGAACCATAAGACACCTGGAAATAAACCTTATGAAAGAAGTGAAGGATCTGTATTCGAGGAATTAGAGAACACTCATGAAAGAAATTGAAGAAGACACAAAAAGGTGGAAAAGATTTCCATGCTCAGGGATCATAAGAATAAACATTGATAAAATGTCTCTACTGCCCAGAGCAATCTATACTTTCAATGTCATCCCAATCAAAATGCCATCTGCATTTTTCAAAGTGCTGGAACAAACAATCTTAAAATTAGAAGGGAACCAGAAAAGACCCCAAAATGTTAAGGAAATGTTGAAAAAGTAAAACAAAACTGCGGGCATCACGTTGCCTGATCTCAAGCTTTACTACAAAGATGCGATCACTGACAGCATGGTACTGGCACAAAAACAGACACACAAAACAATGTAACTGAAGAGAGAGGAAATAGGAAACAGTTAACAAAACAAAGAAGCAACCCACAAAATAGAAGTAAATATTCACAAATGACACTACAGACATCTATATATACAGTAGTGTATAGTAGTGACACTATACACTACTTGGATAAAGGGCTGATATCCAAGACCAATAAAGAACTCTTCAAACTCAACACCCAAAAAACAGATAATCACATCAAAAAATGGGCAGAAGACATGAACAAACACTTCTCCAAAGAAGACATACAAATGGCTAACAGACACATGAAAAAATGTTCATCATCATTAGCCAGGGAAATTCAAATCAAAACCACATTTAGATAACACCTTATACTAGTTAGAATGGCTAAAATTAACAAGACATGAAACAACAAGTGTTGGAGAGGATGTGGAGAAAGGAAGCCTCTTACACTATTGGTGGGAATGCAAGTTGGTTCTGCCACTTTGAAGAACAATGTGGAGGTTCTCTAAGAAATTAAAAATGGAGCTACCCTATAACCCTGTAATTGCACTACTGGGTATACAGTAGATATACAGTATTATAAAAGATACAGATGCAGTGAAAAGAAGGGCTATATCTACCCCAATGTTCATAGCAGCAATGGCCACAATCACCAAACTATAGAAAGAGCCAGGATGCCCTTCAACAGACAAATGGATAAAGAAGATATGGTCCATATATACAATGGAATATTACACCTCCATCAGAAAGGATGAATATCCAACATTTGTGTCAACATGGATGGGTCTAGAAGAGATTATGCTGAGTGAAATAGGCCAAGCAGAGTCAATTATCATGTGGTTTCACTTACTTGTAGAGCATAAGGAAAAACATGGAGAGCATTAGAAAGAAAGGCAAAGTGAATTGGGGGAAATTGGAGGGGGAGATGAAGCAAGAGATGCTGTGGACTCTGAGAAACAAACTGAGGGTTTCAGAGGGGAAGAGGGTGGGAGATAGGTGAGCCTGGTGGTGGGTAACAAGGAGGGCACATATTGCAAGGAGCACTCGGTGTGACGCATAAACAATGAATCTTGGAACACTGAAAAAATTAAAGTGCTGGAACACCCAAATCTTCCCTTTGAGATCAGGAACACAGCAATAAAAATAATAAATTAATTAAGAAAATGAATTTTTAAAATGCATAAATTCCCATGTTCTATTAGAAACTATCACCAGAATGTAAAAATAAAATGAAGTACATAAATTATATGTACATAAATATATGTAATATAATTATTAAAATCTAAATAGTTATCTTTTAATGGATTATCTGCGCCTTGTCTTTTTTCTTTTTCTATATTTTACATATTTTTACATTGAATATACATTAGATTTATTTTTGCATTTAATATATATTAGATATATATTCAGAAAATGAGGTTTTAGGGAAATAATAATTGTCAGCCATATTAAAAAACATAATTATCAAGGGGATAATTGGTTTTTAGGATTTACTAAATATACTGTATTGTGAAATATGCTATATTATCTAACAGCTACAAAATAATTTTGAACTTAATAGGGTTGAGGCAGCTTAACAATCATTAATATATAGCCTTTTTATAAGTATTACATATATACATGCTTTTAAATAGCAATGTAAGATTAGATTTAAACTTGCAACAGTGTGATAGTTTTACAAAAATTTCATAATGTTAAACATTTTCACATGCTATTTATAATGACCACATTACAACTATAGTTAATTTGTTACTTAAGTGAGTTGATCTCATGAAAAACCAGAAGCTTGAGAAGTTAAACAAATTTTCAAAGGGTGATCAATTTGAAATTAACATTAGTATAAGAATAGATGTGTATTAATATTTACATAAGTATTATTTACCAATGATATAAAACAAATGCCAAATTTTCTATCAAAGAGTTAGAGAGTGTAATGCTATGAGATTCATGTACTACATAGCTATTTAAAAATGCATCTTCTTAGGGGCACCTGAGTGGTACAGTTGCTTAAGCAACTGACTCTTGGTTTCAGCTCAGATAATGATCTCAGGGTCATGAGAATGAACTTTGTGTCAGTCTCTGTGCTCAACACAGAGTCTACTTTAGACTCTCTCTCTCCTTCTCCCTTTGCTCCTCCCCATGACTCTCTCTCTCTCTAAAATCAATCAATCAATCAATCAATCAATCAATATTTTCAAAAATGGGTGTTCCACATGAAAAACTGTGCATTATTTTTAGCTGTCAGGGAGATTCAAATCAAAACCACACTGACATACCAACTTATACCAGTAATAATGGCCAAAATCAACAAGAGAGTAAACAACAATTGTTGGAAAGGATGTGTAGAAAGGGGAACACTCTTCTGCTGTTGGTGGGAATGCAAGTTGGTGCAGCCACTTTGGAGAACAGTGGGGAGATTCCTCAAGAAATTGAAAATAGAGCTACTCTATGACCATGCAGTTGCACTACTGGGTATTTACACCAGAGAAACAAATGCGGTATAAAGAATGTACCCCAATGTTCATGGCAGCAATGGCCACAATCGCCAACTGTGGAAAGAACCAAGAAGCCCTTCAACAGATGAATGGATAAACAAGATATGGTCCAGGAGTTGGAGGCAAGATGGCGGAGAAGTAGGAGATCCTTTTGCAACCTGTCCCCAAAAGTGAGCTATATATCTACCAGAACACACTGAACACCCATGAAATCAGGCTAAGGAGCAAGATTTTTCACTTCTGGATCTCTATAAGAGCAGAATACAGCAGTGGAGAGGTAAAGCAAAGTGGGAACACTCAAACCAATATCAGGGGTTAAACAAAAGGGGGAGGGAGCCACCAGAAACGATGCAAGGACAGTAATACACGAAAAGAAAGTGCACGGTGGTTGGGGAGCAGCAATAACTTAGAGTCTGGTTAAAAACACTTAAAAAGAGCAAAAAGGTCCTGAAGAACAACTAGTGGAAGGGGGTGGTTGCAGGCATGGGCCTGGGCCCACACTCCCAGGAATGACACCACTCACCTCAAAGAGAGACTGGTGGGGGTGTCCAGTCCGTGGTTCCTGAACCTGCAGCTTTCAGCTCCTTGCACCATTTTGTGGGTGGGGCGCACAGACTCCTGCAAAATCCTTAGAGAGTTTGCTGTGGTCCAGGAGACAGCAACTTTTCACTGTGTTCGCCACTCTCTGGACTGAGTGCAACACTGACTGAAAGGATATTCATGGTCTGAGCCAGGGTCTGGGTGCTCCCAGCCAACCTAGGAGAGAATGCCAGTTGGTGGCCTAATCTCTGGCAAGAATCTGACCACACCCTGCACTGGCCTGGAGCCCTGAGAATAGGGGAGTACTCGTGAAGTCATGGAACTTGGGAGAATTGTGGCAGGGGAGTGTGCGCACCCTGTGACAGGCTGCACTGTGAGCAGAACTTTGCGGAGGGGAGTGTGTGTTCTGGATGAACCAGAGGGGACCAGACTGAGGCTTCTCTATGGTGTGGAGGTCCGGGTACCTACAAGCAGATTCCTTATTGGACTCTCCAAAAAGGTGAAAAAGATCCAAAAGGCCAAAAACCTTCAGAGAGTGAAAGACTGAGAAACTAGTTTCCACAGAGCGCAGCCCCAAGATTGGGGGGCAGGGCAACTCAACCCAAGCAAGATTGACTGAAAAACAATGCACCAGGCCCCTTGCCCAGAATACAAGTCAAAAAAACAAAAGGACTATAACCAAAAGGTCCCCATAAAATTTTAAATCCCCAAAATGAAGGGAAATCAATATATTAAGCTCCTGATAATACCCTCAAACCTGTATAATTCATAGATACAAGTTATTTTATTCCTTTCTTATTCTCTTTCTATTTCTTTTTTAATTCATTCATTCTAACATTTCTTGTGTTTTTTTTTTAATTTTTTAAACTACTTAACATTACAACTTGAGGATTAATATAACGATAAACCCAAGAAGACCTCAAATAACCTTCCTCACCCACGAGGAATTATAACAACCTTCCCAGCTTATCCTTCAGTCAGTGTTTCTATGTATTTGATTTTGTCCTGGTATTATATAAATCTCATTCCGGGGATTCATTCTGACCAGATTCTTTTATTTCTTGTCATTTACTTTTTTCGGTCTATATGTTTGTTCGAGTTGGTATACATACCTTATAAATCTTATTTTGGGGGCCCATTCTGACTCAAATTTCTTCTTTTTGTCTTTTACTCTATCATTTTTAATTCTTTCATTTTGGTGGTGAATTCCAATTGCTCCCAAATTTTCGACTGTGCACCCATCCTGGATCGTGGGTGATATATCCAGCTATACATCCTCTCATCCACTTCTCATCAAAATGAATAGGAGAACGAACAAGCACCAGAGAAAAAACCCAGAGACTGCACCCTCTCCCTCAGAACTGTTAGACATGGACATAAAAAATATGCCAGAAAGAGAATTCAGGCTGACCATTATCCAAGCAATGGCTAGGATGGAGAAAAACATTAATGACAACATAGAATCTCAAAGGGCAGAAATGAGAACAAGTATAGCTGCTGTAAGAAATGGCATCAGTGAGATGCAGTCCAATCTAAGTAGTCTAACAGCTAGAGTTATGGAGACAGAGGATAGAATTAGTGATCTAGAGGATAAAACGGTAGAGAAGAAAGGGCAGGAAGACAGCTGGAGCAAACTGCTCAGGAATCATGAGAAGAGACTTAGGGAAATAAATGACACCATTAAACATTCCAAAGTGATAATTATTGGAATCCCAGAGGGGGTAGAGAAAGACAGAAGACTAGAAGATATAGCTGACCAAATTCTGAATGAAAATTTCCCCAGTCTGGGGAATGGAACAAGGGTTCATGTCCTAGAAGCAGAAAGGACACCTGCCACGATCAATGAGTCTAGAAAATCAGCAAGACACATCATTGTAAAATTAGCAAATTATAATTTTAGATAGGAGGTCCTGAGGGCAGTTACTGGGAAGAGATCCCTTACAGACTGAGGAAGACCCATTAGAATAACGTCAGACATATACACAGAAACCTGGCAAGCCAGAAAGGGAGGGAATGATGCATTCAGGGCACTAAATGAGATGAGCATGCAGCCAAGAATACTTTATCCAGCAAGGCTGACATTCAGATGGATGGAGAGATAAAGAGCTACCAAGACCAGCAAGAAATAAGAGTATGTGACCACCAAGCTGGTACTCCAGGAAATATTAAAGGAGGTTCTTTAAAAGTAGGAATAAATGATGAGTGACTTAGAACAGAAAATTGCAATCTATAGAAACAAGGACTACATAGGCATCATGATGTCAATAAACACATATATTTCAATAATCACTCTCAATGTGAATGGCGTAAATACTCTAATATGGTACAGGGTTGCAGAATGGATAAAAAGGCAGGACCTGTCCATATGCTGTCTACAAGAGACACATTTTGAACCAAAAGATACATCCAGACTGAAAGTGAAAGGATGGAGAACCATCTTTCATGACAATGGGCCTCAAAAGAAAGCTGAAGTAGCAATTCTCCTATCAGTTAAATTAGATTTTCAGCTAAAGCCTGTAGTCAGAGATACAGAAGGACACTACATCATTCTGAAAGGGACTATCCTGCAAGAAGATCTAACAATTGTAAACATCTATGCCCCCAACATAGGAGCAGCCAACTACATAAACCAATGTTAATCAAAATAAAGAGTCACATTGATGAGAATACACTAATAGTAGGAGATCTTAACACACCACTCTCAGTAACAGACAGATCATCTAAACAGAAAATCAATAAAGAAACAAGAGCTTTGAATGACACATTGGACCAGATGGACTTCATAAATATACACAGAACATTCCACCCTAAAACAACAGAATACTCCTTCTTCTTGAGTGCACATGGAACCTTCTCCAAAATAGAACACATATTGGGCGACAAATCGGGACTCAACTGAGACCAAAAGATTGAGATGATTCCTTGCATTTTCTCAGGCCACAATGCTTTGAAACTGGAACTCAACCACAAGAAAAAGTTTGGAAGGAATTCAAACACTTGAAGCTAAAGACCAACCTGCTCAAGAATGCTGAGACCAACCAGGAAATCAAAGATGAACTTAGACAGTTCATGGAGACCAATGAGAATGAAGTCACATCGATGCAAAACCCATGGGATATGACAAAGGCAGTCCTAAGGGGTAAATACATAGCCATCCAAGCCTCACTCAAAAAAAATTGAAAAATCTCGAATACACCAGCTCTCTTTACACCTTTAAGAATAGGAAAATCAACAATAAATTAAGCCAACCCCATGCACAAGAATGGAAATAATCAAGATGAGAGCAGAGATCAATAAGTTAGAAACTAGAGAAACAGAAGAATGCATCAATAAATCCAGAAGTTGGTTTTTTGAAAGAATCAATAAGATTGATAGGCCACTGGCCAAACTCATCCAAAACAAAAGACACAGGACCGAATTAACAAAATTATGAATGAAAGGGGAGAAATCACCACTAATCCAAAGGATATAGAAACAATCATCAAAAATTATTATCAACAGCTATATGCCAATAAGTTAAACAACCTAGAAGAAATGGATGCATTCCTGGAAACCCATAATCCTCGAAGACTGAAACGAGAAGAGATGGGCAACCTGAATAGACCAATATCTAGTAATGAGATTGAAGCAGTGATCAAAAACCTCCCAAAAAACAAGAGTCCAGGACCAGACGGATTCCTTGGGGAATTCTACCAAACCTTCAAGGAAGAAATAATACCTATTCTCCTGAAACTGTTTCAAAAAATAGAAACAGAAGGAAAACTTCCAGACTCATTCTATGAAGCCAGCATTACCCTGATCCCCAAAGCAGGCAAAGACCCTACCAAAAAGGAGAATTTCAGACCAATATCCCTGATGAATATGGATGCCAAGATTCTCAACAAGATCCTAGCTAATAGGATCCAACAGCACATTAAAAAGATCATTCATCATGACTAGGTGAGATTTATCCCTGGAATGCAAGAGTGGTTCAACATTCGCAAATGAATCAATATGATAGAACAAATCAATAATAGAAGAGAGAGGAAACACATGGTCCTCTCAACTGATGCAGAAAAAGTGTTTGACAAAATTCAGCATCCATTCCTGATTAAAACCCTTCAAAGTATAGGGATAGAAGGAACATTCCTCAACATCATAAAGTCTTTCTATGAAAAGCCCACAGCAAATATCATTCTCAATGGGGAAAAGCTGACAGCCTTCCCTTTCAGATCAAGAACATGACAAGGATGCCCACTCTCACCACTCTTCTTCAACATAGTGCTAGAAGTCCTAGCGACAGCAATCAGACAACAAAAAGAAATAAAAGGTATTCAAATTGTCAATGCAGAAATCAAACTACCTTTCTTCACAGACGATATGTTACTTTATATGGAAAACCCAAAAAACTCCACCCCCAAACAACTATAACTCATACAGCAATTAAGTAATGTGTGAGGATACAAAATCAATGCATGTAAATCAGTTCCTTTCTTATACAATAACAATGAAAATATGGAAAGGGAACTTAGAGAATTGATTCCATTTACTGTAGCACCAAGAACCATAAGATATCTGGGAATAAACTTAACCAAAGAGGTGAAGGATCTGTACTCAAGGAACTACAGAATGCTCATGAAAGAAATTGAAAAAGACACAAAAAGGTGGAAAAGCATTAAATGCTCATGGTTCAGAAGAATAAACATTGTTAAAATGTCTATACCCCCAAAGCAATCATTACTTTTAATGCCATTCTGATCAAAATTCCACCAGTTTTTTTCAAAGTGCTGGAATAAACAATCCTCAAATTTGTGTTGAATCAGAAAAGACCCCGAATTTCTAAGGAAATGTTGAAAAAGGGAAAAAAAAAGCTGGGGGCATCAAATTGCCTAATTTCAAGCTTTACTACAAAGCAGTGATCACCAAGACAGCATGGTACTGGCACAGAAACAAACACATAGACCTGTGGAACAGAATAGAGAGCCCAGATATGGACTCACAACTCTATGGTCAAATAATCTTTGACAAAAGAGGAAAAAATATCCGGTGGAAAAAAGACAGTCTCTTCAATAAATGGTGCTGGTAAAATTGGACAGCTACATATAGAAGAATGAACTTGACCATTCTCTTACACCATGCATGAAGATAATCTCGAAATGGATAAAAGACCTCAATATGAGGCAGGAATCTCTCAAAACCCTAGAGAAGAACATAGGCAGTAACCCTTTCAACATCAGCCACAGAAACTTTGTTAAGGACATGTCTCCAAAGACAAACAAAACAAATCGTAAGTGAACTTTTAGGACTTCATCAAGATAAAACGCTTCTGCACAGCCAAGGAAACGGTTAACAAAACAAACAGGCAACCCACAGAATGGGAGAAGATATTCACCAATGACACTACAAAGAAAGGTCTAATTTTTAAGATCTATAAAGAACTCCTCAAACTCAACACTCGGAAAACTGATAATCACATCAAAAAATGCGCAGAAGACATAAACAGACATTTCTCCAAAGAAGACATACACATGGCTAACAGACACATGAAAAAATGTTCGTCATCTTTAGCCATCAGGGAGATTCAAATCAAAACCACACTGAGATACCACCTTACACCAGTTAGAATGCCTACGATCAACAAGAAAGTAAACAATAAATGTTGGAGAGGATGTGGAGAAAGGAGAGCCCTCTTACACTGTTGGTGGGAATCCAAGTTGTTGCAGTCACTTTGGAAAACAGTGTGGAGATTCCTCAAGAAATTAAAAATAGAGCTACCCTATGACCCTGCAATTGCACTACTAGGCATTTATCCCAAAGAAGCAGATGCAGTACAAAGAAAGGCCACGTGAGGCCAATGTTCATAGCATCAATGGCCACAATTGCCAAACTGTGGAAAAAACCAAAATGTCCTTCAACAGATGAATGGATAAAGAAGATATGGTACATATATACAATGGAATATTATGCTTCCATCAGAGCACCTCAGGATTCCCTGACCAGTAGCCCACCTCAGCTTTAGTCACTCCTTCAGGGTAATCTCTGTGTGGAAATCCTAGAATTACCCTATTTCATGCACACTTCATCTTGAGCTACCTTACTGGTGTTCCGTCTGTGTGTAGAGTCCCAGGCCCCTCAGCTCGCATGCACATTAGTTTCAGTTACCCTACTAAACCATTCTCTGCACACATAATACAGGGACCTTCCCAGCCCATAGATTGCCTCAGTTCTAGCCACCTTACCAGGGCACCTCCTGCACAGAGCATCCCAGGATACCCTGGCTTATGCCCACTTCAGCTTTAGCTGTCTTGTCAAGGCACTCATGGTATAGAAGGGCCCAGGATACTCCAGACAAGACCAACTTCAGTTTCAGCTATCCTGCCAAGGCACCCTCTACATGTAGAGATTTGGGACACCACAGCTTGCACCCACTTAGTCTTAGCTCCCATGTGAGGGCACCCACTGCATGGAGATCATAAGGACCACCCCGATCTGTGCCCACTTCATCTTTAGCTGTCCTGCAAGGGTGCCCACTGCATGGAGAGTGCCAGGACACTCCATACCAGCCACAGATCCAGTCTGCCAGAAAAAGTCACCAGGAATTCTTTGTCTATATAGGGGACACAATACACAGGACTTTTCTTTCAAATTTAAGAGAATAGCTGTTCCACTGAATCCAGAGAAACAAATAAAATTCAAGCAAAATGGGGCGACAGAGGAATTTGCTCCAAAAGAAAGAACAAGAAAAGAAAAAAAAAAAACCCTCAGAAAAAAAACCCAAAAGAAATGGAAATAAGCAATATGCTTCATAAACAATTTAAAGTATGATCAGGGGTGCCTGGGTGGCTTAGTTGGTTGAGCGACTGCCTTTGGCTCAGGTCATGATCCCGGAGTCCCGGGATCGAGTCCCACATCGGGCTCCCAGCTCCATGGGGAGTCTGCTTCTCCCTCTGACCTTCTCCTCTCTCATGATCTCTCTCTCACCCTCTCTCTCTCTCAAATAAATAAAATCTTAAAAAAATAAAAAATAATAAAGTAATGATCATAAAGATGCTCACCAGATTGGAGAGAAGAGTAGAAGAACCCATTGAAACCTTTAATAAAGAGATAAAAATATTAAAAATAAACAGAATTGAAAGTACAATAACTGAAATAAAAAAATACACCACAGGGAATCAGAATAGATTAGCAGATGCAGAAAAATGTATAAGTGGTCTGGAAGACAGGGTAATGGTAAGCACTCAAATTGAACAGCAAAAAGAGAAAAGAATTTTTTCAATGAGGATATGTTATGGAATCTCTTGGAAAACATCAAGTGTACAAATATTTGCATTATATGGGTTCCAGGAGAAGAGAGAAAGGGGCAGAAAACTTATTTGAAGAAATAATAACTGAAAATACCTCTATCTTAGGGAAGGAAAAAGACAAACAGGTTGAAGAAGCAAAGAGAGTTCCAAATAAGATGAGCCCAGGGAGCTCTACACCGCAACACATAACAATTAAACTGTCAAAGTTTAAAGAGGAAAAAGATAATTTTATTTTATTTTTTTATTTTTTATTTTTTAAAGATTTTATTTATTTGACAGAGAGAAACACAGTGAGAGAGGGAACACAAGCAGAGGGAATGGTAGTGGGAGAAGCAGGCTTCCTGCCGAGCAGGGAGCCTGATGCGGGGCTCGATCCCAGGACCCTGGGATCATGACCTGAGCTGAAGCCAGACGCTTAACGATTGAGCCACCCAGGTGCCCCTAATTTTATTTTTTTAATATTTATTTATTTAGAGAGAGAGCACACAAGTGCAGGGAGGGGCAGAAGTAGAGAGAAAGAATCTTAAGTGGACTGCCCACTGAGCATGGAACCTGATGCAGAGCTCAATTCCATGACTCTGAGATCATGACCTGAGCTGAAATCAAGAGTCAGCTGCTGGGAGACCTAGGTGGCTCAGTCATTAAGCATCTGCCTTTGGCTTGGTGATGACCCCAGGGTCCTGGGATCAAACCCCACATTGAGCTCCCTGCACCATGGGAAGCCTGATTCTCCCTCTCCCACTTCCCCTGTTTGTATTCTCTCTCTCCGTCCCTCTGTCACATAAAAATAAAATCTTTTAAAAAAATAAATAAAATAAAGTAAAAGGGAAGATAGAACCTTAAAAAAAAAAGAGCTGCTTAACCAATTGAACCACTCATGTGTCCTGATAAATGAGAATTTTAAAAGGAGCGAGAGAAAAGCAAAAATTTATAACCTGCAAGGAAAAAATCTGTAAGGCTATCATCTGATATTTTAGCAGAAAATTTTCAGATGAGAAAGAAGTAGCATGAAATTTAAAACATGCTGAAAGGGAAAAACCTGCAACCAAGAATACTCTACCTGGCAAAGTTATCATTCATATTTGAAAGAGATATAAGGAGTTTCCCTGACAAACAAAAGTTAGAGTTTATTAAAACTAAACCAGCCTTACAAGAAATGCTAAAGGGACTTTGTTAAGTGGAAAAGAAATGGTCATTTTTTTATGAATAAAAAGATGTAAAATATGACAGCATATACATAAAATGTGGAGGAGAATGTAAAAACAAAGAAAAGAAAGAAAGATTTTTAAAAATGTGTTTGAACTTAAATGACCATCAACAATACACTGCTATATACTTAGGATGTAATATGTGAACCTCATGGTAACCACAAACCCACAAACCCATAACCCATAATAGATACACAAAAAAATAAAGAGAAAGAAAACCAAATATAACATTATAGAAACTAATCATCATAAGAATGAGAACAAGAAACAGAGAACTACAAAAACAACCAGAAAATAAATAACAAAATGGCAATAAGTACATAGCTATCAATAAGTATTTGAAATGTAAATGGCCTCAGGGCACCTGGTTGGCCTACCTAGATAAACATCAGGTCAGGTCATGATCTTATGAGTCATGAGATCAAGCCCCATTTCAGGCTCTGGGCACATTGGGGAGTCAGCTTGAAGATACTCTCCCTCTGCCCCTCCAAAAACTTAGGTGCACACTCTGTCTTTCTCTAAAATAGATAAATAAATCTTTAAAAAAATTATGTAAATGGCCTAAATGCTCCAGTAAAAAGACATAGGGTGGCAGAATGAATTTAAAAAACAAAAACAAGATTCATTTCTAGGCTGCCTAAAGGAGCAGACCAAAAGACACATATAGATTGAAAGTGAAGAGATAGAAAAACATTTATCGTGCAAATGGAGTGAAAAAAAAAAAAAACAGAGTACCAACACTTATATAAAACAAAGGAGACTTTAAAACAAAGACTGTAGCAAGAGACAAAGAAGGGCGCTACATAATAATAAATGGATCAATCCAAAAAGAGGATATAATGTATTGCATGGAGCACTGGGTGTGGTACATGAACAATGAATCTTGGAACACTGAAAAAATAAAATAAAATAAATTAATTTAAAAAAAAAGAGGATATAACAATTGTACATATTTACACATCCAACACTAAAGTATCTAAATATGAGAAGCAAATATTAACAGACATAAAGAGAGAAGTTGATGGCAATATAATAATAGTAAGGGTCTTTAACACTCCATTTACATCAGTGGATGGATCATCCATGCAGAAAATTAACACGGAAACAATGTCTTTGAATAACACATTGGACCAGATGGACATAATGGATATATACAGAAAATTTCATCCAAAAGCAACAGAGTATACATTCAAGTACATATAGAACATTCTTCAGAATAGATCACATATTAGGCCACAAAGCAAGCCTCAAACATATAACAAGATTGAAATCATGCATTGTATCCTTTTTTATCTCAATTGCACGAAACTAGAAACAAATCCCAAGAAAATAACTGGAAAAAAAAAAAAAAAACATATGGGTGCTAGGAGCGCCTGGGTGGCTCAGTGGGTTAAAGCTTCTGCGTTCGGCTCAGGTCATGATCTCAGGGTCCTGGGATCAAGCCCCACATCGGGTTCTCTTTTCAGTGGAGATCCTACTTCCCCCTCTCTCTCTCTGCCTGCCTCTCTGCCTACTTGTGATCTCCCTCTCTCTCTGTCAAATAAAAAAAAAAAATCTAAAAAAAAAAAATATGGGGGCCAAACACCATGATATTTAACAACTAATGGATTAATGAAACAATCAAAGAAGAAATTAAAAAAAATATATATGTGGAGACAAATGAAAATGAAAACACATTGGTCCAAAACCTTTGGGAAACTGAAACCAGTTCTAAGAGGGAAATATATAGCACTAAAACCCTGTCTTAAGAAACAAGAAAAAAACTCAAATGAATAATCTGAACTTATACCTAAAGGAATTTGAAAAAAGAAAACAACACCCAAAGGGAGTAGAAGGAAAGATATAATTTTTTTTAAAAAGGAAAAATAAATAACAAAGAGATTTGAAAAACAGTAGGAAAAATAAATGAAATTGAG
Source organism: Procyon lotor (assembly GCA_028646535.1). Classification (NCBI taxonomy): domain Eukaryota; kingdom Metazoa; phylum Chordata; class Mammalia; order Carnivora; family Procyonidae; genus Procyon; species Procyon lotor. The sequence continues at coordinate 19,628,797 of CM053612.1, forward strand.
AGCTGGATTTTTGAAAAGATATACAAAATTTATAAACCCTTTGACAGACTCACCAAGAAAAAAAAGAAAAGACATAAATATATAAAATCAGAAGTGGGAGAAGTAACAACCAACATCATAGAATACAAGGAAATATAAAAGAATACTATGAAAAGTATATATCAACAAATTGGAAAACGTAGATGAAATGGATAAATTCCTAAAAAAAAATACACTCTTCCAAAACTGACCCAGGAATAAATAATCTAAACAGATCAATTATAAGTAACAACATTGAATCAGTAATTTAAATAAATAAATAAATAAATAAATAAATAAATAAATAAATAAATAAATAAAAGTACAGGACAAGATGGGTTCACAGGTAGATTCTACTGAACATTTAAGGAAGACTTAAAGACCTATTCAATCTATTCCAAAAAGTATAAGAGGAAGGAAAGCTTCCAAATACATTCTACAAGATCAACATTACCCTTATTCCAAAACTGAAGACACCAAAACAACAATAACAGTAACAACAATAAAAACAACTACAGGCCAATATCCCTGATGAACATAGAGGCACTCAACAAAATATCAGCAAACTGCATTCAATAATACATTAGGGTGCTCATTTACCGTAATCAAGTGGGACTTATTCTGGAGAAGCAAGCCTGGTTAAATATTTGGAAATCAATCAACGCCATACACCACATCAAGGAAAAAAGGATAAAAATCATATGATAATCTCAAAAGATGTAGATTTTTGACAAAACTCAACATCCTTCATGATAAAAAAAATAATCTGTTTAGAGGGAATAAACCTCAACATAATAAAAGCCATATATGAAAAACTCACAGCTAACATCATACTCAATGGTGAAAAACCAAAAGCTTTTCCTTTAAAAACAAGAACAAGACAAGTATACCCACCCTCACCACTTTTACTCAGCATAGTGCTGTAAATTCTAGCCTTGGCAATCAGACAAGAAAAATAAATAAAGAGGTATAAAAATGGTAAAATAAAAAAAAGTTAAACTTCACTATTTGCAGATAATGTGATAATATATTCAGAAAATCATAAAGAACCTGCAAAAAAAAAAAAACCCAAAAACTACTGGACTAAATAAATTCAGTAAAGTTGCAACATATAAAACTAATACCCAGAAATCAGTACCATTTCTATACAAAATAATGGAGTAGCAGAAAAAAATTTTTAAAAATCAATTTACAATTACATGGAAAAGAATAAAATAGGGAGACCTGGGTGGTTCAGGCAGTTAAGCATCTGCCTTCAGCTCAGGTCCTGATCCCAGGGTCCTCGGATAGAGTCCTATGTTGAGCTTTCTGCTCAGCAAGGAGTCTGCTTCTCTCTCTCTCTGTCCCTCCCTCCTACACATGATTGCTCTCTCTCTCTCTCAAATAAATAAATAAAATATTCTAAATAAATAAATAATGAATATAATAGGATAGAATAGAATATTGAAGAATAAACTTAAACAATGAGTTGATTTATATTTCTAATAAATCTTAATAAAATAAACATAATATGTTTTAATCAAACATTACTATATTATATTTCTATATAATTATATATTATTTATAATCAACATATTGTAACATAATAAGTATATATTTCTATAAAATACATAAGTTTATACTAAATATAATAAATATGATAAATATAATATATTCTGTATACATATTATAAATTTGTATATAATTATATATTATCATAATTAAACATATAAATCTTAACCAATGGTGAAGATTTATATTTCAAAAACTATAAAACATTAATGAATGAAATTGAAGATGACACAGACAAGTGAAAAGATAATCTGTCCATGCTCATGGATGGAAATGATATTGTTAAAATGTCCATATTATGTAAATCAATCTACAGATTCAATGCACTTTCTATCAAAATATCTACAGCATTTTTCACAGAACTAGAAGAAATACCCTAAAACCTGTATGGAACCACAAAAGACCCTGGATAATCAAACCAATCTTGAAAAAGAAAAGAAAGCTAGAGGTATCATAATTCCAGTTTCTAAGATATACTACAAAACCCATAGTAATCAAAACAGCATTGTGTTGGCATAAAAATAGATATGTAGATCAATGGAACAGAATCCAGAAATAGACTCCCACTTATATGGTCAATTAGACTATGACAAAAGAGGGCACCTCAGTGGCTCAGTGGGTTGAGCCTCTGCCTTCAGCTTGGGTCATGATCTTGGGGTCCTGGGATGGAGCCCTACATGGGGCTCTCCGTTCAGCAGGGAACCTGCTTCCCCTTCTCTCTTTGCCTGCCTCTCTGCCTACTTTTGATCTCTCTCTCTCTCTCTGTCAAATAAATAGATGGAATTTTTTAAAAAAAATCTATGACAAAGGAGACAATAAAACACAATGGGGGAAAAGACTCTTCAAATGATGCTAGGAAAACTGGACAGTGACATGTAAAATAATGAAACTGAGCCACTTTCTTATACCATACACAAAAATAAACTCAGAGTGGATTAAATACATAAATGTGAGACCTGAATCCATAAAAATTCTAGAAAAGAACACAGTAATTTCTCTGACATCAGCCATAGCAACATTTTTCTAGATATGTCTCTAAGGCAAGGAAACAAAAGCAAGAATAAACTATTGGTACTACACCAAAATAAAAACCATTTGAAAATGATGGTATTGAAAATGATGTAGTATATCTTAAGTGATATACTACACATAAAATGATATATCTGATAAAGGGTAAATATCCGTAATATATTAAGAATTTATACAACTCAATGCCAAAAGAACCCCAATCCAATTCAAAAGTGGGCAGAGGGTCTGAATAGACATTTCCCAAAGAAAATATACAGTTGGCTAACAGGTACACAAAAAGATATTCAACATCACTAATCATCAGGGAAATGCAAATGCAGAACAGTGAGAAATCACCTTATACCTGTTAGAATAGCTAAAACCAGAAAGACAAGAAATAACTAGCATTTGACAAGGATGTGGAGAAAAAAGAAACCCTCATGCACTGTTGGTAGGAATGTAAAGTGGTACAGTCACAGCAGAAAACAGTATGGAAGTTCCTCATAAAATAAAAAATAGAAATATCATATGATCCAATAATTCCACAGGTAAGTATTTACCCAAGGAAAATGAAAACATTAATTCAAAAAGATATATGATATGCACCCTTGTGTTTATTGCATTATTAAAGTAGCCAAGATACGAAAGCAACCAAGTGTGCACTGATAGATGAGTAAATAAGGAAGATGTGGTATACATATATAATGGAATATTACTCAGTCATAAGAGAAAATGAGATTGTGCTATTTGACACAACATGGATGGACCTACTAGGTACTATGCTAAGTGAAATAGGTGAGATTGTGAAAGACAAATACCATGATTTCACTCATTTGGGGAATCAAAAAAATAAAAATAAAAAAAAAAACAAATGAATAAACAAACAAAAAGAAGAATCAGCCCTATAAATACAGAGAACAAATTGATGTACTAGACCAGAGAGGCGGGGTGACAAGCAAAACAAATGAAGAGGAGTGGGGGATACAGGCTTCCAGTTATGGAATGAATAAGTCATGGAAATAAAAGGCATAGTGTAGGGAATATAGTCAGTAATATTGTGATAGCACTGTATGGTATGAGATGATAACTACACTCGTGGTGAGCATATCATAAGTATAGAGAAGTTGAATCAGTGTGCTTTACAGTTGAAACTAAGATAACATTCTTCGTCAAGTATATGCAAATAAATAATTAAAAAAATGTAAAACTACAAAAAATGAAGAGAGGGGGGAAGTGTCCACATACCTACCCATGAATGTAACTTATGTGTTGGAAATAAAATAAGCATAGGTAGGAAGTATCCAAATAAACACCCCTGAAAGTGACTTATATGTTGGAAGAAGGCTGGGAAAGAAAAGGAATATGCTCTATTACATTTATGAGTTTGTTTGGATGCCATCCAAAATCATTTGAAAGAATGAACAGACCTATGCTGCAAATCCCAGAACCATGTTTGAGTTGTTCAGCATACATTCCAGACTGAGAATCAATGTTACAAACAGTTACAACTGCCAGCAGCTTTGAGAATAACTTGAAAACATGACACTTTGGGTTTTAGAAATACTTTTCATGGCCATAGAGATGGGCAAAACAAATACATTTATATAGCACACTGCTTTGTCTTGTGTCAGTAATTGCTGGCTTGGGCTTCTGAAATGTCTTTATCAATCCTTTCAAAATAAAGTTAGAAGTGAACATATTTATTTATTTATTTATTTATTTATTTATTTATTTATTTATTTATTATTTATTTGACAGAGAGAGAGAGATCAAAAGTAGGCAGAGAAGCAGGCAGAGAGAGATTGGGGAAAGCAGGCTTCCCGCTGAGCAGAGAGCCTGATGCAGGGCTCCATCCGAGGACCCTGAGATCATGACCTGAGTCAAAGGCAGAGGTTTAACCCACTGAGCCACCCAGGTGCCCCGGAAGTGGACATTCTATGTGTGAACAAATTTTTTGTATTTAAAATATCTAAATGTTTGAAGTGCATTATTTCTGACTTATTTACCATGATTTTTAAAAACTTTTATTTTGAGACAATTATAGATTAACATGCAATTGTAAGAAATAACACAAAAAGATCCAATGTACCATTTAACCAGTTTCTTCCAATGGTAACATTTTTGCAAATCTATAGTACAATATTACAACTAAGATAGTAACATCGACCCAATCAAGATACAAAATATTTTTACCACTGCAAGGAGTATTCAGTTGCCTGTTACAGTATTTTTACTTTTTCCCCACTCTACCTTACTCATAACCTCTAGAAACACCTAATCTGTTCTCTATTTCTATAAATTTGTCACTCACAGTTACTTTTAGGAGATATTTTCTATTGATTTCCACTTTCCTGTCTTTCTGCCCTTTTTTATGACTTTTATCAAATAACTTTCCACTAAAGCACTTTAAATTCAATGTAAGCTCCCCCTTTTTCTGAAGGAAATAAATACCCAGGAAATGTAAGCCAAGTGTAGGTAGAAATATCAAAAATTTAAGTCATTCATTTAACAATATTTATTGAGTGTTATATGCAGGATACTGTTCTACACATTAGGGGATATGGTGAATAAGACACAAAAGGTCCTAGTCCACACAGTTCTTTAATTCTAATGGAGAGAAACACAAAGTGAATAAATTTTAAAATATTAAGAGTACAAAATTCAAAGGCAGATGCCTTATTTGTATTGTTCCCTTTTTTATTAAAAAAATGCTTAGAAACGAACTGGAAGTTTTGGAAGGGAGGTGGGTTGGGGGATGGGTGAGCCTGGTATTGGGTATTAAGGAGGGCACATATTGCGTGGAGCACTGGATGTGGTGCAATGAATCTTGGAACACTGAAAAAATAAAATAAAATAAAATGGAAAATAAAATAAAGTAAGATATTCCTCAAAAAAAAAAAAAAGATGCTTGGAATATAGTAGTTAGGTATTTATTCAAGCACTATTTATAGAGTCCACATAATGGTCTTAGGCACTGAGAGTATTGCAGTAATTGGACAAGACTCCCAGCTTTCACAGAGCTTACATGAACCCCAAAGATAACTGGCAGAAAATAGGTTTTCAATAACCTGTTGCTGCCACTTTTGCTATTGCCATTGCTTTTACCATTGTTAATATTTACTTTAGTTTCTTCATAAATGCAATTGTTGTGATGACTTCTGGAACACAAGAACAGATATATGAGAAAATCCAATACACAATGTTAATATATAATTAATTAATATTAATAATCTTTCCCCTCATACCCTCAAAAGGTACTGTGATTTTACTCCTGTTGGGCAGTATTCTAGCTTTCTTTCATGCAATGGACATACCTAGTCAACTATCAGGTCACTATTTATTCTGAGCACACCATGGGAATGTCAGTGGTCATTTGAATGCAGGAGAATGCTATTACTGACAATATTAAACAGCTGGTGTTATAGAAAATAATAAAAACTTTGTTTTGTACTGCATCATTGCTTTCAGCAAATTGAAGTTTCTATTTGCTATTGGGAAAAAATATACTTATTTCTTTGCATTTCTAAATATCTCCTAGGTTGATTTTGGTACAATTCATTGTGTTGATTGAATAAAGCACACAAGTGTATGTAACACATCACTTTGTTTTAGGTCAGTAATTGCTAACTTAGAATATAATAAATCAAATTATTATGACATAACTCAGTTCCCAAAGATTTCCACTCTTTGGGAAGAATGTTCAGGATTGGGCCAAGTACAAAGAGCACTTGCCAAGGATATCTGGTTAAAAATGTATAATAGCAAGTTGCTACTCAATATCAACATGCTTAGATATACTTTCCTGGGTGGATTGGGGCTGCTTGTTCTTCTTGAAGAAATGAGAATGCTTTCATCTAATATGTCTCCACTTCCAAGAAATAAAATATGTATTATTTTGTACATAAATGGAGGCTCTTATCTAAGATTTTTCTCTCCTGACCTTGCTTACCTTCTTCTCCCTTTTTTGGTGTTAGTTGTTTGCAGAAAACATTTGTTGAGGATTTTTTTCTCTTTTTAACCTCTTTTATTTTTTTGGTAGAAACATAAAGGTTTGAGAATGAAATATAATCTCAGGGGAAGTCCAAGCTTTTCTTATACTGAAAGGCTCTTTAAGGCAGAATCTAGGCCAATAGGATGACATTTCTAAGTGTTTGGGTTTCTGGTGATTTATTCTATACAAATGTAAATTTAACATTATCTGGCCTTTAAAGGAAAAGCACATGAGAGCAGAACAAAACCAAACCAAAAATAGCAAAGAGAAACACTTCTGTGGGAATGTCTGACATTAGTAACATGCTTTTTCATCATCATTGCCACTATCCTAAACTTGGTAGTCACTTTCATGCTTAAAACCATATTAAAAACCACTTTTCCCAGAGCAACTGCTTCTACTGCCTCGCAATAGACTCATCTCTTCACTGTAGCTTCACATCAGTCCTTTTTGTACATATTGCCTGGAATTGTCTTCTTAAAACACTTTGCCCTTTCATCAAGTTATAATAAAAATAAATCAAAGAAAAAAATTGAATGGCTACCTTCACTATTCAATCTGGGTTGGGGTCTTGGAATCTGTATTTTTAAAGCTCCCAGGTCACCCTGAAGTGTAGGGAAGATTAAAGAATTGCTGGACTGCAAGTTCAAAGTCTTCAACTTGATATCTAAAGTCCAATTTAATCTTACTTAGAAGTTGTTATATTTACCTGAAAATATATTTTGAAAAACAGTAAATTTCATTAATTTTAACATTTGCTAACTAACTTGAATGCGATAAAGATTTCCTTTCACTTATCCAAGACAAGTGATATTTTAATGTAGATCTGAGTTTCACACAGGGAGGATATGAAATGCTAAATTATCAATTTCACAACACCCTAACTTTAAAAGGCAGAATTTTTTCTCATTTTGTGGAGTGCTAGAAAACCTTTGGCTTAGCTTTGTATATAACAGAAAAAATGAAACAATGCAATAAATGATATAGCTTCAAGTAAAAGCCTCGTTTTAGGGCTGCTTAAGACAGACTGCTAAAATTTGCATCCATTTTTAGTATGATTGATTATTTAAAATACTTACAGGAACAACAAGGCTTATTGTGAAAGCCTTGTAGTACTAAACACAAACATATGGAATATATTTCATTGTCTGAGTAGTCTAAAAGAAAATTAAGATACAGAGTGGAACAACTTACTGAAAATATTGATGCCTTAGAATGAGCAAATTATCTTACTTAATTCCAAATTGTGCTGATTAATCAATTTCTTCAGTAGTAAATTCTGAGGGTATTAGAAGGCTTTGGTGTTTACCTGACCAGTAATGTTTATTTGTTCTCTTTTAAATCCTAGGCCTTTGCCAAAAACTTCATTATTGATGCTTTATATCTTTAAAATTTCATAGAACTTTGGCACATGCAACTTACTGGTAATTATGGTCCACAAACACATTGAATATATTTTCATACTAAATACTTGGGCTAAACAACTATATAAAAGGGAATTTTTCTGAATGAAAATGTCTGCCTCCATTTCTTCAACTGTAAATGGATACTGTATTAGTTATTTGTTGCTGTGTAAAAATTATCTCAAAACAGTATTTAAAACAATCAACACTTATATCACAGTAATTGAGTTAAGAATTTGGGAGAAGCTAAACTGGGTGACTTTGGCTCAAGATTCTACATGAGTAGGTGACCAATAGTCCTATTTTCCCTGGAAGTGAGGGAATTCCCAAGATACGGAACTTTGAGTTTTAAAACTGGGACACATTCTGGCTGACTGAAACAAATTGGTCATGAAAACTGAAGGCCTGAGATGTAAGATTTTCATGTGAAAATCCAACAAAGTCCCGAATTAACTGGTACAATTTGGTCGTAACTTGCATGAAACTGCAGTCAAGGTGAAGGCTGGGGCTACAGTCATCTGCAGGATTAATTGGGCCTGGACGATCTACTCCTAAACACATTCACATAATTGTTGGTGGGAGGCCTCAGAATCATTGTTGTCCATTCACAGAACTCCATAGTACTTCATCATATGAGCCTTTCTATAGAGTGGTTTCAGTGTCCTCATGATATGGCAGCTGAATTACTGCAGGATGACTGCTATGGAGAGAGAGAACAGAAAAAAAAAACAAAACAACTTTTTGACCAAATCTCAGAAATAATACACTGTCATTTCTGTCTTACTTTATTATTAGGTAGTTACAAAGTCCAAATCAGACACAGGGAAGAAAGAAATTCCACCTCTTGAATGGAGGAATATTAAAGAATTTGTGGCCTTATTTTAAAACAACCACAGAAATTATGCTAATGATACTTATTTCATGGATTGTTTTCAGTATCCAATGAATTAATAAAGAATTTAACAGTATTTGGCACACAGAAAACATTGTATTAGTGTTTGATATTTTTCCCCTCCATCAAATAACAAAACATTACAAAAATAAGCTTTGTCTAAGTTATGACAATCACACTGATTTTATTTTTTAAACCAATCACACAGAAATCATATTTAAAAATCTACTAGGAGCCAGGATTACTGGATAAAGTAGATATGCAAATTCAAATTATATAATAAACTCACTGGGAGCAATACTTATATGAAATATTGATGACTATCTATATTTCTAAACAAATGGCCACTCATTTAAGTGGATAGTTAGATTTTACAGTAATTAGCTCATTCTCAGGAATCCTAAACTTAAGTGGCAGAACCACTGGATCATTTCACCTTCTCTACACTAATTTGGAATCATGCTCCATTAACTTTGCCCCTGCTTTGAAAAATTACTGACCAAATAAACCAAAAATTATTAACCCCACCTTATGTATCGTACCTCTTCATATAGCATGAGCTCCAAATAATACATGCAAAACCTTTAGGGGTGCTTGGAGAGCTCATTTGGTTAAGCATTCAACTCTTATTTTTAATTTCTTTAATTTAATTTAATTTTCTCAGTGTTCCAAGATACATATTTCATGCACCACATCCAGTACTTCATGCAATATGTGCCCTCCTCAACCCCAACACCAGGATCAGCCAAACCCCACCCTTCTCTCATGTTTCGTCTCCCCATCTGATTTCTCCCAATTTGCCCTTCCTTTCCTTCTCCCAATGCCCTCCATGTTTTTCCTTATGCTCCACACATAAGTGAAACAATATGATAATTGACTCTCTCTGCTTGACTTATTTCACTCAGTATAATCTCTTCCAGTTTATCCATGTTGATAAAAAAGTTGGGTATTCATCTTTTCTGAATGGAGGCATAATATTCCATTGTATATATGGACCATATCTTCTTTATCCATTCATTTGTTGAAGGGCATCTTGGCGCTTTCCACAGTCAGCGACTGTGGCCATTGCTGCTATGAATGTTGGGGTACCTGTGGCCCTTCTTTAAACTATATCTGTATCTAAGGGATAAATACCCAGGAGTACAATTGCAGGATCACAGGGTAACTCTATCTTTAATTTCCCAAAGAATCTCCACACTGTTTTCCAAAGTAGCTTCACCAACTTGCACTCCCACCAACAGTGGAAGAGGGTTCCCCTTTCTCCACATCCTCTCCAACATTTGCTGTTTACTCTCTTGTTGATTTTGGCCTTTCTAAATGGTTAACGTGCTATCTCAGTGTTGTTTTGATTTGAATCTCCTTGATGGCTAATGATGATGAACATTTTTTCATGTGACTGTTAGCCATTTGAATGTCTGTTCATGTCTTCTGCCCATTTTTTGGCATGATTTGCTGTTTTTTTGAGGGTTGAGTTTGAGGAGTTCTTTATAGATCTTGGATATCAGGCCTTTGTCTGTAGTGTCATTTGATAATATCTTCTCCCATTCCCTGGGTTGCCTGTTTGTTTTGTTGACTGTTTCCTTTGTTGTGCAGAAAATCTTTATCTTGATGAAGTCCCAAAAGATCATTTTTGCTTTTGTTTCCTTTGCCTTTGGAGGCTAGTCTTGAAAGAAGTTGCTGTGGCCAATGTCAAAGAGGTTACAGTCTATGTTCTCCTCTAGGATTTTGATAGATTCCTGCCTCATGTTGAAGTCTTTTATCCATTTCGAGTCTATCTTTGTGTATGGTGTAAGAGAATTGTCAAGTATCATTCTTCTACATATAGCTGTCCAATTTTCCCATGTCTTTTTTCCACTGGATTTTTTCTCCTGCTTTGTCAAAGATTATTTCACCATAGAGTAGTGGGTCCATATCTGGGCTCTCTATTCTGTTTCACTAGTCTTTATGTCTGTTTTTGTGCCAGTACCAAGCTGTCTTGGTGATCACAGCTTGTAGTAAAGCTTGAAATCAGGCAACGTGATGCCCCTAGCTTTTTCAACATTTCCTTAACAATTCAAGGTCTTTTCTGATTCCATACAAATTTTAGGATTGTTTGTTCCAGCCCTTTGAAAAATGCCAGTGGAATTTTGATCGAGATGGCATTGAAAGTATAGATTTCTCTGGCATTAGAAACATTTTAATAATGTTTATTCTTCTGATCCATGAGCAAGGAATGTTTTTCCACCTTTTTGTGTCCTCTTCAATTTCTTTCATGAGTGTTCTGTACTTCCTCGAGTACAGATCCTTTACCTCTTTGGTTAGGTTTATTCCCAGGTATCTTATGGTTCATGTTGCTGCAGTAAATGGAACCGATTCTCTAATTTCCCTTTCCATATTTTCATTGTCAGTGTATAACAATGCAACTGATTTCTATGTATTGATTTTGTATCCTGCCATATTATTGAATTATGGTATGAGTTCTGGTCATTTGGGGTGGAGTCTATTGGGTTTTCCATATAAAGTATCATGTCATCTGCGAGGAGAGAGTTTAACTTCTTCTTTGACAATTTGAATACCTTTTATTTCTTTTTGTTGTCTCACTGCTGTTGGTAGGACTTCTAGTACTATGTTGAACAAGAGTGGTGAGAGTGGCCACCCCTGTCATGTTCCTGATCTCAAAGGGAAGCTTTTCCCCATTGAGAATCATATTTGCTGTGGGCTTTCCATAGATAGACTTCATGATGTTGAGGAATGTTCCTTCTATCCTTATACTTTGAAGAGTTTTAATCAGGAACGGATGTTGTATTTTGTCAAATGGTTTTTCTGCATCAATTGAGAGGACCATGTGGTTCTTCTCTCTTCTCTTATTAATTTGTTCTATCACATGGATTGTTTTGCTAATGCCGATCCATCCTTGCATCCTAGGAATAAATCCCACCTGGTCATGATGAATAATCTTTTTTTTTTAAATTCTATTTATTTGTTTTTTTCAGTGATACAAGATTCATTGTTTTACACTACACCCAGTGCTCCATGCAGTGCGTGCCCTCCTCAATACCCACCACCAGGCTCCCCCAACCCCCACCCCCCTCCCCTCCAAATACCTCAGTTTGTTGCTCATAGTCCACAGTCGCTCATGGTTCATCTCCCCCTCTGGTTTTCCCCAGTTCACCCTTCCCTTCCTTCTCACAATGCCCTCCATGTTTTTCTTTACGCTCAGCACGTAAGTGGGACCATAAGATAATTGGTTCTTTCTGCTTGACTTATTTCACTCCGCATAATCTCTTCCAGTCCCATCCATGTTGAGACAAAAGTGGGATATTCGTCCTTTCTCATAGAGGCATAATATTCCATTGTGTATATGTACCATATCTTCTTTATCCATTCATCTGTTGAAGGGCATCTTGGTTCTTTCCACAGTTTGGCAATTGTGGCCATTGCTGCTATGAACATTGAGGTACAAGTGGCCCTTCTTTGTAATGCATCTGCTTCCTTGGGGTAAATACCCAGTAGTGCGATGGCAGGGTCATAGGGTAGCTCTATTTTTAATTTCATGAGGAATCTCCACACTGTTTTCATTCTTTTTTTTTTTAATGATTTTATTTATTTATTTGACAGAGAGATCACAAGTAGGCAGAGA
>CM053612.1:19641778-19663916 GCA_028646535.1 Procyon lotor
TTGATCTCAGAATTCTTGAGCAGGTTGGTCTTTAGCCTCCAAGTGTTGGAATTCCTTCCAAACTTATTCTTTTGGTTGAGTTCCAGTTTCAGAGCATTGTGGTCTGAGAAAATACAGGGAATCATCTCAATCTTTTGGTATTGGTTGTGTCCTGATTTGTGGCCCAGTATGTGGTTTATTCTGGAGAAAATTCCATGTGCACTCGAGAAAAATGAGTGTTCTGTTTTTTTAGGGTGGAATGTTCTGTATATATCTATGAGGTCCATCTGGTCCAATGTGTCATTCAAAGTTCTTGTTTCTTTATTGATTTTCTGTTTAGATGATCTGTCTCTTACTGAGAGTGGTGTATTAAGATCTCCTACTCTAATTGTATTCCCATCAATGTGACTCTTTATTTTGATTAACAGTTGGTTTATGTAGTCGGCTGCTCCTATGTTGGAGGCATAGATGTTTACAATTGTTAGATCTTCTTGGAGGATAGACCCTTTCAGAATGAGGTAATGTCCTTCGGTATCTCTGCCTACAGTCCTTAGCTGAAAATCTAATTTATCTGATAGGAGAATTGCAACCCCAGCTTTCTTTTGAGGCCCATTGGCATGAAAGATGGTTCTCCATCCTTTCACTTTCAGTCTGGATGTATCTTTTCGTTCCAAATGAGTCTCTTGTAGACAGCATATGGAGGGGTCCTGCCGTTTTATCCATTCTGCAACCCTGTGCCATTTTATGGGAGCGTTTAGGCCATTCACGTTGAGAGTGATTATTGAAAGATAAGTGTTTATTGACATCATGATGCCTATGTAGTCCTTGTTTCTATTTATTGTAAATTTCCGTTCTAAGTCACTCATGCGTTCTCTCTACTTTTATAGAACCCCCCTTAATATTTCCTGGAGTGCTGGTTTCTTGGTCACATCCTCTTTTAATCCTTGCCGATCTTGGAAGTTCTTTATCTCTCTATCCATTTTGAATGTCAGCCTTGCTGGATAAAGTATTCTTGCCTGCATGTTCTTCTCATTTAGTGCCTTGAATATGTCTTGCCAGCCCTTTCTGGCTTGCCAGGTTTCTGTGGACAGGTCTGATGTTATTCTAATGGGTCTTCCTCCATATGTAAGGGCTCTCTTCCCCCTGGCTGCTCTCAGGACCTCTTGCCTAAAATTATAATTTGCAAATTTTACTATGATGTGTCTCGCTGTATTTCTAGAGTCATTGATCTTGGCAGGTGTCCTTTCTGCCTCTAGGACATGTACCCTTGTTCCATTCCCCAGACTGGGGAAATTTTCATTCAGAATTTGGTCAGCTATATCTTCTAGTCTTCTGTCTTTCTCTACCCCCTCTCATTTCCAATAATTATGACATTGGAAAGTTTCATGGTGTCATTTATTTCCCTAAGTCTCTTCTCATGACTCCTGAGCAGTTTGCTCCAGCTGTCTTCCTGCCCTTTCTTCTCTATCATTTTGTCCTCTAGATCACTAATTCTATCCTCTGTCTCTGTAACTCGAGCTGTTAGACTATTTAGATTGGATTGGATCTCACTGATAGCACTTCTTACGTCTGCTAAGCTGGATTTCATTTCTGCCCTTAGAGATTCTATATTGTCATTGATCTTAACCATTACTTGGATAATTGTCAGCCTGAATTCCCTTTCTGACATGCTGTCAATGTCCATGTCTAATAGTTCTGAGGGAGAGGGTGCAATCTCTGGGTTCTTCCTCTGTTGGGTGTTCCTCCTCCTAGTCATTTTGATGGGAGGTGGATGAGAGGATGTATAGTTGGATATTTTGCCCATGATCCAGGCAGGGTGAACTCTGGAAGGTTTAGGAGCAATTGGGATTCACCACCAAAAAGAAAGAATAAGGATAAAAAAGATAGAGAGGAACAGAAAAAGAGGGAGTCTCAGCCAGAATGGGCCCCAACAAAAAGATTCCTGAAGTATGTAGACCAACAAGAACAAACACATAGATCGATGAGAGTAGATAAGAAATAAAAGAACCTAGTCTGAATGAACCACAGGAATAAGTTTTTCTGTAATACCAGAACAAAAGCAAATAGGCAGAAACTCTGACTGAAGGATAAGATGGGAGGTTGGTTATAACTCCTCGTGTGCGAGGACGGTTATTTATCATTTTATTAAGCCTCTAGATATAATGTTAAGTAGTTTAAAAAAATAAAAACAAAAAACAAAATCAAACCAAGAAAAGTGAAAACAAGTGAATAAAAATTAAGAAAAAGAAAAGAAAAGAAAAGAAAAGTGAATGGAGAAAAAAACTTGTATCTATGAAATATACAGTTTTGAGGGTATTATCAAGCACTTAGTATATTGATTTCCCCTGATGTTGGGGTTTTAAAAGTCTTATGGTGACTCTGTGGTTATAGTCTTTTTTATTTATTTATTTATTTTGACTTGTCTTCTGGGGGAGGGGCCTGGCCAGTTGTTTCCCAGTCAATCTTGCTTGGGTTGAGTCACCCTGCCCCCCAGTCAAGGGGCAGAGCTCTGTGGAACCTGGTTTCTCAGTCTCTAGCTCTGTGTAGGCTTTTGGCCTTTTGTAGCTTTTTCTCCTTTTCAGAGTCTGAGCTAGGGATCTGTCTGTCTGTACCCAGACCTCTCTGTCACTTGAGAAGCCGCAGCCTGCTCCCCTGTGGGTAGACCAGAAGGAACACTCCCCTCCGCAAATCTCCCAGCACAGCCACCTTTTACAGGCGGAGCGCACTCAGCAGTTTGGCGGCTCCGCGGGACTAAGTGCGCTCCCCTGCACTAGGGGCTGTAGGCCGGGGCGAGGTGTGGTCAGATTCTTCCCAATATTACTGCACCCGCAGGCAGCGCAGTTCTTGCCTTTGGTGGTGCACCATCTAGAGAGCGCTGTACAAGGAGACAAGCTGTGGTGTGGGCTCCGGGACCCAGCAGATTCTCTAAGGTGCTTTCAAGAGCGCTTGCACCTAGCCCACAAAATGGTGCAGGAGTGGGTCCCTGCCCCCCACTGGTCTCTCTTTGAGGCGAGTGGTGTCCTTCCCGGGGGCATGGGTCCAGGCTTGTGAATAATCTTTTTAATGTGCTGTTGGACCCTATTAGCTAGGATATTGTTGAGAATCTTAGCATTCATATTCATCAGGAACATACGTCTGAAATTCTCCTTTTTGATGGGGTCTCTGCCAGGTTTGGTGATCAGGCTAATGCTAGCTTCATAGAAAGAGTTTGCAAGTTTTCCTTCTGTTTCCATTTTTTGAAACAGTTTCAGGAGAATAGGTATTATTTTTTCCTTGAATGTTTGTTAGAATTCTCCAGGGAATCCCCAGGTCCTGGGTTCTTGTTTTTTGGGAGGGTTTTGATCACTGCTTCAATCTCATTAATGGATAATAGTCTATTCAGGTTGTCAATTTCTTCCTGTTTCAGTCTTGGAAGTTTATAGATTTCCAGGAATGCATCCATTTCTTCTAGGTTGCTTAACATATTGGCATATAGCTGTTGATAATAATTTCTGAAGATTGTTTCTATTTCCTTGCTGTTAGTCACGATCTCTCCCCTTTCATTCATAATTTTATTAATTTGGGTCCTCTCTTTTCTTTTGGATTAGTTTGGCCAGTGGTTTGTCAACCTTATTGATTGTTTCAAAAAACCAACTTCTGGATTCGTTGATGTGTTCTACTGTTTCTCTAGTTTCTAGCTCATTGATCTCTGCTCTAATCTCATTTATTTTCCTTCTTGTGTGTGTTGGGCTTAATTTATTTTTGAATTTTCAGTTCTTTAAGGTGTAAAGAAAGCTGATGTGCTCAGGATTTTTCAGTTTTTTTGAGTGAGGCTTGGATGGTTGTGTATTTTCCCCTTAGGACTGCCTTTGACATAACATATAGGTTTTGGACCAATGTGTCTTCATTCTTATTGGTTTACATGAATTGTTTAAGTTGTTCTTTGATTTCCTGGTTGATCCAAACATTCTTGAGCAGGTTGGTCTTTAGCCTCCAAGTGTTTGAATTCCTTCCAAACTTTTTCTTGTGGTTGAGTTCCAGTTTTAAAACATCATGGTCTGCGAATATGCAGGGAATCATCTCAGTCTTCTGGTGTTGGTTGAGTCCTTATTTGTGACCCAGTCTGTGGTCTATTCTGGAGAAAGTTCCATGTGCACTCGAGAAGAATGAGTATTTTGTTGTTTTAGGGAAGAATGTTGTGTATATATCTATGAGGTTCATTTGGTCCAATGTGTCATTAAACACATTGGACATAACTGTTCTTTCTTTATTGATTTTCTGCTTGGATGATCTGTCTGTTATTGAGAATGGTGTGTTAAGATCCACTGTGATTAATATATTCATATCGATATGACTCTTTATTTTGATCACAGTTGGCCTATGCAGTAGGCTGCTCCTCCTATAACGGGGTTATAAATGTTGACAACTGTTAAATCTTCTTCTAGGGTAGACTGTTTAAGAATGATGTAGTATCCATCTCTATCTCTGACTAATCTTTAGCTTAAAATCTAATTTATCTGATATCGGAATTGCTACCCCAGCTTTCTTTTGAGGCACATTGGCATGAAAGATGGTTCTCCATCCCTTCACTTTGAGTCTGGATGTATCTTTAAGTTCCAAATATGTCTCTTGTAGACAGCATATGGACAGGTCTTGTTTTACTCAGTCTATGACCCTGTGCTGTTTTATGGGAGCATTTAGGCCATTCACATTGAGAATGATTATTGAAAGGTAAGTTTTTATTGATATTATGTTGCCTGTGAAGTCCTTGTTTCTATAGATTGTCTCTGTAAGGTCCTGTTCTATGTCACCCTTGGGATCTTTCTTCCTCTCTAGAACCCCCTTAATATTTCTTGTAGTACCAGCTGTGTCATCACATATTCTTTTAAACCTTGCTGGTCTTGGAAGCTCTTTATCTCTCCATCCATTTTGAATGTCGCCTTTCTGGATAAAGTATTCTTGGCTTCATGCTCTTCTCCTTTAGTGCCCTGAATATATCTTACCAGCCCTTTCTGGCTTTCCAGGTTTCTGTGGACAGTTATAACGTTATTCTGATGGGCTTTCCTCTGTACCTAAGGAATCTATTTTCCCTAGCTTCCCTCAGGACCTCTTGTCTAAAATTACAGTATGTGAATCTCACTATCAAGTGTCTGGATGTCTTTCTAGAATCGTTGATCCTTTCTGCCTCTAGGACATGAACATTTGTTCCATTCCCCAGATTGAGGAAATTTTCATCCAGTATTTGTTCAGCTCTATCTTCTAGTTTTCTGTCTTTCTCCACCTCCTCAGAGATTCCAAGAATTCTGATGTTGGAATGTTTCATGGTGTCATTTATTTCCCTAATTCTGTTCTCATGGTTTCTAAGCTGTTTGTTCCAGCCCTCCTCCTGATCTTTCTTCTCTATCAGCTTGTCTTCTAAATCACTAATTCTATCTTCTGCCTTGGATACTCTTGCTGTTAGATTATTTAGATTAGATTGTACCTCATTGATAGCATTTTTAACTTCAGCCATATTGGCTCTCAGTTCTGCCCTTAGAGATTCTATGTTGTCACTAATGTTTTTCTCCAACCTAGCCATTGCCTGGATGATTGTTACCCTGAATTCCCTTTCCGACATACTGTTTATGTCCATATCCAATAGTCCTGAGGGAGAGTGCACAGTCTCTAGTTTTGTCCTCTGTTGGGTATTCTTCCTTCTTGTCATTCTGATGAGAATTGGTTGAGGGGATGTATAGCTAGATATATCAACCACAATCCAGGCAAAGTGCACCCTGGAAAGTTTCGGAGCATTCAGAATTCACCACCAAAAGGAAAGAAAAAAGAAAAGAAGAGAGAGAAAGAAAAAAAAAAAAGAGAAATCCCTGCCAAAATAAGCCCTCAAAGTAAGATTTATAAGGTATATAAATAGACACGAACAAACAAAAAGACTAACAAAAATAAATGACAAGAAAAAAAGATCCCAGCCAAAGTGAATCCCATGAATAAGATTTATATAATACCAGATCAAAAACAAATACACAGAAACACTGACAGAAGAATAAGAGGGGAGGGTGGTTGTAAATCCTTGATGTGAGCAAAGATTATTTTGATTCTTGCTGTGGAGAAGAAGGTTATTTAGATTCTTCCTGGGTGTATCTTGTTATCTTTGTTAAAGGACTCAACTTTTTCAGAGGTACAGGGAAATTAAAACTGGTTTTTATATATGGGTAGTTAGGGGAAAAAGATTACCTTGGAACTTATATCTATATGTATATTTTTAAAAAAGGAAAAGAAAAAGAGACACATTTATACGTATGAAAAAATTCAAGTTAAAAATTTATTACAGAATATGTTGTTTTAAACTTCTAGATGTAATGGTAAGTAGGTTAAAAAGATTAAAAGAACAAGAATTGTGAGAACGAATTTAAAAAAACTTGTATCTATGAAATATACAGGCTTGGGGGCAATACAGGGAGCTTGGTATATTGTTTTCCCCTGATGTTTGGGTTTTACACTTTTATGGGACCCTGTGATTATTGTTCTCTTGCTTTTGGCTTGTTTTCTGGGGGAGAGGCCTGCTGCATTATTTTCCAGTCAGTCTTGCTTGGGTTGAGTTGTCCTGCAGGCTACCGAGGGGCTGGGCTCTGTGAAGACCAGTTTTTCAGGCTTTTGCTCTTTAGGTTTTTTTCTTTTGTGTTTTTTTGTGGCTTTTAGGAGGGTCAAAGAAAAGAACTTGCTTGTACCCAGACCTCCTCCTTAGAGAAAAGTCTCAGTCTGTTCCCCTCTGGGTGGTCTAGAACACAGAGTCTTCACCTCTGCCGACTCCACTGCACACCGCAGCCTCCCATGGGAGGTGCACACCCTCAGCCATTGTCCCAGTTTTTGCCTGAGGCCCCCACTTGTCACTGCAACCCTGTGCCACTAAAACTGCGAGTGATATTGGCCCAGGGAACCTACTTCCGGTGGCTACTTTTGCCAGGATTGCTTTCTGGAGTCCAGACCCATGCTAGGTGTGCTCAGAACCTGAGGTGGGATGTGGAAGGACAGGGATGACCGCCAGCTGGCGCCCACACCAAGCTGTCTCAGGCGTGGGCAGGAATACACTCAGACTCCCTGGATGGCTGAGAATGACCGCTGGCTGGGCCTACACCAAGCTCCCTCAGGCGCAGGGGGGATTGCACCCAGCCCAAGTGGCAGTGCAGGGAGTGGAAAGCCCCGGACTCATGGGCTACAGGCTGGAGGCTCCTCTGGACTCCCTCTGACATGGGTGGTTGCTGGCAGTGACTACCCTGGGTCTGTGGGCTTAGACCCGTGCCTGTGCCCACCCAAATCTGCCAGTTTCTCTCAAGATCTTTTGCTCTTTTTGAGTGCTTTTAGCCAGACTCCAAGTTAATGCAGTTTCCCAATGACAGGGCTCTTCCATATTGGGGTATTACTGTCCTTGGGTCATTTCTGGTGGCTCCCTCCCCCTTCTGTTTGTCTTCTGATATCTGTCCAAGTATTCCCACTCTGCTTTACCTCTCCACTTCTGTCTTCTGCCCTCATAGAGATTCAGAAGTGTATAATCTCACATCTCAGACTGATTTCATGGGTGTTTAGAGTGTTCTGGTAGATATTTAGCTCACTTTAGGGGACCAGTTGAAACAGGGTCTCCTACTTCTCCTTCATCTTGACTCTGTCCCAAGCATCCAACTCTTAATCTCAGCTCAGATCAATCTCAGGCTCATGAGTCCAGGCCTCATGTGGAGCTCCATGCTAGGTGCGGAGCCTACTTAAATAAATAGATGATAGATAGATAGATAGATAGATAGATAGATAGATAGATAGAACTTCTAAATGCTTGACAAATATCAAGAATCCTTCCGAAGAAAGTTATCATATACAGCTTTTTACTAAAAAAAAAAAAAAAATGTATGCTTCAGCATGCAAAGTATGATTCCTACAATGGCCAAACAAAAAACCTAGACTCTAGTACAAGATTTCCATGGCTCTTTCCTCCTTCAGAGTTTCCAAAATCCTGCTTACAAATAATCTAGGAATACTGTATTTCAACTACCTGCAGAATAATGTCAGAGGTATTCTTGTATAAAATAGAGAGAACCTAAATTATATAGAATAAATCAGATTAATGAAACAATCCATTGTGATATTACTTATATTTCCATGACTATGCTTCTTCAGGATTGTGTAATTTGGTTTTGTAGTACTCTAGCCAATTTGGGATCAGGAAAAGGAGTTTGAATATTACTTTAAAACAGAAAAAATGACATATTGCCCTTAAATAACTACACTTTCTGAGCTGTATCCTAAGGGGAAATACATTTTAGTTTGTACTCTAAGAACAAACAGTTTCATAGGAAGAAACAAAAGACATAGAGACAAACACTGTAAAGGGATTCCTTTACCTTTGGAGATTTACAATACATACATACTTGAGAACTTCAACAGGAAAGAGATCTTCTAAAGTTGTTTAATGTTTAAAATAAGTAAACTTTCTCACAAAAGAAAGCTTCTTTTTAAATATCTTTTGTCAGAACTGTTGGGATGAAATAACTACCAATTTTAGTATATATGCTGCCAAAATAAGCACTAAAATGAAGACAAAACAGATTAAAATGTGTTCATGAGTATCAAAATGTCATAGTGAAAATATAATACTATTCTTATAAAACTTCATTTGTTTGCTAATGATTCATCATTAGTTTTAGTGTTCTTTCTCATGCATTGGCTGCAGTGACTTAATTTTGACACTATATCTCATTGAAACAATCTCTACTGTCCTAAAATTAAGAATGTACTAGGTGTCAATCCTTTCTTTGAAAACAACAATATATAGGCTGAATGTAAAGGATACCAACCATCTATTAGTTACTCCATATCAGAGAGCAGTCTATCGACCCATTCAGATTCTCCATTTGGGCAACTGTGTTAAAGTTACAAATAAAAGATTGCAATAAATAGAAGACAGTTATAAATATGCCAGGAAAAAAAAAAACACTGAGAAAATTTTCCAATTTCATAAATTGGAATGAATCCCAGACTAGAAGGTTTATGAAGTGGCCTTTCATAATAAATTATTCTTGTATATTATTGTAACAAATCTCCAAAACTAAAAGTAACCAAGTTTTTTAAAAGATTTTATTTATTTATTTGACAGAGGAAGACACAGCAAGAGAGGGAACACAAGCAGAAGGAGTGGGAGAGGGAGAATCAGGCTTCCCACTGAGCAGGGACCCCCCAATACAGGACTGGATCCCAGGACCCTGGGATCATGACCTGAGCTGAAGGCAGCCACTTAACGACTGAGCCACCCAGTCGCCCCAAAAGTAACCTAGTTTATCTCTTCTTTGAAACTTCAAAAAGTTTGACCAACATATCTTTTCACTAGATCCTATCTATCCTTCTTATTTTCTGCTTCATTATCTTTAAAAAGTAGTTTATGTCCCTTATCAAATGATCAAACATGTTTTCTGGGGTGACCTAAATTAAAAGGTAGGTATTAATGTTACCTTCATTATATTCATAGGTTAAATGACTTGACCACTATTGGCAAATATGGGGACTGAAAAGTAAACCTAACTAACTCCAAATTCTAAGCACTGCTTATCACTGCTATATTACCAGAGTATACATTATATTTTAATAATCTTCTAAGATTAACTCACAACAAGTCCTCTGACAATGAAGAAATATACCTCTTGAAAAAGACTAACAGTTCTTTATTAATATGTGGGTGTGAATGCCAGAAGAGATGTATTACTCATGAGAGAGTGCTATTTTCATGTCCTCTAAATAATTCCAAAGCTCAACAATATTACTGTAAATTATAGAAGGGATAAAGCAAAGTATAAATGCATTCACTATATAAAGAATGAAGAAATATTAACATTAATATTGTAACCCTGATGCTGAAGGGCATTGTAGAATTAAGACATAATAGGGAAAGAAAATATCCACAAAAGGAAGTAGAAAAGAAGGTGTGGAGGATACATTTTCAATACTACCATGGGGATGATCTTCATGTAGCTTCTATTACTTTGTTCACTTAATAAGCCAAATAAAAATCCTGAATGTATCCCCAAATATTCTTGTTTTTCAACACATTGATTCCAGCATTGAAATGACTTACAAGTTTACAGTACCTTCTTATATTACTTTTGGATGTTTGAGAAGTTTCCCATTTGGCTTTTTTTCAGAAGGAATAGGTGCTTGACCAGTTGGAGATTGTCTTCTTGGAAAAGATATTCCCAAAGGCCTCAGCATGGCATATTAATGACACCGTGAGCTACAAACATTTATTTTTTTAATTATCTATTTACTTTAGAGAGAGAGAGGAGATGGGCAGAGGGAGAAGGAGAGAGTAACTTTAGCATACTCCTTGCTAAGTTCAAAGCCCAATGCAGGGCTTGATCTCAAGACCCTGAGATCAAGACTGAACCAAAACCAAGAGTTGGATGTTCAACAAATTCCACCACCCTAGGGTCTTTACAAACATTCATTTAAATAGAAATATGATTGAGGCACCTGGGTATCACAGTCAGCTAAATGTAAGACTCTTGGTTTCAGCTCAAGTTGTGATCTCAGGTTTGTGTTTGGGGCCCCATGCTCAGCATCAAGTCGGCTTAGGTTTCCCTCTCCCTCTCTCTCTGCACCTCCCCTCACATGTGCTCTTTCTCTCCCTGTCTCTCTCTCTCCCTCTCATATAAATATTATATGATATATAGTATAATACATATATTATACTATACATTATATACTATAAATATATATAGTATATAGAAGAGTTGGCAAGAAACTTCCTTGTAAGTTAGAAACTTACTTCTAGTAAAGAAACTTTACTAGAAAAGATTTCTAGTAAAAACATTACTGCTGAAAATAAATATTAGCTTTGTCATATTTTATATTCATCTGCCCCCTCTTAATCGTCAAAGAATGAACAAAACAAGTACTAATGGCAAACGCTATCTTCTCTCCCCTCTGAATTATCTCTGGATAGATATAAAGGATGAAAGATGTTAACATTTTCATCCATTAGTCATGGCTTGATCCAGAAGGACAGATATGTCACCCAACCTAAAACAGAAAGATTGCTGAGGCTGTCAGAGAGAACTTGATTAGCTCGGAACTGAAACTTGCTAAATTTGTATGTTCATGAGATATATTGTCAGATTAAAGAAAGATGCCCCATTTGAGCACACAAGCAAAGATAATATAGACACAAATGTTCCATCAATACAGATAGATTCATATTTTTTAAAGTTTAAAATCTATTTCAAAAGTACATGAACTGCCTTCTTCTTGCTGTATGTGTTGTATATTACTAGGAAGGGATAAAGCCCTTCTCTTGGGCACTGTATCAAGGATATAGTACCATTTTAAATAGCATATCATAAAGGTAAGCTTGTTTCTGGATATGTCAAAAACTAGCCAGAAGTCCCAGCTGTTATCAAAGATTTTGGTTTAGGAAAATAAGAAAACAAAACTATTTTGTGTTGTCTTTCTCTCTCTGACCGATTCTGTCTTTGCTACACCTAAGAGCAAATATATTATTATTGATAATAAATAAAATTGTGCAAGGACCACCAGGGTGAAGGCTAGATTCAAGTTTCTGATATATTCAAAGCTTACTACACTAACTATAATATGTAATTGAAAATTATTTATTTTTATAATGTACTGGATTGAATCAGAAAATGGAATATGTCAAACAAATACAATTCCCTTCAAAAGTATATAATACATAAGGAGAGAAGTGGAAAACCTTTAAAAATAAATTTGGATTTTAGGTGGGTAGAGTGAGAGAGTTTGCTATTTTTAGCATAAACTTTTTTTTAAAAAATCTATGAAATCTCTACTTTCCTTGAAAATTCCAAGGCTGTAATATCATAATCCAGAGGAAAATAATATGATAAGAAATAATAAATATGTTTTGTGAGGTTTATTATTGTGTATATGTTTAAGACATTGCCAGTCACATGGGTTGATTACAGCTGACCTTTTAAAGTAAGTTTGTGTGTTTACATGCTTATCCACCACTGTCTATTGAAGGGAAAATTGCTCCTACTCATTTCCTTGAAACTTGGGTTATAAAGGGGGCTATCTAATCACCCATGAGATATGACTTTAATCCTGTTCAAAAAGGGGGATGTTTGTAAGTTGCACAGCATAAGAAGTATATGAGTTATGGGAAGTCACTGTGGTGGTATGGAGTTGTCTATTCCAATTAGAATTTTTCTATAAAAGTCTAATGCATAAAATACACTTATAATATTCTTTAAAATGTCTATCAATAAGAAGTAAATATCATTAGGTTGTCTGATTTTTGAATGATGATATTTTCATAATGACTTTAAAACAACAACTACGCCCCTTCCAGTTTTCTTTCTTTGGCAGCCATCAATAGATGGAACTGTAATGCACCTTCATGGGATATTACAACATTTATACCCACTAACTTTTTAAATAACATCTGTTAATATAATTACAAAGACTATGCACCTGTATTAAATGAATTTCTAAATAAGTCAGTTTTTAGCTCCCTTATGAAAGATTTTTTTTTTTGAAAGCTTGACATTTAGAAATGTTTACAAGCTGTATTTGGACAGCTGCTACTCTCTTGTTAGAATATAATTTTACTTTGCCTATGGTGAAAGTTGAGATTATCCTTTTGTTTATTTGTGAAACCATATTATTTTTTATCTGAAACCAAGTTGACCAGAATGTTTTGGAATGTTTTAAGTGAAGATATTTTAAATAAACCCTAACTAAGAAAGTCAGTAAAAGTTTTTACACAAATGTTATATGTTAAAATATGTAATAAAGACCTACTATGGACTGAAATGTCCTCCTGGAAATACATATGTTTAAGCCTTAAAGATGGGGCTTTTGGGAAGTAATTATTGTTAGATGAAGTCATGAAGGTAGGGCCTTCATGGTGGGGTTAGTAGCTTAATAAGAAGAGGAAGAGAGAGAGATTGTTTTCTCTTTGCCATGTGAGGACACAGTGAGAAGACAGCTGTATGCAAGCCAGGAACAGGAACCTCTCTCAAAGCAAGCACCTTACTATTGGAATTTTGGCCTCCAGAACTGTAAGAAGTGTCTGTTGAGTCAAGGGAAAGATAAATACAACAATATTTCATTCATATTTGAAATTTAAGAAACAAAATAGATGAACATAGGGGAAGAGAAGGAAAAATAAAATAAAATAAAAACAGAGAAGGAGGCAAACCATGAGAGACTCTTAACTATAGGAAACAAACTGAGGTTTGCTGGAGGGGAGGTGGGTGGGGGATGGGGTAGTTCGGTGATGGGCATTAAAGAGGGCACTTGATGTAAGGAGTGCTGGATGTTAAATGCAACTGGAGAATCACTAAATTCTATCCCTGAAACTAATAATACACTATGCATTAACTAAATTGAATTTCAATTAAAACAAACAAACAAACAAACAAATAAATAAATATCTGTTGATTAACCCACTCAGCTTTTGATATTATGTTATAGTATCCCTAGTTGACTAATACAAAGCCTTAAATGAATAGTGATAGAAATGACTTATCAGGTCTTATCGGTATGTCTTTTATAAATATGCATATGTATCAACAGAGACTATCACTATGTCTAATGATAAATCCCATGATTAATAACCACTCTGAACAGTAACTGTCACAAAGCTGCCATCTTGGAAGTGTTTTCTTCTGTATTGCTTTAGCAGTTTTAAAGTCTCAAGCATTGTGAGAAGGAAGGGAATGGGGAATGGGGGGAAATCAGAGGGAGAGAAGAACCATGAGAGACTGTGGACTCTGAGCAATAAACTGAGGGTTTAGGAGGGGAGGGGGTGGAAGGTTGGGCGAGCCTGGTTGACGAGGGCACATATTGCATGGAGCACTAGTTGTAGTGCATGAACAATAAATCTTGTAACATTAAAAAAATAAAATAAACATATTTTTGGGGAAAAAAAATAAAGTCTCGGGGCACCTGGGTGGCTCAGTGGGTTGGGGCCTCTGCCTTTGGCTCAGGTCGTGATCTCAGGGTCCTGGGATCGGACCCCATATTGGGCTCTCTGCTAGGCAGGGAGCCTGCTTCTTCCTCTCTCTCTGCCTGCCTCTCTGCCTACTTGTGATCTCTCTCCTCTCTGTCAAATAAATAAATAAAATATTTAAAAGAAAAATAAATAAATTAAAAAAATTAAGTATCAGTCCTTCTGCTATTCCACCTACACTTTTCATATGTTACTAGAAAGTGACAGTACAGGGCCTCAGTTCTAAGAAGATAAATTTCACAGAGAAAATGTTTTCTTCTTTTTAATGCTGTTCATTAGCTAACTTTAAATTTGTATATATTCACTTCTAATAATTTTTTATTGATTTATATTTCTAAATATTCCAAGAGGAAAGCTAAAACAGAAAGTTTTTCACAAAATCAACTTCAATATATCTCTCCAGTCATTTGGACCCCAATCACCTCCTCAAGCAGCTACATAGAATTTTTGTTTTTCCAAGGATACCATGTTCTTTTATACATCTATGACTTTGAATGAGCTTTCCCCAGTACATGGAGTACCTTTTAGAGTCTTATAAAATCCCACTAACCTTCTAAAGTGCAGGTCAAAATTCCATTCTAAAGACTTTCTAGGCCACGTAAAAGTTTAGATAATAATAATGTATTGGTTCACTAAATTTGAAAAATGTACATTAATGTGTGATATTATTAATAGGAGACTGAATATATATGTCTCTTACAATCTTTGCAATGATGCCATAAATTTAAAACTGTTTTAAATTTTAAGAATGAAACTGGACCATTTCCTTACACCACACACACAAATAGACTCAAAATGGATGAAAGACCTCAATGTCCTGGAGACAAGAATCCATCAAAATCCTTGAGGAGAACACAGGCAGCAACCTCTTTGATCTCAGCCACAGCTGAGATCATCCTAGAAACATCACCAAAGGCAAGGGAAGCAAGGGCAAAAATGAACTATTGGGACTTCATCAAGATCAAAAGCTTTTGCACAGCAAAGGAAACAGTCAACAAAACCAAAAGACAAGTGACAGAATGGGAGAAGATATTTGCAAATGTTTTATCAAATAAAGGGCTAGTATCCAAAATCTATAAAGAATTTATAAACTCAACACCCAAAGAACAAATAACGCAATCAAGAAATGGGCAGAATACATGAACAGACATTTCTTTAAAGAAGACATCCAAATGGCCAACAGACACATGAAAAAGTGCTCAACATCATTCAACATCAAGGAAATACAAATCAAAACCACAGTGAGAGGGGCGCCTGGGTGGTTCAGTGGGTTAAAGCCTCTGCCTTCAGCTCAGGTCATGATCTCAGGTCCTGGGATCGAGCCCTGCATCGGGCTCTCTGCTCAGCAGGGAGCCTGCTTCCCCGATCCTCTCTCTGCCTACTTGTGATCTTTCTCTCTCTCTCTCTGTCAAATAAATAAATAAAATCTTAAAAAAAAAAAACCCACAGAGAGATACCACCTCACACCAGTCAGAGTAGCTAAAAGCAACCAATCAGGAAACAACAGGTGTTGGTGAAGATAAGGAGAAAGGAGAACCCTCCTACATTGTTGGTGGGAATGCAAGATGGTGCAGCCACTCTGGAAAATAGTATGGAGGTTCCTCAAAAAGTTAAAAATAGAGCTACACTATGACCCAGCAATATCACTACTGGGTATTTACCCTAAATGTACAAATGTAGTGATGCGAAGGGGCACGTGCACCTGAATGTTTATAGAAGCGATGTCCACAATAGCCAAACTATGGAAAGAGCCTAGATGTCCATCAATAGATGAATGGATAAAGAAGATGCATCATATATATACAGTGAAATACTATGCAGCCATCAAAAAACCCCCACAAAATCTTGCCATTTGTAACAACATGGATGGAACTAGAGGGTATTATGCTAAGCAAAATAAATCAATCAGAGAAAGACAATTATCGTATGATCTGTCTGATATGAAGAATTTGAGAGACAGGGCAGGGGTTTGTGGGGGTGGGGGAAGGAAGGGAAAAATGAAACAAGATAGCACCAGGGAGGGAGACAAACCATAAGAGACTCTTAATCTCAGGAAACAAACTGAGGGTTGCTGGGGTGGGGGGAGGGAAAAGATGTCTGGGTTATGGACATTAGGGAGGGTCTGTGCTATGGTGAGTGCTGTGAATTGTGTAAGAATGATGATTCAGAGACCTGTACTCCTGAAACAAATAATACATTATGTGTTAATATAAATAAATAATAACTGTTCTAAATTTTAACAATGTATTAAAGAACAATAATTATCACAAAGCAGTTTTCCTCCAACAAAAAAGCTACAGGGTTCTTCTCTTTAACATTCACTGAAATGCATTTTAATTACCTGTTTCCTTTTGTTCCTCCCCCTAGACTCTAAATTCTTTATATTCCCAGCTTCTGGTACATAGTACTTTCAACACACAGGTCTATAGAATGAATGAGAAACATATGTTTAGATAAACAGCTAATGATGGAATCATTGCAACATTCTGAGAGATTTTGAGATTTTTTTTAACAAAGAAAGTAATGTGAATGAGCAATATTATTTGTAATAAACTTTATACAAATTTCACTAATAAAAAGTGAATTTATTGAAGTTATGTTTTCTTTTGATCTTTCATACATACATAGACCTGAACTTTAATTTGATTTCTCTTAAAGTATTTTTAAATGGTGCTTGAATGCATTTGGCAAATAACCTTCAAGTTGTCATCTGTGTAACTGGGTCCCAAATCCTCCATAAGTGGTGAGCTACAGAATGATTGAAGGCATCGACCCTGGAGCTAGTCTACTTAAAAAAAAAAAAAAATCTGTTGTTTTACAGTTGAATGACTCTAGATAACTAATTAACCTCTATAAACTTCAGTTTCCTCATTTTTAAAATGAAGATAATCATAGTACCTGCCTTTCAGGGTTATTGTGAAGATTAAATTAATGCTTGTCAATGGTTTAGAGCATTTTGTGGCAAGTGGTAGGTAATCATTAAATATCAGTTATTATTACTATTACAATTATAAGAATTATTCTAAATATGGCTTTCAGGTGAGTCATATCTCTAGGTATTTTTGTGGTAAACACTGTGAATGAAGTAACTGTTAATTATTTCTGGTTCTATACTAGCTATGCTTTATTAAGGTCAGTATTTTATTGATCATTTAAACCAAAGTTGATCATTATACTAGTTATGATTGTTAAAATATAAGCACCATGATGGCAGAGACTATGTCTGTTTATTTTACCATTACAACCTCAGCACCTAACAACAAATTTCATGTTTATTAGGGCTTAGTAAATATTTGTTAACTGATAATTGTATATCACTTATACCCAGAATGACCTATGTTACACTAATCATTCAAGGTTGAGCTTAAGCTAAATAATTTGCGAAATACTTTTAAAAGTTTAGGCTTTATTTTGTGGTCTTAGAGCTAATTAGTCTAGCTTTTATTCTTAGCTTAGAAAAATTTTGAAAAATTTTCCCTCTATCAAAGCAAATGTTGCTGTACAAATGAATAAATAGCTAGGGATGAATTTCCCTTTTAAGCAGCCTTGAAAGATGTGTTGAATTGGGTAAGAATCTATTAACTTTAGATTTATTTCACAAATGCCCTCATTGCTTCTTTTAGTGTCAGTTATACTAAGTTCTCCCTATTCTCATTGCATATGTACAGTTTGCAAGATAAAACATTTAATTATAGTTTAAAATGAAAATAGAGGTGCAAGGGAGAGAAGAAAACAGCAGGTTAGGTGATGATTGATGTTAAAATGATTCCAAATATTTTGGATTACATTTTCAAGTGAATTAAAAAAAAAAAGATTCTTCTGCATCATGTATTTCTAGACACATATCTTCCAGTTTTAGATTTTTTTAATAAAACATTTATTGAATGTACTTATGTGTAAGGCATTGTGCAAAAACTTTATACAGAGTAAAAGAATCCAATACAGTCTTCACGTTCAAGGAGCTCAACATGAAAAAAGGATGGAAAAATAGAAAATGCATATTAATGCCTATAATACAGGATGTAGAATTCTACCTTACTTCTAAGTTAATATTTTCAGAATCAATTTATTCTTAGGGCTATCTTCTTTGATGAAACCATAGCTTAAGATTTAGATTTAATCAAGGAACACATATAACAGAATATATCTGTATCTATATCTATATCTAAATCTGTATCTATATATATCTATATATCTGTATTACATGTGTTTTCGTTTCCAAACACTGGAATTTCTGTAAGTTATGTCTCACATCATTTTCAACTCAAGTCAGCACTGTTAAGTTCTAAATGTGTAGAAGGCAAAAGCCATGAATGGGAGGTCTGCTTTGTAATATCAAAGTTGTAGTATACAAAATTCTATATTATAGCACAAAAGTTTAAATGTTCTTTTCATTATAAAATTTAATACAATACATAAATATGAACTGAAAATTATCTCTGCTTTCTAACTCAAAGCGAACTTGGTAAAGTCTAATCTTCCTTCAAAAGTCAGCTAGGGCACCTGGGGGACTCAGATGGTTAAGCGTCTGCTTTCAGCTCAGGTCATGATCTCCAGGTCCTGGGACTGAGTCCCATATCGGAGTCTGCTTCTCCCTTTTCCTCTGCCTCTCCTCCTGCTGCACTCTGTCTCTGCATCTCTCTCAAATGAATAAATTAAAAAAATATGTTTATTTTTTCAGTTTTACAAGATTTATTTTTCATGCACAAAATCAGCTAAAGTTATATCTACTGTTTATTTTTTTAATATATATTTATTATTTTAGAGAAAGAGAATATTAGTTGGGGGAGGGGCAGAGGGAGAGAGAAAGGAGCCTGACGTGGGGCTCAATCCCAGGACCCTGAAATCATGACCTGAGCTGAAACCAAGTGTTGGCTGCTTAACTAATTGAACCACCCAGCTACTCTATACCTATTCTTTCAATATATATTTTCTTTATTTTTTTCTAAAATGAGTGTGTACTATTTGATCAAAAAATTTAATAGTTTCAAATAGAAAAAATAAGTCAAAAACTTAAGATCTGTTTATTTCTACTCACAATGCATACTGTTCAGCTTATTCATTTGCAAATTTTGTCCATTATAAAATTATTTTTGCTTGTATATGCA
Organism: Procyon lotor; assembly: GCA_028646535.1. Classification (NCBI taxonomy): domain Eukaryota; kingdom Metazoa; phylum Chordata; class Mammalia; order Carnivora; family Procyonidae; genus Procyon; species Procyon lotor. Next base: position 19,660,865 of record CM053612.1, read on the forward strand.
TTTCTGTAAGATTTGAAGCTCCCTGAGAATGGTAATATTTTTGTTTTAGCTATACATGTACACTGGTATTTAATAGTACTCACCTTAGTTGTTGAATGAATGAATAGATAGGAAAGAAACTTTCATAACTCTACATTCAAAATGAATGATTCGGTTTTTCACATGCTTTACTACCTATTGTCAACATGTGTGCATGAAGATATAATTCTGTATTTTTCTCTAATCATCTAATATTTACATAAGACACATTTTCTGTTTTTGTACAGCCTTCATAATTATCACCTCATTAACTACATAACATTACATTGATATGATTTGTCATAAGTTACTTTAATATTCAAATTTCATGAATACGTAGTGCTACAGTTAAACATTTGTACACATATTCTTTTTTTCTGAAACTTATTTCTTGGAAAGAATTTCTATAATAGAAGAAGAAAGAAGTGGTTGTGTATAGATAATTATAAAAGCTGGACTAATAATAAAAAGCAACTGGGTGTGGTGCATGAACAATTGATTTTGTAACACTGAAAAAATAAAATAAACATATTTGGGAAAAAATAAAGTACTAGAAAACATTCTTTTCTTTGAAGATTTTATTTATTTATTCAACACAGAGAGAGAGAGAGAGAGAGAGAGAGGGAGAGAGCACAAGCAGAGGGAGTGGCAGGGAGAGGAAGAAGCAGGCTCCCACAGAGCAGGAAGTCTGATGTGGGGCTTGATCACAGGACCCTGGGATCATGACCTGAGCCCAAATCAGACACTTAACTGACTGAGTCACCCAGGCTTCCTGCTAGAAAACATTCAAAAGCAGAGGAAGTCGGAGGACAGTTTCTCCTTGAAAAATTGTATGTGCAAAAGAGAAACGTGATTTTGTCTGAGGGAGTCTCCCAAACAGAAAATGGTTGGGCAGAAAAATCATAGCTCTACTAGTTTGATGTACAACAGAACAGATGTTACGACTGGAAAATAAGTCATAAATTTAAGATAGAAATTCTGGAAGAAAAGACATGAGAAAGAATGAGACCCAAAATCTTACTGTAACTCTTAGCTGTCCACTAACCTACACATGTGCATGGGAAAGCACAAGTGACACAGAAAAAACAAACAAAACAAAACAATACATAACACCTGACAGGGACCAGAAAGGTGTTTTGCACTGAAAGGCACAGCTGTACTGGATGAGTTTTTTGAAGCTGCTCCTTTCTCAACTGTATGGATTCCCCCAATGAAGGCTACCTTGGAAAGCATAAAAGGAAGTCTTATATGACTTAAGGTATTAGATGATAGAGCTCAAGTATGGCCAATCAGTTAGGAATTTAAAGGAGAATCCCCAGAAGCAGGGACACTAGAGAGATTACCTCTGAAATCTGCCTATAAACCATGTCGAGATTATTGGTCTAGCAACAAACTGCAATTTCAGAGGAAAACCCAGGGAACCATGTTAAAAAACACAGCAGGTAAAAGCTATAAGAGATAGCAGCTGCTACCCACTATAGGGTAGACCAAATTTAGTGATTTGTCCAAACAATTACTTATAAGAGCAATGTCAACAAAAATTCCCAGAAGATTATAAGTGGCAACTCAGATCTGCATGAAGAAAGGTCACTGGAAATGAGAAATATGTGGATTAATATAATATATAACAAAAATAGTTTTTCTATTTTATATTAATATAATGAAAGTCATATGACTATTTCAAGCAAAACATATAGCATTGTATTGAAGATTTTATAACTCATAACATTGAATATACCTAAATCATACTAAGCCACAATAGTACTAAGAATTGGGTTTAAACAGAAAAATACTTGTGCAATATTCTTGTATCTTTTGGAGGTAAGTCAATATTAAAAATATATATATGTGAACTAATGATACATATTTAAATCTTTGAGAAGCCATTAAATAAGAACTAAAAAAGTCTAAGGAATTCAAGAAATTATGACTCATTCATCACCTAAGATAAAATATTAATAAAAGTAGAAATGGGGGATCGAGGCAAGATGGCGGAGGTGTAGGAGGTACAGAGAGCACTGGGACCCAGAAGTCCAGCTAAAGAGGCAGAAAATCACTCTAAAAGCCAGCAAACACAACAGGAGAGAGAAGAGAATAAGAACAGCAATTCTAGGAGCAGAAAATCGACCACTTTCAGTAGGTAGGACATGTGAAAAAAGTGAATTTAAAGCGAGGGGAAGAGAGACCCCAGGGTAGGGGCTGGCTCCCAGCAGCCACAGAGCCGCAGAGCACAAAATCTAGAACTTCTAGTCCGCTCCGCTGAGGGACATCGCTCTGGAGGCTAACTGGGGGTTCAGCCTTCATGGGAACAGTGTGGTTTCAGGACCTGTGGGGTCACTGAGGGACCAGGGGAGCCCAAGAGCGGAAGAGCTCCAGGTATTGGGGCGGAGAAGCCAGGAGCAGAGAAGGAGCCACACAACGCCACACAGGCTAACCTTGGACTATAGGAACTGATACATATAGATCATATAGGGCTGCCATACTTCAAGTGGGGACCCAACGGGAGGCAGCTCCAGAGATATCCCCTCCTTCCTCCTCCAGGAGGAGCGGTGCAGGAGCGCGCAGCAGGAATCTGCCGGTTTGGGGACTCCAGAAGGGGCCGCGCACCCCAAGGATACAGGCGCTCAGCCACAGGCTAGCTGAGCACAGAGCGCAGACCATAGACAAGGGAGACGGGAGTGATAACAGCTTTCCTCTGAGGGCATGTGGAGGATCATGGCACCCAGCACTCAGCTCCTCCAGCCAGCCAGAGACTGGGAGGCCGCCATTTTCATTCCTGGCCTCCAGGGCAGTATAGAAAGCACTCAGGGAACAAAGACTCCAAGAGCGAACCTGAGCAAAGTGCTTGGCCCATCCCCTGGCAAGGGCGGAGCAATTCTGCCTCGGGCAAAGACATTTGAGAATCACAGCAATGGGCCCCTCCCCCAGAAGATCAGAGAAAATATCCAGCCAAGACCTAGTTAATCAATCAGTGAAAACTGCGGAACTCCAGAGAATTTTTCTCTCTCACCCATCTACTCTTACCTTGACAAAA
>CM053612.1:19673758-19720585 GCA_028646535.1 Procyon lotor
CACTATAAGTGATTATATTATAACATTTTGCTCAGTCTCCTGAAAGAAAGAGAAAGAGAGAGAGAGAGAGAAAGAAAAGACAGAAAGAAAAAAGGAAGAAAGGAAGAAAGGAAGAAAGAAAAGAAAGAAAGAAAGAAAGAAGAAAGAAAGAAAGAAAGAAAGAAAGAAAGAAAGAAAGAAAGAAAGAAAGAAAGAAAGAAAGAAAGAAAACCTATGGAATCAGGGATTTTACTGGGAATACAATGAAACTAAATTCATATCTTTCAATAGTTCTTCTGAATGTAAATGGGCTGAATGCTCTCGTGAAAAGACACAGGGTTTCAAATTGGCTAAAAAAGTAGGACCCACTCATATGCTGTCTACAAGAGACTCATTTTGTACCTAAAGACACCTCCAGATTGAAAGTGAAGAGATGGAGAACCATTTACCATGCTGAAGGACCTCAAAAGAAAGCTGGGATAACAATTCTCATATCAGAAAAATTAAATTTTAAACCAAAGGCCATAGTAAGAGATGTAGAGGGACACTCTATCATACTTAAAGGGCCTATCCAACAAGAAGATCTAACAATTGTACATATCTTTGCCCCCAACAAGGGAGCAGTTAATTATATAAACCAATTAATAACCAAAATAAAGAAACATATTGATAATAATACATTAGTAGTAGGATACATCAACACTCAACTCACAGCAATGGACCGATCATCAACAGGAGATCAAAAAAGAAACAAGAACTTTGAAGGACACATTGGACCAGATGGACTTCATAGATATATACAGAACATTCCATACTAAAACAAGAGAATACTCATTCTTCTTTGGTGTACATGGAACTTTCTCCAGAAGAGATTACTTACTATATCACAAATCAGATCTCAACTGATACCAAAAGATTGAGATTTTTTCCCTGCATATTTTCAGACCACAGTGTTTTGGAACAGGAGCTCAATCACAAAAAGAAATTTGGAAATAACTCAAACACTTGGAAGTTAAAGAGCATCCTGCTAAAGAATGAATGGGTCAACCAGGAAATTAAAGAAGAACTTAAGCAATTCAATGAAACTAATGATAATGATAACCCATCAGTTAAAAACCTATGGGATAATGCAAAGGCAGCCATAAGAAGGAAATACATGGCCATGTAAGACTCTCTCAGAAAATTAGAAAAATCCCAAATGCACAAGCTAACCTTACACCTAAAGGACCTGGAGAAAAAATAGCAAGTAAAGCCTAAACCAAGCAGAAGAAGAATAATAATAAAGATTAAAACAGAAATAAATGAACTAGAAACCAGAAAAATAGTAGAACAAATCAATGAAACTGGAAGCTATTTCTTTGAAAGAATTAATGAGATTGATAAACCTCTGGTCAGACATACCTAAAAGAAAAGAGAATGGACCCAAATCGGTAAAATCATGAATCAAAGGGGAGAGATCACAACTAATACCAAGGAAATAGAAACAATTATTAGAAATTATTACCAGTAACTATATGCCAACAACTTAAGCAATCTGGAAGAAATGGATGCATTCCTGGAAACTTATAAACTACTAAGACTGAAACAGGAAGAAATAGACAATCTGAACAGACCAATTACCAGTAAGGAAATCGAAGCAATAATCAAAAACCTCCCAAAAAACAAGAGTCGAGGGTCAGATGGCTTCCTAGGGGAATTCTACTAAACATTTAAAGAAGAAAACATAGCTATTCTACTGAAGTTGTTTCAAAAAAGAAAGAAGGAAAGAAGAAGAAAGAAAGAAAGAAAGAAAGAAAGAAAGAAAGAAAGAAAGAAAGAAAGAAAGAAAGAAAGAGAAAAGAAATAAAAAAAAAAGAAGAAGGAAAACTCCCAAACTCTTTCTATGAGGCCAGCATTACCCTGATCCCAAAACCAGACAAAGACCCCATCAAAAAGGAGATCTAAACACCAATATCTCTGATGAACATGGACGCCAAAATACTCAAGAAAATCTTAACTCACAGGATCCAATGGTACATTAAAAGGATTATTCACAATGACCAAGTGGGATTTATTCCTGGGATGCAAGGGTGGTTCAACAATCACAAATCAATCAATGTGATAGGGCACAATAACAAAAGAAAAGAACTATAGGATCCCCTCAATTGATTCAGAAAAAGCATTTGACATAATACAGCATCCTTTTCTGATTAAAACTCTTCAAAGTATAGGGATAGAGGGAACATACCTCAATATCATAAAAGCCATCTGTGAAATGCCCACAGTGGAGCCAGACAACAGAAAGAAATAAAGGGCATTCAAATTGGCAAAGAAGTTAAACTCTCTCTCTTCACAGATGACATGATACTTTATGTGGAAAACTCAAAACACCATCCCCAAATTAGTAGATCTCACACAGCAATTCTGCAACATGGCAGGATACAAAATTAATGCACAGAAATCAGTTGCATTTCTATACACTAACAATGTAACTGAAGAAAGAGAAATTAAGGAATTGCTTCCATTTACAATTACACCAAAAATTATAAGGTACCTAGGAATAAACTTAACCAAATAAGCAAAGGATCTATACTCTATAAACTACAGAACACTTATCAAAAAAAAAAAATTGAGGAAGACACAAAGAGATGGAAAAACATTCCATGCTCATGAATTGGAAGAATGAACATTCCTAAAATGTCTATGTTACCCAAAGTAATCTACACTTTTTTTTTTTTTTTTTTTTTTAAAGATTTTATTTATTTGACAGAGAGAAACACAGCGAGAGAGGGAACACAAGCAGAGGGAATGGCAGCGGGAGAAGCAGGCTTCCTGACGAGCAGAGAGCCCGATGCGGGGCTCGATCCCAGGGTCCTGGGATCTGACCTGGGCCGAAGGCAGCCGCCCAACGACTGAGCCACCCAGGCGCCCCATTAATCTACACTTTCAATGCAATCCCTATCAAAAATACCATCAACCCTTCGTGTTTCATATCAGAGAGATCATGTGATACTTGTCTTTCTCTGACTGACACGAAGGGATGGGGAGGGAGACAAACCATAAGAGACTCCTAGACTCAAGAAATGAACTAAGGGTGGCCGGGGGGGTGGTGGGGTAGGGATAGGGTGGCTGGATTGTGGACAATGGGGAGGGTATGTGCTATTAAGTGCTGTGAAATGTGTAAGCCCGAAGATTCACAGACATGTACCCTGGGGCAAATAATACATTATATGTTAATAAAAATTAATAAAAAAAAATACCATCAACATCTTTCACATAGCTGAAACAAACAATCCTAAAATTTGTATGGAACCAGAAAAGACTCCAAATCATCAAGGGAATGTTGAAAAAGAAAACCAAAGCTGGGGCATCACAATACCTGACTTCAAGCTATATTACAAAGTTGTGATCATCAAGACGACATGATGTTGGCAAAAAAAAAAAAAAAAAAAACAGACACAGAGACCAATGAAACAGAATAGACACCCCAGAAATGGATCCTCAATTCTATGGTCAACTTCCAACTAATCAGGAAAGATTATCCAATGGAAAAAAGACAGTCTCTTCATTAAATAGTGCTGGGGAAATTGGACAGCTATATACAGAAGAATGAAAGCCAACCATTCTCTTACACCATACACAAAAAAAAGCTCTAAATGGCTGAAAGACCTCATGTGAGACAAGAAACCATCAAAATCCTAGGGGAGAACATAGGCAGTAACCTCTTCGACATTGGTCACAGAAACTTCTTTCAAGACATGTCTCCAAAGATAAAGGAAACAAAGCAAAAATGAACTTTTGGGACTTCATCAAGATCAAAAGCTTCTGCATAGCAAAGGAAATAGTCAAAAAACAAAGAGGCACCCCATGGAATAGGAGGAGATATTTGCAAATGACATATCAGATAAAGGACTGGTATCCAAGATCTATAAAGAACTTCTCAAACTCAACACCCAAAAACAAATAATCCAGTCAAGAAATGGGCAGAAGACATGAACATATACTTCTCCAAAGAAGGCTTACAAATGGCCAACAGACACATGGAAAAATGTTCAACCTCACTAGCCTTCAGGGAAATTCAAATCAAAGCCACAAGGAGATACCACCTCACACCAATTAGAATGGCAAATATTAACAAGACAGGGAACAACAAATATTGACAAGGATGTGGAGAAAGGGGAACCCTCCTATACTTCTGGTGGGAATGCAAGCTGGTACAGCCCCTCTGGAAGACAATATGGAGGTTCCTCAAGAAGTTAAAAATAGATCTACTTTATGACCCAGCAATTGCACTACTTAGTATTTACCCCAAAGATACAGATGCAGTTAAAAGAAGGGGCACACAAATCCCAATGTTCATAGAAGCATTGTTCACAGTAGCCATACTATGGAAGGAGCTGAGATGTCCTTCAACAGATGAATGGATAAAGAAGATGTGGTTAATATATACAATGGAATATTACTCAGCCATCAGAAAGTACGAATACCTACCATTTGCATCGACATAGATGAAACTGAAGGGGATTTTGCTAAGTGAAATAAGTCAAGCAGAGAAAGAAAATTGTCATATGGTTTCATTTATATGTGGAACATAGGGCATTGGGGAATGGAGGGAAAACTGAATGGGAAGAAATCAGAGTGGGAGACAAACCATGAGAGACTCTGGACTCTGGGAAACAAAGTGGGCGTTACAGAAGTGAGGGGGTGGGGGATGTGGTAACCAGGTGATGAGTATTAAGGAAGACCTGTGTTGTGATGAGCACTGGGTGTTATATGCAATTAACGAATCCTTGAACACTACATGAAAAACTAATGATGTGCTATATGTTGACTAACTGAATGTAAAAAAAAAAACAAACAGACAAAGAATTATTCACCACCATTAGGTGGGATTTATTCCTGGGCTGCAAATTGTGGTTCAATATTAGCAAATCAGTCAATGTGACACACAATAATGATAAAGGTAAGGATAAGAACCATATAATACTCTCAATAGATGTATAAAAGGTATTTGACAAAGCACAACATCCATGCTTGTGAAAAACCCTCAACAAAATCGCGTTAGAGGGAACACACCTCAAAATCATAAAGGCCATACATGAGGACCTACAGCTAATATAATCCTCAATGGGGGAGAAATTGAGAGTTTTTCCTCTATTGTCAGGAACAAGACATGGATGTCCACTCTCATCATTGTTGTTTGACATAGTAATAGAAATCCTAGCCTCAGGATTTAGACAAATAGATGAAATAAATGGTATCCAAATCAGCAAGAAAGAAGTCAATCTTTCACTATTTGCAGATAAAATGACACTCTATGTAGAAAACCTTAAAGATTCCACCAAAAAATTTTGCTAGAACTTATACAGGAATTCAGTTAAGTCACGGAATACAAAATCAGCATACAGAAATTTGTGGCATTTATATATACCAGTAATGAAGCAGCAGAAAGAGAAATCAAGGAATGGACCTATTTACAATTGCATAAACCTCAACAAAACTTCAACATATTTACAAACACCATAAGGTACAAAGGAATAAACCTAAAGAGGCAAAAGATCTATAATCTGAAAACAGTAGAAGACTCATGAAAGTCTTTGAAGATGACACAAAGAAATGGAAAAATATTTCATACCCATAGATTGGAAGAACAAATATTGTTAAAATGTCTATACTATCCCAAAAGCTATACACATTTAATGCAATTTCTCTTAAAATACCACCAGCATTTTTTTTTTTTGGCTGAGCTAGAACAACCGTAAAATTTGTAAGGAACCATAGAAGTTCCTGAATAGCCAAAGCAATCTTGAAAAAGAAGAGCAATGCTGGAGGCATCAAAATTTCAGACTTCAAGTTATACTACAAAGCTCTGGTGATCAAAACAGTTAAGATACTGGCACAAAAACAGACATGTACATCAATGAAACAGAATAGAAAGCCCAGAAATGAAACCGAAACAATATGGCTAATTAATCTTTGACAAAGCAGGAAAGAATATCCAATGGAAAAAAAGGCAGTCTCTTGGAACAAATGGTGTTGGGAAAATTAGACAGCTACATTAAAAAAATGAAACTGGGCTACTTTCTTACACCATACACAAAAATTAATTCCAAATGGGTGAAATACCTAAACATCAGACAGGAAACCATCAAAATCCTAGAGAAGAAAACAAGCAGCAACCTGTCTGACATTGGCCATAGCAACTTCTTACTAGATATGTCTCCATAGGCAAGGGAAACAAAAGTAAAAATGAACAGTTGGACTTCATTAAGATAAAAAGTGTCTGCACACTCTCCACTTGACTTATTTCACTCCGTATAATCTCTGCCAGTCCTGTCAATGTTGATACAAAAGTTGGATATTCGTCCTTTCTAATGGAGGCATAATATTCCATTGTATATATGTACCATATCTTCTTTATCCATTCATCTGTTGAAGGGCATTTTGGTTCTTTCCACAGTTTGGCGATTGTGGCCATTGAGAGCCAATTACCTTATGGTCTCACTTAGGTGCTAAGCATAAAGAAAAACATGGAGGGCATTGTGAGAAGGAAGGGAAGGGAGAATGGGGTGAAATCAGAGGGGGAGATGAACCATGAGAGACTGTGGACTCTGAGCAACAAACTGAGGGTTTTGGAGGGTGGGGTGGGTGGTTGGGTGATCCTGGTGGTGGGTATTGAGGAGGGCACGTATTGTATGGAGCACTGGGTGTGGTGCATGAACAATTAATCTTGTAACACTGAAAAAATAAAATAAACATATTTGGGGGAAAAAAGTGCACAGTGAAGGAAGCAATCAACAAAACTAAAAGGCAGCCTAAGGAATAGGATATGATATTTGTAAATGACATACCTGATAAAGGATTAGTATCCAAAATATATGAAGAACTTATAAAACTCAAAACCCAACAAACAAATAATGCAGTTAAGAAATGGCAGTAGTCATGAAAAAACATTTTTCCAAAAAAGACTTACAGATGGCCAATAGACACATGAAAAGATGCTCAACATTGTTAATCATTACAGCAATACAAATCAAAAGTACAATGAGAAGGGCGCCTGGGTGGCTCAGTCGTTAAGCGTCTGCCTTCAGCTCAGGTCATGATCCCAGGGTCCTGGGATCGAGCCCCACATCGGGCTCCCTGCTCGGCGGGAAGCCTGCTTCTCCCGCTACCATTCCCTCTGCTTGTGTTCCCTCTCTCACTGTGTTTCTCTCTGTCAAAATAAATAAAATCTTTAAAAAAAAAAAAAAGTACAATGAGATATTACTTTATACCTTTCAGGATGACTGAAATTAATAACACAGGAAACAACAGACACTGGTGAAGATGTGAAGAAAGGAAAACTCCCTTTCACTATTTTCACTATTGGTGTGAATGCAAACTGGTGCAGCTACTCTGGAAACACTATAGAGGTTCCTCAAAAAGTTAAAAATAGAAATACACTATGACCTGGCAACTGCAGTACTAGATATTTATCCAAAGCATACAAATAGTGATTCGAAATGGAAAGTGCACCCTCATGTTTACAACAGCATTGTCAACAATAACAAATTGTGTGAAGAGCCCAAATGTCCATCGACTGGTTACTGGACAAGAAAGGTGCGGAATATATACAATAGAATATTACTAAACCATTAAAAAAGAATGAAATTTTGTCATTTGCAACTAATGTGGATGGAGCTAGAGTGTATTATGTTAAGTGGAATAAGTCAGTCAAAGAAAGACAAAGACAAATATCATATGATTTCATTCATATGTGGAATTTAAGAAACAAAACAATTGTACATAAGGAAAAAAACTAATAAAGGTAAACCATAATAGAGACTTAACTATAGAGAACCAAATGAAGGTTGCTAGAGGGGAGGTGGGCTAAATGGGTAATGGGCATTAAGGAGGGCAGTTGTGATGAGCACTGGGTGTTTAATGTTAAGTGATAGATCATTAAGTTCTAGTCCTGAAACTAATATTACACTTTATGTTAACTAATTGGAATTTAGATAAATATTTGAAACTTAAAAAAATAAAAGGATCATCATCACTTGTCATGATGACACAGGGTGATGTATGGAAGTGTTGAATTACTATATCTTACACATGAAACCAAATAACACTGTATGTTAACTGACTGAAATTAAATTAAACTGAAATTAAAATAGAAGCTTAAATGAAAATAATATCAACATATGCATAGTGAGATTCCCCAAAAGGCAAGAGAAAGGAACAAAAAAAATATTTTAGAAATAATAGCTTACGGGGCACCCGGGTGGCTCATTTGGTTAAGTGTCTGCCTTTGGCTCAGGTCATGATCCCAGGGTCAGGGATTGAGTCCCACATCAGGCTCCCTGCTGAGCAGGGTGCCTGCTTCTCCCTCTCCTTCTGCCTGCCAGTCCTTTTGCTTGTGTGCTTTCTCTGTCTCTCTCTCTGTCTCTGTCTGTCTCTCTCTCTGTCAAATAAATAAATAAAAATCTTAAAAAGAAGGAAAAAAATAATGCCTTGAAATTACATGAATTCCATTTTAAAAATTAACATATGCATATGAGATGATCACCAAACTTTTAACAGGTTAAAATCAAAGAGATTCCACACCTCACACTACCAAAAGCAAAACAAAGTATTGAAAGTAGCAAGAAAAAAAAGCAACTCATTACATATAAGTGATATGAATATTAACAACCAACTTAACATTAGAAACCACGGAGACTACAAGGTGCTGGAATGACATATTCAAAGTTTTCAAAGGTGATGTTAACCCAGAATTCTTCAGGAATTCTACATTCAGGTAATATCAGGAAGATAGTTGTATAAGAAGCCGACTTCTTTTCCCTACAGGCACACACCTTTAGCATTACATGGATTAAACACCTTTGTAAGAAATCTGGCAACTAGATGAGATTCTCTTGCACCATGGGGACGTGCAAAACCAATCAGATCAGAACCAGTAGAAAAATTTTGAATACCTACTTGCCATAGTCCCTACCTCTAGCACAGTGCCATATGATTAGAAGGAAACCCCTAATTCCCAGCTTCTTCTTTAGCAAGGAAGAAGCTATACCATGCAAGAATGTTCCAACTTTTCCAGGTGCTGCTCAAAAGCTAAGATTCTGCTTGCCTGTCTTGGAGTATTGATGGGATTTGGCATAGTCTAGATGTCTAGGGACCACTGCAAGCAAATACGGTGATTTGAAGTAGCATGGGAGCACTTGCCACAGCCTCTTTCCTTGGCCCAGAGCAGAGAGTAGGTAAATAATCAGCTTCCAGCTTTTTGCTGAGGAGAGAAAGAGTTCAACCTTACATCCAGTGTTTCCACTTTGCCACGGGACATCCAAGAGACTAGCTTATGTCTTCCTATCTGGGAGTGTTGACAGGGCCTAGTATACATTAGATGTCTAAGAAGTGTTTAAAAAGAAAGACAGCAGTTTGGAAAATTGCAAAAGTTTGAGAAGTCCATGGAATCTGGCCATGCCTGGCCAGCCTGACTGGCGAAGTTCTTCCCCTATACAAGACCAATCTGTGAAGACTGAAAGAGTTGTTTTTTTTTCTAATGTGCAGATACCAACACAAAGACTCAAGACATGAATAAATAGTGAAATATTATCCAACAATGGAACAAGGTAAAACTCTAGAAAATGACTCTAATGAAACAAACATATGGGAATTCCCTGGCATAGAATTCAACATAACAATAATAAAAATGTTCAATGTACCAGGAAAGCAATGCATAAACAAAGAAATAGGTTTATGGTATATGAATACAATAAAATATTATGAATGTTTTAAAAGAAAGAAATTATTCAATGACATAAAAAAACTTTGAGGACATTACCCTAAGAAAAACCAGCCAGTCACAGAAAGACAAATACATTATGATTCCACTTAAAGGAAGTATCTAAAATAGTCAAACTCATAGAAGCAGAGAATAAAACTACTAGAGGTTGCTAAGGACTGGGGGACTGGAGAAATGGGAGTTGCTATTCAACTGGTATAAAGTTTCAGTTATGCAAGAAGAGTAAGTTTTAGATATCTACTATATAGCACTGTGCCTAAAATTAACAATATTATGTTGTACACTTTAAAAATTGTTAAAAGGGTAGGTCTCATGTTAAGTGTTCTTACCACAACTTAAAAAAAAAAAAAAGACTCTGTATCTAGTAAAAGAATCTTCCGTAAATTAAAGAAAAAATAAATCATCTCCAGGTAATCAAAAACTGACAGAGCCTATCACTAGAAGATATTCCATACAAGAAATATTAAAGAGTCCCTCAGGTTGAAATGAAAGGACCCTAGAGAGTAATCTGAATCTTCACAAAAAAAAAATAATATCAGAAAAGGTAACTACATAGGTAAATATGAAAGAGAGTGTTAATCTATTTATTGTTTCTATCCCTTAAGGTCTATCTGATTTAGAAGACAACTGCGTAGAACAAGGATTTTAAATCTGTTTTTAATCAACTTACAATGTATGTATTTTCTGTAAAATACATACATGCAATTTACATAAAATAATAGCATAAAACAGGGAGAGGAAATGGAGCTCTATTTGAGAAAAGTTTTTCTATACTATTTAAATTAGGTTGGTATTAATTAAAGCTAGATGGCTTTGGTTTTGGTTTGGCTTTTGTTTTGTTTTGGTTTGGTTTGGATTTTTGGATTTTGTTTTTGTTTTTGTAATCTCTGTACCCAATGTGGAGCTTGAACTCCTAGATTGCTCCCCAAGATCAACAGTTGCATGCTCTTCCTACTGAGCCAGCCAGATGCCCTGAGGATAGATAGTTTTAATGTTAATTGTAAACTCCAGGGCAACCACAAAGAAAATTACTAAAAAAATATAGTAAAAGAAATGGCAAGAGAATGAAAATGGTATACTATAAAGTATCTAACATGAAAGAAGCCAAGAATGATGGGATAGAGGAACAGAAAAAAAGACATAGAAAAAATAGCAAAATAGTAGATGTTAATTCTTCTTATCAGTAATTACCTTAATTATAAATGAACTAAACACTCCAATTAAAACAGCAATCAGCAGAATGGATGAAAAACTATGATCTAAACACATGCTGTCTACCAGAGACACACTCTAGCTCAAAGCCACAAATAGGATGAAAGTATAAAGATGGAAAAATAATATACCATATGGATAATTTTCTCTAACTAGTGGTAGAAGTCAGAGAAATTGAAAGTGTGAATAAGGTATAATGCACCATTGCTGGCTTGAGATGGAGGGATCCCTAGACCAAGGAATATAAGTGACCTCTAGAAGCTGAAAGTGGAACCCCACTGACAATCAGCAAAGAAACTGAGAACTCAGTGTTAAAACTGTGAAAAAATGAAATTTTCAATAACCTGAATCAGTTTTGAATTATATCCTCCCTAAAGCATCCATATAAGAACTCAGTGCAGCCAGAACCTTGATTTTGGTGCTGTGAGCAGAGAACCCAATTGAACCTGCGTGGACTTCTAATCAATAGAACTATGAACTAGTATATTGGTGTTGTCTTAAGCCACTAAGTCTGTGATAATTTGTCAAGGAATAATAGGAAATTAATACCGTCTCTTGTTTTCTAATTGTTTCATGTGCCTTATCTCCCTTAGGAGATTGCAAGCAACTTGAAGGATAGAACCAAGTCTTAGAAGTATAGCTAGCACACAAGGCATATAACATGACATATTAAATATCAGGATCAGTTAATTGAATAAAATACCAAGATTCATTTATATTTTCTGCTTACCCCACCTGAATATCCCTGACTCCCCAGTCATCACCAATAATGTGCAAGATTCCTTTAGGGTAATATAACAGATTTAGAATAATATAGTTGGGGTAAAACTACAATAACAACAACAACACAACAACAACAAAACCTCTACAGTTTAGGAAGGTTCCAACCATTTCAAGATTTTATTTAAAATACAAAATACATTTCATCTCTTTTTCTGAGTAATTAATATGCTCATACCCTATTAGTGAAGACAAGCATTGCGTATCCATTGTTACTGTTTCACAACTTATTTCCTTGGCTTCCAATAATAAACCATGCCAATACCAATTTTTTTTCAGATCTCAATATTTCACAAGTTACAAATATTTATTAATTTCTATAATATCCATGTTATCATTTCAGCCCAATTTTAAATAAGGGTACTCTGAAAGTAATGAATTTTCAGAAGTGTATGTACACACTCTTACTTTCCTGAAGGAAATGCACTTCTTATCATTAATAATTCTCTTATTAGATGCTGTGTTGGGAATATGTAAGTGATAAAATTATCATGAAGTTAATATCTCTGTCAGTTTTTAGAACAAAGAAAAAGTAACTTCCTTTAATATAAAGATCATGAACAATTAACAAGTAAAATCATAATTTCAAAGATAGTTGCCCATCTAAATTTATTCATATTTAGGGAAGAAGTAAGGCTACATCAAATTTTTGCTGCTGAAACATATTCATGAAATACTTGATTGACATTCCTAACACAAACAGAATGATCTATAAAAAGGACTACTACATTTTAAGGTCAGGCATGTCAAGTTCATCTTCCTATGTTCAAAATGTGTCATATTGAAAGATTTACCTATTTCCTTATTTTCTTATTCCATTTCTTATGACTTCATCTTCAAATACAATTAATGCAAATACCTAAAATTAGGTTGGAAAAATTATGGTTCTAACACAGAGGAATAGGTTTTCCAGGAATGAGTTATCATTCTGCTTTTTCCAAATGGATTTATTGATCCTATAGGAAAGTTTTGTATGCCCAGCTTTATAGTGAAATTATATTAATTTATTCTGTTGTAATAACAATATTACTTATTACTTCATGACCTATTATTATGTAATCTCTATAAATATTTCCTTTACAGACTCTCCCTTCTAATATTTATAGATTTCTAGGTATGAAAGGAGGCAAACATAAAAATAACCTATGAATGCAGGTGAAACTTTCTCTAAGAAAAACAACACAAGAAAATTTTGATTTACTTAATAGAAGTTTTAGAGAAGGTAATTTGCTTTACAAAAGAGAAGCATTTTATTTACAATATTTAGTGTAACATTTAAATAATACTTGACTCACCTTATATATAAAGCAATATGCACTTTCTCATTTTCATTTTTTATTTTGACAACAGCACTTAACATGTGATCTAGTCTCCTAACAAATTTTTAAGTGAACATCATCTCTAACTATAGTTGCAATGTTACACATTTCCTTGAATGTTTGGTAGAATTCCCCAGGGAATCCATCAGGTCCTGAACTCTTGGTTTTTGGGAGATTTTTGATCAATGCTTCAATCTCGTTACTGGTTATTGGTCTATTCATGTTGTCAATTTCTTCCTGTTTCAGTCTTGGAAGATTATGGGTTTCCAGGAATGCATCCATTTCTTCTAGGTTGTTTAACTTATTGACATAGACCTGCTGATAATAATTTTTGATGATTGTTTCTATTTCCTTTGGATTAGTCATGATCTCTCCGCTTTCATTCATAATTTTGTTAATTATTAGGGTCTTCTCTCTTTTCTTTGGATGAGTTTGGCCAGTGGTTTATCGATCTTATTGATTCTTTCATAAAACCAAGTTCTGGATTCATTGATGCATTCTACTGTTTCTCTAGTTTCTAACTGATTGATCTCTGCTCTAATCTTGATTATTTCCCTTCTTGTGTGTGGGGTTGGCTTAATTTGTTGTTGATTTTCCAGTTCTTTAACGTGTAAAGAGAGCTGGTGTGTGTGAGATTTTTCAATTTTTTTGAGTGACGCTTGGATGGCTATGTATTTCCCCCTTAGGACTGCCTTTGCCATATCCCATAAGTTTTGACCAATGTGTTTTCATTCTCATCAGTTTCCATGAATTGTTTACGTTCTTTTTTGATTTCCTGGTTCATCCAAACATTCTTAAGCAGGATGGTCTTTAGCTTCCAAGTGTTTTAATTTCTTCCAAACATTTTCTTGTGATTGAGTTCCAGTTTCAAAGCACTGTGGTCTGAGAAAATGCAGAGAATCATCTCAATCTTTTGGTATTGGTTGAGTACTGATTTGTGGCCCAATATGTGGTCTATTCTGGAGAAATTTCCTTGTGCACTTGAGAAGAATGAATATTCTGTTGTTTTAGGGTGGAATGTTCTGTATATATCTATGAAGTCCATCTGGTCAATGTGTCATTCAAAGCTCTTGTTTCTTTATTGATTGCCTGCTTAGATGATCTGTCTATTGCTGAAAGTGAAGTGTTATGGTGTCCTATAATTAACGTATTCTTATCAATATGTCTCTATTTCTGTTATCAGTTGACTTATGTAGTTGGCTGCTCCCATGTTGGGGGCAGAGATATTTACAATTGTTAGATCTTCTTGTAGAGAAGACTCTACAAGACTCTTGTAGACTTGACTAGAGTAGACTCTACAAGAGTAGACTTGTAGACTCTTTAAGAATGATATAGTGTTCTTCTGTATCTTTGACTATAGTCTTCAGCTTAAAATCTAATTTTTCTGATAGAAGAATTGCTACTCCAGCTTTCTTTTGAGGTCTGTTGACATGAAAGGTGGTCCTCCATCCCTTCACTTTGAGTCTGGATGTATCTTTAGGTTCATAATGCATCTCTTGTAAATAGCATATGGATGGGTCCTGTCTTTTTTTCCAATCTGTAGCCCTGTGCCATTTTATGGGAGTATTTAGGCCTTTCATGTTGAGAGTGATTATTGAAAGATATGATTTTATTGTCATTTTGTTGCCTGTGAAGTCCTTGTTTCTATAGATTGTCTCTAAATTTCTGTTTTATATCACTCTTGGGGTCTTTCTCCTTTTATAGAACCCCTCCTTAATATTTCTTGTAGGGCCAGCTTAGAAGTCATATATTCTTGCTGCCTATGCCAGTCCTGGAAGCTCATCACTCCATCCATTTTGAATAACAACCTTGCCAGATAAAGAATTCTTGGCTGCATATTCTTCTCATTTAATTCCCTGAATATGTCTTGCCAGCCTTTTGTGGCTTGCCATGTCTCTGTGGACAGGTCTGATGTTATTCTGATGTTCCTCCCTGTGTACATAATCAGTCTCTTCCCCCAACTGCTCTTCATATGGTTTCCTTGGTTCTAAGATTTATGCGTTTTACTATTATATGCCTGTACATTGTTGTGTTTACCTTGATCTTGGGAGGGGTCCTCTCTGCCTCGAGGATATGCATATTTGTTTCATTCCCCAGGTTAAGGAATTTCTCAGGTATGATTTGCTTAAATATATCTTCCAGTCCTCTCTCTCTCTCCATCCCATCAGGGATCCCAATAATTCTGATATTGTTAGTTTTCATGGCATCATTTATTTCTCTAATTCTGTTTTCATGGATTTTTAAGCTGTTTGTTCTAGGCCTCCTCCTGACCTTTCTTTTGATCTTTCTTTTCTATCAGTTTGTCTTGTAGATCATTAATTCATTCTTCTGCTTCATTTATCCTAGCTATTAGAGTATCTAGATTAGATTGGATATCATTGATAGCATCTTTTAAGATCTGCCAGATCAGCTCTCATTTCTGCTTTTAGAGAATCTATGTTGCATTAATAGTTTTCTCCAGCCTGGTGACTGTCTTCATAAATGCTATCCTGAAGTCTATTTCTGATATCTTGCTTATATCCATATCCATTAGATCTGTGGGATAAGATATTATCTCTGGGTCTTTTCTTTGTTGAGAGTTCCTCCTCTTTGTCATTCTGTGGAGTTGTTGTTGAGGCGATGTGCAGCTGAAAATATCAACCACGATCAAATCAAGGTGCACCCTGGCAAAATTCAGAGCAAACAGAAGCCACCACAAAAAAAAAAAAAAAAATTAACCCAAGAATTATAAAGTACAAAAGCAGAAAAGGACAAAAACAAACAAAAAAGACCTACAAGAAAAAGGAACCCAAAATAAAAGGGAGGGTGAAGGGAAGGTGGCTTTAATCCCTGGATGTAGGTGAGGAAGGGTATTTTAGTTCTTTCTGGGTACGTTTTGTTCTCTTTCTTAGAGAACTCTAAGAAATCTACTTCCCAGATTTTAATTTTCCTGTATCTACTTCCCACAGATACAGGAAAATTAAAATTGGTATATATATAAAGGTAGTATAATAGAGTAAAAAGGACTACATTGAAGCTATATATCTAGATAGATAGATAGATAGATAGATAGATAGATAGATAGATAGAGAAAGAAAAAGAAAAAAGTATATATATGAAAAAGTTCAAGTTAAAAAGTTTCTTTTTTAATATTTTATTTATTTATTTGACAGAGAAAGATCACAAGTAGGCAGAGAGGCAGGCAGAGTGAGGGGGGAAGCAGGCTCCCTGCTGAGCAGAAAGGTCTACACGGGGCTCGATCCTAGGATCCCAGCATCATGACCTGAGCCGAAGGAAAAGGCTTTAACCCACTGAACCACCTAGGCACCCCACAAGTTAAAAGCTTCTATGGAATATATTGTATTAAACATCTAGTTGAAATGATAATTAGGTAAAAAAAAAACAAAAAACAGAAGAGACATGAGAAAGAATAAAAAAGAAAAATAGAGTAAAAAATTGTATCTAAGAAATACACAGTCTGTGAGGCAACACCAGGAGCTTAATATAAGGTGTTTTCCCCTAGTGTTGGAATTTTACAGTTTTATGGGGATCCTGGATTTCTCATGCTATTGTTCTTCCAGCTTGTTTTCTGGGGGAGGGCCCTGCCATGTTGTTTTTAAGTCAGTCCCACTTGGGTGGAGTTGCCCTGTCCCCCATCAAGGAGTTGGGCTCCATGGAAATTGGTTTTTTGGGCTTTTGTTCTCTGGAGGCTTTTGTTCTCTGGCAGCTTTTCATGCCTTTTGGGAGGTTCAGAGTAAAGTAAACTGTCTGCACCCAGACCTCTGCTTCAGAAAAGAGAAGCCACAAGGCTCCTCTCTGAATCTTCTAGAACACACAGTATCCCCCTCTGTAAGCACCATTGAAAACCACAGCCTCCCACACCACCAGCAACCCTCTCAGCAGTGGACCCTCGCCTCCACTTGTCTCTATTCCCCTGTGCCATCAAAACCAAATCAATCTCAGTCCAGGCAAGCCCAGTCCCTGGCAGCGGCTAGCCCTGGATCTGTGGACACATGTCCAAGCCCAGTCTTCTTAGGTACAGGTGGCAGCTGCAGCCAGCTCTGGGACTGAAAGTTCAGGTCCTTTCCTACAGCCACCTAGTCCCAACATTTGCCCCTTAAGCCCCTGGGTTCTGTTTGAGCAATATTATCAGTCCTTTACCTTCCCACCACCACCCATCTCAAAGATATCTGTCCATGCAATCACAACTCTGTCCTTGTAGCTCTCTGCTGATGATCCTCTGCCCCCATAGAGATCCAAACGTGTATCATCTTACATCTCAGGTTGATTACATGGATGTTCAAAGTGGCTTGGTAGATTTCTAGCTAAACTCATGGGACCAGCTGAAACAGAGTCCCCCCACTCCTCTGCCATCTTGAAAAATTAACTTGCATTCTAAATCTACTAGGTACTCTGATCATTGGTTTTTGTATTGGAGCCTTTTGGATTATCTGGCCATATACTAATTTTCTGAGAACCATGTTTTTAGAAAGGCAAAATGATGTATGGGTATCAGCTGATGTGAGATGGACTAATCAGAAAGTCATCTCCAGATATTTGTAACTGTAGCTGAGAGAACTATATAAGATTCTCTTCAGGTTTTTGTACTGTTAAAATATAAATTCTGTCATGCAAACTGGAGAAACAATGAAAGTTCTTCTCAGGACAAAGACAATGAAATAGAAAAAAAAAATAATAGTGTAAACCCTGATAACAGCTTTGGCTTTAGTACCCTCTTATTTCTTCTTTCTTTCTGTCCTGGGACTCCTTGAAAACTCATATTTATTTACAATAAATTATGACTTTCTTGCTTAAGCTAACTCAAGTGGTTTAACTGCAACCCAAAGAGTCTTAATGTATATACAGTTTTTTAATGATTACTATTTATTCCACTATTTGATATTGAAATCTTAGAATTAGACAAGTCGGTATCAAAGAAAACATTGGTTCTTAAATCTGCTACATACTTTTGTGGGCTTTAAAAAGTTAAAATTCAATTTTGGTGTTAGAGAAAGCATGGAGAAAGCAACAACTGCTTGTGAAATAGAACCTTTTAGGAATTTAAAACACATCCATTCAACCAGTAATAATGCCTATGGGAATCGATCCTAAGGAAACTGATCCAAAATGTGGGAACTTTTAAATATATTAATATAAACATGATTTATAGTGATGAACTTAGAAAAAATGTATATAGAGTAACATCTTTTTAAATTGTAATAATTTTAAAAGAAATTTTTTGAAAATTATTTTTAATAACATGGAAATGATACTTTCATTTTAAAGAGAATATATTTGAAATTTTGCAAAAAATTTGCATTAAATTTTTCTCACATATTAAGAAGACTACTTTGAATTATCATTCAAAATTGTCTTATCATATACTTCGCCAAAGAAGACATACAAATGGCTAACAGACACATGAAAAAATGTTCATCATCTTTAGCTATCAGGGAGATTAAAATCGAAACCACACTGAGATACCACCTTACACCAGTTAGAATGGCCAAAATCAACAGGACAGTAAACAACAAATGTTGGAGAGGGTGCGGAGAAAGGGGAACCCTCTTCCACTGTTGGTGGGATAGCAAGCTGGTGTGGCCACTTTGGAAAACAATGTGGAGATTCCTCAAGAAATTAAAAATAGAACTACCCTAAGACCCTGCCATCACACTACTGGGTATTTACCCCAAAGAAGCAGATGCATTACAAGAAGGGCCACATGTACCCCAATGTTCATAGCAGCAATGGTCACAATCACCAAACTGTGGAAAGAAACCAAATGCCCTTCAACAGATGAATGGATAAAGAAAATATGGTACATATATACAGTGGAATATTATGCCTCCATTAGAAAGAACGAATATCTAACTTTCGTATCAACGTGGATGGAACTGGAAGAGATTATGCAGAGTGAAATAAGTCAAGCAGAGAGAGTCAATTACCTTATGGTCTCACGTGTTGTGCATAAAGAAAAATATGGAGGGTATTGTGAGAAGGAAGGGAAGGGGGAATGGGGGGAATCGGAGGGGGAGATGAACAATGAGAGACTGTGGACTCTAAGCAACAAACTGAGGATTTTGGAGGGGAGGAGGTTGGGGGTTGAGTGAGCCTTGTGGTGGGTATTGAGAAGGGCACATGTTGCATGGAGCACTGGGTGTGGTGCATGAACAATGAATCTTGTAACACTGAAAAAATAAAATAAACATATTTGGGGAAATTTTTTTTTAAATTGTCTTATCATGAAAGAGATTAAAGACAAAACAAAGAATTGGAAAGATATCCCATGTTCATGGGTTGGAAGAATAAATATTACTAAACTATCTATACTACTCAAATCAATCTACAGATTTAATCATATAATCAAACCCCAACAGAATTTTTTACAGAACTAGAACTAGAACAAAAAGTAAAGGACTGATAACAGTGCTCAAACAGAACACAGAAAACCCTAAAATTTATTTTTTCAGTGTTTCAAGATTCATTGTTCATGCACCACACCCAGTGCTCCATGCAATATGTGCCCTTCTCAATACCCACCACAAGGCTCACCCAACCCCCTACCCCCTCCCCTCCAAAACTCTCAGTTTGTTTCTCAGAGTCCACAGTCTCTCATATTTCATCTCCCCTTCCAATTTGCCCCAATTCACCCTTCCTTAAAATTTAAATAGAACCACAAAAGAACCCAAATAGACAAAGCAATATTGAGAAAGAAAAGCAAAGTTGGAGGTATTGCAATTCCAGGCTTCAAGTTATATAACAAAGCCACAATAATCAAAATAAGATAGTACCAGCACAAAAATAGACACCTACATCAATTGAACAAAATAGAAAACCCAGAAATCCACAATTACATGGTCAATTATAAAGCAGAAAAGAATATCCAATGGGAAAAAGTCTTCAATAAATATTGTTGGGAAAACTCAAGAGTAACATGCAAAAGAATGAAACTAGGCCACTTTCTTACACCATATTAAAAAATAAACTCAAAATGGATTAAAGACCTAAATGTGAGACCTGAAACCATAAAAGTCTTCAAAGACAGCATAGATAGTATTGTCACTGACACTGAACATAGCAACATCTATGTCTCATGAGACAAGATAAATAAAAGCAAAAATAAACTATTGAGACTGCATCAAAATAAAAAAAAAACCTTTTTTATGGTTTGAAGGAAACTTTATGGATTGAAGGAAACAATCAACAAAACTAAAAGGCAACCTATGGAATGGGAGAAGATATTTGCAAATGACATATCTGATAAAGGGTTAGTATCCAAAATACATAAAGAATTCATAAAATTCAGTGTGGAAATTCCTCAAGAAATTAAAAAGAGTTACCCTATGACCCTGCAATTGCACTCCTGCATTGCACTCCTGCATTCTCCCAAATAGCAGATGCAGTACAAAGAAGGGCCACATGTATCCCAATGTTCATAGCAGTAATGGCCACTATCACCAAACTGTGGAAAGAATCAAAATGCCCTTCAACAGATGAATGGATAAAGAAGATATGGTACATATATACAATGGAATATTATGCCTCCATTAGAAAGGACGAATATCCAACTTTTGTATCAACATGGACAGGGCTGGAAGAGATTATGTGGAGTGAAATAAGTCAAGCAGAGAAAGCCAATTATCTTATGGTCTCATGTGTGGAACATAAGGAAAAACATGGAAGACATTGTGAGAGAGAAGGGAAATGGTAATGGGGGAAATGGTAATGGGGGAAATCAGTGGGGGAGATGAACCATGAGAGTCTGTGGACTCTAAGCAACAAACTGAGGGTTTTGGAGGGGAGGGATGGGGGTTTTGGGCGAGCCTGGTGGTGGGTATTGAGGAGGGCACGTATTGCATGGAGCACTGAGTGTGGTACATGAACAATTAATCTTGTAACATGGAAAAAATAAACATATTTGGGAGAAAAACATTCAACACCCAGAAAACCCAAATAATTCAACTTAAAAATTAACAGAAGAAATGAACAGACATTTCCTGAAAGAAAACATCCGGATAACCAACAGACACATAAAGACACTTCTCCAGGGGCGCCTGGGTGGCTCAGTCGTTAAGCGTCTGCCTTCGGCCCAGGTCAGATCCCAGGGTCCTGGGATCGAGCCCCGCATCGGGCTCTCTGCTCTGCAGGAAGCCTGCTTCTCTCGCTACCATTCCTTCTGCTTGTGTTCCCACTCTCGCTGTGTTTCTCTCTGTCAAATAAATAAAATCCTCAAAAAAAAAAAAAAAAAAAGACACTTCTCCAAAGAAAACATACAAAGGACCAATAGACACATGGAAAAAATGTTCCACATCACTTGCCATCAGGGAAATAAAAATCAAAACCAAACTGAGATATCTCCTTACACCAGTCAGAATGACTAAAATTAACAAGACAAGGAACAACAAATTCAGTGAGGATGTGGAGAAAGGGGAATGTTCTTACACCATTGGTGGGACTGCAAGCTGGTACAGCCGCTTTGGAAAACAGTATGGAGGTTCCTCAAGAAGTTAAAAATAGTGCTACTGTATGACCCAGCAATGCACTACTGGGTATTTACCCCAAAGATACAGATGTAGTGAAAAGAAGGGGCACATGCACCCCAATTTCCACAATAGCCAAACTGTGGAAACAATGTCCACAATACCCAAATGTGGAAGGAGCCAAGATGTCCTTCAACAGATGAATGGATAAAGAAGATGTGATTCCTATATACAATGGAATATTACTCAGCTATAAGAAAGGATGAATACCTACCATTTGCATTAACTTGGATGGAACTCAAGGATATTATGCTAAATGAAATAAGTCAATCAGAGAAAGACAATTGTCATATGGTTTTACTTATAAGTGGAATATAAGGAATATAGCAGAGAACCATAGAGGAAGGGAAAGAAAACTGAATAGGAAGAAACCAGAGGGAAAACAAACAATGAGAGACTCTTAACTCTGGCAAACAGTGGGGAGGGGAGATGGGGTAATTGGGTAATGGGCATTAAGGAGGGTATGGGATGTGATGAGCACTGGGTGTTATATTTAATTAATGAATCATTGAACACTACATCAAAAATTAATGATGTGCTATATGTTGGCTAATTGAATTTAAATTAAAGAAAAAGATGCTCAGCATCAGTCATAATCAGAGAAATGAAAATTAAAACTGCAATGAGATATCACTTCACATTTGTCAGAATGGCTAAAATTAACAACACAGGGAACAACAGATGTTGGTGAGGATGCAGAGAAAAGGGAACCCTCTTGCTTTGTTGGTGAGAATGTTAACTAGTGCCATCACTCTGGAAAATAGTATATAGATCCTCAAAAGTTAGAAATAGAACTACCCTACAATTCAGTAATTGCACTATTCGGTATTTACCCAAAAAGTATAAAAGATGAATTCAAAGGTATGCATGCACGCCATTTTATGTAATATCTCAAATGGAATATTATTCAGCCCATAAAAGAATGATATATTGTCATTTGCAATGACATGGATGGAGGTAATGGATCTAAAGAGTATAATGTTAAGCAAAATAAGTCAGTCAGAGAAAGACAAATACCATATGATTTCGCTGATATGTGGAATTTAAGAAACCAAATGGGGGAAAAAAAAAACAGAGGGAAAACAAACCAAGGAAGAGGCTGTTAACTATAAAGAACATTGATGGTTACCAGAGGGGAGAGGTTTGAGGAGGATGGTTGAAATAGGGGATGGGGATTAACAGTACACTTATCTTGGTAGGAGGCAAGATGGTGGAGAAGTAGGAGACCCTGTTACAACCAGTCCACTAAAGTGAGCTGGATGTCTATGAGAACATGCTGAACATCCATGAAATCAGCCTGAGAAGCAAGATTTTCACTTCTGGATCTCTACAGGAGCAGAGAGCAGCAGTGGAGAGGTACAGTACAGTGGGAACACTCGAACCTATATTGGAGGTTAAACAGAAGGGGGAGGGAGCCACCAGAAGTGATCTAAGGACAGTAATACCCCAAAGGAAAGTGCACTGTGGATGGGGACCAACATTAACTTGGAGTCCAGTTAAAAACATTTAAAAAGAGCAAAAGATCTTAAAGAGCAACTAGTGGAAGTGGGTGGTCACGGCCATGGGCCTAAGCCACATCCCCAGGAAGGACACTACTGGCATCAAAGAGAGACTGGAGCGGGGTCTAGTCCGTGGCTCAAGAACCTGCAGCTTCCCACTCCTTGCACCATTTCATAGGCTGGATGTACTCCGGCAAGCACCTTAGAGAGCCTGGTATGGACCATGAGCTTGCAACTTTTCTCTGTGTGCAGCACTCCATGGACTAGGTGCACTCCCACATGCTCCTAAGAGACCCAGTGGGAGCCCTGCTTGGCAGTCTCTAGGACCTTAGGACACCTGCCGCCAGCTGCAGGGTCTGGGTGCTCCCTGCTGGTGCTGGAGAGAACACAGGCAGCCCGATCTCAGGCAGGAATCTGAGCACACCTGGCATGGGCCTGGAGCCCTGAGAGCAGTCTTGGCAAAGGCAGCCACCAGAAGCGAGTTTCCTAGGCCAATATTGATCTCAGATTTGGTTGTGCATGGGTGCAGAGGCTAGTGAGGGCCTTGCGGGGCCACTGAACAGTGACTGGGGTGCGCACCACTTGTGCCAGGCTAAGCTGTGAGCTGAATTTTGAAGAGGGGAGACAGTGGATTCTGGACCACACAGAGGGGAGCAAACCGAGATATTTCTGTGACTTGAAGGTCTAGATATGGGTAGATTCCTTGCTTGGACTCTCCAAAAAGGCAAAAAATCTACAAAAGACCAAAAACCTTCAGAGAGCAAAAGACTGAGAAACCGGTTTCCACAGAGCCCAGCCTATTGACTGGGGCGCGGGGTGACTCAGCCCAAGCAGGACTGACTGGAAAACGACACGCGGTAGGCCCCTCTCCCAGAAGACAAGCCAAAACAAAGAGGACAATAACCACAGAGTGCCTGTAAAACCATAAAACAATAAAACCCCAACATCAGGGGAAATCAATATATTAAGCTCCCAATAATACCCAAAAACTTGCATATTTCATAGATACAAGATTTTTCTTACCTTATTTCATTTTTTCACTCATTCTCACATTTCTAGGTTTTTAAAATTAAAATACTTAACAATACAACTAGAGGCTTAATACAGAGGTAAACCCAGGAAGACCTTGCCCCTATCGAGGAGTTATAACCACCCTCCCATCTTATCCTTCTGTCACTGTTTCTGTGTATTTGCTTTTGTTCTAGTACTATATAAATCTTATTCTTGGTGTTCACTCTAAGTTCTATTGTTTCTTGTCATTTACTTTTGTTGGACTTTATGTTTGTTTGTGTTGTTTATATACCGTATAAATCATATTTTTGAGGCCCATTCTGCTGGGATTTCTTTTTTTCTCTTTCTCTCTCTAACTTTTTTTATCCTATTCTTTCTTTTTGGTGGTGAATTCCAACTGCTCCAAAAACTTCCAGTGGGCACCCTTCTTGAATCATGGGTGAAATATTCAGCTATGCATCTCATCCACTTCTCATCAAAATGACTAGGAGGAGGAACACCGAAGAGAGGACAAATCTAGAGACTGCACACTCTCCCTCAGAACTATTGGACATGGACATAAACAGTATGTTAGAAAGGGAGTCCAGAGTAACAATTATCCAGGCAATGGCTAGGTTGGAGAAAAACATTAATGACAACATAGAATCTCTAAAGGCAGAAATGAGAACCAATATAGCAGATGTTAAAAACACTATGAGTGAGATCCAATCTAATCTAAATAGTCTGACAGCTAGAGTCATGGAGACAGAGAATAGAATTAGTGATCTAGAAGAAAAGATGGTTGGGAAGAAAGGTCAGGAGGAGAGCTGGAGCAAACTGTTCAGGAATCAGGAATCATGAGAAGAGACTTAGGGAAATAAATGATTCCATGAAACATTACAACACCAGAATTATTGGAATCCCAGAGGGTGTAGAGAAAGACAGAAGACTAGAAGATATAGCTGACCAAATACTTAATGAAAATTTCCCCAATCTGGAGAATGAAACAAGTGTCTGTGTTCTAGAGACAGAAAGGACACCCCCCAAATCAATGAGTCTAGAAAGACACCTAGATGCATAATTGTAAAATTTGCAAATTATACTTTTAGACAAGAAGTCCTGAGGGCAGATGGGGGAAGACCTCCCTTATTTACAGAGGAAGACAAATCAAAATAATGTCAGACCTGTCCACAAAAACCTTGCAAGCCAGAAAGGGCCAGCATGATATATTCAGGGCACTAAATGAGAACATGCACCCAAGAATATTTTATCCAGCAGGGCTGACATTCAAACTGGATGGAGAGATAAAGAGCTTCCAAGACTGGCAAGGATTAAGAGTATGTGACCATCAAGCCAGCACTACAAGAAATATTAAAGGGGTTCTATAAAAGTAGAAAGAACCCATGAGTGACATAGAACAGAAACTTACAATCTATAGAAACAAGCACTTCACAGCCAACATGATGTCAATAAAAACTTATCTTTCAATAATCACTCTCAGTGTGAACAGCACAAATATTCCCATAAAATGGCACAAGGTGGCAGAATGGATAAAATGGGAGGACCCATCCATGTGATCTCTATAAGAGACATATTTGGAGCCCAAATATATATCCAGACTTAAAATGAAAAGATGGAGAACCCTCTTTCATGCGAAAAGACTTCAAAAGAACGTTGGGATAGCAATTCTCATATCAGTTAAATTAGATTTTAAACTAAAGACGGTAGTCAGAGATACAAAGGACACTACATCATTCTTAAATGGCCTATCCTCCAAGAAGATCTAACAATTGTAAACATTTATGCCCCAATATAGGAGCAGCCAACTACATAAGCCAACTGTTCAACAAAATAAAAAGTAATATTAATATGAATACATTAATAGTAGGAAATCTTAACACGCCACTCTCACTAACAGTCAGATCACCTAAACAAAAAAATCAATAAAGAAACAAGAGCTTTGAATGACACATTGGACCAGATGGACCTCATAGATATATACAGAACATTCCACCCTAAAACCACAGAATATTCATTCTTCTCAAGCGCACATGGAACTTTCTCCAGAATAGATCACTTGCTGGTCACAAATCAGGACTCAAATGATACCAAAAGATTGAGATGACTCCCTGCATATTTTCAGACTACAATGCTTCAAAACTGGAAATGATCCACAAGAAAAAGTTTGGAAGGAATTCAAACACTTGGAAGCTGAAAACCAACTTGCTTCAGAATGTTTGGATCAACTAGGAAATCAAAGATGAACTTAAACAATTTTTGGAGACCAATGAGAATGAAGACATTAGTCCAAAACCTATGGGACATGGCAAAGGTGGTCCTAAACGGGAAATACATAGGCAACAAAGTCTCACTCAAAAAATTGGAAAAATCCCAAACACACCAGCTCTCTTTACACCTTAGAGAAGGGGAAAATCAGCAACAAGTTAAGCCAACCCCAGGCACAATAAGGGAAACAATCGAGATTAGAGCAGAGATGAACACAGTGATCTTTGAAATAGTAGAACACATCAATGAATCCAGAAAGTGTTTTTTTTTTTAAAGAATCAGTAAGATCGACAAGCAACTGGCCAAACTAATCCAAAGAAAAGACGGAGATGAACCATGAGAGACTGTGGAATCTGAGCAAGAAATTGAGGGTTTTGGAGGGGGTTGGGGTGTTGGGTGAACCTGGTGGTGGGTACTGAGGAGGTCACATATTGCGTGGAGAACTGGGTGTGGTGCATGAACAATTAATCTTGTAATACTGAAAAAATAAAATAAACATATTTAGGAAAAAAATAAAAAATAAATAAAAACAAACAGGCAAAAAAAAAAAAAGAGAGAAAGGACTCAAATTAACAAAATTATGAATGAAAGGGGAGAGATAAAAACTAATCCAAAGGAAACAGAAACAATCATCAGAAATTATTATCAACAGAAATATGCCAATAAGTTAAACCACCTAGAAGAAATGGAAGCATTCCTGGAAACCTATAAACGTCCAAGACTGAAACAGGAAGAAATGGACAACCTAAATAGACCAATATCTAGTAACAAGATTGAAGCAGTGATCAAAAACCTCCCAAAAAACGAGAGCCCAGGAACTGACAGATTCCCTGAGGAATTCTACCACACTTTCAAGGAAGAAATAATACCTATTCTCTTGAAACTGTTTCAAAAAATAGAAACAGAAGGAAAACTTCCAGACTCTTTCTATGAAGCCAGCATTACCCTGATTCCCAAACCAGGCAAAGACCCCATCAAAAAGGAGAATTTCAGACCAATATCCCTGATGAATATGGATGCCAAGATTCTCAACAAGATCCTAGCTAATAGGATCCAACAGCACATATAAAAGATTATTCATCATTACCAGGTGGGATTTTTTTCTGGGATGCAAGGGTGGTTCAACATTGGCAGATCAATCAATGTGATAGAACAAATCAATAAGAGAAGAGAGAAGAACCACATGGTCCTCTCACTTGATGCAGAAAAAACATTTGACAAAATTCAGCATCTGTTCCTCATTAAAACTCTTCAAAATATAGAGATAGAAGGAACATTCTTTGACTTCATAAAATCTATCTATGGAAACCCCACAGGAAATATCATTCTCAACGGGGAAAAGCTGACAGCCTTCCCTATGAGATCAGGAACATGACAAAGACGCCCAATCTTGCCACTCTTGTTCAACATAGTACTAGAAGTACTAGCGACAGCAATCGGACAACAAAAAGAAATAAAAGGTATTCAAATTGACAATGAAGAAGTCAAACTCTCTCTCTTCGCAGATGACATAGTACTTTATATGGAAAACCCAAAAGACTCCACCCCGAAACTACTAGAACTTATACAGCAATTCAGTAATTTGACAGGATACAAAATCAATGCACAGAAATCAGTTGCTTTCTTATACACTTCCGATGAAAATATGGAAGTGTAAATTAGAGAATCGATTCCATTTACTGTAGCACCAAGAACCATAAGATACCTGGGAATAAACCCAACCAAAGAGGTAAAAGATCTGTGGTCAAGGAACTACAGAACACTCATGAAAGTAGTTGAAGACACAAAAAGGTGGAAAAGCATTCCATGCTCATGAATTGGAAGAATAAACATTGTTAAAATGTCTATACTACCTAGAGCAATCTATACTTTCAATGCCATCCTGATCAAAATTTCACTGGCATTTTTCAAAGGGCTGGAACAATCTTAAAATTCATATGGAACCAGAAAATACCCCAAATTGCTAAGGAAATTTTGAAAAAGAAAAACAAAGCTGTGGGCATCACATTAACTGATTTTAAGCTTTACTATAAAGCTGTGATCACGAAGACAGCATGGTACTGGCAACAAAACAGACACATGGACCAGTGAAACAGAGTAGAGAGCCCAGATATGGACCCACAATTCTATGGACAAATAATCTTTGACAAAGCAGGAGAAAATATCCAGTGGAAAAAAGACAATCTCTTCAGTAAATGGTGCTGGGAAAATTGGACAGCTATATGTAGAAGAATGAAACTTGACCATTCTCTTACACCATACACGAAGATAAACTCAAAATGGATAAAAGACCTCAACTTGAGGCACGAATCTATCAAGATCTAGTAACTATCTTCGACATCAGCCACAGCAACTTCTTTCAGGACATGTCTCCAAAGGCAAAGGAAATAAAAGCAAAAATGAACTTTTGGGACTTCATCAAGATAAAAAGCTTCTGCACAGCCAAGGAAACAGTCAACAAAACAAACAGGCAACCCACAGAATGGAAGAAGATATTTGCAAATGACACTACAGACAAAGGTCTTATATCTAAGATCTATAAAGAATTTCTCAAACTCAACACTCAAAAAACATATAAACACATCAAGAAATGGGCCGAAGACATGAACAGACACTTCTTCAAAGAAGACATGCAAATGGCTAAGAGACACATGAAAAAATGTTCATCATCTTTAGCCATCAGGGAGATTCAAATTAAAATCACACTGAGATACCAGCTTACACCAGTTAGAATGGCCAAAATCAACAAGACAGTAAACAACAAATGTTGGGGAGGATATGGAGAAAGGGTAAACCTCTTATACTGTTGGTGGGATTGCAAGCTGGTACAGCCACTTTGGAAAATAGTGTGGAAATTCCTCAAGAAATTAAAAATAGAGCTACCCTATGACCTGCCATTGTACTACTGGATATATACTCCAAAGATGTAGATGCATTGAAAAAAGGGCCACATGTACCCCAATATTCATAGTATCAATATACACAGTCACCAAACTGTGGAAAGATCCAAGATGCCCTTTAATTGATGAATGGATAAAGAAGATATGGTCCATATATACAGTGGAATATTATGCCTCCATCAGAATGGATGAATATCCAACTTTTGTATCAACATGGACGGGACTGGAAGAGATTATACTGAGTGAAATAAGTCAAGCAGATAGAGTCAATTATCATATGGTCTCATTTACATGTGGAGCATAAGGAAAAACATAGAGAACATTGTGAGAAAGAAAGGAAGGGTGAATTGGGGGAAATTGGAGGGGGAGATGAAGTATGAGAGACTGTGGACTCTGAGCAACAAACTGAGGTTTTGGGAAGCGATTGGGGTAGGGGATTGGGGGAGCCTGGTGGTGGGTTTGAGGAGGGAATGTATTGCATGGAGCACTTGGTGTGGTAAATGAACAAGGAATCTTGTAACACTGAAAAAATAAAATAAAAGTATTTGGGGGGAAATAGAGTACACTTATCTTTTTTTTTTTTTTTTTTTTGGAGTACTCTTATCTTGATGAGCACTGAGTAATGTATTGAATTGTTGAATCACTATACTGTAATCTTGAAACTAATTTAACACTCTATGTTAACTAACTGGAATTAAAATAAAATTAAAAACAAACAAATAATATTGACTTATTTAAAAGTTATCTATATTGGTTCACATTTCCATCCTCTAGTTCATCTTGCATCTTCAGAACACTGTTTAAAGTTGTGTATCTTTTTTTGATTATGTTCAGGATGATCTCACCTATAAAAGAAAATGGAAAACTTTGGCAGCTTATATATACACATTGTTGTACCTATTGAAAACTATTAGTCATTTTACTTAAATAATTCTAATAACTCTGAAAATTCAGAAATTTTTGAGCTTTTGAAAATATGTTATTCACTATGGACATACAGGGTCTTCATCATTGCTCATTAAGATTCTCGCCTGAAAAAAAAAAAAAAAAAGATTCTCGCCTGAACGTTCCAGTTAGTCATGTTCTAAGAGATTCTGATTTCATTCTAGTGATTCTTAAGATGTCATTATGTCTTTAAAATTTATCAACTTACTATAAACATTTTATAATAAATATGTGTTGGATTCTCTTTGGGTAATAAGTTTCATGAGTTTAATACTTGCTATATGAAATAGGACTATTGAGTTTTCCAAAGCATTCCCCTTATTTTTTTAAAGTCCTGAGATTTGATGAAATAACCTGTTTTTGCTTAGTACATGGCATTTTATAGATTTCAAAATTATCCAGTCTCAGCTTCTGCCATATGGCTTTGAAGCAATATTCTTACACCCAAAAAGTTACAAAAGAGTTTACTATAACAACCCATGGTAAAATTAAAATTATAACCACATTCTTTGTAATTCAGAAATAGTAAAATATCAAATATTATCAACCTTTGACTAATATTTGTATTATAACCATATAAAATTTGAAGAGCTCCCATTTCAGATACCTATCTTCTTTGCTATGGTCAATACTTCCCAAGGTTCTAATAGAAAAGAATAATAAGAATAATTAGAAAAAAAATTTAACTCATAAAAACAAAATAGAATGGTGGTTGCCAGAGGCAGGATGTGGGAGAAATGGGGATGTGTTAGTCAAAGGATACAAACTTTCAGTTATAAGATAAATAAGTTCTGATAACTTAATGTACAACTTAATGTACAACTTAATAACACTGCTTGTATGCTGGAAATTTGCTTAGAATAGGTCATAAGCATTATCTCTCTCTCACACACACATACAATGTGAGGTAGTGAACATGTTAATGAACTTGATTGTGATTATCATTTCACAATGTACACATATTCAAATAATCACACTGTACATGTTAAAGGTACTACTATTTTAATTGTCAATTATGCCTGAATAAAGCTGGGAGGGGGAAAGGAAAAAATATATCATATATGACTTGATTCTGTTTACTGGTCAGGAATTCTCCAAAAAGTTTTACATTTATCATCTCATTTAATCTTCATAATAATTTTCACAAAGGATATAAATACTAGAATATGATAATTTTATGGATGGGGGAAGCAAAGAATGTATAAATGAGTTTACCAAGGACATATAGTTAGTAATGTTTGGAGCCAGAATTCAAACCCTGGCAATATGACTCCAGTTTTGGAACACTTAACTACTATCGTATTCTAAGGTATTAGAAAGTAAACTTTCCCAAAAGATATTGGCCTGACTTTTGACTAAGAATATTCATGACAATGAAATAACAGGTTGATTCCCCTCTCACCTCAAACTGCTTATTTCACTCAGTTTAATGAATCAACAGATAAAATGCTAACATATTCTTCATTAGCATTAATCATAAATGTAAAAACAAAAGAATGGAAGATAAGAAGACCAATGGTGGTATATGGACCAGTACACATACGATGTGCAGGTTACTTAGGTAGAAGATAGTGAGAAAGACCTCTCTGTAAGGAAATGAACTGCACCTAGCAAAAAATCCATGCACTATATTTCCCCTCTTGTCTACAGATTTAAGCATCAATATGTACTATTGTTTTTAATTTCCATAATTAAAGCATTTATCAGATATTTAAAAACAAATATAGTAAAAGAGCCAAATAAGAATATGAGAAGATAGAATGCAATAAATGAAGGTTTAGTGCTCCCGAATTTGCTGGGTTTTGATCTTTCCCTTCTTGAATTGGCAGTATATCAAGATATGAACAAACTAAATCAAGGAGCAGCTCTACACAGCATTTCCTCTCTACTCTGCATTTTCTGAATGCATTGGCCAAAGATTTTTTAATTTCATACATCATTTACACTAGCTGTGTTGCTCTGTAGTCATTACTGGGCTCATCCTAAGCATCAAAAAGGAGCACAAAGCAACATATAGACACACATATTTGGCATTGTCACAGTGCAAAGTAGTCCAACTCCACTGCACTATGACGCTAGCTAGAAAAGTCACACACCCAGAATATAAAGTGCCCAAGAACTAATTAATCTTTGTGATTGTTTGTCAAAACAAGGCAGATATGTATGTCAATTCAAAATAAGTCCTCCCCATTGTGGAAGTCATAGTAAGTAGCTGAAGAAACCCAAAGCAGAAGTTTCTTTAATAGTGTGAGTGTTGGGCATACTTGATATTTACCAAATTTAACTCTCTCATTTATTAGACTCCCTGTCAGTTATCAAAGTTGAATTTTAAGTTTTTGTTGAGATAAGAAATGTAAAACCCTTTGTTTATCTGCCGTACTCTTTTTTTCCCACTCAGTTCCCTGTAGGAAGAACAAAAACATTGAGTTTTTTAGTGGTTATTGGTTTATGTCACATTATATATACTCATACTTTGCCCTTTAGGTAAAATGCCTATCTTTGTGATATATATGTCAAGGACAAAGTTAGCATGACCTATTCATCAGTCAGGGTTCTCCTTAGAAGTAGAACAGATGGGATCTATATCTATATATCTATGTAGTTATATATCTATATCTAATCTACTGAGAGAGACTGAGTTCTTTAAGGAATTGTATTACATGACCATGTAATTATGATATCAATAAGAATGAAATTTGCAAAGCAGGCCAGTTGGATAGAAATTTGTGTAAGATTTGATGATGTAGGTTTGAGTCCAAAATTTATAAGACAGAACAGCAGAGTGGAAACTGCAGCATGATTTTTATGCTACAGTCTTTTTTTTTTTTAAAGATTTTATTTATTTGACAGAGAGAAACACAGCTAGAGAGGGAACACAAGCAGAGGGAATGGTAGCGGGAGAAGCAGGCTCCCTGCGGAGCAGAGAGCCCGATGTGGGGCTCAATCCCAGGACCCTGGGATCATGACCTGAGCCGAAGGCAGACGCTTAACGACTGAGCCACCCAGGCGCCCCATACAGTCTTTTTTTTTTTTTAATTTCTTTTTATTTTGTCTTATTATTTTATTTTATTTTATTTTATTTTATTTTATTTTATTTTTTTGTATTATTTGCCCCAGGGTACATGTCTGTGAATCATCAGGCTTACACATTTCACAGCGCTTACCATAGCACATACCCTCCCCAATGTCCACAATTTTTATGCTACAGTCTTAAGGCCTTAAATACCTTTGGAAAACCTCAATCTTGGTCTTAAGTCCTTGGACTGATTGCATGAAGTTCACCCTCATTATGAAAGGTAATCTACTTTAATGTCAACTGATTATAAATTTTTATCACATATAAAAATATTTTCATAATAATTAGACAAATGTTTGACCATATAACTAAGCACCATACCTAAACTAACCTGACAAATAAAATTGCCCATTACATCCCAAACACACAAGCACATTCACACACAACACCAGCTTCGTTATCACTGTGTTCTAAAGAACTGACCTAATCATGTTAAATATTTAAATTAAATTTTATATAACATATTTTTAGTCATTAAAGTTCATGAATTACTAAAAATATATAACTTCCCTTGATGGCCTTCTGAGAGGTATACTCTTCTGTTCACTGAAATTAATTATATGACAATTAATATGCTAATCTACTGAGAATGAAGTAGGATTCCTGTGAGTTGTTGGTTGTTTTCTTTTCTACCATTCACAGGGGTTGAGATTCCAGAATGTGTAAATGCTTAATTTTGCTTAGCTAATAGCACTGAAGATGAAACTATTTGTTACAGTAATTATCTTTTTGGCAACTAACCAACACTACTTGAACCAAGCTAAAAATCTCTCAAAATAAAATATCATTTACCTAGTGCTATTTGGGAAAAGAAACACCACCAAAGTATTTGATGGACTAGTTTAATGATTGAAGACTACAAGAATGCCATTTTGGACAGCTTTTAAATTACACTACTTGTCATCCATGATACAGATATTCAGTACCTATACAGTCACAATGTGACAGCAGATGGGTTTCTTTATCTGTCATCTGCTAAATCTGGACCAGTATCTGCATTTGAAAACTAATTCTATAATATTTAGAATTATTAATTAGTGGTCAGTTTTCCTCACTTAACTTTGAAGTTTATGTTAATTCTTTCTAGACAAACCAATGCTCTTTTCCATAGGTAACCAACTTTATCAATTTCTTTTAGAAAACTATTTTGAATGTCTTGATCAAAAGCTTACTTCTCTCAATAACAAACTAAGGCTACAATTCAGCTTAATCTCAGGAAATTAAAACACACACTTTATTAAACTTTGGTCATGCCCATTAAAATTAATTGACACCTTAGCCCTTTGCTAGATTCTTTCTTAATGAGCTTGGAGGAAAAGAGAATGAATACAGAAAACAAGATTCTTTTTTAATGGCGATGGTCCATATCAATTTAGGTTGATTTAAACTAAAATTAATTGTATATTTCTACTTTAAATGCTTATAATTATCTTCCAGGAAATACATATGTGCTTTTCAAAACTAAGAAAGTACTTTATGTGCCAAAAAATAAAAAACAGTACTGAGAAAATACAAAATAAAACATTTTACAAGAATAGTATTAATTTAAAGGTCAGATTTTGCCAGTTAAAAAGACAGCCTAGGGGCACCTGAGTGGCTCAGTCGTTGAGCGTCTGCCTTCGGCCCAGGTCGGATCCCAGGGGTCTGGGATCGAGCCCCGCATCGGGCTCCCTGCTCTGCGGGAAGCCTGCTTCTCCCGCTACCATTCCCTCTGCTTGTGCTCCCTCTCTCGCTGTGTTTCTCTCTGTCAAATAAATAAAATCTAAAAAAAAAAAAAAAAAAAAAAAAAGACAGCCTAGCCAGCGGATTATTAAAAGTTTCATTAATAGTCAATGAATTGCTGGCTGCAGTCATACTTGCACAACTGCTAAACCAGGGACAGAATTTATTCACTTAATTTAAATC
The DNA here is from genome assembly GCA_028646535.1 of Procyon lotor. Classification (NCBI taxonomy): domain Eukaryota; kingdom Metazoa; phylum Chordata; class Mammalia; order Carnivora; family Procyonidae; genus Procyon; species Procyon lotor. The sequence continues at coordinate 19,708,932 of CM053612.1, forward strand.
TTATGCTTATATTTTTTCTGGTGATTTCATTAGAGAGATGAACTGACTTGTACATGACAGAGCTTTCCTCTTGGAGTTTAATGTATTTCATGCACATTGATTTGTACAGAAGACCCAAAGTAACCCATACCTCTAATATGATTTCTGAATAACTTGATTTCAGTTACTGAGGGAGCTAGAGAGTTGAGACATATTGTGGGCAGAATCCCCTAATCTCGTGTGTGTATAAATACTGTAATATTGCATTCAGTTAACTTCTTTATATTCAGTTACAAAATTTCCAAATACACTTTTATTTCAAAAGATAAAAAATACTATGAAATCACAAGAATATATGATCACATTACTAAATGTTGGTAAAAATACAAACTCTTTTGCCATGTTTATAAGAGTATTCATACATTCAACCAAGGAATTATCATGAACACATGTAAACAATGTGATTTTAGTTTATGGACACTTAAAACTCCACAATTCTGACCCTGACCTTCTCTATCTTCTGAAGAGTGAAGAATATCAGTAATTCCTTTTTTCTTTCACCCAATTAAATAAACATAGTAGAAAAACTGGAAAACTACACTGTGTTTTCCTTAGCTTGTGTTCAAAGTAATGAGAACAAGTTATGCACTATGGAAAAGTCAAATTTTCTGTACCAATATTAGTGATTCAAGATAGGTTTCTCTACTAAATTATCTTACTTATCTTGTACCATCAAAATCCATTCTGCGTATTATTATGCTATGGAAGTATAGATAGATGTAACATGTCAGATAGCCCTCTAAGCATATCAATAAGACCTGAAGAGACAACACAACAAAGGTTTTTGTTACCAATCAAGCAATTCATATTAAGTATCTCAAGGGTGCTTTGAGGTCAGAGTATTATGGGAATTACACTTTTCACACATGACAAATAGAAAGTTTTACTTCTTCCCTCCAAAAACATAAAGCTAAAAAACAAGAACTAAAGCATCTTCTTATATGACAAAGAAATCCTTGGCCAGTTCACTGACTTGAAACACTGTTTTATTCCATATATCACACAATAAAAACAGTAACATCGCACAATGCATCTGCAATGGAAGTTTGAACTATATTAATATTAACTGAGTAATCATTTTAAACATGATTTTATGTACATACTAAGCCAGACAAAATCATAGTAGTAGATCTTAGATTCTTGTTTCTTCACACTGTCACTGAGTTGGATCAACACTATACACAGTGAATAATCAAAATATTCTAGTCATGAATTGCCTTGAAAAACCCAAGTACTGGTAAAGCAACAGTGCCAGAGACTTAAAACAGATTCTTCTATATAGCAAATGAGATCAGAGCATATAAAAGAAACAGCAGTCTTGGAAGATCCCAAAGTACTCAAAATAAAAACTTAATGAGCTATCTGGGGTGCCTGTATATAAATATCCTGTTTAAAAAAATTTTTTGGATAAACAGGAACATATACTATCTTGATACAAGAAGTGCTGTGAAAAGTATATAGAATTTGCCAAAATCCTGCCTCTCTTCTTTTTAATGAGTGACCCAAACAACCTGTTCATGTGATACTTCAAAATTTCATATTCTTTGCTTTGTTCATGGGTACATCATTTAAATGATTCTTCAGAATCATTGAAAACTACTAAATCTAAATAAGGTGAGTAAAGTTTTGCCAGTTCTCTTTCAGTTCATCTGACTGTATAAAAGAAACTTCTAAGAAGCAGAAGTCAAATGAAACACGTGTTCATTAGCCTCAGATTTTCGTAGTTGAAGTGACTGTACATTCAATTACTCTCTTATTCCCTCTTCTTTTTTAAAGAAGCTAATTTTCGTATATATATGAAATATAAAATATATATTTTAAGGAGGAAAAACATAATAAGAACACAACAGATAAAAATTTCATGAATCCTGATTTATTCCCACGTAAACTGATAAAATTTCCTGAGATATTATAAAAATAATGAAAAAAATTAAGAATACAACCCTTAAATAGTTTTAACATAATATCATTTAGCTTAAAGTACAGTTCAAGCCAATGTTTTCCTGTTGATTTTCTGTCTGGATGATCTATCCATTGCTGAAAGTGGGGTATCAAAGTCCCTTTCTATTATTTTATGGTTGTCTATTTTTACCTTCAGAGTTGTTAGTATTCACTTAATATGTTTAGGTACTTCAATGTTGGGTGCATATATATTTATGATTGTTATATCTTCTTGATGAACTGACTCTTTTTTCATTATGTAATGAACTTCTTTATCTCTTGTTACAGTTTTTGTCTTAAAGTCTATTTTATCTGATATAAGCAGAGCTACCCCTGCTTTATTTTGGTTTTCATTTGCTTGGTTAATCTTTTTTTATCCCTTCCCTTTGAGTCTATGTATGTCTTTAAAGCTGAAATGGCTCTCTGGTAGGCAGTATTAGTAGTTAGGTCTTGTTGTTTTGGTTTTGTTTTGTTTTCTGGAGAACTCAATACATTACATCTAGAGTAATTGTTGATAGATAAGAACTTACTAATGTTATCTTATTAATTGGTTTTGGGCTTTTTTGTAGTTCCTTCGTTCCTTTCTTGCTGCCTTCTTTGGAACTGTTTTGTTTTTGTTTTTTTCTCTAACAGTATATGTTCTAATCCTTTTTATCTCTTGTGAATCTATTGTGGCTTTTGCTTTGTGATTATCATGAAGCTTACATAAAAACATCGTAAAAATATAATATCTAGGGGTGCCTTGTGGATTAGTTGGTTGAGCATCTGACTCTTGGTTTTAGCACAGGTCCTGATCTCAAAGTCATGGGTTCAAAGCCCAGGTCAGGCTCTGTGCTCAGTAGGGAGTCTGATTGAGGTTCTCTCTCTCTCTCTCTCCCTCTGCCCCTCTTGCTCATGTTTTCTCTCTCTCTCTCTCAAATAAATAGATAAATCTTTAGAAAAATATATAATTATCTATTTTATATTGATAACTTAAATTCAATCCCACACAAAATTCTATCCTTTTGCTACACTGCATTTTGTGTTTTTGACATCATAATTTATCTCTTCTCATATTGTTTATTTATTTATTAATAGATTATGGTAGCTATAAATGTTTTTAGTAATGTCCTTTAATCTTTATATTGTAGTTAAGTGGTTAATATACCACAGTAGATTATGAAAGTATTCTAAATTGACTACAATTATCTTTATCACTGTGTTGTATATTTTCATGTTATTAATTAGCATTCTTTCATTTCAGCTTGAAAAACTCCATTCAGTATTTCTTGGAAGGCAGGTCTAGTGGCGATATGCTCCCTCAGCTTTGGTTTATCTGGGAAAGTCTTTATTTCTCCTTCATTTCTGAAGGACAACTTTGCCAGATAGAGTATTTTTGGTTGGCAGTTGTTTGTTTTTTTTTGTTTTGTTTTGTTTTCCTCCAATATGCTGAATATGTCATCTCACTCTATTGAGGCTTATAATATTTCTGCTGAGAAGTGTGCTGATAGCCTAATTTGGGCTCTTTTTAAATTTATATTCTTCTTTTCCTGTCTTGTTTTCAAGATTCTCTCTCTGTCTTTGATTTTTGACAGTTTAATTATAATGTTTCTTGGTGAAGATTGTTTTGGTTTAAAATTATGGGGTGACCTATTACCTTCATGAAATTGGATTTCTAAAAATTTTCCCCAGATTTGGGAAGTTCTCAGCCAATTCTTTAAATAAGCTTCCTGCCCATTTCTTCTTCTCTTCTTGTGGAACTCACAGTAATTCAAAGAGTATTTCTTTTTAATGGCATCTGATAGATTACATAGGTTTTCTTCACTTTTTTTCATTCTTTTTCTTTGTTTTCCCTGACTGGCAATTTCCAAACTTCTATATTCCAATTGACAGCTTATTTCTTCTGATCCTTCTGCTGTTGATGCCCTTAATTATATTTTTAGTTTCATTTATCAAATTCTGTTTCTTTTTAATTATTCCTTGCCTATGTTAAACTTCTCATTTCGTGTACTGTTTTCCTGATTTCATTGAAATGTCTGTTTTCTTATAGGTCATTGAATTTCCTTAAAATAGCTATTATGAATTTTTTTATTGGGAAAATTGAATATCTTCAGGTCTTTGGGGTTACTTATGGGAAGATTGTTGTGATCTTTTGGTGGTATCATCTTTCCTTCATTTTTCATGTTCATTGAAGTCTTGTGTTGCCATCTTTCCATTTATAGTAGCAGCCACCTCTTCTAGGCTTGACTAATTGACATCAGGACAGAAATACCCCTGCTAGGGATTCTGAGGTTCTCCCAGACCCCCTATGGATATGCCTGCTTCACCCCCCTTGTTCCCACTTGTGGCAGTATTCTTAAACCTATATGCCATCTCTTGATACAGGAATGCACCAGACTGGATGCTGACAGACTCCCTTTTACTTTCCTATGGACAGCTTTATAGCTCAAATTTGTGGTCTTTCCCTGGAGATCTGGGTATGATTTCTGCCTGTGCTCACTACCTCTTTGCCAAATCTTACTCTGACCTCTATTGGGAATGTGTACGCACAGCTGCCCAGAAAGTGGGGCAGTGTATGAGTGAGGTATGCAGAGCTTTGGATGTACCTGTGACCCAGTTGGGGGGATCGTGTGTGAAGCACCTCCAGCACCTTATTGATAGGATTCTTGGTGGAGTCATAATGTAGTTAATAGAATCTGTATCCCACTACTAATGCCTTCTGAGAGTCTTATCTCTCATAGCCTTTTCCCACCCCCAGTCACAAAACTCATGACTCAGTTGTCTGGATGAAGTGATAGAGAATTGGGCTTTTTTGGCAATCTATCACACAGTCATACACTCACTCATATGTTCTCCCTTGCCCTAGAGAGTAAAAGCACTGGCCAATTAGTTCTTTCTTGATATTGATCTGTGCCACCTTGGGAGAGGTGGGGGGGCAGTTAAAGACAAAGTGCACCTCTTGCTTACCCTCTCCAATGTATTCAATTACATACAATTGCTGGAATTTCTTTGCTAAAAATCTGGATTTTCCCAAAGCTTTCTACTTTATGGGTGACTATCTAAGACAGTGATTTCTAGGGGATCCTGGACCATGGCCAAGAAGGTCTGGGGCCAGTTCAGGGGTCAGTGCAGAGTTCACAGCAGGGACAAAGGTTTATATGACAATTATCTCATTTATAAGAGGGCAAGACTCCTCCTGGGTCCTTTGTCATATGGTGCTGGATCCGAACACACACAAAAGAACTTTTGTCAATGGAGAGATGACAAATTATTATTGTTGGAGGGTGAATCCAGTGAAGGACATCTTTTTAAGCCATATTGCTGACACCAATCACCTCTCACTTTTTAAGGATAATTCCAAAGAGTATAGAACTCTATGTGTCACTTTTTTTTTTTTAATCTCAACACCCCTCTCTTGTTGGAATGCTTATTGAGGAGAAATCAGATGTATTTCTTATCTTTGTTTCTTTATTGATAAGGTGTCTTTTATTCTAGCTTTGCTTAGGATTTTTTCTTTGTTTTTATTTTTTTTTTAATTTGAAAATTGTAAGATTAGTTGTGTTTTGGAGGGGGCCATTTATCTTGGTTGATGTTCTCTCAACATCCTGAATCTGGGCGCCTGCAGGGCTCAGTGGGTTAAAGCCTCTGCCTTCGGTTCAGGTCATGATCTCAGGGTCCTGGGATGAGCCCCACATCGGGTTCTCTGCTCAGAGGGGAGCCTGCTTCCCCCTCTCTCTCTGCCTGCCTCTCTGCCTACTTGTGATCTCTCTCCTCTCTGTCAAATAAATAAATAAAATCTTAAAAAAAAAATCATCTTGAATCTGTGGTTTGTTGTCTGACATTAATTTGGTGAAATTCTTAGCCATTATGGTTTCAAATATTTATTTTGTTCCCTTCTCTCTATCTTTTCTTTCCTCAGCTGGATTCTAATTTAGTCATTATGAAGTTGGGTGCATATACACTTGCGATTTTCATATCTTTTTAATTTGATGCAACTAAATATATTAAGCAAATGCTAACGGATTTGGAAGAAGAAATAAACAGCAACACAATAATAGAAGAGGAATTAAATACTCCACTTTTAGCAATGGATAGATCACCCAGGCAGAAAATCAACAAAGAAACACTGGAGGCATAATATTCCACTGTATATATGTACCATATCTTCTTTATCCATTCATCTTTTGAAGGGGGAATGGGGGGAAATCAGAGGGGGAGATGAACCATGAGAGACTGTGGACTCTGAGCAACAAACTGAGGGTTTGGAGGGGAGGGAGTGGGGGGTTGGGCGAGCCTCGTGGTGGGTATTGAGGAGGGCACATATTGCATGGAGCACTGGGTGTGGTGCATGAACAATAAATCTTGTAACACTGAAAAAATAAAATAAACATATCTGGGGAAAAAATAAAGTAGTGAAAAGAAAAAAAAAAAGAAACACTGGACTTAAACCATACATCAGGTCGTATAGACCTGATAAACATATAGAGAGCTTTCCATCAAATATCAGCAAAATATACATGTTTCTTGAGTGTGCACAGAACAGTACTCAGGATAGATCATGTGATAGGTCACAAAACAAGCTTTAGCAAATTCAAAGAAATTGAAAATATACCAAATATCTTTTCTGGCCACAGGGTTATGAAACTGGAAATGAGTAACATGAGAAAAGTTGGATAATTCACAAATATGTGAAGATTAAACAATGTGTCACTGAATAACCAATGGGCCAAAAAAGAAATCACAAGATGGGGTGTCTGGGTGGCTCAGTGGGTTAAGCCTCTGGCTTTGGCTCAGATCATGATCTCAGGGTCCTGGGATAGAGCCCAGCATTGGGCTCTCTGCTCAGCAGGGGCCTGCTTCCCCCTCTCCCTCTGCCTGCCTCTCTGCCTACTTGTAATCTCTCTCTCTGTCAAATAAATAAATAAAATCTTTAAAAAAAAAGAAATCAAAAGAATATCAAGTAATATCTTGAAACAAAAATAGAAACACAACATATCAAAACTATGGGATGCTGCAAAATCAGTTATAACAGAAAAGTTTATGCCAACAAAATGCCTACATTCAGAAGTGTATAATCTTACATCTCAGGCTGCCTTTATGGGTTTCAGAGTCTTCTGATAGATATTTAGCTCACTTTAGGGGACCGGTTGAAGCGGAGTCTCCTACTACTCTGACATCTTGCCCCCTCCTCCCTCACAAAATGTCTATATTAAGAAACAAGAAAGGACTCAATCTTACATTGTATATCAAATAACTAGAAAAAGAGCAAGTTAAGACCAATTTTACCAGAACAAATTAAGTAACAAAACTCAATGCATAAAAAAATGAAATAGAGACCAAGAAACAACAGAAAAGGTTAATGAAACTAAGGTGTTTTTGGAAAGGAAAAGAAAATTGACAAATCATAGCTAGACTAAGAAAAAAAGACAAAAGATTAAAATAAGTAAAATCAGAAATGAAAGAGGAAGCATTATAACTGGTACCACAAAAATGCATAGGATTGTAAGAGACTACTATAAAATATTATGCCAACAAATAGGATAACCTAGAAGAAATTTAAAAATTCTTAGAAACATACAACCTACCCATACCGAATCATGAAAAAATAGAAAACCTGAGTAGACAAATAATGAGCAAGGAGATTGTATCAGTAATCAAAAAACTCCCAACAGGGGGACCTGGGTGGTTCAGTTGGTTAAGAGTCTGCCTTCTGCTCAGGTCATGATCTTGGGGCCCTGGGATTGAGGTTCACATCATATTCTCTGTTTAGCATGGAGCTTACTTCTCCCTTTCCTTCTGCCTGCCTCTCTGCCTACTTGTGCTCTCTGTCTCTCTCTCATCAAATAAATAAATCAAAAATCTAAAAAAAAAAAACAAAAACAAAAAAACCCTCCCAAAGTAGAAAAGCCCAGGACCAGATGGTTTCACTGGTAAATTCTACCAAACATTTAAAGAAGAATGAATGTCAGGGCACCAGGGCTCCTGGATGGCTCAGTCAGTTAAGCATCCAACTCTTGGTTTTGGCTCAAGTCATGGTCTCATGGATCATAAGATCCGGGACCACATCAGGTTCCAAGCTTAATGAGGATTCTGCTTGAGATTCTCTCCCTCTGTGTCTCTCCCACTTGCACACATGTGCTCACTCTCTCAAATAAATAATCTTTAAAAAATAAAGAATGAATGCCAATCTTCCTCAAATTATTCCAAAAAATTAAAGAGGAAGAAATACTTCCAAACTCATTTTTAATCATTATTTTTTAAATTCAAGTATAATTAACATATAATGTTATATTCAGGTGTACAGTATATTGATTCAACAATTCTATACATTACATAATGCTCATCATGATAATTGTATTCTTAGCCTCGTCCACCTATTTTTATGAGGCCAGCATTATCCTGATAACAAAGCCAGATAAAGACACCACAGGACAAGAAAACTATAGATCAATATATCTGATCAATATAGATATAAAAATTCTCAACAAGTGCTAGCAAATTAATTTAAAAACACATTAAATGGGTCATACACCATGACCAAGTGGTTGCAAAGATCATTCAATATATACAAATCACTAAATGTAATACACCACATTAATAGAATGAAAGATAAAATCATATGATCATCTCAATAGATGCAGAAAATTTTGAAAAAAAAAAGTGCTCAACAAATTGAGTATAAAAGAAACATACCTCAGCATAATAAAGGTCATATTTGACAAACCCACCAGTAATATCATATTCAATGATGAATTATTGAAAACCTTCCCTCTAAAATCAAGAACATTATACAAGTACCCACTCATCATTCTTATTCAACATAGAACTGGAAGTCTTATCTAGAGCAATCAGGCAAAATAAATAAATGAACACATCAAAATTGGAAAGGAAGAAGTAAAATTGTCATTATACTATATAATCTTATATAGACAGAAAATTTTAAAGATTCAACCAAAAAAACTGTTAGAACTAATCAACAAATTCAGTAATGTTGCTGGATACAGAATTAACATATATAAATCAATTCTGTTGTTATACAAAATGTCTTAAAAAGAAATAAACAATCCCATTCACAAGAGCATCAAAAACAACAAAATACTTAGGAATAAGTTTAGCCAAGAAGGTGAAAAATCTGTACACTGAAAACTACAAGACTTCAATGAAAGAAATTGAAGACACAAACAAATAAAAAAAATACCCCCATATTAATGGATTGGAGGAAATAATATTGTTTAAATGTATATATTACCAAAAAACATTTATAGATTAAATATGGCCCCTTTTTGAAATTCCAATGGCGTTTTTCACAGAAATAAAGTAATAATCCTAAATTTTGTTTGGAACTACAAAAGACCATAAATAGCCTAAGCAATCCTGAGGGAGAAAGAAATTATAAAGCTGGAAGCATCATGCCTCCAGATTTCAAACTCTGTTACAAAGCTGTAGTAATTAAAACAGTATGGTATTGACACAAAAATAGACATGTAGAACAATAGAACACATTAAGGACCCCAGAAATAAACTCTCACATATGTGCTCAACTAATATTTGACAAGAGATCCAAGAACACTCAGTAGGAAAGATAGAGTCTCTTCACAAACTGTGTTGGGAAACTGGATAAACACATGCAGAAAAGTGAAATTAGATTCCTTTCTTCTGCTACTGACAAGAATAAACTTGAAATGGATTAAAGGTTTAAACATAAGACCTGAGGAATAGGAGTTAAGATGCCAGAGTACTAGGGTCTTATGCTTGCCTCATCTCTCAAACACAGCTAGATAATTATTAAATTATTCTGAACACCCAGGAAATAAATCTGAGGACTGAGAGGACAAACTGCATGACAGAGGGAGAAAAGAGGTCATGCCGTGGAAGGTAGAAGGTGTGGTGATATGATTTGTGGATGAAAGGAATCACAGGTGCTGTGGAGGGGAGAGAGCCCTGATCAAAGAGAGAAGAGAGAAATATAAAAATAAGGGGGGAGAGAGACAGACAGACAGAGAGAGAGAGAGAGAGAGGGAGAGACAGAGAGACAGAGAACAATACACAGGAGACTGCACAAGAAAAACACTTTCCCAAAACCATTGACTGGGAAAATGACAGGGGCTTATCATAACGAGTTTTTTTTTTTTTTTTTTACAAGGAGCAGGGCTGAAAGTCTGAAGAAGTCCACACCATCACCATGGTCAAGCCTTCCAGGCATAGCAGTGTTCCTGCAGAGAAGGAGGGAAGAAGCCTGGGAGCAGAAAGCATGTTCTGAGGATCCCCTGGGTCACACTGGAAGACACAATTGTCTTTTTTGGTGTGCATTTTGGAGAGATAACACTGCTTCTTGGGGAAGAGAAGAGCTGGTAGGAGCCATCGAGCTGGCTGTTCATTAACGTAGGAGTAGAGATGCCTGCTGAGGGCAGCTAACCTGGATGTCGGCTTTTTGCTACACTTTACCATAAAATCCAAGGCCCTGCCTGGTCATGCTACTGCTATTCTGGGACAAACCAGTACCAGTCACAGCATGGTTAGACCTTCTCCCAAAAGACCAGTGTGGTCTGGGCCATACCAGGAAAATTTGGAGTTTTGAACCCAGCCATGTGCCTGAGACAAAACACAGGAATATTATATGTTTCCAGGTGGGCATAGGGCACAAAAACAGACAGGGTGAAGGCAGGGATCTAACAAAAACATGGAACACAAGAGGGGAGAGTGTTCATTCTACTCGGGCTTCCTAAACAGCAATGGGTGCACACTCCTCTCTCCCAGGAAAAGAGTGGGCCACTGCTATTTTTCACCCCTCCCATGAGCATGGATGGACTTCAGGGACCTGCACAAGACACACAATAGAGGCTTCATCCACGTACACCAATCCTCACCCACCTGCACCCTGCAGATGCCTTTTTTAATACAGCAAGTGTGATTGAGAACCAGAGCAATAGCAGGTCCCTCCTCTGGAAGATCAGAACAACCCCCACACACAACCAGGTCTACTGATCATAGAATGCTGCAAAGGTTCAGCTCTAGTGTAATTAGGACTAGACACAGGCTTTCTTAACACACTAAAGAAATGGACCTAGATAAAAATGCCAAGACAAAGGAGTTCATCCCAAAGCAAAGAACATGAAAAGATCATTGCCAGGGAGTTAATCAAAGGAGACATAAATAATATGACTGAATCATAATTTAAAACAACATTAATACAGACACTAGTTGGGTTTGAGAAAAGCATAGGAAAAAAACCAGAAAGACCCATACTGCAGAGATAAAAGACCTAAAAACTAGTCAGGCTGAAATAAAAAATGTTATAACTGAAATGCAAATTGACTAGATGTAATGACCACAAGGAAAAAAGAAGCAGAGGAATCAATCAGTGATATAAAAGATAAAATTATGGAAAATAATGAGCTGAAAAAAAGAGGAAAAGAAAAATATTGTATTATGAATGTAGACTTAGGGAACTAATCAACTCCATAAAACATAACACTCGTATCAACAGAGTACCAGAAGAAGAGAGGGAAAAGGGGGCAGGAGGTTTATTTGAGCAAATTTTAGCTGAAAACTTCTCTAATGTGGAAACAGACATCCAAAACCAGGAGGAACAGAGAACTCCCATCAAAATCAACAAAAGCCAGCCAACACCAAGACTTATTGTAGTAAAATTGCAAAATAAAGAGATATAGAATCCTGGGGCACTTAGGTGGCTC
>CM053612.1:19720685-19774456 GCA_028646535.1 Procyon lotor
TCTCTGTCAAATAAATAAATAAAATCTTAAAAGAGAGAGAGAGAGAGAGAGAGATAAAGAATCCTGAAAACAGAAAGAGAAAAGAAAGTTTTAATCTACAAGGGAAGACAAATCAGTTTAGCAGCAGATATCTCCAAAGAAACCTGGCATACCAGAATAAAGTGGCATGATATATTCAATATCCTGAATGGGGAAAAATATGCAGCTAAGAATATTTCATCCAGTAAGGCTGTCATTCAGAATAGAATGAAATATAAAGTGCTTCCCAGACAAAGAAAAAGTAAAGGAGGTCCTTACCACTAAACCAACCCTGAAAGAAATATTAAAAGGGGCCCCATTGAGTGGAAAAGTCCAAAAGTGACAAAGATTAGAAAGAGAGAACATCTCCAGAAGCAATGATTTTACATGTACTATAATAGCACTAATTTCATATCCATCATGATTCACTTTGAATGTAAGTGAACTAAATGCTCTGGTGGTGGGTATTAAGGAGGGCATGTATTGCATGGAGCACTGCGTGTTATATGTAAACAATGAATCTTGGAACACTACATCAAAAACTAATGATGTATTGTATGGTGTCTAACATAACTCACACACACACACACACAAAGACAAAGGGTATCAGAATTGATAAAAAAAAACATGACCCAACTGAATACTGCCTACCAAATACTCATTTTAGAGCTAAAGATGCCTAAAGATTGAAAGTGAGGGGGATAAAAAAAAAATTATCATGCTAAGAGACATCAAAAGAAAGCTGGAATAGACATGCATATATCAGAAAAATTAGATCTTAAGCCAAAGATTAAGACAAGATATGAGGAAGAACACTATATCATAATAAAGGGGTCTATAAAAGAATATCTAAAAATTGTAAATATTTATGCTCCTAACTTGGGAGCAGCCTACACACACACACACACACACACACACACACACATACACACACACACACATATGAGCATCAGACTTTAAATATATAATATAAAATTAGATATTAATATATTCAATATATTAATATATTTAATATATTCTATTACTATATTAATATTGCTAGTACTATATTAATACTATTATATCATCAAATATTAAATAAAAACAAATTAATAATTAATAGTGTATTGTTATTGATAACGTATTAATTAATATGTTTTATCCCAGAGGGGGAGATGAACCATGAGAGACTGTGGAGTCTGAGCAACAAACTGAGGGTTTAGGAGGGGTGGGGGTGGGGGACTGGGCGAGACTAGTGGTGGGTATTGAGGAGGGCACGTATTGCATGGAGCACTGGGTGTGGTGCATGAACAATAAATCTTGTAACACTGAACAAATAAAATAAACATTTTTGGGGAAAATTAATATGCTTTATTAATTAATTAATATGTTTATTAATTATTAACTAATATGTTTGATTAATTAATGATATATTGATATGTGATTATATAATATTAATTATTATATTGATTATATATTATATATTATACATAATATATAAACATAATATTAATTATTATATAATAATATATTAATAATAAAGATAACATAATATTATAGTATGAATTATTAATTTTATTTAATAATAATATAATAGCATTAATGATATTAATAGCAATATTAACATGTTAATAAAATATATTAACTATATTAATTAATGTATCAGATATATTAACATCTAATTATAATGTATTAATATTATATAATCATCGATTAAAATTATAATAAATTATTAATATTAATATTATATTATATTAATGTGTATTATATATGAATTAATATATTTTGATAATAATATAATATGATTTAATATATATTAAATATTATCTTATGTAAGTTATATAAATACATATAAATATATGTAAAACTATATAATTGTATAAATTAATAACAAGTATAGGTAGAAACCAAGATGGCAGAGGAGGAGGAGACTGAAATAGTATCAGGTCCCAGGAGTTCAGCTAGATAGTTATCAAACTATTCTGAACACCTACAAACTCAATAGGAGATAGAAGAAAAGAGGAGTAGCAATTCTAGGAACAGAAAATCAACCACTTTCCGGAAAGTAGGGCACGCAGAGAAGTGAATCCAAAGCAACGGGAAGATAGACCACAGAGGAGGATCCAGTTCCCAGCAAGTGAGAGAGCAACTGAAAACAAAATTAGAACTTCTAGAAGTCTGCTCCACTGAGGGATGTCACTCCAGAAGCTAAGTAGGGGGTGGAGTCCTCACTGGGACAGTGTGGTCTCAGGACCTGTGGGGTCACAGAAAGACTAGGGGTGTCTGAGTGTGGCAGAGCTCCCAGGTATTGGAGCAGGGGAGCCGGCTGCAGAAATGGAGCCAAGGAGAGCACTCTCAGCTGGGGGTTACATTAAATCCTGATACAAGTCACAGTCGGGCCACTGCTCTTTGAGTAGGGATCCCACAAGTGGAAGATCTGGAAAGACCCCCTCCTTTCTCCTCTGGGAAGAGTGGCATGTGAGCCCACTGCAGGAATCTGCTGGGTTTGGAGACTCAAAATGGGGTAGTGCAGCAGAGATAGAAACGCTTGGTCACAGGCTGGGTGAGCTCAGAGTGCGGCCGGAGAGCAGGGAAATGGGAGGGATTGCCTGTTTTTCTCTGAGGGTACACAAAGGAGTGGAGCCCCAAGATCTTGGCTCCTATGGGCTGAAGATTTGGAGGCTGCCATCCTCATTCCTGTCCTCCAAAGCTATTGGGAAAGAATTCTAAGAACAAAAGCTCCTGAGAGTGAACCCGAGCAGATTACTTAGCCTGGCCCCTGGCAAGGGCAGTGCAATTCTGCCTCAGAATTTGAAAATCACTGCAAGAGGCCGCTGCCACAGATCAGCAAGAACATACAGCCAAGACCAAGTTCACCAATCAATGAGAGCTGTGGAACTCCAGAGCTAGGGGAAAGTAACACATAGAATTCATGGCTCTTTTTCCCCCATGATCCATTAGTCTTTCAAAGTTAAATTTCTAAATTTTTTTTTTCATATTCTATTTCTTTTAACTTTTCTTCTTTCTTCTTTTAACATTTTTAAACTATTATGTCTTATCAATACCTTTTTAAAAAAATCTTTAATTTTCATTGTTACTGTTATATTTTATCCCTTTATCATATTTAACCTCATCTTTTGTACACATATAGGTTTTTTTTTTCTCTTTAAAATTTTGGGATTCAGTTTCTTCTAATAGAGAAAAATGTACCCTTAATCTAGTGCATGGCTTTGTTCTACTCTCCAACCTGCTCACATTCTCTCCTCTTTTTTTTTTTTCCAATCAATGTATCTTATCAATTTCTTTTTTGGAATCTTTTTAAATTTTCATCTTTACAGTCATATTCCATACTTTCATCGTGTTTACCCTTATTTGTGTGTGTGTGTGTATATATATATATATATATATATATATATATATATATAAAGTTTTTCTTTAAAATTTTGGGAGGTAATTTCTTCTAAGACACCAGAATACAAGTGAGTGGCTCTGTTATATTCAGCAGTCATATGTATATGTATATACACACACACACACACATAGATATACACACATATATGTATGTTTTTTTTTTCTCCCTTTCTTCTCCCCCTGCTTTCAGGTCTCTTCTAATTTGATTAGTGTATATTTTTCTGGGGTCTTTGCCACCCTTTTAATATTTTGTTCTCTCATTCATCTATTCTTACCTGGATAAAATGAAAAGGCTGAAAAAGTCACCACATAAAAAAGAACAAGAGGCAGTACTGACAGCTAGGAAGCTAATCAATATGGACATTAGTGATATGTCAGAATTAGAGTTCAGAATACCAATTATATGATGCTAGCTAGGCTCAAACAAGCATGAAAGATATTAGATAATCCCTTTCTGGAGAAATAAAAGAACTAAAATCTAATCAAGTTGAAATCAGAAAAGCTATTAATAAGGTGCAATAAAAAAATGGAGGCTCTTACTGCTAGGATAAATGAGGCAGAAGAGAGAATTAGTGATATAGAAAACCAATGATGAAGAGTAAAGAAACTGAGCAAAAGAGAGACCAACAACTACTGTCCATGAGGGGAGAATTCGAGAGATAAGTGATACCATAAGACAAAACAATATTAGAATAATTGGGATCCTAGGAAAAGAAGAAGAGAGAGGCAGAAGAAGGTATATTGGAGCAAATTATAGGATATAATTTCCCTATATATGGCAAAGGGAACAAGCATCAAAATACAGGAGGCACAGAAAATCCCCCTAAAAATTAATAAAAATAGGTCCACACCCTGTCATCTAATCGTAAAACTTACGAGTCTTAGTGACAAAGAGAAAATCCTGAAAACAAATCCAGACAAGAGGTCTGTATCATAAAAAGGCAAAAATATTAGATTGGTAGCAGACCTCTCCACAGAGACCTGGCAGGCCAAAAAGGATTGGCATGATATATTCAGAGTACTAAACAAGAAATGCAGCCAAGAATACTATATCCAGCAAGGCATTCATTGAAAATAGAAGGAAAGATAAAAACATTCCAAGAAAAAAAAAATTGCAAACACCAAACCAGCCCTACAGGAAATATTGAAAGGGGACTTCTAAGCAAAGAGAGAGCCTAAAAGCAACAGACCAGAAAGGAACAGAGAAAATATACAGTAACAGTCACCTTACGGGGAACAAAAAGGCACTAAATTTGTATTTTTCAATAGTTACCCTGATTGTAAATGGGCTAAATGCCCCAATCAAAAGATACAGAGTCTCAGAATAGATTAAATAAAACATGGCCTATCAATATGCTGTCTACAAGGAACTCATTTTAAACCCAAAAACACTTCCAGATTAAAAGTGAAGGGGTGGCAGAGGGGGGCAAGATAATGGAGAATTAGGAGATCCTGTTGCAACCTGTCCCCTAAAGTGAGCTGCATATCTACCAGAACATTCTGAACAACAATGAATTCAACCTGAGGAGCAAGATTTTTCACTTCTGGAATTCTACAGGAGCAAAAGACGGCAGTGGAGAGGTAAAGCAAAGTGGGAACACTCGAACCAATATCAGAGGATGAACAAAAGGGGGAGGAAGCCACCAGACGGGATCCAAGGACAGTAATAACCCAAAAGAAAGTGCCCAGTGGTTGGGGACCAGCATTAACTTACACTCCAGTTAAAAACACTTAAAAAGAACAAAAGGTTCTGAGGAGCAACTACTAGAAGTGCATGGTCATGGGTACGAGCCTGGGCCCATGTTCCCAGGAAGGACACCACTAACCTCAAAGAGAGACTGGTGGGGAGGTCCAGTTCCTGGTTCTTGAACCTGCAGAATTCTGCTCCTTGCACCATTTTGTGGGTAGGGTGTGCTTCTGCAACTGACTTAGAGAGTCTGGTGTGGTTCAGGAGCCGGAAGCTTTTCTCTGTGTACAACACCCTCTGGACTGTGCACCCACAACCCCAAGATATTCATGGCCTGTGGCAGGGACTGGGCGCTCCCAACCAGCCCGGAGAGAATGTGAGCAGGCAGGCTAATCTCAGGCAGGAATCTGAGCACACCCTGTGCAGGGCATGGAGAATGGAGAGCACTCCCAGAGCCACTGAACAGTGGCTGGGTGCGCATCACATCTGACAAGCTGCACTGTGAGCAGAATTTTGCTGAGGGGAGTGTGTGTTCTGGACCACTCAGAGTGGAGCAGACTGAGGCTTCTCTGTGACACGGAAGTCTGGGTACTTACTGGCAGATTCCTTGCTTGGACTCTCTGAAAAGGTGAAAAAGCTACAAAAGGCCAAAACAGAGAGTGAAAGACTGGGAAACGGGTTTCTACAGAGCATAGCCTCTTGACTGGGGGACAGGATGACTCAACCCAAGCAAGACTAACTGGAAAAAAATGTGGAAGCCCCCTCCCCCAGAAGACAAGTCAAAAAAACAAAAGGACTATAACCACAGGGTCCCCATAAAATTTTAAATACCCAACATCAGGGGTAATCAATATATTAAGCTCCCAATAATACACTCAAAAATGTATATTTAATTGATACAAGTTTTTTTTCTTCTTATTTTCCTTCATTTTTTTATTCAGTCATTTTAACATTGCATGGATTTTTAAAATTTTTAAAAACTACTTAACATTACAACTAAAGGCTTAATACAATGATAAACCCAGGAAGACCTGAAAGAACCTTCCTCGCCAGTGAGGAGTTATAACCACCCTCCCATCATATCCTTCTGTCAGTGTTTCTACATATTTGCTTTTGTTCTGGTATTATATAAATCTTATTCTCAGGGTTCATTTTGACTAGGTTCTTCTATTTTCTGTCACTTACTTTTGTTGGTCTATATGTTTGTTCGTGTTTGTTTACATATCTTATAAATCTTATTTTGGGAGCCCATTCTGGCTGAGATTTCTTCTTTTTATCTTTTGCTCTATCTTTTTTATGCTAATTCTTTCTTTTTATTGGTGAATCCCAATTGCTCCCAAACCTTCCAGGGTGCACACTACCTGGATCGTAGGTGATATATCCAGCTATAAATCTTCTCATCCACTTCTAATCAAAATGACTAAGAGGAAGAACACCCAACAGAGGAAAAACTGCGCCCTCTCCCTCAGAACTTTTGGACATGGACATTAACAGTATGTTGGAAAGGGAATTCAGGTTGGCAGTTACCCAGGCAATGGCTAGGATGGAGAAAATCATTAATAACAACATAAAATCTCTAGGGAAGAAATGAAAACCAGTATAGCTGTTGTAAGAAATGCTATCAGTGAGATCCAATCCAATCTAAATAGTCGAACACCTGGAGTTATGGAGACAGAGGATAGAATTAGTAATCTAGAGGATAAAATGGTAGAGAAGAAAGATCAGGAGGAGAGGTGGAGCAAACTGCTCAGGAATTATGAGAAGAGACTTAGGGAAATAAATGATGCCATAAATGTTCCAAGGTCAAAATTATTGGAATTCCAGAGCAAGTAGAGAAAGACAGAAGACTAGAAGATATAGCTGACCAGCTTCTGAATGAAAATTTCCCCAGTCTGGGGAATGGAACAAGGGTTCATGTCCTAGAGATGAAAAACACACCTGCCAAAAACACTGAGTCTAGATAGACACCCAGACACATAATTATAAAATTTGCAAATTATAATTTTAGACAAGAGATGCTGAGGGCAGCTAGGGGGAAGAGATTCCTTACATACAGAGGAAGACCATTAGATTAACGTCAGACTTGTCCACAGAAACCTGGCAAGCCAGAAAGGGCTGGCATGATGTATTCAGGGTACTAAATGAGAAGAACATGCAGCCAAGAATACTTTATTCAGCAAGGCTGACATTCAAAATGGATGGAGATATAAAGAGCTTCAAAGACCAGCAAGGATTAAAAGAGTATGTGACCACCAAGCTGGCACTCCAGGAAATATTAAAGAGGTTCTATGAAAGTTGAAAGAACTCATGAGTGACTTAGAACAGAAATTTACAATCTATAGAAGCAACAGGCAACATGATGTCAATAAACACTTATCTTTTAATAATCACTCTCAATATGAACAGCCTAAATGCTCCCATAAAACAGCACAGGGATGCAGAATTGAGAAAAGGACAGGACCAGTCCATATGCTGTCTACAAGAGACACATTTCGAAGCAAAAGATACATCCAGACTAAAAGTGAAAGGATGGAGACCCATCTTTCATGCCAACGGGACTCAAAAGAAAGCTGGAGTAGTGATTCTCATTCAGATAGACACATTTGGAACCAAAATATACATCCAGACTGAAAGTGAAAAGATGGAGACCCATCTTTCATGCCAAGGGGCCTCAAAAGAAAGCTGGGGTAGAAATTCTCATAAAAGATCAATTAGATTTTAAGCTAAAGATTGTAGTCAGAGATACAGAAGAACACTACATCATTCTTAAAGGGTTTATCCTCCAAGAAGATCTAATATTTGTAAACATTTATGCCCCCAATACAGGAGCAGCCAAATATACAAGCCAACTGCTAAGTAAAATAAAGAGTCATATTGATATGAATACATTAATAGTAGGAAAACTTAACATGCCACTCTCAGCAACAGATAAAACACCTAAAGAGAAAATCAGTAAAGAAAAAAGAGCTTTGTATGACACATTGTACGAGATGGACCTCATAGATATATACAAAACATTCAACCGTAAAACAACAGAATACTCATTCTTCTCGAGAGCACATGGAACTTTCCCCAGAATAGACCACATACTGGGTCACAAATCAAGACTCAACCAATAGCAAAAGATTGAGATGATTCCCTGCATTTTCGCAGAGCACAATGTTTGAAACTGGAACTCAACCACAAGAAAAAGTTTGGAAGGAATTCAAACAATTGAAGGCTAAAGAACAACCTGCTCAAGAATGCAGGGATCAACCAGGAAATCAAAGATGATGTTAAACAATTCATGGAGAACAATGAGAATGAAGACACAGCAATCAAAAACCTATGGGACATGGCAAAGGAAGTCGTAAGGAGGAAATACGTAGCCATCAAAGCCTCACTCAAAAAAACTGAAAAAGCTCACATACACCAGCTCTCTGTACACCTTAAAGAACTGGAAAATCAACAACAAATTAAGCCAACATCATGTACAAGGAGGGAAATAATCAAGATTAGAGCAGAGATCAAGGAGTTAGAAACTAGAGAAACAGTAAAACACATCAATGAATCCAGAATTTGTGGGGTTTTTTATAGATTTTATTTATTTATTTGACAGAGAAAGATCACAAGTAGGAAGAGAGGCAGGCAGAGAGAGAGGAGGAAGCAGGCTCCCCGCTGAGCAGAGAGCCCAATGTGGGGCTCGATCTCAGGAACCTGAGATCATGACCTAAGCTGAAGATAGAGGCTTTAACCCACTGAGCCATCCAGGCGCCCCCAGAATTTGTTTTTTCTTTTTTTTGAGAGAACCAATAAGATCGATATACGACAAGCTAAAATAATCCAAAAGAAAAGAGAGGACCCAAATAAATAAAATTATGAAGGAAAGGGGAGATATCACGACTAATCCAAAAGAAATAGAAACAATCATCAAAAATTATTATAAAAAAATTATAATCAACAGCTATATGCCAATAAGTTAAACAACCTAGAAGAAATGGATGCATTCCTGGAAACCCATAGTCTTCCAAGATTGAAACAGGAAGAAATTGACAACCTGATTAGACCAATAGCTCATAATGAGATTGAAGCAGTGATCAAAAACCTCCCAAAAAACAAGAGTCCAGGACCTGATAGATTCCCTGGGGAATTCTACCAAACATTCAAGAAAGAAATAATACCTATTCTCCTGAAACTGTTCCAAAAAATAGAAACAGAAGGAAAACTTCCATACGCTTTCTATGAAACCAGCATTACCCTGATCCCCAAACCAGGCAAAGACCCCATCCAAAAGGAAAATGCCAGACCAATATTCCTGATGAATATGGGTGCCAAGATTCTCAACAAGATCCTAGCTAATAGGATCCAACAGCACATTAAAAAGATTATTCATCATGACCAGGTGTGATTTATCCCTGGGAAGCAAAGGAGTTCAACATTCGCAAGTCGATCAATGTGATAGAACAATTCTATAAGAGAAGAGGGAAGAACCATATGGTCCAGATACAGAAAAAGCATTTGACAAAACTCAGCATCCATTCCTGATTAAAACTCTTCAAAGTATAGAGATAGAGGGAACATTTCTCAACTACATGAAATGTATCTATGAAAAGCCCACAGCTATATCATTCTCAATGGGGAAAAGCTGACAGCATTCCCTTTGAGATCAGGAACATGACAAGGATGCCCACTCTCACCACTTTTGTTCAACATAGTACTAGAAGGCCTAGCAACAGCAATCAGACAACCAAAAGAAATAAAAGCTATTCAAATTGGCAACGAAGAATGAAACTCTCTCTTTTCACAGATGACATGATACTTTATATGGAAAACCAAAAGACTCCACCCACAAACTCTGAGAACTCATACAGCAATTCAGTAATTGGCAGGATACAAAAGTCAATGCACAGAAATCAGTTGCTTTCCTATACATTAATAATGAAAATATGGAAAAGGAAATTAGAGAATTGAGTCCATTTACTGTAGCACCAAGAATCATAAGATTCCTGGGAATAAATCTAATGAAAGAGGTAAAGTATCTGTACTCGAGGAACTACAGATCGCTCATGAAAGAAACTGAAGAAGACCGGAAAAGGTGGAAAAGCATTCCATGCTCATGGATGGAAGGATGTGATGGATGAACAAATAATCTTATAACATGGAAGAAATAAAATAAACATATGTGGGAAAAAAAAACAAAATGAAAAATTTTAAATAAAAAAAAAGAATAAACATTCTTAAAATGCCTATACTGCCCAGAGCAATCTATACTTTCAATGCCATCCTGATCAAAATTCCACCGGTTTTCATCAAGGGCTGGAAAAAACAATCCTAAAATTTGTATGGAACCAGAAAAGACCCCGAATTGATAGGGAAAGGATGAAAAGAAAAACAAAGCTGTGAGTATGACATTGCCTGATTTCAAGATTTACTACAAAGCAATGATCACCAAGACAGCATGGTCCTGGCACAAAAACAGACACATAGACTAGTGGAACAGAATAGAGAGCCCAGATATGGACCTGCAACTCTATGGTCAAATAATCTTTGACATTTTTGGAAAAAATATCCAGTGGAAAAAAGACAGTCTCTTCAAAAAATGGTGCTGGGAAAATTCTACAGCTATATGTAGAAGAATGAAACTTGATATTCTCTTACACCATACACGAAGATAAACTTGAAATGGATAAAAAACTTCAACATGAGGCAGGAATCTATCAAAACCCTGGAGAAGAGCATTAGCATTAACCTCTTTGACATCAGCCACAGCAACTTCTTTCAGGACATGTCTCCAAAGACAAAGGCAACAAAAGTGAAAATGAACTTTTGGGACTTCATCAAGATAAAAAAGTCCTGCAAAGTGAAGGAAACATTCAACAAAACAAACAGACAACCCCCAGAATGGGAGAAGATATTCGCAAATGACACTACAAACAAAGGTCTGATATCAAAGATCTATAAAGAACTCCTCAAACTCAACGCTCAAAAAACAGATAATCAGGCCAAAGAATGGGCAGAAGACATGAACAGACACTTCTCCAAAGAAGACATACAAATGGCTAACAGACACATGATAAAATGTTCATCATCTTTAGCCATCAGGTAGATTCAAATCAAAACTACACTTAGATACCATCTTATACCAGTTAGAATGGCTAAAATCAATAGGACAGTAACCTATAAATGTTGGAGAGGGTGTGGAGAAAGCAGAACCCTCTTACACTGTTGGTTGGATTGCAAGCTGGTGCAGCCACTTTGGAAAACAGTGTGGAGATTCCTGAAGATATTAAAAATAGAGCTACCTTATGACTTTACAATTACACTACTGGGCATTTACCCCAAAGAAGCAGACACCATACAAAGAAGGGCTACATGTACACCAATGTTCATTGCAGCAATGGCCACAACTGCCAAACTGTGGAAAGAGCCAAGATGCCCTCCAACAAATGAATAGATAAAGAAGATATTATCCATATATACAATGGAATATTATGCCTCCATCAGAAAGGACGAATATCCAACTTTTGTAACAACACGGACGGGGCTGGAAGAAATTATGCAGAGTGAAATAAGTCAAGCAGATTCAATTATCTTATGGTGTCACTTACATGTGGGTCATAAGGAAAAACATGGAGCACATTGTGAGAATTAAAGGAAAAGTGAATGGGGGGAATCGAAGCCGGAGTTTTACCATGAGAGACTGTGGATTCTGAGCAAGGAACTGAGGGCTTTCGAAGGGAGGGGGTGTGGGGTTGCATGAGCCTGGTGGTGGGTATTGAGGAGGGCACGTATTGCATGGAGCACTGGGTGTGGTGAATGAACAATTAATCTTGTAACACTGAGAAAATAAAATAAATGTATTTGGGAAAAGATTAAAAATTAAAAAAATAAAAATATAAAGTAAATAAAGTGAAGGATTGAACAAAATTTACCATGTAATGTACCTAAAAATCAGCTGGGGTTGCAATCCTCATATCAGATAAATTAGATTATAAAACCCAAGAGTATAATAAGAGATGAGGAAAGACACTATATCATACTTAAAGAGTCTGTCCAACAAGATCTAACAATTGTAAATATCTATGCCCTTAAAATGGGAACAGCCAATTATATAAACCTGTTAATAACAAAATCAAACAAACGCATTGATAATAATACAATAATAGCAAGAGACTTTAACACCTCCCTCACTGAAATGGACAGATCATCTTAGCAAAAGATCAACAAGGAAATAAAGGCTCTAAATGACACGCTGGAACAGATGGACATTACAGATATATTTAGAACATTCCATCCAAAAGCAACAGATTACACATTCTTCTCTAGTGCACATGAAACATTCTCCGGAATAGATTACATCCTGGGACACAAATCAGGTCTCAATTGGTAACAAAAGATTGGAATCATTCCCCGTATATTTTCAGACCACAGTGCCATGAAACTAGATCTCAATACCAAAAGCAAATTTGGCAAAAATTCAAATACATGGAGGCTAAGGAGTATCCTACTAAAGAATAAATGGGTTAACCAGGAAATTAAAGAAGAATTAAAAAATTCATGGAAACGAATGAAAATGAAAACACAACTGTTCAAAACCTTTGGGACACCGCAAAGGCGATCCTGAGAGGAAGTATATAGCAATACAAGCCTTTCCCAAGAAACAAGAAAGGTCTCAACCTAACACCACACCTAGAGGAGCTGGAGAAAAAACAGGAAAGAAATCCTAAACCCAGCAGGAGAAGAGAAATAATAAAGATCAGAGCAGAAATTAATGAAATAGAAGCCAAAAGAACTGTAGAACAGACCAATGAAACTAGGACTTGGTTCTTTGAAAGAATTAATAAGATTGATAAACGCCTGGCCAGACTTATCAAAAAGAAAAGAGAAAGGACCCAAATTAATAAAATCATGAGTGAAAGAGGAAAGATCACAACCAAAACCAAAGAAATACAAGCAATTATAAGAACATATTATGAGCAACATAATATTTATTTGTTTAAAAACAGCATACTCCAGTATGGAGCAACATACTCCATTTCTTGACAATCTGGAAGAAATGGATGGATTCCTAGAGACATATAAAATACCAAAACTGAACCAGGAGGAAATAGAAAAACCTGAGCAGTCCCATAGCCAGTAAGGAGATTGAAGCAGTCATCAAAAATCTTCCAACAAACAAGAGCCCAGGGCCAGATGTCTTCCCAGGGAATTTCTACCAAACATTTAAAGAAGAATTAATACCTATTTTCCTAAAACTAGTCCAAAAATTGAAATGGAAGGAAACTTCTAAACTCATTTTATGAGACCAGCATTACCTTGATCCCCAAAGCAGACAAAGACCCCATCAAAAAGAAGAATTACAGACCAATAACCTTGATGAACAAGGATGCAAAAATTCTCACCAAAATACTAGCCAATAGGATCCAATACTACATTCAATGGATAATTCACCATGACCAAGTGGGATTTATTCCTGGGCTGCAAGGTTGCTTCAACATCCACAAATAAATCAGTGTGATAAAATACATTAATAAAAGAAAGAACAAGAACAAAAGATACTCTTAATAGATTCCAAAAAAGCAAAGCATTTGACAATATACAGCATCCTTTCTTGAGCAAATTTCTTCATAGTGTAGGGATAGAGGGTGCATACCTCAATATCATCAAAGCCCTCTATGAAAAACCCACAGCAAATATTATTCTCAATGGGGAAAAACTGAGAGGTTTTCCTCAAAGATCAAGAACATGGGAAGGATGTCCACTATCACCATTGCTATTCAACATAGTACTAGGAGTCCTAGCCTCAGCAATCAAACAACAACAAAAAAAAAAAGACTTCCAAATTGGCAAAAAAGAAGTCAAACTCTCACTCTTTGCAGATGATATGATAGATACTTTATGTGGAAAACTCAAAAGACCTAGAGGCTGCTAGAATTCATACAAGAATTCAGTAAAAGGCCAGGATATAAAATCAATGCACAGAAATCAGTTGCATTTCTATACACCAACAGCAAGACAGAAGAAAGAGAAATTAAGGAGTCGATCCCATTTACCATTGCACCCAAACCCATAAGATACCTAGGAATAAACCTAACTAAACCAGCAAATAATCTATACTCATAAAACTATAGAATACTTATGAAAGAAATTGAGGAAGACACAGAAATTGAAAAACGTTCCATGCTCATGGATTGGAAGAATATTGAGAAAATGTCCATTGTCTAAAGCAATCTACACATTTAAGGCAATCCCTATCAAAATACCATCAATTTATTTCAAAGCAATGGAACAAGTAATCCTAAAACTTATATAGAATGAGAAAAAAGACCACGAATAGCCAGAGGAATTTTGAAAAAGTAAACCAAAGTTGGTGACATCACAATTCCAGACTTCAAGCTCTATTACAAAGCTGTAATCATCAAGACAGTGTGGTACTGGCACAAAAACAGACACATAAATCAATGGAACAGAATAGAGAGCCCAGAAATGGTCCCCCAACTCTATGGTC
Organism: Procyon lotor; assembly: GCA_028646535.1. Classification (NCBI taxonomy): domain Eukaryota; kingdom Metazoa; phylum Chordata; class Mammalia; order Carnivora; family Procyonidae; genus Procyon; species Procyon lotor. The sequence goes on from CM053612.1 coordinate 19,735,268, forward strand.
AACTAATCTTCAACAGGGCAGGAAAGAATATCCAATGGAAAAAAGACAGTCTCCTCAACAAATGGTGTTGGGAAAATTGGACAGCCACACACAGAAGACTGAAACTGGACCATTTCCTTACACCACACACAAAAATAGACTGAAAATGATGAAAGACCTCAATGTCCTGGAGACAGGACTCCATCAAAATCCTTGAGGAGAATACAGGCAGCAACATCTTAGACCTCAGCCACAGCAACTTCTTCCTAGAAACATCTCCAAAGGCAAGGGAAGCAAGGGCAAAAATGAACTATTGGGACTTCGTCAAGATCGAAAGCTTTTGCACAGCAAAGGAAACAGTCAATAAAACCAAAAGACAGCTGACAGAATGGGAGAAGATATTCGCAAACGTCATATCAGATAACGAGCTAGTATCCAAAATCTATAAAGAACTTATCAAACCCAACACCCAAAGAACAAATAATACAATCAAGAAATGGTCAGAAGACATGAACAGACATTTCTGCAAAGAGGACATCCAAATGGACAAAAGACACAGGAAAAAGTCTCAATATCACTCAGCATCAGAGAAATACAAATCAAAACCACAATGAGATATCTCTCACACTAGTCAGAATGGCTAAAATTAACAAGTCAGGAAAAGACAGATGTTGGCGAGGATGCAGAGAAAAGGGAACCCTCCTACACTGTTGGTGGGAATGCAAGCTGGTGCAGCCACTCTGGAAAACAGTATGGAGATTCCTCAAAAAGTTGAAAATAGAGCTACCCTATGAGCCAAAAATTGCACTACTGGGTATTTATCCTAAAGATACAAATGTAGTTATCTGAAGGGACATGTGCACCCAAATCTTTATATCAGCAATGTTTACAATAGCCAACCTATGGAAAGAAACTCGATGTCCATCAACCCATCAACAGATGAATGGAAAAGAAGTTGTTATATATATATTACAATATACATATTACAATGTATATATAATATGTATATTATATATATAATATATATTTTTATATAATATATTATATATATATATACACACATATACATATATATACATATATATATATACACATACATATGTATACGTGTGTGTGTAATGGAATACTATGCAGCCATCAAGAGAAATGAAATCTTGCTATTTGCAACAATGCGGATGGAACTAGAGGGTATTATACTAAGCCAAATAAGTCTATCAGAGAAAGACAATTATCGTATGATCTTTCTGATATGAAGAATTTGAGAGACAGGGCGGGGGGTCTTGGAGGGTGGGGAGGAAATGAAACAAGATGGGATCAGGAGGGAGACAAACCATAAGAGACTCTTAAACTCATGAAACAAACTGAGGGTTGCTAGGGGGTAAGGGGATAGGGATAAGGTGGCTAGGTTATGGACATTGAGGAGGATATGTGCTGTGAAATGTGTAAGCCTGATGATTCACAGACGTGTACCCCTGGGGCAAATAATACATTATATGTTAATAATAATTTAAAAAAAGACTTAAACTCTTGCCCAAAAGAAAATAAAAAAAGTTTTACAGTTCTAGATTTGGGGTCTTTTTTTTTTTACACAATTCATTAAATTTGTTCACAACATTTGGTCGAATGGCAACTTTTGAAAATGCAAAACAGAACAACTATGTCTGTAATAGTTTACATCTCCCAAATTGATCATAAAACAAAATATATTATTGTTACCTGGCATCACAAGCAGGAACTGCTATATGCTCACAACTTCATTTCCATAGTGTTTCTTTAATATAAAATCCTAATTTAATATATTTTCTATTGCTTGTTTGATTATCCTTTTAAAGGTGTAGAGTAGGGTTATATAGAGGAAAATGAAGCAATATTTGATTTAAAATATGCAAAGTATTACAGATTCTTTACAAAAATTGTATAGAGAACTACTGTCAATGTTACATGTTTAGGATCCTTAATTAGGGAGATTTCCTGGAATGGAACTCACCAAAGAAACAACTTTATCATAAACTTGTGGTTTATTCTCCATTTCAATAGGTAGTGACTGTAACTTAACAGTCAGTTGGGCTATATATAACAGTATCCAGATTGCAATGAAAAGTGAGAAAAAATTAAAAACTGATAGACACTTAATTTTTTTTTTTTGGATTTCTGAAGTAGTATAAACCATGACTTGGAATTCAAAGTCAGAGAAGATACAGAATTAAATGAGATCTTCAATGGCTTTCATAGTACTTATACCATTTGACTTAATTTATTGTACATTTTAAAATTTCTCTCAAAAAAAGAAAATGGTATGAAAATACTTCTGAACAAGGCTTTTAGCCATGTTATTATATAAACTACATAAAACTGAAAACATGCTAAATACCCCACAGTTTTAAAAATGAAATTTTGGTACATCTATAAGATATGACATAAAAATAAAGTTACAGAATATTTATTGATATGGGATAATGTTTACCATGTCTTGTTAAGTGAGAATTGGCAAATATTAGCTCTTACTATAAGACACCAATTGCATGAATGGATACTTTCTAAGTACAATTAAAGACTGGAAATCTATAATCTGTTTTAGCCATTGTAAGTGACCACCAATTTTTTCAGTACTTTTCTTCTTCTAGGCACATGGAAAGAGTACACCTTTCTGTTCCCTTGAGGCAAACTTAACTATATAAGTTGATTTGGCCAAAAAATGAACAGGAATGACATCTGTTTTTTCTAGGCAGAAATATTTAACAGCCAGTGCATGATTTCCCATGTTTACTTTCCCTGTAATCACAAACTTTAAAATCTGATGTGGAGAATTTAGTGTCCTTAAAAATGGTGGAAGCTTAGTTCAGTGTATGTCCCTGAGTGAATATTTTATAGGATCCCTACAGATCTTTGTTTTACAGTTAGCATGAGCAATAAATGAGCATTGCTGTTTTAAACCACTTATGGTTGCAGTTTGTTATTGCAAAATAATCCAGCATATCTTTACTGTTCACACAGTGTATTTTTGATGGATCTCTCTGCTTGATACATTATATGTATTTTTTGTGTGTTTTTCTGTGTTTTTTTCTGTGTTCTGTGTTTTTTATTTGTTTTTTTCTAAATATTCTGGATGGTCATAAATTATTTATAAAATAATAATGAAGAATAAAACTTAACAAGATAAATTTTATATTAATAAGTTATGCTCTTGACTTTTCTATAAAATTTATTTTAATAGACCACTAATAACCTCTTTATTAAAGTGAGTATTTAAAAAAATTTAAGATGTCATCCAAGAAAAATATAATCATAGACTCTTTTTTTTTTAAAGATTTTATTTATTTACTTGACAGAGGAGAGACAGTGAGAGAGGGAACACAAGCAGGGGGAGTGGGAGAGGAAGAATAAGGCGTGCTGCTGAACAGGGAGCACAATGCAGAGCTTGATCCCAGAACCCTGGGATCATGACCTGAACCAAAGGTAGATGTTTAATGACTGAGCCACCCAGGTACCCCTAATGATAGACTCTTGATAAGAACTCCTATGGATTGCTCATGGATTGGAAGAATAAACATTGTTAAAATGTCTATGCAGCCCAGAGCAACCTGTACTTTCAACACTAACCCGATCAAAATAACGATGGCATTTTTCAAAGTGCTGGAACAAACAATCCTAAAATTTGTATGGAACCAAAAAAGACTGAATTGCCAAGGAAATGTTGAAAAAGAAAAAGCTGGGAGCATCACATTGCCTGATTCAAGCTATATTACAAAGCTGTGATCATCAAGACAGCATAGTACTGGCACAAAAACAGACACATAGACCAGTGGAACAGAGTAGAATGCAGATATGGATACTCAACTCTATGGTCAATTAATCTTCAACAAAACAGGAAAATATACACAATGGAAAAAAGACAGTCTTCAGTAAATGGTACTGGGAAAATTGGTCAGCTATATATAGAAAAATGAAACTCGACCATTGTCTTACACCATACACAAAGATAAACTGAAAATAGATGAAAGACCTTAACATGAGACAGGAATCCATCAAAATCCTGGAAGAGATCATAGGCAGTAACCTCCTCAACATTGGCCATAGAAAATTCTTTCAAGACACATTTCCAAAGTCAAGGGAAACAAAAGTAAAAATGAACTTTTGTGATTTCATCAAGATAAAAAGCTTCTGCAAAGGAAACAGTCAACAAAACCAAAAGACAACTGACAGAATGGGAGAAGATATTTGCAAATGACACTACAAAGAGCTGATATCCAAGATCTATAAAGAACTTCTCAAACTCAACACACAAAAAACAATCAAGTCAAAAAATGGACAGAAGACATGAACAAACACTTCTCCAAAGAAGACATACAAATGGCTCTCAGACACATTAAAAATGTTCAGCATTATTAGCTATCGGGGAAATTCAAATCAAGACTACATTGAGATACCTCCTTAAACCAGTTAGAATGGAAAAATTGACAAGGGAAGAAACAACCAATGTTGTGGAGAAAGGGGGACTCTCTTACGCTGTTGGTAGGAATGCAAGGAAAACAGTGTGGAGGTTCCTCAAAAAATTAAAAATAGAGCTACCCTATGACCCAGCAATTGCAGTACTGGGTATTTACCCCAAAGATGCAGATGTAGTGAGATGAAGGGCCTATGGCACTCCATTGTTCATAGTAACAATGGCCATAATTGCCAAACTGTGTAAAGAGCCAAGATGCCCTTCAACAGACGAATGGATAAAGAAGATGTGGTCCATATATACAATGAAATATTACTCAGCTATCGAATACCCAACTTTTGCATCAACATGGATGGAACTGGAGGATATCATGTTGAGTGAAATAAGTCAAGCAGAGAAAGTCAATTATCATATGGTTTCATTTATTTGTAGAACATAAGAAATAACACGGAGGACATGAGGAGAAGGAAGGGGAAAATAAAGAGGGTGGGAATCAGAGGGGAGAAAAACCATGAGAGACCACGGATTCCAGGAAACAAACTGAGGGTTTTAGAGGGGTTGAGGGTGTCAGGGGAAGGGTTAGTGCAGTGATGGTTATTAAAGAGGGCACACATTGCATGGACCACTGGGTGTTATACACAAACAATGAATCGTGGAACACTACATCAAAAACTAATGATGTACAGTATGGTGACTAACACAACACACAAAAAAAGTACTCTTATGGAGTACTGACATATTAAATATCACATTCTTTTTAAATTATTTTATTTATTTATTTATTCATTCATTCACTCATTTATAATTTATTTATTTATTTATTTATTTATTTATTTATTTATTTATTTAAGAGAGAGGGAGAGCACAAGTAAAGGAGGGGCAGAGGGAAAAGCATACTCCTTCCTGAGCAGGGAGCCCAACAATGAGCTTGATCCCAAGACACCAAGATCATGACCTGAGTTGAAAGCAGATGCTTAACTCAAATCTTTATACACACTTTTTTCCTGCTAATGTACCAATATTTGGAACTTAATTGAGAAAATTGGAAAACATCAGAATATGAAGAAGTTTGGACTAAAATTATGAGTAACCATCTATTCTAACATGTTTTCTTAACATAAGAACAAATACTTTGAATGCCTGAGATTATTTTCCTCAAATAGTCTTTGAAAAAATAACAAGAAAATATTCTATGAGAAAACAACAGAATGTTCCAAGAACATAATAGGAGCTATAACTCACTGATACATATTATGTACCAGTCATTTTATATTCCCCATTGCCAATCCTCACTACAGCCCCACAAGTTTAGCACTATCACTTCCATTTCATAAATGAAGAAAAGCAACTTATTCAAAACCATACATAAAACTAGAAATCAATAACAGCAAAAATAAAGGAATTCTCTGAGGAACTTTACGTGCACAAATTTGATAACCTACATGACATGGAATAATTCCTCGAGTGACACAATTTGAAAAAAAATTCACACAAGAAGAAAAAGACAATCTGAAGAGCACTATATCCATTAAGTAAATTGAATTGATAATTAATAATTTCCCAAGACAGAAAGGACCAGGACTAGATAGGATTACTCACTAATTCTACTAAAAACATTTAAGGAAGAAATTATGCTAATTCTCTAAAATCTTTTTTAAAAAAAAGAAGCAAAATGAGTACATCCTAATTCAGTCTGAAGGTCCATGATTGCCCTAATATCAAAACCAGAGAAAGACAACACAAGAAAACTAGAGACCAATAACCCTCATGATCATAGATGTATAAATCCTCAACAAAACATTAGTGAAACAAATCCAGCAATGTATAAAAAAAAACCTTATACACTACAACCACGTAGGATTTTTCCCAGATATACAAGTAGGCTGTGCTTGTATGGTGACAGAAAGTATATGGAAACTCTCTGTACTCTTCTCTCAATTTTGTGTAAATCTAAAACTGTTCTTTAAAAAAAGTCTATTAAAGAAGGTGACAATTCAAGTAAATAAGCAATGATTCAATTTTTTTTAAATAAGTGGATAAAAATGTCTCCAAAATATACAAATGGCCAATAAGCATATGAAGAGTTATCTGACATTATTAGCCATCAGGGAAATGCAAATCAAAAACCATAAAAACATACCACTTCACACCCATTGGTGTGGCTATAATAAAAAAGACAGTCAATAACAAGTGTTGAAGATGTGGAGAAGTTTGAATTCTCATACATTATTGGTAAAAGTGTATAATAGTACTGCCACTTTGGAAAAGTCTTATAGTTCCTAAAAATTTAAACATCATGGTTCCTTGTGTCCCAGGAAACATGATTTTAGGTATATACTCAATTGGAAACATATATCCACACAAAAATTAATTCGTAAGTGTTCATAGCATCATTATTCATAGTTGTCATAAAGTAGAAAAAAGTCAAATGCCATCAACTGATCATGGATAAATAAAATGGGATATATATCAATACAAGGTAATATTATTCAGCGATGAAAAGAATGAAGTACTAATATATTGTACATTATGGATAAACTTGAAAACATGGTAAGTAAAAAAATCAGTCTCAAAAGATCTCATATTGTATGATTCTATTTATATGAAATGTGCTGAATAGGCAGATCCAGAGAAATAGAAAAGAGATTAATGGTTTCCAAGGGCTGGGGGGGGGGGGAGAAGTTACTGCTAATGAGAACAATTTTTTTTGTCTCTCCAGTGTTCCAGTCACTCTTTTCTCTTAGCAGTATAGACTAAAATTTATTTAACTTAACATGACACAAAGAGCTAAAATTTACGACAGATTTACAAAAGGATCAGAGACCATAACTCTTTGTTTTTCTTCTTGCTGAGCAAGGATTTTGTGTTAGAGAATATCATTGAGAAGATGTGACTGCCAGGTGACCCACAAATCAATCCAGGCAATCAAAAGATCCTTACACCCTCTTTTATCCTTGGAATGTGCATTCGATCCATTGTTACTACACTAGAAGCAGCTACAAGGATGAAGTGTTGAGAGAACAGTGTTCTTGAGACCATCTGGATTCTATACATGACTAAACCCAGTCAAGGCTTCCATATAAATTTTCATAATTCCAGCAGGTGGATGCAGCAATCATCAATTTATCTTGCAGCTGCCCAAGACAAGCCTTATATTTGAGTTACTTTGTTTATTAAAACTTCCACCTGCCAATTTGGAGCTCTGCCTCATGTTCTGGTCTCTTATTGCCCTCTTTGTATGGGGGCCAGTTTCAGATTTCACTCAGGGAACTGTTAAGGCTGCAAACCAATATTATGGCAGTGACAAACACCACTCTTATGCGACCACTACTGAAAATGCTTTGATTTTCAGAACAATGGATGTGAATATGAAGAAACTTCCTTTTTTGCCAGCTAAAGCCAATAAACTAACATAATTGCTGTCCTCTATACCCTTATTCTCAAAATAGTACTGAGACATTTCATATTTTTATCCAGTAACTCTGGATGAGTTAACTGAGTCTTGATCATGCTCCAAATACTGGAGTTTTTGTCACTATTATGATTTAGTAAAGATCTAATGATTACAAACTATATTGGGATCAGTGGTTTTCACAAAGCTAATTTCATTTTTTGTTGGTAATGAAGATGAAGATGATTATGATAAGGTTATTGATGTCATCATGCTACTGATTTACCAAGAACAGCTATTGGGATGAGTACTTTTTTGTTCCACCAATGTTTAACAAGACTTTTTTATGATATTAATGGGACTAAAAGCATATAATATAAAGTACTCAGTCGTTAGAAAATGGACACTTGTATATTGAAAATGGAGCTTGCTAGTTGTATGACTTTAGGGATATCGTCTTCTCTTCAACTTCCTTATTTGTACATCAGTGGCAATAATGCCTGTATTAAAGGTTTGTGTGTTGAGGAAGTTAATTAACATATTAAAATACCTGGCATTTCTTTTTCTGGCATATAGAAGATGCTCAATAAAAAAAACAATTCCTGGGGTGCGTGGGTGGGTCAGTTGGTTAAGCATCTAATTCATGATTTTGTCTCAAGTCATAATCTCATTGTCATAAGATCAAGCCCTGCATCCAGCTCTGTGCTCAGTGGGGAGTCTGCTTGAAATTATCTCTCTCTCTCTCTCTATCTTTCTCTCTACCCCTCCCCACACTCTCACTCTCTCTTTCTAAAATAAATAAATATTTCATTTTATATATGTACCACATCTTCTTAACCATTTGTCTGCTGAAGGGCATCTCAGTTCCTTCCAGTTTGGCTATTGTGGACAATACTGCTATGAACATTGGGGTGCATGTGCTCCTTCATTATACTACATCTGTAACTTTGGGGTAAATATCTAGTAATGAAATTGCTGGGTCGCAGTGCAGCTCTGTTTTTAATGGCTTGAGGAACCTCCAAATTGTTTTCCAGAGTGGCTATACCAGCTTACATTCCCAGCAGCAGTGCAAGAGAGTTCCCCATTCTACACAACCTTGCCAAGATTTCTGGTTTCCTGTCTTGTTAATTTTGGCCATTCTAGCTGGTGTAAAGTGGTATCTCATTGTGGTTTTGATTTGTATTTCCCTGATGGCTAGTGATGTTGAACATTTTTTCATGTGTCTCTTAGCCCTTTGTATTGCTCAGCCATCAGAAAGGATGAGTACCCACCACTTACACTAACATGGATGGAACTGGAGGGGATTATGCTAAGTGAAATAAGTCAAGCAGAGAAAGACAATTACCATATGATTTCACTCATATGTGGAACATAAGGAATAGACCAGAAGACCACAAGGGAAGAGGATGAAAACTGAATGGGAACAGATCAGAGAGGGAGACAAACCATGAAAGACTTTGGACTCTGGGAAACAAACTGAGGGTTACAGAAAGGAGGGAGGTGGGGGGATAAGGTGACTGGGTGATGGGTATTAAGGAGGGCACATGTTGGGATGGACACTGGGTGTTATATGCAACTAATGTATTATTGAACATAATAATAAAGTTTTTTAAAAAATTTAAGAAAATTCCCATTGAAAAGTAATATTACTTAGGAGGAATTGTAAAGACTCAATAAGGCATCACTTAGAGACAAAAATTATGATTTTAGAAAAATTAGTTAATTTTGCAAAAATCAATTTAGTGCTTAGTCTCAATTTGTGCAAAAAATTAAATTACATTTGGATTAAAACGTAAAATATTTTACGTAAAACTATAAATATATTAAAATAAAATAAAGGTCAATATTTGTAAGAATCCTATATAAAGATTTCATAAATTTTAATAAATTAAATATATCCCTAAAAAGGTATATTTCATTACATTTAAGTGGAAACTTTTTCAATAAAAAAACAAAATTAAATAAAATTATAATATAATTGATAGGCTTGTAAATTTGTATGAAGGAGCAATATGAATATTGGAATAATGGATTTTTCTTTCTGCTCTATGTAATTTTCCATACTTCCTATTTTTTAATAATGAGTGTTGTCTATAATTATAACCACAGAAAATACAAATATGCACCCACACACAAACAAAACACAAGTATTTTTTGTCAATGACCTGAGTTCAGGCCCCACTTTTACCACTTAGTTCTGTATAATCTTTTTATTTTTTTAAATAGAGGTTGAAGGAGAGGGAACATCTGAGCAGGGGGGAGGGACAGAGGGAAAGGTAGAGAGAGAATCTTAAGTAGGCTCCATGATCAAAAGCTCAGAGGCCAACAAAGGGCTCATTTGCACAACCCTGAGATCATGTCCTGAGCTGATATCAAGAGCTTAACTGACTAAGCCACACAGGCATCCCTGTGTAATCTTTATCTAGCAAGTGACTTAATTTTCAGATCTTTAGTTTGCTCATCCAGAAAAAGAGGAATGGTCTCTAAAATTCAGGACTATTTTGAGAATTATGAAATAAGTCCAAACTTCCTAACAAAATGCACAGAAATAAAGAGATTGCCCTATTTTTCCTACTATTTATATTTTTTGTCCTATATTATACATTTGTCCCATTTGATATCACAAATTGAAGATGCCTCAAAATAAATGTTCAAATTAAGATAGTGTAATTGAATATGGATCATCCCATTTAGACAGTTTTTTCCCCAAATACGTTTATTTTACTTTTTTAGTGTTCCAAGATTAACTGTTCATGCACTACACCCAGTGCTCCATGCAATATATGCCCTCCTCAATAACCACCACAAGGCTCCTCCAACCCCTCACCTGCTCCTTTCCAAAACCCTCAGTCTGTTGCTCAAAGTCCACAGTCTCTCATGGTTCATCACCCTCTACGGTTCCCCCCATTCACCCTTCCTTTCATTCTCATAATGCTCTCCATGATTTTCTTTATGCTCCATATGTGAGACCATAAGATAATTGACTCTCTCTGCTTGACTCCGAAAAATCTCTTCCAGTCCTGTCCATGGTGAAAAAAAGTTGGGTATTCATCCTTTTAGACAGAAGTATAATATTCCATTGTATATATGGACCATACTTTCTGTATCCATTCATATGCTGAAGGGCATTTTGGTTCTTTCCACAGGTTGGCGACTGTGGCCATTGCTGCTATGAACATTGGGGTATATGTGGCCCTTCTTTGTACTGCATCTGCTTCTTTGGGATAAATACCCAGAAGTGCAATTGCAGGGTCATAGGGTAGCTTTATTTTTAATTTCTTGAGGAATCTCCACACTGCTTTCCAAAGTGACTGCACCAACTTGCATTCGCAACAACTTGCATTCACACCAACAGTGGAAGTGAACCTAAGAAAGGTTCCCCTTTCTCCACATCCTCTCCAACATTTGTTGTTTAGTGTCTTGTTGATTTCGGCCATTCTAACTGATGTAAGGTGGTATCTCAGTATTGTTTTGATTTGAATCTCTCTGGTGGCTAAAAATGATGAACATTTTTTTATGTGTCTGTTAGCCATTTGTATGTCTTCTTTGGAGAAGTGTCTGTTCATGTCTTCTGCCCTTCTTTTGATGTAATTATTGGTTTTGTGAGTGTTGAGTTGGAGGAGTTCTTTATAGATCTTAGATACCAGACTTTTGTCTGTAGTGTCATTTGTGAATATTTTCTCCCATTCTATGGGTTGCCTGTTTGTTTTGTGGACTGTTTCCTTTGCTGTGCAGAAGGTTTATATCTTGATGAAGTCTCAAAAGTTCATTTTTGCTTTTGTTTCTAGAGCTATGGAGACATGCCCTGAAGAAGTTGCTGTGGCTGATGTTGAAGAGGTTACTGCCTATGTTCCTCTCTAGGGTTTTGATAGATTCCTGCCTCACATTGAGGTCATTTATCCATTTTGAATTTATCCTTGTGTATGGTGTAAGAGAATGGTCAAGTTTCATTCTTCTACATAAAGCTGTAGAATTTTCCCAGACCATTTTTGAAGAGACTGTCTTTTATCCACTGGATATTTTTTCCTGTTTTGTCAAAGATTATTTGACCATAGAGTTGTGGGTCCATATCTAGATTCTCTATTCTGTTACACTGGTCTATGGGTCTATTTTCGTGCCAGTACCATGCTGTCTTGGTGATCACAGCTTTGTAGTAAAGCTTGAAATAAGACAATGTGATGCTCCCAACTTTTTTTTTCAACATTTCCTTAGCAATTTGGGGTCTTTTCCAGTTCCATACCAATTTTAGGATTGTTTGTTCCAGCCCTGTGAAAAAAGCCAGTGGAATTTTATCGGGATGGCATTGCAAGTATGGATTCCTCTGGGCAGTATAGACATTTTAACAAAGTTTATTCTTCCAATCCATGAGCATGGAATGCTTTTCCATCTTTTTGTGTCTTCTTCAATTTCTTACATGAGCATTCTGTAGTTCCTTGAGTACAGATCCTTTACCTCTTTGGTTAGGTTTATTTCCAAGTATCTTATGGTTCTTGGTGCTATAATAAATGGAACTGATACTCTAATATCCTTTTCCATACTTTCAATTTTTAGTGTATAAGAAAGTAACTGATTTCTGTGCATTGATTTTGTATCCTGCTACGTTATTGAATTGCTGTATGAGTTCTAGTAGTTTGGAGGTGGAGTGTTTTGGGTTTTCCACATAAAGTATCATGTCATCTGTGAAGAGAGAGAGATTGGCTTCTTCATTGCCAATTTGAATAATTTTTATTTCTTTTTGTTGTCTGATTGCTGTCACTAGGACTTCTAGCACTATGTTGAAGAAGAGTGGTGAGAGTGGCCATTCCTGTCATGTTCCTGATCTCAGAGGGAAGTCTGTCAGCTTCTCCCCAATGAGAATCATATTTGCTGTGGGTTTTCCATAAATAGGCTTTATGATGTCCAACTTCTGGATTCACGGATTCATTCTACTGTTTCTCTAGTTTCTACGTCATTGAACTCTGCTCTAATTTGATTATTTCCCTTTGTGCATGGGGTTGGCTTAATTTTTTGTTGATTTTCCAGTTCTTTAAGGTATAAAGAGAGCTGGTGTATTTGAAGTTTTTCAATTTTTTTGAGGGAGACTTGGATGGCTATGTATTTCCCCCATAGACTGCCTTTATGGTTTCCCATAGCTTTTGCATCGATGTGTCTTCATTCTCACTGGTCTCCATGAATCCTTTAAGTTCATCTTTGATTTCCTGGTTGATCTCAGCATTCTTGAGCGGGTAGATCTTTAGCCTCCAAGTTTTCAAATTCCTTCCATACATTTTCTTGTGCTTGAGTTCCAGTTTAAAAGCATTTTGGCCTGAGAAAATGCAGGGAATCACCTCAATCTTTTGATATCAGTTGAGTCCTGATTTGTGACACAGCATGTGGTCTATTCTGGAGAAAGTTCCATATGCGCTCAAGAAGAATGAGTGTTCTGTTGTTTTAGGGTGGAATGTTCTGCATATATCTCTGAGGTCCATCTGGTCTAATGTGTCATTCAAAGCTCTTGTTTCTTTATTAATTTTCTGTTTGGATGATCTGTCTCTTACTGAGAGTGGCGTGTTAAGATCTCCTACTATTAATGTATTCATATCAATATGACTATTTTTATTAACAGTTGGCTTACATAATCAGCTGCTCTTGCATTGGTGGCATAAATGTTTAAAATTGTTAGATCTTCTTGGAGGATAGACCTTTTAAGAATGATGTAGTGTCTTTCTGTTTCTCTGACATGAGATACCTGGGAATAAACCTAACCAAAGAGGTAAAGGATCTGTCCTCGAGGAACTACAGAACACTCATGTAAGAACCTGAAGAAGTCACAAAAAGGTGGAAAAGCATTCTACGCACATGGATTGGAAGAGTAAACATTGTTAAAATGTCTATACTACCCAGAGCAGTCTATACTTTCAATGCCATCCTGATCAAAATTCCACCGGTTTTCTTCAAAGAGCTGGAACAAACAATCCTAAAATCTGTATGGAATTAGAAAAGACCGTGAGTTGCTAAGGAAATGCTGAAAAAGAAAAACAAAGCTGGGGGCATCACATTGCCTGATTTCAAGCTTTACTACAAAGCAGTGATCACAAAGACAGCATGCTACTGATCACGAAGACAACATGGTACTGGCACAAAAACAGACACATAGAGCAGTGGAACAGAATAGGGAGCCCAAATATGGACCCGCAACTCTATGGTCAAATAATCTTTGACAAAACAGGAAAAAAATATCCAGTGGAAAAAAGACAGTCTCTTCAGTAATGGTGCTGGGAAAATTGGACAGTTATTTGTAGAAGAATGAAAGTTGACAATTCTCTTAGACCATACCTGAAGATAAACTCAAAATCGATAAAAAACCTCAACATGAGGCAGGAGTCTATTAAAAGCCTAGAGAAGAACATAGGCAGTAACCTCTTCAACATCGCCACAGCAACTTCTTTCAGGAGTTGTCTCCAAAGGCAAAGGAAACAAATCTGAAAATGAACTTTTGGGACTTCATCAAGATAAAAAGCTTCTGCACAGCAAAGGAAACAGTCAACAAAACAAACAGGCAACCCACAGAATGGGAGAAAATATTCGAAAATGACACTACAAAGGTCTGATATCAAAGATCTATAATGAACTCCTCCAACTCAACACTCACAAAACCAATAATCACATCAAGAAATGGGCCAAAGACATGAACAGACACTTCTCCAAAGAAGACATACAAGTGAATAACAGACCCATGAAAAAATGTTCATCATCTTTAGCCATCAGTGAGATTCAAATCAAAACCACACTGAGATACCACATTACACCAGTTCGAATGGCCAAAATCAACAAGAGAATAAACAACACATGTTGGAGAGGGTGTGGAGAAAAGGAAACCCTCTTCCACTGTTGGTGGGATTGCAAGCTGGTGCAGCCACTTTGGAAAGCAGTGTGGAGATTCCTTAAGAAATTAAAAATAGAGCTACCCTATGACCCTGCAATTGCACTTCTGGGTATTTACCCCAAAGACGCAGATGCAGTACAAAGAAGGGCCACATGTACCCCAATGTTCATAGCAGCAGTGGCCACAGTCACCAAACTGTGGATATAACCAAAATGCCTTTCAACAGATGAATGGATAAAGAAGATATGGTCCATATATACAATGGAATATTATGCTTCCATTAGAAAGGACGAATATCCAACTTTTGTATCAACATGGACAGGACTGGAAGAAATTACGCAGAATGAAATAAGTCAGTCAGAGAGCATCAATTATCTTATGGTCTTATGGTCTCACTTCCATGTGGAGCATAAGAAAAGCGTGGAGGGCATTGTGAGAAGGAAGGGAAGGGGCAGTGGGGGGAATTAGAGGGCACTATGAACCATGAGAGACTGTGGACTTTAAGCAACTAACTGAGGGTTTTGGAGGGGAGGTGGTGGGGGGTTGGGCGAGCCTGGTGGTGGGTATTCAGGAGGGCCTGATTGCTCAGAGAACTGGGTGTGGTGCATGAACAATTAATCTTGCAACACTGAAAAAATAAAATAAACATATTTGGGGGAAAAAAAGAATTATTTAATGTCAATTAAAAAAAAATAAAGAGGGGCGCCTGGGTGGCTCAGTCGTTAAATGTCTGCCTTCGGCTCAGGTCCTGATACCAGGATCCTGGGATCGAGCCCCGCATTGGGCTCCCCGCTTGGCGGGAAGCCTTCTTCTCCTGCTACCTTTCCCTCTGCTTGTGTTCCCTCTCTCGCTGTGTTTCTCTCTGTCAAGTAAATAAAATCTTAAAATAAAATAAAATTAAATAAAATAAAATTAAATTAAATAATTAAATTTAAAAAAAGATTAATCTTGCTCCTCAAGCTGATATCATGGGTTTTCGGTGTGTTCTTGTAGATATCCAGCTCACTTTAGGGGATAGATTGCAACAGGATCTCCTACTTCTCCACCGTATTGCCCCCCTCTCCATTTAGACAGTTTTGAACAAGGCCAATTTACAGTCTACTGATGTCCCTGATAATATAGGGCTCACTATGTTAACAATTAATGCATTTCTTGTTAATATGAAAACTAAGCAAACTGTATAATGCTCACAGGTTACTGGGTTGAAAATGCTGCTGTAAATAATTATCATTTACTAGGGAGCTTTTTCTTGGTTTAATTAGTTACAAAGATAAAATGCACGGCACAATTCTGCAAAATGTAGAGGCTGATTTTTAGTCTTATTGGCTCCTCTCCAGAACACAGAACAACCAGGTTTCTCTTAATATCTCATGTGGCTCTGTCCTCATCTATATCAGTAAAGATTCTATAGATGATTTCAATGTTAACATAAAAGAAAGCCTATTATATTTGCCAATAACATACAACTGAAATGCACAGTTATATTACATTATATACTTATGATTCAAAATGGCCTTAATAGGCTGAGGTAATTTTTTTTTATTTATTTGATAGAGAGAGAGATCACATGTAGGCAGAGAGGCAGGCAGATAGAGAGGGGGAAATAGGCTCCCTGTTGAGCAAAGAACTCCACAAGAGTCTCTATCCCAGGACCCTGAGATTATGTCCTGAACTGAAAGCAAAGGTTTTAATCCACTGAGCCAACAGGTGCCCCTAGGCTGAGGTGATTAAGGAAAAGAATTAATATTAAGTTCTTCATTTCTATTTATAAAAACATACTCAAAAATGTGATGGGCACAAAATAATGTGAGTGGTTTTAAGGACTATCCTAAAAAAAATTTCTATACAGAAATAGAGATTGCACAGGCTAATCAACCAGGGCCCTTACGACTTAATTTTCTTGAGACTATGTTTCTAAAAAATTGATCTCCTTTTCCTTTTAGTCATCTCTTCTAAAAGTAACTAAATTCTTTGCGTAAGGTTTTGCCAAAAGTTACTGGTTCACCAGTTCAGAACTAGACGGGGAACACACAGGAGCTCCCCTAAATGTCAGTAGTGCTTCTTCACTACCACACTATGGCTTTCCTTAACAATTACGTGGAAAATTACCACTGGGATATTCATTCACCTGCCCTCTTTTACTCCACCTACTTCTCTCTACTTAATCTACTTTTATGCGTTCTTTTTAGTGACCAGTATATTTCTGGGCACACACCAGCAATTGATAAATATATTTAGAAAGAATTCATACACTTACCTGTTTTTATGTCAATTTTTCCTATTTCTGCTTTTTTAATTTATTTTCTTTAATTTAAATTCAATTAATTAACATATAGTGTTTTATTAGTTTCAGAGGTAGAGTTCAGTGATTCATCAGTCTCATATAATACCCATTACTGATTACCTCATGTGCCCTCCTCAATGTTCATCACCCAGTAACCCCATCTCTCCACACACTTCCCCTCCAGCAATCCTCAGTTTGTTTCCTATAATTAAGAGTCTCTTATGGTTTATCTCCCTCTCAAATTTTGTCTTGTCTTATTTTTCCCAGTCCTCCCTTATGCTCCTCTTCTTTGTCTTAAATTGCACATATAAATGAGATCTTATGATAATTCTCTTTCTCTGACTTATTTCACTTAACATAATATCCTTTAGTTCCATACACATCATTTCAAATGACAAGATTTCAGGGGTTTTTTGATGGCTGATTAGTATTCCACTGTGTGTGTATAAATATATATACCACATCTTCTTTATCCATTCATCTGTCAGTGGACATCTGGGCTCTTTCCATAGTTTTTGGCTATTGTGGACATTGCTGCTATAAACATTGGAGTGAAGGTGCCCTTCCAAGTCACTACATTTATATCTTTGGGGTAGATACCTAGTAGCGTAATTGCTGGGTCATAGGATAGCTCTATTTTCAACTTTTTGAGGAACTCCTATACTGTTTTCCAGAGTGGTTGCACCAGTTTGCATTCCTACCAACAGTGTAATTGGGTTCCCCTTTCTCTGCATCTTGCCAACATCTGTCCTTTCTTGACTTGCTAACTTTAGCCATTCTGACTAGGGTGAGGTGGTATCTCATTGTGGTTTTGATTTGTATTTTCCTGATGCTGAGTGATGTGGAGCATTTTTTTTCCATTTTTTTAATTTGTTTTTTTTTCAGTGTTACAAGATTTATTGTTCATGGAGCATTTTTTCATGTGTCTATTGGCCATTTATATGTCTTCGTTGGAGAAATGTTTGTTCATGTCTTCTGCCCATTTCTTGATAGGATTATTTGTTCTTTGGATATTGAGTTGGTAAGTTTTTTATAGATTTTGGATACTAGCCCTTTATCTGATAAGATCTTTGCAAATATCTTCTCTCATTCTATCAGTTGTCTTCTGTTTTTGTCAACTGTTTCCTTTGGTATGCAAAAGAGTTTTATCTTGATGAAGTCCCAATAATTCATTTTTGCCTTTGTTCCCCTTGCCTTTAGATATGTGTCTAGCGAGGAGTTGCTGCAGCTGAGGTATAGAGGTTGGTGCCTGTGTTTTTCTCTAGGATTTTGATGGATTTCTGTCTCCCATTTGGTGCAATTCCTATCAAAATGCCATGATCTTTTTTTTCACAGAGCTGCAACAAATAATCCTAAAGTTTGTGAAGAACAAGAAAAGACCCTGAATAGCCAGAGGAATGTTGAAAGAGAAAATCAAAGCTAGTGGAAGCACAATTCCAGGTTTCAAGCTATATAACAAAGATGTAATCATCAAGACAGTATAGTACTGGCACAAAAACAGACACATAGATCAATGGAACAGAATACAGAGCCCAGAAATGGACCCTCAACTCTATGGTCAACTGATCTTCAACAAAGCAGGAAAGAATAAATGGAAAAAAGACAGTCTCTTCTACAAATGGTGTTGGGAAAATTGGACAGCCACATGAAGAAAAAAAGAAACTGGACCACTTTATTACACCATATACAAAAATAGACTCTGTGTTTTTCAATAAAAAAATTTAAAAAGCTATTAAGAATGGAACTCATATGTTACTCTTTATTCTCTATGCATTTATATTTTTAAAAATCTCAGTTTGGGGCACCTAGGTGTTTCAGTCAGTTAAGTGTTTGACTCTTGATTTCATCTCAAGTCATGATCTCAGGGTCCTGAGATGGAACCTCATGTCAGGCTCCATGCTCAGCACAGAGTCTGCTTGAGATTCTCAGTCTCCATCTCCTTCTGCCCACCACCATTCCCTTTCTCTCTCTCTAAATTAATTAATTAATTAAATCTTTAGAAAAAAATCTCAGTCTTCCTTTTTGTACCAGAAAGTATAAGTAATTGGAAATTGCTTCCATAAGTCTTTATATTCATATAAACATTTTTACATTAAGGGCTGGCATAACCTGAAATTTGTTTAATTTGTTATTCATACACTTTCTTACAGATATTTGAATACTTCCTATTGAGAAAAGGTTGAATCAATCAGAATATTCTGAATTGCACATGCAAATATGGAAGAACAGCTATATCTTATAATTCCAGGTTAAACGACATTAAAGTGCATTTTCCTATGTTTATATTGTACATTTTACAGTACAGCTGTGTTATTTCAGAGCTGTGTGACCTTAAAGCAATGGAAAATTCAAAATCTCTGACAGGACAGGCAGTATAAAAGGGCAATAGGAAGAACTGTCTTGCAGTTTTATATGTAACTCTTAGAAGTGATAATCGACAGTTCACTTTTTTAAATGATATTATTTACTTATTAGAGAGAGAGAAAGCACGCGTGCACAAGCAGGGGGAGTGGCAGGCAGAGGAATAGAGAGAAGCAGGGTCCCTGCTGAGCCGGGAGCCTAACATGGGGCTCAATCCCAGGAAGCTGGGATCATGACTTGAACCAAAGACAGAGAGGCTTAACTGACTGAGCCACTCAGGCACCTCAACAATTCACTTTTAGTATAAGTGAATTATTGGGGTAATTATGTTTTGTTTAAGAGACCCATACATTCTTAGGACACTTGTGCACAAATACTTTTAGAGCCTAAGTAGCCACTTCATCTCTTCATTCTACACCATCCTTTAAGAAAAAACCTCGCATTGACTTTGAAGTTACACTTCTAACCCCTGATCCCATTTTCTGAATGTTAAATCCTGCAGTAGGAAGAACAACAGCCAAGGATGTAATGTGGGAAAGCTGTTTCTCAGTGTAGCTCTTTTTAATGATCCTCCTTCTGACTCTATTGTGTTTTCATCTCACTGAGCTTTTTTTGATGTCTCTGAAGAGTATGTTTTCCCTAAAAAGACAGATTGGCCCTGCCAGATTCCCATCAAAAACACCTAAACCAAAAATGTGGTATTAATAACTATCATCACCCCAATAAGAGACTCTAAAATTATAGTATAAACTTTCCTCTTCCTTTTTTAAATATTTATATCTAGATAGGAGCAAAAATAACCCCTTCATAAATGCATTCCAGCTGATTGACTTCATAGCATTACCATGGGAGCCAAACTTATTCTTTATAGACCCTTTGGGTCCAAATCTTTAAGTGCTGTTTGTCAAATATATCACGATAAATTAATATTTCTGTGAAAAGCACAGGCAAAGATGCTACGTCCACACTGTCCTGAATCACAGCCCAAGTGAGAAGGAATGAAAATTTATTCAGCTTTCCTTTTCCAACTGTTTCTAGTTCATGGTGTTCAATCTAGATAAGTGACTGATTCTATCTTGCAAATATGATAAAGAATGAGTATGGCTTTAAGTTTCATGGCTTCAAGAAGAGAGTGGTGAGTTTGTTTTCTCCTAGCTGGATTATTTCTAGATAAGTGGTTGACCCTATCTTGCAAATATAAAGAATGAGTATGGCTTCAAGTTTCATGCCTCCAAGAAGAGAGTGGCATCTTTCAGGCACTTTGGCAAATAGATGAGAGAGCTCTTTTTTTTTCTTTTTTCCTTTTTTTCTTTTCTTTCTTTCTTTTTTTCTTTTCTTTTCTTTCTTTCTTTCTTTCTTTCTTTCTTTCTTTCTTTCTTTCTTTCTTTCTTTCTTTCTTCTTTCTTTCTCTCTCTCTTTCTTCTTCTTCTTCTTCTTCTTCTTCTTCTTCTTCTTCTTCTTCTTCTTCTTCTTCTTCTTCTTCTTCCTCCTCCTCCTCCTCCTCCTCCTCCTCCTCCTTTCTTCTTTTTTTAATATAGTCTCTTCAAAGCAAGCACAACGAGATACAGCCATTCCTTTCTCCCCCACCCCGAGTATAGACATAGTCCTGCTTCTATGCAAAAAATGTATAGATTTGGTTTTATGTTTGTCAAAATGTTTATTTATTTTTAAAAGATTGTTTGTTTGGGAGAGAGAGTGCACGTGCTGGGGGAGAAGCAGGCAAAGGGAGATGGAGAAGCAGGCTCCCAGTTGATCAAGGAGCTGGACGTGAGGCTCAATCCCAGGACTGGCTTGAGTCAAAGGCAGATATTTAACTGGCTGAGCCACCCAGGTGCTCCAAAATGTTTACTTTTAATAGCATTTATGTTTGATAGCAATGTGACTATCATGAACTAATCCTATCTTTTTTTTTTTATTCAATAGCATTTTTCTACCCCTTGAGGGAACCTTTGATTCTCCCTCTCATTCTGCTTTGATTAGGACAGAATAGATCACCTTAAAAGGTTTCAGTGACTTTGAATCTTCAAAAAATGTTTGGATCATAATTTTTAAGCTCAGCATATTAATATTTCTCCAGCAAAAATAAAGTTGTTTTTCAGATACCCTGCTTCATATGAATATATAGAACAGGCACATTCACAATGATAATTCATTTTGCAAGATGATAGATTTAAGGGGAGTTATTTTTAAATTCAAAATTTCTGAAGCCTACTTCATGATTGATAAAATTGAGCAATGATCAACATTACCACAATGAGGCATAACAAAAACAAAAGAGCAAGATGTTTGTATACAAATAAAGCAGAATTGAAATACAGAGTTTTCTAATGTAACACACACACAAAACCAATGATAATAGTGACCTTCATTTTACTAGCACATATATTCCACAAATAAATATATCAATGGATCACGTGGATGGGAGCAGAGTACCCATCTTCCTCCCTTGAATATTATCCTCTTTCCCTTTGAGAGCTTGTTTTTAAGAGAGTTTTATGATTTAAATCACAACTTGTTAAACTGCCACTGCTTTTTAGAAATGCCTAAAGAAATGTCAGATGTGGTTGTGTGATCCTGCAAAGAGGACAGAAAAGGAAATATGTCATAGGCCTGCACTCTATCAAGTCCCAGATAAAGGAGTTGTTCTAACTGCTTTATACTCTCACAGATATCTTGGGAACAGACTGATGGTAAAGAAAACTTAGGGCAAAACAACCTGATGCTGCAAGTCAGTCAGGATTTCTCACTTGTTTCCTGGCACTGTACATGTTAAGTAAGTCCATATTTAAAGTGACAAAAAGCTTTGGAATCTCAAGTAAAAAAAGTTTATCTTAGCTTTCTTGAAAATCTAGGTCATGATCTTCATGGCACTTTAGTTTTCTGTTAAGGTCACAAAGGTGTTAAGTACACACATTTTCCTGTGCTTATCAAGGAGCGTAAGGACTTAACAGAAATGAGGGACTTTACATAATTATGTATACATTTATTAGAGTGCCAAGAAGTGAGGAAAAGGAAGTTGTAGAAAAGCTAATTGAATCTGCTGCTGGAAGAGGGACATGATCTGGATGCAAAATAAGAAAAAAAGGAATAACAAAATGGAAATGCTGTTTATGTTAGAGAGGGAAAAAACTATACTTCTTTACAATAAGAGAAAGAGAAGACTGAAAATAAATCCATAGATTAGCATTAAAAAATAAGATTATCATTGACTATGCTTCTGCTGCAATATAATTGAAGAATATCACAATTGCCACATAGTAGGTGGGTAATAACTATGTAATGAATGAACAGAAACTTCAATAATTTGTGTGATCTAATTTAGAGAAATCAATTCAATAAACATTTATGGAGAACTTAATATGTGCAGTTAGGTGAGGGATAAAATTGCAAGTCACAGGACCCAATCTCCAAATTCTCACAATCTATGATAATTAGTCAAAATCTCATTTTACTGATATGACTTTTTTCCCCTAGTAAACCTGCAAGATTTCTTGAACTAGAGCAAAACTTTAGTATGATGATAAGAATTTATAAGAATGTCTGCACAAGAAACATCTCCCAACTAGACTGCACTGTACTAGACATTTCCAAAACAATTACCAATTGTTTTTTTTCCATTAAATTAAAGTAATGTGTTATTTGAGATGGTTAAACATTATCAGGAATGAGTTTGCCAAAAAAATCTATTATCTTCCAGTAATATAATTACAATTTAATTTTGAAGAAGTTAAGAATTATAGGATTTTAAAGCTGAAAAATACTTTTATTTTATTTTATTTTAAAAGATTGTATTTATTTTTTTTTGTCAGAGAGTGGAAGGAGAAGCAGACAGAGGGAGAAGAAGGCTCTCCAATGAGCAAGGAGCCCAATGTGGGACTTGATTCCAGGATCCCGGGATTATGACCTGAGCCAAAGGCAGATGCTTAATCAACTGAACCACCCAAGCATCCTTGAAAAATCCTTTGAATATTTAATCTGATCGTCAAATTTTATAAAAGTGGATACTAAGAACCTAAAAGACAGAATCAAAAATGAATTAGAAAGGGAAATAAGATTTAAACTCAGACCATCTGAATCTCAGTTCCATGCTATATCTTCTATTCTTGCCATCCTGAAGGAGACAATCAGTTCCATATTTTATTCCAACACAAGTAAATGGACAAAAGTTGATAACAATCAACTTGATATACCTAACAATTTGTCTACAGATAACTTTAAAAATGATGACCTCATGGACCAAATTGTGTCACAAAGGTGTTGACTTCTACATTAAATAGTTATTGTATTATTTGTCAACATTTTATTTTCATTTTAATTTATTTTAATATTTTTTTATTTAAACTTTAGTTAGTTAACATACAGTGCAATATTAGATTCAGGAGTAAAATTTAGTGAAGTATCACTTATACATAATACTCAGGGCTCATCACAAGTGCCCTAGTTAATATCCATCACCCATTTAGACCATCCTCCACCCACCTCCATCAACTCTTAGATTTTTCTCTATAGTTGAGTGTCCTTTGGTTTGCCTCCCTCTCTTTTTTTCCCCTTTCCCCTATAATCATTGGTTTTGTTTATTAAACTCCACATATGAGTGAAATCATATATTTGCCTTTCTCTGACTTACCTATTTCACTTAGCAAAATACATTCTAGATCCATCCAAGTCATTGCAAATGGCAAGATTTCATTCTTTTTGATGGCTGGGTAATGTTCCATAGTAGTTATGTATACCACCTCTTCTTTATCCATTCATCTGTTGATGGACATCTGGGATTCTTCCATACTTTGGCTGTTGTGGGTATTGCTGCTATAAACATTGAGGGGCTTGTGCCCCTTCAAATCAGCATTTTTGTATCCTTTTGACAAATACCCAGTAGTACAATTGTTGGGTCATAGAGTAGTTCTATTTTTTAACTTTTTATTGAACCTCTAAACTGTTTTCCAGAGTGGCTGCACCAGTTTGCATTCCCATGAACAGTGCAAGAAGGCCCCCCTCTCTCTGCATCCAGGCCAACAATTGGTGTTTCCTTTGTTGTTAATTTCAGCCATTGTGACAGATACCAGGTGGTATCTCATTGTGGTTTTAATGTGTATTTCCCTGACGATGAGTGATAGTGAGCATTTTTTCATGTGTCGGTTAGCCATTTGTATGTCTTCTTTGAAGAAATGTCTGTTCATGTTTTCTGCCCATTTCTTGACTGGATTTTTTGTTATTTAGGTCGTTGAGTTTGATAAAGTCTTTATAAATTTTGGAAACTAGCCCTTTATCGGACATGTTATTTGCAAATATCTTCTCCCATTCCATAGGTGGACATCAGTTCTGTTGATTGTTTCCTTCACTGTGCAGATACTTTTGGTGAAGTCCCAATAATTCACTTTTATTTCGGTTGACTCTCTGGAGACGTGTCTAATAAGAAGTTGCTGCAACTGAGGTCAAAGAGGTTGTTGCCTGTGCTCTCATCTAGAATGAATTGATGAATTCCTGCCTGACATTTAGGTTTTTCCTCCATTTTGAACGTATTTTGTGTATGGCATAATAAAGAGGTACAGTTTCATTCTTCCACATGTGGCTGTCCAATTTTCCCAAAACCATTTATTGAAAAGACTGTCTTCTTTTCCATTGGATGTCCTTTCCTGCTTTGTCAAAGATTAGTTGTCCATAAAGTTGATGGTCCATTTCTGAGCTCTCTCTATTGATCTATGTGTCTGTTTTATGCCAGTAGCATACTGTGTTGATGACTACACAAAGACAAGCTATTTTGTAATATAACTTGATGTCCAGAACTATGATGCCTCCAGCTTTGGTTTTCTTCCTCAACATTACGTTGGCTATTCAGGTTTTTTCCTGGTTCCATACAAATTTTAGGATTGTTTTTTCCAGCTCTATGAAAAATTCTGGAGTTATTTTGATAAGGATTACACTGAATGTGTAGACATTTTAACAATATTTGTTCTTCTAATCTATAAGCATGGAATGCCTTTCCCTTTCTTTGTGTCTTCAATTTCTTTCATAAATGTTCTATAGTTTTCAGAGTACAAATCTTTTACCATTTTGGTTAGTTTTTTTTTTTTTTCCTACTTATGTATCTTACTGCAATTGTCAGTGGGATTGATTTCTTCATTTCTCTTACTGCTGCTTCATTATTAGTGTATAGAAATGCAACAGACTTCTGTGCATTGATTTTATATCCTGCGATTTTGCTGAGTTCATGTATTTCTTGGTAGAATCTTCTGGGTTTTCTACATAGAGTATCATGTTGTCTGTGAAGAGTGAAAGTTTGACTTCTCTCTTGCCAATATGGATATGCTTTATTAGTTTTTGTTGTCTGATAGCTGAGGATATGACTTCTGGTACTATGTTGAACAAAAGTGGTGAGAGTGGACATCCTTGTCATGTTCCTGACCTTAGTGGAAAAGGTCTGTTTTTCACCATTGAGGATGATATTAGTTGTGGGTCTTTCATATATGGTCTTTATGATGTTGAAATACGTTCCATTTACAGCTACTTTCTTGAGGGTTTTTATCAAGAAAGGGTGCTATATTATGTCATGCTTTTTTTTTTGCATCTTTTGAGAGGATCACATGGTTCTTATCCTTTTAATATGCTGTATCATGTTGATTCATATGCAGATGTTGAACCACTCCAGGAGCTTACAAATAAATATTATTTGATCAGGGTGAATAATCTTTTTACACTTGATCTTAGCCAAAAGGCCGAGAAGCGATGGTGAATAATCTTTTTAATGTACTGTTGGATTTGATTAGTTAGTATCTGGTTGAGAATTTTTGTGTTCATGTTCATCAGGAATATTGGTTTCTAACTCTCCTTTTTAGTGGGGTCTTTGTCTGGCTTTAGGATCAAGATAATGCTGGCCTCATAGAATGAGTTTGGAAGTTTTCCTTCCATATCTATTTTTTAGAGCAGTTTCAGAAGAATTAGTATTAATTCTTCTTTAAATGTTTGGTAGAATCCCCTTGAGAGGCCATCCAGCCCTGGACTTTTGTTTATTGGGTGATTTTTTTTTTAATTGATTCCATTTCATTGCTGGTTATGGATCTGTTCAAGTTTTCTACTTCTTCCTGTTTCAGTTTTAGTAGTTTATATGTTTCTAGGAATTGATCCATTTCTTCCAGATTGCTGAATTTGTTGGCATAAAATTGCTCATAATACTTTATTTTTTTAAAAAGATTTCATTTATTTATCTGACAGAGAGAGAGAGATCACAAGTAGGCAGAGAGACAAGCAGAGACGGGGGTAAGCAGGCTCCCTGCTGAGCAGAGAGCCCAATGCGGGGCTGGATCCCAGGACCCTGAGATCATGACCTGAACCGAAGTCAGAGGCTTTAACTCACTGAGCCACCCAGGCGCCCCTCATAATACTTTCTTATAACTGCATTTCTGTGGTGTTGGTTGTGATCTATCCTCTCATTTATAATTTTATTTATATGGGTCCTTTCTATTTTCTTTTTAATAAGTCTGGCTAGAGATTTATCAATTTTCTTAATTCTTTCAAAGAAACAGTTTCTAGTTTCCTTTATCTGTTCTACTGGTTTGTTTTTGTTTTTGTTTTTCAAATTCTGTATCGTTTATTTCTGCTCTAGTCTTTATTATTCCCCTTCTCCTGCTGGTGTTAAGCTTTATTTGCTGTTCTCCCAGCCCCTTTATTTATTTATTTTTATTTTTTTAAAGATTTTATTTATTTATTTGATAGAGGGAGAGAGATCACAAGTAGGCAGAGAGGCAGGCAGAGAGAGAGGGAAGCAGGCTCCCTGCTGAGCAGAAAGCCCAATGCGGGGCTCGATCCCAGGACCCTGAGATCATGACCCGAGCCGAAGGCAGAAGCTTAACCCACTGAGCCACTCAGGCGCCTTCTCCCAGCCCCTTTAGATGTAAGATTAAGTTGTGTATTTAATACTTTTTTTTTTTTTTTACTTCTTAAAGAAGGCCTGTGTTGTTATGTACTTCCCTCTTAGGATTGTGTTTGCTGCTTCCCACAAGCTTTGGACTGTAATGTTTAAATTTTCCTTTGCTTCCATTTTTTTTTTAATTCTTCTTTCATTTTCTGGTTGACCTATTCATTCTTTAGTGGGATGTTCTCTAACTTCCATCTATTGGTGGCCCTTTCCAAATTTTTCTTTTGGCTGACTTCAAGTTTCATAGCATGTGTTCTGAAAATATGCATGCTATGATTTTAGTCTTTTTGTACCAGTTGAGGCCTGATTTGTGACCAGTCTGTAATCTATTCTGGAGAATGTTCCATGTGCACTCAAAAAGAATATGTACTCTGCTGCTTTAGGATGAAATACTCTGAATATATCTGTTAAATCCATCTGGTCCAGTGATTCATTTATAGCCCTTGTTTCCTTATTGATCTTCTGTCACAATGATCTGTCCATTGCTCTTAGTGGGAAGCTAAATTCTCCAACTCTTATTTTAACATTATCAATGGATTTCTTTTTGTTTATTATTAATTGATTTGTATGTTTGGTTGTTCCCAAGTTAGAGGTATAAGTATTTACAGTTGTTAGATCTTCTTGTTTTGTGTACCCCTTTTATTATGATATAGTGTCTTTCTTCATCTCTCATTACAGTTCTTGGTTTAAAATATAGTTTTATATATGGCTATGCCAGCTTTCTTTTGATATCCATTAGCATGATGAATGGTTCTCCACTACCTCACTTTCAGTCTGGAGTTATCATTGGGTCTAAAATGTAAGCAGCATATTGATGGGTCTTGTTTTTCTATTCATTCAGATACCCTATGTCTTTTGATTGGAGCACTGAGTTCATTTACATTCAGAGTAATTATTGAAAGGTATGAATTTAGTGCCATTGTATTACCTATAAATTTGCTGTTCCTATAGATTGTCTTTGTTCCTTTCTAGTCTTTGTTACTTTTGTTCTCTCTTTCCCACTCCAAGAGTCCTCTTTAATATTTCTTGCAGAGCTCATTTAGCGTTCATTAACTTCCTTCGGTTTTGTTTGTCTTGGAAACTTTATCTCCCTTATTCTGAATGACAGCTTTACTGGATAAAGTATTCTTGGCTGCATATTTTTTTCCAATTTAGCACATTGAATATATTATGCCAGTCTTTTCTGGCATGCCAGGTCTCTGTGGACAGGTGTGTTGCCAACCTTATGTGTCCACCCTTGTAGGTTATGGACTTTTTTCCCTAGCTTCTTCCAGAATTTTCTACCTTATATTTTGCAAATTTCACTATGATATGTTGTGGTGTTGACCTATTTTTACTGATTTTGAGGAGAGTTCTCTCTGTGTCTTGCACATGAGTGCTTGTTTCCTTTCTCACATTAGGAAGTTATCAGCTATGATTTGTTCAAATAAACCTTCTGCCTCCTTTTCCCACTATTCATCTTCTGAGATGCCTATGATATAGATATTGTTTAGCTTTATGGAATTACTGAATTCCCTAAGTCTACCTTCATGATCTAATAGTTTCTTTCCCTCTTCTTTTCAGTTTATTTTTCATAATTTTAATTCTATATCACCTATTCTCTCTTCTGTTTCTTCAATCCTTATTGTGATTATATCCAGTTGTTTTTGTAACTCAGTTATAGCATTTTTTTTTTTTTACTTCAGCCTATGTAGTTTTTAGGTCTTTTATATCTGCAGCACAGGTTCCTCTGGTGTCTTCTATGCTTTTATTTCCCCCCAAGTTTAGCTAGTAGTCTTATGACTATTGATCTAAATTCTTTTTCAGATATATTGCTTATATCTGTTCTTAGAAAATCTCTGGCTGTGATATCTTCCTGACCTCTTTTTGGAGAGATTTCCTCCAACTTGTCATTTTGGCTGTTTCTATCTTTTGTGTGTTACGAAAACCTTTTATATTTTCTGCATTTCAAACTAATGCTATATTAAAAAGAGATCATACATTGTCCAGGGCCTGGCACTTCAGGAAGTATTTCTGGTGTATGCTCTGTGCACTATGCTATTGCATATTGGTTGTTCTTTCCCACTGATCGTTCTTCTGTAGAGTTCCTCCAAGCTTGCAGTGGGGAGTGTTTGGAATTTCATCTAGGTGTGCTTTGATTTCTTTGTTGAACAAAGCTTGTAAAAAAAAAAAAGAGAAGAAAAAAGCCTGCTTAAAAAAAGAGAGAGAGAGAGAAAATGAAAAAGAATGAAAAAAAAAAAAACTAGCACTGGGTGTTATACTTAACGAATGAATCATTGAACACTACATCAAAAGCTAATTATGTACTATACAGTGGCTAACTGAACATAGAAAGAAAGAAGGAAAGAAAGAAAGAAGGAAAGAAAGAAAGAAAGAAAGAAAAAGAAAGAAAGAAAGAAAGAAAGAAAGAAAGAAAGAAAAAAAGAAAGAAAGAAAGAAAACTATAAGTCTGACTCCCAAGAAAAAAAAAAAGGGAGAAAATAAAGAAAAAAAGAGAAAAGAAGAAACCTAATTACCCCTTAACCAAAGAGAGAGAGAGAGAGAGAGAGAGAGAGAGAGAAATGACAAAAGAAACAAACAAAAACCTATAAGTCTGATTCCAAAGAAAAAGAATTTTACAAAATGTAGCATGTCCTATTTCCAACAGGACTGAAGGGGTCACTTTGAAGCATTATATGATCAGTAGATGTGATGGATGTGGCATGCTTTCTGTGTTTCTCTTCCAAGGAAGAGACCCAATGTGCTGGCTCAGAGTCAGAGTTTATAACCTGTCCAGGTTATAAAAACATTTGCCAAGCACAGGAGGATAAAGTTTTATGTAAGCAGCTCCCACCTTCACTGGGGGCCACTGTGGTGCTCTATGAAGTTCAATCTTATTGGTAGTAAGGGTAAAATGGTGCCACCACAATCTCTCCTCCCTGGACAGGGGATCTCACACCTCTAGCTATTCAAGAAGCCTTCACAGAAAAGCGAGGGCCCTCAACATGCCCAGCAGCACAGCTTTCCTGTGTTTTATCGTTGACACACAGCTGGGATTCAAAACTCCAAATCTTAAAGGGCCCAGCCTGGTTCAGGTCTGCTCCCTCCTCCGGATTGGAGCCTCTTTTTATTCTGAATAGTGTTCTTTGTCCAGGAAAAACAGTCTCATGGTAGCATGATGCACAGAATCCATGGTGTGGCACCATGAAAAGCAGGAACCAGGTTATCCACCTTCTGCTCATGCCTTTGTCCTCTGCCAATGAAAGGCAATTTGCTGGTGCCTGCTGGGCCTTTTGTCTTTGGAAAGGCAATATTCCCTCTTCAAAATGTACTCAGGAAGGGGAATAAACTCTTCTATGCAATCCAGGAGATCTCTACACCACTTTGTGCATGCTCCTGGGCTAGAACCCTCCTTCTCCCCAGGAGTACATGCTACAGCTCCACTCCAGTAAAAGTTATGCATTTCAAAAACCCCAGAATTCGAGCTATACTGACTATTTGCAAAAAACCTGTGATACTCAGTTGCCTTGTCTCCTCAGTTTGTGGTCTGAGAGGTTTCTTGTGTGAACCTGACACTGGCCTCTTTCAACTCCACTCTCTGTCTCTCCCCATGAAAAAGATCTTCTTCCCTCTGTGGCATAGCATATTTTTCTCTCCTCCAATTCACTCCCATGTGCCTTGAACCTGCCATGCTGTTTCCCACCAACTGTAGAGATCCTTCTTCCAGTCCTCAGATTGATTTCCTGGGTGTTCCAAGTGATCTGACCTCAATAGAGCTGTGTATGAGAGACAAGGAAAGACCAGGGTCCCGTATTTCTCCACCATCTTAACTCCTCTAGATTTTACTTTATTTGTATATATATTTTTAAAGACTTGTTTATTTATTTTAGGGAGAGAAAGGGAGAGAGTTGGGGGAAGGGACAGAGGGAAAGTGTGAGAGAGAGAATCTCCAGCAGACATTAAACTGAGCATGGAACCCAAAGTGGGGCTCAATCTCACAACCCTAAGATCATTAACTGAGCAGAAAACCAGGAGT
The DNA here is from genome assembly GCA_028646535.1 of Procyon lotor. Classification (NCBI taxonomy): domain Eukaryota; kingdom Metazoa; phylum Chordata; class Mammalia; order Carnivora; family Procyonidae; genus Procyon; species Procyon lotor. The sequence continues at coordinate 19,766,522 of CM053612.1, forward strand.
CAGATGCTTAACTAACTGAGACACCCAGGTTCCCCCAGATTTTATTATTTTTTTTTAGGTATACTCCATGCCCAGCATGGAGCCCAATGTTGGGCTTAAACTCAACACTGAGATCCAGACTTGAGCTGAGGTCGAGAGTCAGACACAAGCAACTGAGCCATCCAGGTACCACTTTTCAGCATTTTAAATTAAGGATTTCACATTAAAAAAAAAAAAAACACAGATTATAGTCTTCTCTTGAAAAATAAGATCTGGAACGCTGAGCTTTCATCCCTATATGGCAAAAATTTACCAGAGCTGGGTCATAAATTAGATCAAACAGACATGTGTGCTTCAGTTTACCAATTTCCACTTTTCTCTACTGGATCTTACACATAACTTGGTTCAATCATTTATATACTACATATTCCTATAACCCTAAGGTTTTGAGTTTGTAATTTCTGGAATCAGTTCTAAATAAAATATACCAAATTTAAAAATCCCGTGACTTCAAAGGTTTTAAATAATAACAAAATCAGAAACCTGAAGTGTCTAACACTATAGAAAGATGACTAAAAACTCAATGTGCCTGTGTTCTCGTCAAGGATTTTGATGGATTCCTATCTCACATTGAGGTCTTTCAACCGTTTCGAGTCTATTTTTGTGTGTGGTGTAAGGAAATGGTCCAGTTTCATTCTTCTGCATGTGGCTGTCCAATTTTCCCAACAATTTGTTAAAGAGTCTATATTTTTTCCATTGGACATTCTTTCCTGCTTTGTTGAAGATCAGTTGATCAGAGAGTTGAGGGTCCATTTTTGGGCTCTGTATTCTGTTCCATTGATCTATGTGTCTGTTTTTGTGCCAGTATCATACTGTCTTGATGATTAGAGCTTTGTAATAGAGCTCGACCTCAGCTGCAGCAATTTCTTCCTAGAAACATCATCAAAGGCAAGGGAAGCAAGGGCAAAAGTGAACTATGGGGACTTCATCAAGATAAAAAGCTTTTGCACAACAAAAGAAACAGTCAACAAAACAAAAAGACAAAAAAACCAAAACAAAACAAAACAAAAAACAAAAGACAACTGACAGAATGGGAGAAGATATTCACAAATGACATATCAGATAAAGGGCTAGTATCCAAAATCTATAAAGAACTTATCAAACCCAACACCCAAAGAACAAATAATCCAGTCAAGAAATGGTCAGAAGACATGAACAGACATTTCTCCAAAGAAGACATCCAGATGGCCAAAAGACACAGGAAAAAGTGCTCAACATCACTCGGCATCAGGGAAATATAAACAAAAAACACAGTGAGATACCACCTCACACGAGGCAGAATGTCTAAAATTAACAAGGCAAGAAAAGACAGATGTTGGAGAGCATGCAGAGAAAGGGGAACCTTCCTACACTGTTGGTGGGAATGCAAGATGGTGCAGCCACTCTGGAAAACAGTATGGAGGTTCCTCAAAAAGTTGAAAATAGAGCTACCCTATGACCCAGAAATCGCACTACTGGGTATTTACCATAAAGATACAAATGTAGTGATTCAAAGAGGCACATGCACCCGAATGTTTATAGCAGCAAAGTCCACAATAATCTAACTATGGAAAGAACCTAGATGTCCATCAACAGATGGGTGGATGAAGAAGAGGTGGTATATATATACAATGGAATACTATCCAGCCATCAAAAAAACAAAAAAAACAAAACAAAAAAAACACCCAAAATCTTGCCATTTACAATGATGTGATGAACTAGAGGGTATTATGCTAAGCAAAATACAGGGGCTCCTGGGTGGCTAAGTGGGTTAAAGCCTCTGCCTTCGGCTCAGGTCATGGTCTCGGGGTCCTGGGATCAAGCCCCACGTCAGGCTTTCTGTTCAGCAGGGAGCCTGCTTCCCCTCTCTCTCTGCCTGCCTCTCTGCTTACTTGTGATCTCTCACTCTGTCAAATAAATAAATAAAATATTTTTAAAAAGGAAAAGAAAACTACAGCTAACATCATACTCAGTGGGGAGAAACGGAGAGCCTTTCCTCCAAGATCAGGAAAAATACCATCATGCCCACTCTCACTACTTTTATTCAATATAGTAATGAAAGTCCCAACCACAACAACCAGACAAGAAAAAATAAAATGTGCCCAAATTGGTAATGAAGTAAAATTTTCAGTATTTGCAAATAACATAATACATAATACTATGTACAGAAAACACTAAAGACTCCACTGAAAAACTACCAGAATTGATAAATGAATTCAATGAGGTCATAGGATATAAAATTAATATCCTGTTGCATTTCTTTATACCAATAATGAAATATCAGAAATAATCCCATTTATAATGCACCAAAAATAATAAAATACCAAAGAGTAATCTTAACCAAGTAGATGAAATACCCGTATGCTGAAAACTATAAAATACTGATGAAAGAAAGTGAAGATGAAACAAACAAATGGAAAAATAGTCCATATTCATGGATTGGGAGAACAAATATTGTTAAATATCCATACCACACAAAACAATCTATAGATTTAATGCAATTCTTATCAAAATACCAACAACATTTTCCAGAGAACTAGAATAATCCTAAAATTTATATGGAACCACAAGATACCCCAAATAGCCAAAGCAATCTTAAAAAAGAAGAAGAAAGTTGAAAGTATCGCAATCCTGAATTTCAAAATATACTACAATGCTTCAATAATCAAAACAGTATGGTACTAGCACAAAAGTAGACACATAGATCACCAGAACAGTATAGAGAGTCCAGAAATAAACCCGTGCTTTTATGGTCAATTAGTCTACAACAAAGGAGGCAAGAATATACAATGGGGAAGAGACAGTCTTTTCAACAAATGATGTTGGGAAAACTGGGCAACAACATACAAAATAATGAAACTAGACCACTTTCTTACACCAAACACAAAAAATAAATAAATAAACTCAAAATTATTTAAGGATCCAAATGTGATACTTAAAACCATAAAAATCCTAAAAGAGAGCACAGGCAGTAATTTCTTTGACATTGGTCACAACAATATCTTTCTAGATATGTCTTCTGAGACAAGGAAAACAAAAACAAAAATAAATTATTGGGACTATATAAAAATAAGAAGCTCCCGTGCAGCAAAGGAGATAAAAAAAAAAAAAAAAACACAAAAAGACATCCTACTGAATGGGAGAAGATATTTGCAATAACCTGGTAAAGGATTAGTACTCAAACTATATTTAAAAACTTCTACAACACAACACACACAAAAAACAAATAATCCAGTTAAAAAATGGGCAGAAGACATGAAAAGACATTTCTCCAAAGACATCCAGATCACCACTAGACACATGAAAAGATGCTCAACATCACTCATCATCGGGGAAATGCAAAACCACAATGAGATATCACATCACACTTTTCAAAATGGCTAAAATCAAAAGACAAGAAACAGCAATTGTTGGTAAAGATATGGAAAAAAAGAGATGCTCATGCACAGTTGGTAGGAATGTAAATTGGCGCAGCCACTGTGCAAACAATATGGAGGCTCCTCAAAAACTTAAAAAATATAATTACCATATGATTCAGTATTTGGGTAAATACTGGGTATTTAATAAATAAATAATATAATATAAAATATAAAATATATATATAAAATATAATATAAAATATAATATAAAAAATATAATTACCATATGATTCAGTATTTGGGTAAATACTGGGTATTTACCCAAAGAAAATGAAAACACTAATTTGAAAACATATATTCACCCCTATGTTTATTGTAGCATTTTTTATTTATTTTTGAATTTTATTTTATTTTTTCAGTGTTCCAAGATTCATTGTTCATGCACCACACCCAGTGATCCATGCAATATGTACCCTCCTCAATATGTACCAGACTCACCCAACCCCCCCAAACTCCTCCCCTCCAAAACCCTCAGTTTGTTTCTGAGTCCACAGTCTCTCATGTTTTTCCCCCCCTCTGATTTCCCCCAATTCACTTTTCCTTTCCTTCTCCTAATGTCCTCCATGTTTTTCCTTATGCTCCATGTTTTCCCTCATGCCCACATGTAAGTGAAACCATATGATAATTAAATCTCTCTGCTTGACTTATTTCACTCAGCATAATCTCTTCTAGTCCTGTCCATGTTGATACAAAAGTTGGATATTCGTCCTTTCTAATGGAGGCGTAACATTCCATTGTATATATGGACCATATCTTGTTTATCCATTTGTCTGTTTAAGGGCATTTTGGCTCTTTCCACAGTTTAGCGAATGTGGCCATTATTTATAATAGTCAAAATTCGAAAGCAAAAAAAAAAAAAAAAAAAAAAAATTCGAAAGCAGCCCAAGTGTTCACTGATAAATAAATGGAAAAAGAAGATGTGGTATATATATACTATGAAATTTTACTCAACCATAAAAAAGAAAGGAATTTTGCCACTTGCAACAACATGGATGAACCTAGAGGATATAATGCTAAGTGAAATAAGCCATTCAGAGAAAGACAAATATCACATGATTTCATTCATATGTTGAGCTTAAGAAACAAAACAAATGAAAAAAGAAAAAAGAGAAACAAAACAAAAAATACAGAGAATAAACTGGTGATTGTCAGAGGAGAGGTAGATGGAGGTATGAAATTGATAATGGAAGTTAAGAGTATATTTATTTTGATAAGCACTGAGAAATGTATAGAACTGTTGAATCATTATATTGTTCACCTGAAACTAATATAACTGTATGGTAATTTTACTTGAATAAAAAAATACACAGTTTAAAAAAGATATTAAACAAGATGCCCAGTAATGAAATAATTTACTCTGATATATTTACATGTTTATCAAAGGATTAGGGAACTTCAAACATTGAAAATAGTGTGTGTTTTGGTTGCAAAACATATAAGGTGAAAAACATTTCAGTTACACTATGGTACGACAGACAAAGGTTGAGGAACTATTATTGTTTCAGGATTTCAAGCTGCAACTCATATACTTACGGCACATTTTACTACCGTGCTAATAAGGCCTAGTATAAGCAGAGAACTAATCAGTTATGGGAAGTACACAAGTACAAACAGAGATAGCTACCTCATAATCTAATTCCAAGACCTTTTAACCAAAAAAAGTAAATAAATGCATTAATCATTTATTTTGTCTACATAATATTCTACAACTGGCTTGACTACTTTGAAAAAACATCATTTGCCTGCAATGGTCTGATTTTCTTTTTTTTTTTTAATTTATTTACTTGAGAGAGAGATAAAGAGAGAGCATGATTGGGGGAAGAGCAGAGGAAGAGAGCAAGAGAGAGAAAGAATCTCAAGAGGACTCACTGAGCACAGACACTGACATGTGGCTCAGTCAGTTCCATGACCCTAAGATCATGACCTGAATCAAAATCAAGAGTTGGAGCATAACCAACTGAGCCACCCCGGTGCCTGATCTTATATTTTAGAATCATATTTGCAGACCAATACAGTGGTGTAGTAGAATTATATCTTGATCCGAAAGAGAAAACATATTCTATTTTTTTTTTAATTCTTTATCTTTTAGGCCAGATAGTTTAAAAAGGAAAATTTATCTCATGTATTCTTGGCCTTAGTATATCAATTCCTGCACTTCTGCTGAAAATTTACTTTTGCATCACTATATTCCTAGTAAGAGGATTATCCTTTCACTGTCTCATTCATTCAACATACTTAGACTATTTTTTTTTAAAGATTTTATTTATTTGACAGAGAGAAACACAGCTAGAGAGGGAACACAAGCAGAGGGAATGGTAGCGGGAGAAGCAGGCTTCCTGCCGAGCAGGGAGCCCGGTGTGGGGCTCAATCCCAGAACCCTGGGATCATGACCTGAGCTGAAGGCAGACACTTAACCACTGAGCCACTCAGGCGCCCCTAGACTATTTATTTATTTATTTATTATTAATTTTTATTAACATATAATGTATTATTTGCCCCAGGGTAGACTATTTATTTTTAAACAAAAAAAATGGGCAAATCAACAATGTAAGGTGAAATCAAGTCTCCATGCTTCCCTCCAGAATGATATATAGCTACCACTGTAAAGAAATACATAGATTCAGCTTTTATTTTCCCTTTTAAAGATCTTCCTATAGACCTGAATTATTTACAACATAAAAAATTTATCATTAAAATGAAATATCTGGAGCTACAGCAAACTTTCAAAAAAATATTTGAATAGTTATCCTCCTTGTAATTAAAAGGCCTTGTCTAGGGCTGCATCTAGTGTAGAATTTAAAATAAAATAATAAGAAAATAAAATAAAATAAAATAAAATAAAATAAAATAAAATAAAACAAAATGAAATGAAATAAAATAAAATAAAATAAATAAAATAAACTGTAGAATTATTTTCTTTTTTTGTAATTTAATTTTATTGTTTCAGTGTTCCATAATTCATTGATTATGCACCACACCCAGTGCTCCATGCAATATGTGCCCCCCTCAATACCCACGACCAGGCTCACCTAAACCCCCAACCCCCTCCCCCCCAAAATCCTCAGTTTGTTTCTCAGAGTCCACAGTCTCTCATGCTTCATCTCGCCCTCCAATTTTCCCCAATTCACTTTTCCTTTCCTTCTCCTAATGTCCTCCATGTTTTTCCTTATGCTCCACACATAAGTGAAACCATATGATAATTGACCCTCTCTGCTTGACTTACTTCACTCAGTATAATCTCTTCCAGTCCTGTCCATGTTGGTACAAAAGTTGGGTATTCATCCTTTCTGATGGAGGCATAATATTCCATTGTATATATGGGCCATATCTACTTTATCCATTCGTCTGTTGAAGGGCATCTTGGCTCCTTCCACAGTTTGGCAGTGGCCATTGGTGCTATGAACATTGGTGTACATGTGGCACTTCTTTGTACTGCACCTGTATATTTGGAGTATATACCCAGTAGTGCAATTGCAGGGTCATAGGGTATCTTTATTTTAATATCTTCAGGAAGCTCCACACTGTTTCCAAAGTGGCTGCACCAACTTGCATTCCCACCAACAGTGAGTTTTGAATAGATATTGCAGAACAATGTGGCTCTATTTCTCACTCTCATGGCTTTCTTTATTCCCTGGCACATATCCTGGTGGTTGAATAGTCTTATTTAAAATCGGGGAACCCCCAGAGAGGAAAAGCCTGTAAAACAGTTTCCACAGAGCCCAGCCCCAGGATAATAGCCAGCAGGGTGCTCAATTCAAGCAAGACTGACTGGAAAACAACAGGGCAGGCCCCTCCCCCAGAAAACAAGCCAAAAGAAAGAAGACAATAACCACAGGGTCCCCATAAAACTGTAAAACCCCAAAATCAGGGAAAAACAATATAGTAAGCTCCCGATATGGCCCTAACACCTGTATATTTCATAGATAGAAGTTTTTTCCTTTTTTCTTTTTTTATTCATTCTCACAATTCTTGGTTTATTAATTTCTTTAAGCTACTTAACATTACAATGAAAGGCATAATACAATAAAACACCCAGGAAGATCTGAAATAACATTCCTCACCAGCATCAAGGATTTATAACCACCTTCCCATCTTATGCTTCTGTCAGTGATTCTATGTATTTGTTGTTGTTCTGGTATTATATAAATCTTACTTTGGGGGTTCACTTTAACTGGGTTCTTTTAGTTCTTGTCCTTTACTTTTGTCAGTCTTTATATTTGTTTGTGTTTGTTTACATACCTTGTAAATTTTATTTTGGGGCTCATTTTGGGTGGGATTCCTTTTTTTTTTATTCTCTCTCTTTTTATCTTTCTTCATTCTTTTTGTTGGTGAATTCCAATTGCTTCAAAACCTTCTAGGGCGTCAGTCAGAGAAAGACAAGTATCACATGATCTCTCTGATATGAAGAATTTGAGAGGCAAGGTGGGAGTTTGGGGTGGTGGGGGAGAGAAATGAAAAAGGAAGGGATGGGGAGGGAGACAAACCATAAGAGACTCCT
>CM053612.1:19774556-19797599 GCA_028646535.1 Procyon lotor
ACTTCCCATCAAAACGACGACAGGGAGGAATACCCAAAAGAGGAAAAACCCAGAGACTGCGCCCTCTCCCTCAGAACTATCGGATACAGACATAAATAGTATGTCAGAAAGGGAATTCAGGGTAACACTAATTCAGGCAATGGCTAGGATGGAGAAAAACATTAATGACGACATAGAATCTCTAAGGGCGGAACTGAGTGCCAGTTTGGCTGATGTTAAAAATGCTATCAATGAGATCTAATCTAATCTAAATAGTCTAATAGCTAGGGTAACTGATAGAGGATCCTGGTAGTGGATAGAGGATAGAATTAGTGTTCTAGAGGACAAGATGGTAGAGAAGAAAGGTCAGGAGGAAGGCTGGAAAAAACTGCTTAGGAACCAAGAGAACAGACTTAGAGAAATAAATGACACCATGAAACATTCCAATGTCAGAATTATTGGAATCCCCGAGGCAGTGGAAAAAGACAGAAGACTCATAGATATAACTGAGCAAATTCTGGATGAAAATTTCACCAATCTGGGAAATGGAAAAAGTGTTTGTGTCCTAGAGGCAGAAAGGACACCATAAGATCAAAAAGTCTAGAAAGACACCCAGACACATGATTGTGAAATTCGCAGATTATAAATTAAGACAAGAGGTCCTGAGGGCAGCTAGAGGGAAGAGATTCCTTACATACAGAAGAAGATCTATCAGAAAAATATCAGACCTGTCCACAGAAACCTGGCAAGCCAGAGAGGGCTGGCAAGATCGATTCAGGGCACAAAATGAGAACATGAAGAAGAACATGAGAACATGAAGCCAAGAATACTTTATCCAGCAAGGCTGACATTCAAATGGATGGAGAGATAAAGAGCTTCCAAGACGAGCAAGGATTAAAAGAGTATGTGACCACCAAGCTCGCACTCCAGGAAATATTAAAGGGGGCTTTATAAAAGTAGAAAGAACCCATGAGTGTCTTAGAACAGAAATTTACAATCTATAGAAACAAGGACTACACAGGTAACATGATGTCAATAAACACTTATATTTCAAAAATCATTCTCAACGTGAATGGCCTAAACATGCCCATAAAACAGCACAGAGTTGCAGAATCGAGAAAATGATAAGACCTGTCCATATGCTGTCTATAAGAAACACATTTGGAAACAAAAGATATATCCAGACTGAAAGTTGAAAGGATAGAGAACCATCTTTCATGCCAACGGGCCTCAAAAAAAAGCTGGGGTAGCAATTCTCCTATCTGATAAATTAGATTTTAGGCTAAAGACTGTAGTCAAAGATACAGAGGGACATTACAGCATTCTTAGACAGTCTGTCCACCAAGAAGATCTAACAACTGTAAACATTTATGCCCCCAATATAGGAACAGCCAACTACATAAGTCAACTGTTAATCAAAATAAAGAGTCATAGTAAATTGTGTACATTAGTAGTAGGAGATCTTAACATGCCACTCTCAGTAAGAGACAGATCATCTAAACAGAAAATCAATAAAGAAACAAAAGCTTTTAATGACACATTAGACCAGATGGACCTCATAGATATATACAGAACATTCCACTCTAAAAAACAGAATACTCATTCTTCTTGAGCACACATAGAACATCCTTCAGAATAGATCACAAACTGGGTCACAAATCAGAACTCCACTGATACCGAAGGATTGAAATGACTCCCTGAATGTTCTCAGAACACAGTGCTTTGGAACTGGAACTCAACCACAAGAAAAAGTTTGGAAGGAATTCAAACACTTGGAGGCTAAAGACCAAACTGCTCAAGAATATTTGGATCAACCAGGAAATGAAAGAACAACTTAAACAATTCATGGAAACGAATGAGAACAATGACACATAGGTCTAAAACCAATGGGATATGGCAAAGGCATATGCTCTGAGATAACTCAAAGGCAGTCCTAAGGGGAAATACATAACCATCCAAGCCTCACTCAAAAAAAAAGTAAAAATCCCAAACACACCAGCTCTCTTTACACCTTAAAGAACTGGAAAATCAAAAACAAATTAAGCCAACATCATGCACAAGAAAAGAAATAATCAAGATCAGAGCATAGATCAATGAGTTAGAAACTAGAGAAACAGTAAAACACATAAATGAATCCAGAATTTGGTTTTTTGAGAGAACTAATAAGATCGATATACCACTGGCTAAGCTAATCCAAAAGAAATCAGAAGACCCAAATTAATAAAATTATGAATAAAAAGGGAGACATCACGAATAATCTAAAGGAAATAGAAACAATCATCAAAAATTATTATCAACAGCTATATGCCAATAAGTTAAACAACCTAGAAGAAATGGATGCATTCCTGGAAACCCATAGTCTTCCAAGACTGAAACAGGAAGAAATTGACAACCTGAATAGACCAATAACTTGTAATGAGATTGAAGCAGTGATCAAAAGCCTCCCAAAAAACAAGAGTCCAGGACCTGATAGATTCCCTGGGGAATTCTACCAAACTTTCAAGGAAGAAATAATACCTATCCTCTTGAAACTTTTCCCAAAAAATAGAAACAGAAGGAAAACCTCCAGACTCTTCTTTTTTTTTTTATAAAGATTTTATTTATTTATTTGACAGAGAGAGAGAGATCACAAGTAGGCAGAGAGGCAAGCAGAGAGAGGGGGGGAAGCAGGCTCCCTGCCAAGCAGAGAGCCCGATGTGGGGCTCAATCCCAGGACCTTGAGATCATGACCTGAGCCAAAGGCAGAGGCTTTAACCCCCTGAGCCACCCAGGGGCCCCTTTCCAGACTCTTCTTATGAAGCCAGCATTAGCCTGATCTCCAAACCAGGCAAAGACCCCACCAAAAAGGAGCGTATCCCTGATGAATATGGATGCCAACAGTCTCAACATGATCCTAGCTAATAGGATACAACAGCACATTAAAAAGATTACTCACCATGACCAGGTGGGATTTATCCCTGGGATGCAAGTGTGGTTCAACATTCGCAAATCAATCCATGTGATAGAACAAACCAATAAGAGAAGAGAGAAGAATCACGTGGTCCTCTCAATTGATGTAGAAAAAAAAATTTGACAAAATTCAGCATCCGTTCCTGATTAAAACTCTTCAAAGTATAGGGATAGTAGGAACATTCCTCAACTTCATAAAATCTATGAAAAGCCCACTGAAAATATCTTTCTCAATGGGGAAAAGCTGACAGCCTTCCCTTTGAGATCAGGAACATGACAAGGATGCCCACTCTCACCACTCTTGTTCAACATAGTACTAGAAGTCCTAACAGCAATCAGAAAACAAAAAGAAATAAAAGGTATTCAAATTGGCAATGCAGAAATCAAACTCTCTTTCTTCACAGACGATATGATATTTTATATGGAAAACCCAAAAGACTCCACCCCCAAATGACTAGAACTCATACAACAATTCAGTAATGTGACAGGATACAAAGTCAGTGCACAGAAATCAGTTGCTTTCTTATACACTAACAATGCAATTATGGAAAGGGAAATTAGAGAATCGATTCCATTTAGTATAGCACTAAGAACCATAAGATACCTGGGAATAAACCTAACCAAAGAGGTAAAGGATCTGTACTTGAGGAACTATAGAACGAACACTCATGAAAGAAATTGAAGAAGACATAAAAAGATGGAAAGCATTCCATGCTCATGGGTTGGAAGAATAAACATTGGTAAAATGTCTATAGTGCCCAGAACAATGTATACTTTCAATGCCATCCCAATCAACATTGCACTGACATTTTTCAAAGGGCTAGAGCAATCAATATCAAAATTTGTATGGAACCAGAAAAGACCCCAAATTGCTAAGGAAATGTTGAAAAAGAAAAACAAAGCTGGGGGCATCAAATTGCCTAATTTCAAGCTTTACTACAAAGCTGTGATCACCAAAACAGCATGGTACCAGCACAAAAACAGACACATAGTCTGGTGGAGCAGAGTAGAGAGCTCAGATACGGACCCACAACTCTATGGTCAAATAGTCTTTGACAAAGCAAGAAAAAATATCCAGTGGAAAAAAGACAGTCTCTTCAATAAATGGTGCTGGGAAAACTGTACAGCTATGTATAGAAGAATGAAAGTTGACCATTCTCTTACACCATACACAAAGATCAACACGAAATGGATAAAAAAACCCTCAATGTGAGGCAGAAATCTATCAAAGTCCTAGAGGTGAACAAAGCAGTAACCTCTTCGACATCGGCCACAACAACTTCTTTCAAGACATGTCTCCAAAGGCAAAGGAAAGAAAAGTGAAAATGAACATTTGGGACTTCATCAAGATAAAAAGCTTCTGCACAGCAAAGGAAATAGTCAAAAAAACAGAGAGGCAACTCACTGAATGGGAGAAGATATTCACAAATGACACTATGGAAAAAGAGCTAATATCCATGATCTGTAAGGAACTCCTCAAACACTCAAAAAACAGATAATCATTTCAAAAATGGGCAGAAGACATGATCAGACACTTCTCCAAAGAAGACATACAAATGGCTAACATACACATAAAAAGATGTTCATCATCATTAGCCATCAGAGAGATTCAAATCAAAACCATATTGAGATACCTCCTTATACCAGTTAGTGTCCAAAATTAACAAGACAGTAAACAACAACTCTTGGAGAGGAAGTGGAGAAAAGGGAAACCTCTTCCACTGTTGGTGGGAATGCAAGTTGGTGCAGCCACTTTGGAAAACAGTGTGGGGCTTCCTGAAGATATTAAAAATAGAGCTATCCTGTGACCCTGAAATTGCACTACTGGATATTTACCTCAAAGACACAGATGCAGTGAAAAGAAGGGCCATATGTACCCCAATGTTCATAGCCATAGCCACAATTGCCAAACTGTGGAAAGAGCCCAGATGCCCTTCAACAGATAAATGGATAAAGAAGATATGGTCCATATATACAATGGAATATTATGCCTCCATCAGAAAGGATGAATACCCAACTTTTTTATCAACATGGATGGGACTGGAGGAGATTACGCTGAGTGAAATAAGTCAAGCAGAGAGAGTCAATTATCATATAGTTTCACTTATGTGTGGAGCATAAGGAATAACATGGAGGACATTAGGAGAAGAAAAGGAAAATGAATTGGGAGAAATCGGAGAGTGAGATGTACCATGAAAGACTGTGGACTTTGAGAAATAAACTGAGGGTTTTGGAAGGGAGGCGGTTGTGGGTTAGTTAAGCCAGGTGGTGGGTATTGAGGAGGGCATGTATTGCATGGAATACTGGGTGCGGTGCATAAACAATGAATCTTGGAACACTAAAAAAATAAAATTTAGTTAAAAAAATACCTGACATTTATTCCTCAAAATTGTGAAGGTCATCAAAAGGTCTCTGAAAAAAAAATTCTGAAAAAAAGTCACAATCAAGAGGTCTAAGGAGACATGATGACTAGACAATTTCATATCCTGAAGAGAATCCTTAGATTACAAGCAAAAAAGACCATAGTTCTAGAGAGTAATATTAATAATGGGGAAGATTATGCATGTGTGGGGAAGGGGGTAATGGTAAATCTTTGTATCTTCCTCTCAATTTTGCTGTAAACCCAAGCTACTCTTTAAAAATGTCTTTTATTTAAAAAAAGGACTATAGGAAAAGAGTAGTGAAACTCCAAAATGTGTAACTTTTAATAAACATGCCAATGCCACTTTTTTTTTAGTCTTGACAATGAATCATGGATATATAACATGTTAACCTTAAGAGTAACTGGTTGAAGAATATACGAAATTTTCTATACTAGATTTTCAGCTTTTCTAAAAATCTATCTTGTTTTTAATGTTTATTAAAAGAAAAAAAACAAACATGACATCAGCAATGACAGAGTACAGAATTCAAAGGACTAGACCCTCTACAGAAAACACCAAAAATGGTGAGCAAAAACTATCAGAATCAAGTCATAAAAACTCTAAGAAGTAGTCAAAGGTTTATAGCATTCGGTGAATGTTCAACCAAGAAAAAAGTGACTTAAATATGTTAGGAGAACTTTGTGGCATTTTAACTTAGATTTGCCCCACCTGCCTCACCAGAATGAGGATGATTTTGAAGATGAGAGTTCATGCTCCATGTGTGGTTACCTGGCACTCACAGAAGCAGAATAAACCATGTTCCAAAAAATTGTGTTTCTGTTTTGACCTGTCCAGAGGTTTCAAGAAGGACTAAAACAGAGTGCTTGCATTTGTTCCTGCTAACTTGGAACTCTCTTGAGGCAGAAAAGTGGCTATGGGTAAATCATTCCTAAAGACATTGAAAGGCAAATGAACAAGCTGCTGCTTTCTGTGGCAAAAGTTTACAGTTGGCATAAAGAGGCCTGCACAGCCTGAGAGATAAATGCTGGAGAGAGAATTACTTTGGAGAAAGAGGACTTTGAAGAACATCTGCATATAATGGGGAATCTAGAAAGCCTGGACACATGTCCAGGGAAGGTAACAAGCTCAGAAAAGACCTGAGAAAACCCTAACTTTTACCTCCAGTAGATCTGTAGCTTAAGTTCCAACAGGAAGTGAAGGTTAAGGCAGTGTTGCAAAGGACCTAAGCTTTGAAACACTGCCCTGACACAGAATCAATCTGCAAAGACTGGTATTGCATTTTCTTTTCTTTTTTTCTTTTCTCCAGTTTGTTCTATTTTGCTGGGGCTTCATGTATTTAAAGATATCTCTGTTAAACCAGTAGCTGACTACAAGCTAATGTAAGAGAAATTGCAAAGACCACATACACAAAAAAGAATTCTGAAAAATTACTAAATGAACAATTATAACTTATAGTAAACAAGAACAATAACCTTGAGGAGAGAAGGAACTGTGACCAGAGTGACAATATTAGAATATCTGAAATGTACAGTTTTGAACAAAGAAACAAGAAAGTATGGCCCATTACCAGGGGAAAAAATAATAGAACCTGACCCTTTCAATGTAGAGACATTGTAATTACTAGGAAATAACTTTAAACTAACTATTGCAGTATGCTCAAGGAGCTAAAAGTAAACTTTAGACAAAGAATTGAAGTGAACCAAGAGAATGCTTCCTCAATAAAAAGAGAATAACAAAGAGAAATTATAAAACAAAAGCAAACAGAAATTCTGACACTGAAAACTATGATAACTATAATGAAATATAAATTCACTAAATGGTTTCAACAGATTTGAATAAGCAGTAAAAAAAATCAATGAACTTGAAAGTAGGTCAGTTGAAATTATCCAGTCTAAGGACAGAAAAAAACATAA
Organism: Procyon lotor; assembly: GCA_028646535.1. Lineage (NCBI taxonomy): Eukaryota > Metazoa > Chordata > Mammalia > Carnivora > Procyonidae > Procyon > Procyon lotor. The sequence goes on from CM053612.1 coordinate 19,781,782, forward strand.
TGAAGAAAAATGAATGAATCACAAGAGACATGCGGGATATTGTCAAGCATACTAACATAGGCTTAATGGGATTCCTGGAAGGACAAAAGAGACAGAAAGGAACAAAAAGTACTTAAAAATTACTGGTCATATACTTCCTAGAATTTATAAATCTATAAACTTAAACATCCAAGTAGCTCAACATACTTCAAGTAAGAAAACATAAACAGATCCCCACTGAGACACATTATAATCAAATGGTCAAAAGACAAAGAATCTTGGAAGTCAAGAGAGCAAAGCAACTTCTCATGAACAAGGAATTTTCAATAAAATTACAATTTCTCATTAGATTTTGGGTGCTAGAAACCAGTGTGATGACATATTTAAAGAGCTGTAAGAAAAAAAAAATATTCCATCCAAAGATTCTGGCAAAAACTATCCTTCAATCATGAAGGAAAAATTAAGGCATTTCCAGGAAAACAAATGCTGAGAAAATTTGTGGCGAGGAAACTTTTCCTAAAGGAAGTACTTCAGATCACAACAAAAAAACATTAGACAGCAACTGAAAATCATATTTAAAAAAAATAACAATTGGGCACCTGAGTGGCTCAGTGGGTTTAAAGCCTCTGCCTTCGGCTCAGGTCGTGATCTCAGGGTCCTGGGATGGAGCCCCACATTGAGCTCTCTGCTCAGCAGGGAGCCTTCTCCTCCCTCTCTCTTCTTGCCTCTGCCTACTTATAATCTCTTTCTGTGTGTCAAATAAATAAATAAAATCTTTAAAAAAATAACAATTATAAAACTAACTACATGACTTTGGGGGGCTCTGTCAGTTAAGTGTCAGCTTTTGGCTCAGGTCATGATCCTGGAGTCCTGGGATAGAGCCCTACATTGGGCTCCCTGCTCAGCAGGGAGTCTGTTTCTCCTGCTGACACCCCCTCTCGTGCTCTCTCTCTCTCTCTCACTCTCTCAAATAAATAAATAAAATGTTTAAAAAATACTTTAAAAAATACAAGTAATTAAAAAGGTAAAATAAAACACAGTATCACTGCATTTCTGATATGTAACTCCTATTCTTCTCTAAGGTTTAAAATTCCAATGAATTAAATAATAATTATATATCTACATTAATGGGCAGACATTCTTTGAAGATGCAACTTGTGACAACAACATGAGGAAAAATGTAGCTGTGTGTTTTTTAAAATATTTTATTTATTTGACAGAGAGAGAGATCACAAGTAGGCAGAGAGGCAGGCAGAGAGAGAGGGGGAAGCAGGCTCCCTGCCGAGCTGAAAGCCTGATGTGAGGCTCAATCCCAGGACCCTGAGACCATGACCCAAGCCGAAGGCAGAGGTTTAACCCACTGAGTCTCCCGGGCGCCGCTATATGAGTTTTTGTATACTATTGAAGCTGAAGTAGTATTAATTCCAACTAGATTGTCATAAGCATAAAATGTTAATTGCAATCTCCATAGTAATGACTAAAAAAGTAACTAAAAGTATACAGAAGAGGAACTAAGAACAGTTTCAAAATGGTACACAGCAAAAATTCAAATAAATACAAAAGAATTCAGCTACACAGGAAATAGGAATCAAAAATTGTAAAGTATATGAAACACAAAGAGCAAAATGAAAAAAATCCTTCCTTATCAGAAATCACTTTAAATATAAGTGACTTAAACACTCTCTAAAAAACAGATTGGGGGGGGCGCCTGGGTGGCTCAGTGGGTTAAAGCCTCTGCCTTCAGCTCAGGTCATGATCTCAGGGTCCTGGGATTGAGCCCCGCATTGGGCTCTCTGCTCAGTGGGGAGCCTGCTTCCTTCTCCCTCTCTGCCTGCCTCTCTGCCTACCTGTGATCTCTCTCTGTGTGTGTGTATCAAATAAGTAAATAAAAAAAAATCTTAAAAAAAAAAACAAAAACAGATTGGGGGGCTCATGGGTAGCTCAGATGGTTAAGCTTCCAATTCTTGATTTCGGCTTAGGTCATGATCTCAGGATCATGAAATTGAGCCCCATGTCAGGCTCTGTGTCCGGTGGGGAGTGTGTTTGAGATTCTCTCCCTCGATTTGCTCCTCCCCCAACTTGAACACTCTAGCTCTATCAATCAAATAAAATAAATCTTAAAAAAAAAAAAAACAAAAAACAGTTGGGGCAGCTGGGTGGCTCAGTGGGTTAAAGCCTCTGCCTCCGGCTCAGGTCATGATCTTAGGGTCCTGGGATTGAGCCCCAAATCGGGTTCTCTGCTCAGCAGGGAGCTTGCTTCCCTCCTCTCTCTCTCTGCTTGCCTTTCTACCTACTTGTGATCTTTCTCTCTGTGTCAAATAAATAAATAAAATCTTTAAAAAATAAAAAAAGTAAATAAAAAATTAAAAAAAAAAAAACTGTTTTGGGACACCTGGATGGCTCAGTTGGTTAAGTGACTGCCTTCAGCTCATGTAATGATCCTGAAATCCCAGGCTTGAGTCCCACATTGGGCTCCCTGCTCAGCAGGGAGTTTGTTTCTCCTTCTGCATGCTCTCTTTGTCATTCTCTCTCTCTCAAATAAATAAATAAAACCTTTAAAAAATATTAAATAAAAAATAAAAAAAAAACCAAATTGGCAGAATGGTTAAAACAACATTATCCTCCTGTATACTGTGTATTAGATGCTCTATATTCAAAATTACAAATAAGTTGAAAATAAAAAAAAAGAAATCCCATGCAAATTGTAATTAAGAGAGCAGAGATGGCTAAACTAATATTACTCAAGATAGTAATACTCTTAGATTGAAAAGTGTTACCAGAGACCAAGAACATTTTATATTGATAAAATGGTCAACTTATGAAGATATCACAATTACAAGCATGCACAGCTAACCATAGTGCTCCAAAACATATGAAGCAAAATTTGAAAGAATTGAAGTGAAAAAAAATGAACACTTCTACAATGATAATTGTAGATATTTCAATAACCCATTTACAATAATTGATAGGACAATGAAATAAATGATCAGTTAAAAAAAAATAGGGGACTTGGAAAAAATAGAAGACTTGAATGACGTTATACAACAAGACCTAATGGACACAGAGAGAACCACTCTCCTTGGAAGGAGTAGGATAAGCATTCTTCTTAGCACACATGGGACATTACCCATGAAGGATCTTGTGTTAGTCCACAAAATAAATCTAAATAATTCTTAAAAGATTAAAATCAAAGTATTTTTTTCTGACAACAGTGAATTTTGTTGAATGAAAATAAAGTCAATATCAGCCAAAACCTGGAAAATTTACAAGCATAAACATGAAACAAAATGAACAATGAGTTGAAGAAATTACAAGAGAAATTAGAAAATATTTAAAGGCCAGCCAAAACAAAAGTACAATATACCAAAACATTTTAGATTCAGCAGAGGCAATGCTCGTATGGAAATACATAATGTAAATAACTGCATTAAGAAAAGTGAAAGATCTCAAACCGTAAACCTAACTTTATACCTTGAGAGACTAGAAAAAACAAACTAAACCAAAACTGGCAGAGAGAAGAAAGTCATAAAAGATAGAGAAGAGATAGAGAATTTTTAAAAACCTAATCAATGAAACCAGAAGTTTGTTCTTTGAAAATATCAACAAAATTGATAACTCTTTAGCTAGAATATTGAAGAAAAAGGTAAGAAAATACAAATAATTGAAATCAGAAATTAAAAAGGAGACATTACCATTTACTGTATAAAAATAAAAAGGATTATAGGAGAATATTAAGAACAACTGTACACAGGCAAATTATATAACCAAGATGAAATGACAAACTCCAAGAAAAACACAACTTACCAAAACTGCCTTAATAAAAAATAAAGAATTTGAACATGTCTAAAAGTATGGAGATTGACTCAGTAAACAAAAACCTTCCAACAACAAAAAGCCCAAGATCAGATGGCTTCACTTGTGATAGTTAAAGAAAAATTAACACAAACCCTTTTATTTTTTTCCCAAAAAATAGAAAAAGAGGTATCTTTTTGCTCCTCCCCCAACTTGGGAGAATAAAGAGAAAGAAAGTTTCTTTCTTTCTAAAGAGAAAGAAAGAAAGTTGACTTTCTCTTTATTCTATGAAGCCAGCATTACTTTGATATCAAAGCCAGACAAGGACAAAACAAGAAAAGTACAGAGCAATAACCCTCAGGAAAATAGATATAAAATCCTCTACTAAACACTAGCAAATGGAGCTCAGCAGCATACTAAAAGAACTATGTATCATGACTAAGGGCTTATCCCAAAATACAAGGGTAATTCAACATGTGAAAATCAATTAATGTAACATATCATTATATTACAATTACCAATATACCTTCATTAATAGAATGAAGGAAAAAAATGATGATCTTGACTGATAAAAAAAAAAAAAAAAGAAAAAAGCATTTGGAAAAATCCAATACTCTTTCATGATAAAAATACTAAAAACTAGCTATGTAAGGAACCTTTTTCAATATGATAAAGGTAGTCATGAAAAACCCACAGCTAACACTATACTAAGTGGTAAAAGACCAAAAGCCTTTCCTCTATGATCGAAAACAAGACTAGGAAGCCCACTTCCACCCTGTTATTAAACATAATACTGGAAGTTCTAGCCAGAACTTGAGAGAAGTTGAGTAAGAATAAGAAATAAAGTTATCTAAGTTGGAAAGAAAGAAGTAAAACTAAATCTATTCACAGACGAAATTATCTTACATATAGAAAATATTAAATAATTTACATACAACAAACAAAATATATTAGAGCTAATAAACCAAATCAAAAAAATTGCAGGATACAAGCTGAATGTACAAAAATCAGTTGTATTTGTACACAATATAATTGAAAAATCAGAAAAGGAAATTAAGAAATCAATTAAATTTACTATAAAATCCAAAAGATTAAAATACTTTGGGATCAATGTACAATAATTTTATAGTGAAAACTATACATTATTATTGAAATACATTAAAAAGACCTAAATAGGGGCGCCTGGTTGAGCCTCTGCCTTCGGCTCAGGTCATGATCTAAGGGTCCTGGGATCAAGCCCCGCATCAGGCTCTCTGCTCAGCAGGGATCATGCTTCCCCCTCTCTCTCTGCCTGCTTGTCTGCCCTCTTGTGATTTCTTTCTCTCTGCCAAATAAATAAATAAAATCTTAAAAAATAAAAGACATAAATAAGTTGAAAGATATTCTGTGTTCATAAATAGGAAGATAAGATTTATTGTAAAGATGGCAATACTCTATGCCCTTCAACAGAAGAATGGATAAAGAAGATGTGGTCCATATATACAATGGAATATCATTTAGCCATCAGAAAGGATGAATACCGAACTTTTGCATCAACATGAATGGGATTGGAGGAGATTATGCTGAGTGAAATAAGTCATGCAAGGAAAGTCAATTATCATATGATTTCACTTACTTGTGGAACATAAGGAATAACATAGAGGACATAAGGAGAAGTAAAGACAAAGTGAAGGAGGGGGAGAATCGGAGGGGGAGATGAACCATGAGAGACTGTGGGCTCCAAGGAACAAACTGAGGGTTTTAGAGGGGTGGGGGGTGGGGGGATAGGTGAGCCTGGTGGTGGATATTAAGGAGGGCATGTATTGCATGGAGCACTGGATATTGTACATAAACAATGAATCTTGGAACACTGCATCAAAAACTAATGATGTATTTTATGGTGACTAACATAACACAATAAAAATTAAAAAAAAGAAAAAATGTGGCAATACTACCCAAAGCAATCTACAAATTCAAAGTATTTCCCATAAAAATTCCAACAGCCATTTCTGCTGGTATGTAAATGCCAATCTTTAAATTCATATGTAATTGCAAGAAACTCCAAGTAGTCAACAACAATCATGAAAAAGAACAAAGATGGAGCACCTGGTGGCTCAGCTGGTTAAGCTTCTGACTCTTGATTTTAGCTCAGGGGATGATCTCACGGTTGTGAGATAGAGCCCCACATCAGGCTCCACACTGGGCATGGAGCTTTTTTTTTTGATCCTCTTTCTCTCCCTCTTCCCCTCTCCCCTTTCTCTATCGCTTACCCTCTGTAAAAAGAGAATAAAAATAAAAAAATTAAAAAAGAAAAAGAATATTCACACTTCCTAATTTCCATATTTATCACAAAGCTACATAATTACAACAGTGTGGTACAAGCATAATGACAGAGATATCAATCCATGGAGTAGGATTTTGAGTCCAGAAAACCCAAACATGTACGTTTAATTGATTTCCAACAAAAGTGGCAAGAAAAGAAAAGTTTCTTAAACAAGTGGTGCAGAAACAACTGGATATCCTCATGAAGAACTAAGTTGTTTCCCTACATCATAGTAATGTAAAAATTTACTGAAAATGGATTAAAGACATAAATTTAAGAACTAAAACTATTAGAAGAAAACAGGGATAAATATTCATGTTTTGGGTTTCAGCATTGGGTTCGTAGGTATGAAACCAAAAGCATATGCAACAAAAGCAGAAACATACATTGGACTTCATCATAATTAAAAATTCGTGCATCAAATGATGCTATCAAGGAAGTGAAAACAATTCAATTTGCAGTAATGAATTAAAAAACTTTTCCAGCTTTCATCTTTCATATCATTTTATAGTATATCTATTAATATTTTAAATAATGCCTTGTATGGTGCTGATCCATTATATTTATTTTTTTTTAATTTTTCTCTACAACTCTTTTTTTTATTTAATTTATTTGACAGAGAGGGAGAGAGAGATCACAAGTAGGCAGAGAGGCAAACAGAGAGAGGGGAAAGTAGGCTCCCCACTGAGCAGAGAACCCCATATGGGGCTTGATCATAGGACCCTGAGATCATGACCTGAGCTGAAGGCAGAGGCTTTAACCCACTGAGCCACCCAGGTGCCCTTATTTTTCTCTACAACTCTTAACTGAGTGGCTTGCAGGTACAGGTGATCAATAATGTTTTCTTTTCTTTTTATTTATAAATATTTTACTTTATTTTATTTTATTTTTTCAGTGCTCAAAGATTCATTGTTTATGCACCACATCCAGTGTTCCATACAATATGTGCCCTTCTTTTTTTTTTTCCAAATATTTTATTTATTTGACAGAGAGAAACACAGCTAGAGAGGGAACACAGGCAGAGGGAATGGTAGCAGGTGAAGCAGACTCCCCGCTGAGCAAAGAGCCTGATATGGGGCTCGATCCCAGGACCCTGGGATCATGACCCAAGCTGAAGGCAGACGCTTAACGACTGAGCCACCCAGGTGCCCTATGTGCCCTTCTTATACCCACCACCAGGCTAACACATCCCGCCACCCACCACCCTTCCAAAATCCCTGTTTGCTTCTCAGAGTACATAGTCTCTCATGCTTTGCCTCCCCCTCTGGTTTACCCCAATTCATTTTTCCTTTCCTTCTCCCAATGTCCTCCACATTATTCCTTAAGCTCCACAAGTAAGTGAAACCATATGATAATTACCTCTCTTTGCTTGACTTATTTCACTCAGCATAATCTCCTCCAGTCCGTCCATGCTGATACCAAAGTTGGGTATTTATCCTTTCTGATGGCAGCATAATATTCCATTGTATATATGGACCGTATCTTCTTTATCCATTCATCCACTGAAGGGCATCCTATGAATGAATGTCAATTTATCTTTAGTTTCCCTACTTATAATCATTTAAGAACACATGGAAACAATGGCTTGGTAATAAAGAAATAATTCTGAGGAAATATAGAATAAAGGAATGATCAAAGTCACTTTGGTATAATAAGAAATATAGAGAAGGGGAATGAGGGGCAAGATGGCAGAGAAGTAGGCGATCCTGTTGCAACCTGTCCCCAAAAGTGAGCTGGATATCTACCAGAACACACTGAACACCCATGAAATCAGCCTGAGGAGAAAGATTTTTTCACTTCTGGATCTCTATGGGAGCAGAAGACAGCAGTGGAGAGGTAAAGCAAAGTGGGAACACTCAAACCGATATCAGAGGATAAACAAAAGGGGGTGGGAGCCACCAGAAGCAATCCAAGGACAGTAATAACTGAAAAGAAAGTGCCCAGTGGTTGGGGAGAAGCATTAACTTAGGGTGCAGTTAAAAACACTTAAAAAGAGCAAAACATTCTGAGGAGCAACTAGTGAAAAGGGGTAGTGGCAGGCACGGGACTGGGGACCACGCTCCCAGGAAGGACACCACTCACCTCAAAGAGAGACTGGTGGGGGCTTCCAGTCCATGATTCACGAACCTGCAGCTTTCTGAACTTTGCACCATTTTGTGGGTGGGGCACGCACTCTCCTGCAAGCACCTTAGAGAGTCTGCTGTGATCCAGGACCCTGCAGCTTTTGCTGTGTGCCCCACTCTATGGACTGAGTGAAACCCTGACTGAAAAGACATTTGTGGTCTGCAGCAGGGTCTGGTCACTCCCAGCTGGCCCCAGAGAGAACTCCGGCAGGCGACCTAATCTCAGGCAGGAATCTGACCACACCCTGCACAGGCCTGGAGCCCAGAGAGCAGGGGAGCACTCAAGGATACATCAAGATACAAAGCTTATGCACAGTGAAAGAAACAGTCAACAAAATAAACAGGCAACCCACAGAATGGGAGAAGATATTTGAAAATGACACCACAAAGGTCTGATATCAAAGATCTATAAAGAACTCCTCCAACTCAACACTCACAAAACCAATAATCACATCAAAAAATGGGAAGAAGACATGAACAGACACTTCTCCAAAGAAGACATACAAATGGCTAACAGACCCATGAAAAAATGTTCATCACCGTTAGCCATCGGGGAGATTCAAACCAAAACCACACTGAGATACCACCTTACACCAGTTAGAATGGCCCAAATCAACAAGATAGTAAACAGCAAATGTTGGAGAGGGTGTGAAGAAAAGGAAACCCTCTTCCACTGTTGGTGGGATTGCAAGCTGGTGCAGCCACTTTGGAAAACAGTGTGGAGATTCCTCAAGAAATTAAAAATAGAGCTACCCTATGACCCTGTAATTGCACTACTGGGTATTTACCCCAAAGCGGAGATGCAGTACAAAGAAGGGCCACATGTACCCCAATGTTCATAGCAGTAATGGCCACAGTCGCCAAACTTTGGAAAGAACTAAAATGCCCTTCAACAGATGAATAGATAAAGAAGATATGGTCCATATATACAATGGAATATTATGACTCCATCAGAAAGGACGAATATCCAACTTTTGTGTCAAAATGGATGGGACTGGAAGAGATTATGTGGAGTGAAATAAGTCAAGCAGAGAGAGTCAATTATCTTATGGTCTCACTTACGTGTGGAGCATAAGGAAAACATGGAGGGCATTGTGAGAAGGAAGGGAAGGGGGAATGAGGGGAAATCAGAGGGGGAGATGAACCATGAGAGACTGTGGACTCTGAGCAACAAACTGAGGGTTTTGGAGGGGCAGAGGTGGGGGGTTGGGGAGCCTGGTGGTGGGTATTGATGAGGGCACGTATTGCATGGAGCACTGGGTGTGGTGCATGTACGATTAATCTTGTAACACTGAAAAAATAAAATAAGCATATTTGGATGGAAAAAAAGACATTAGAGAAAAAAAGAATGTAGAGAAGTAAATTTTTAGCCAAGTTTTGAAAGAAATAAGTTAATGCTTCATGGGTGGTTAGTAGACATGAATCTATAGAGCTATGTGTAGGTAGAAAAATAATGTAATCATTAAAGACAGGCCAAAACTAGTAATACTGGTGTAAAAGAGGTAACAAATAAGTTATGTTGTATGAAATGTGTGGACTCTGATTGGGAGTAGTACAAAAACCATGGTTATGAGCAACAAATAAAAAGGTTTTTGTTAATTATCTAACTTATTTATCTATTATTTATTTAAATGTGATGCACTTGCCTCATAGACAGGCTGGAGGAGTTAGACATATTTTTTTCTCCCTCACATTTTACCTATTGAATTAGTGGGATTAGACATAGCGCCATATCAAACCTATCGTTTGAAATATGAATAAATATATATTATTTTAACTATATCCTAAAAATGAAGCAATGTATGCCACATGACAATATCTCATAATATAATTTAAAACTGAGGTGTGGGGGTGTGGATTGGTTTAGGCATCTATCTACTTACTGACAAGTTATAGATTATCCTAAATCTTAGTTCCAGTCTTTTTTAAAAAAACAATTTCACTTCACAATATGAATGAAATAAATTCTTTATATATTTCACTATACTATAGTCATATATGGCCAGCAAAATAGCCTGTAGCAGTACAAAATCTGCCATTATAATCTGGGGACTAGTGTGTGTGTGTGTGTGTGTGTGTGTGTGTGAGATCAGTATATTTTGCTACAAGCATGTTTATTTAAGTGTATTGATTATGAAACCTGCTTTAGCACCCTGTACCAAATGATGTTTTTCACAATGTCATCATATGGTGTTTTTTTCACTGTTGACTCTAATTTTGTTTTGCCTTTGTGTACAAAACTGTGTTTGAGTCTTACCGGATCTCACCTTCTCTATCAGCTAAATGGGGACAGTAGTACTGGCCATTAAAACCTCCCTCCCCCACCCAAAATAATGAGTAAGACATGACAGAGCTAGATTCCTGATGGTTTCTTCCAAAGTGCCTGGATAACAAAGTAAAATTCACAACAGACCCTTATTAATAAAGAACAACCTACAACTATATTAAATGTTTCACTTACCCACTTAAGTACTTTTTATAGCCCTTTAACTGACAAGCATAAAGATAAAAAATATTGACAATGATCAAGAATGAAAAGAACACGCATGCAATTTGGTTGCCTGCCAAATAAATGAAGTACACACTAAGTAACCACTCCATGTTATTAGAGATGATAAGACAGCTTGAAAAGGAATCCAATAGAATCTGAGTTTAAATGTATTTACTTCGTAGAAAACAAATAGAATCTTCAGGCTTTAAAAGAAATACAAAACAAATAAAGGTGTTTTGCTTAGAGTAAGGAAGGCTATCAGATCCTCCATTATTTTTGTATCTTGAACCCACCTTACTCATATGGCAGAAGTCATTCTTTCTCTATCCCCAAACCCCCAAAAACCTGCAACCCAGAAAACAATAAAAATCTTCTACAGTTAATTATCTCAAATCCCTCCAAAAGGAATACATAAAAACAAAAGTTATTTTAAAAAAACAAAAAAAAATACATATATATAGATCTAAAATCAACACAATTTGTTTTTTCCCCCAAATATGTTTATCTTTTCAGTGTTACAAGATTTATTGAACACAATTTGTTTTAATGTATAGGGATCCAGCATTTGTCCTGGTCATTTGCATTTAAATAGCGTAGTGTGGTTTCCAGTGCACTTTTATTTTTTTTTTAATATTTTATTTATTTATTTGACAGGGAGAGAGAGATCACAAGTAGCCAGAGAGGCAGGCAGAGAGAGAGGGGGAAGCAGGCTCCCTGCTGAGCAAAGAGCCTGATGTGGGGCTCCATCTCAGGACCCTGAGATCATGACCTGAGTCAAAGGCCAAGGCTTTAACCCACTGAGCAACCCAGGCACCCCTCCAGTGAGCTTTTAAATAAACTCATCTTGCCCTCACATAGAAGCTCTTTGAAGTTAGGCAGGGAGCTGGAAATATCAGCATTCTCATTCCACAAAAGAACACTTAGAGAGGTTAAACAATTCTCTCAAGAAACACATCTAGGACATGGCAAAGCTGGAACCATAATTAAGTTCTCCTGACTCTAAATCCTATCTCCCCCCTCATTGTAAATAATCACCTGCTTCATGGTAATCTTATATTTATACAGAAGTTTTAGAGTTTCTAAAGTGCCTTCACATATATTAGGCATAACCACATGGAATTGTGCATATTCACCTATTTATTTTTGACCAACTAAAATGGAAATTTTATATGGTTCAAACAAACTGACTTTTTCAATTTTACAAGGCTTCTTGCTATCCTCCTACTTTCCTATAGTCACCATTTCTCACATCAGTCTCATCTGCAAACACTTACACTAACATAACCAGGGATTACTATTGCCAGGTGCTCTCAATTTAGAAAGACACATAGTGTGAATTTCTTAATTATTCTCTCTTTCCTAATTTGTTCACTCTTTGCCCTTTTCTATCTAGATCCTCTAAGTGTCTGATAAATAACTTTACACAAAGAGTTCTAATAACTAAGATGAACAACATGTTACCTTTCTAAAAGGCATTTGCCCTAGATATTGTAGGTCATCAACTCAACAGAATAAATCTCTAATGAATCTCCAAACTGGTATTCTAGTACAATGGTAGTGCTCCTTGCAATGCTGTCACTCATTCCCCACCAAATAAGTTAACGTTTATTTGGCCTGTGAATGACTTCCTAATAGATTACTTCCACTTTTCTCTCTCCATCCTTTCCATTCTTCCCCCTTTCCTCTCTCTCCTCTCTTGCTCATTCTCTCTTCCATCTTTGTCTCTACTGTCATTCCCCCCAATAGCTTTCCTTTCTTTCTTTCCTCTCTTACTTATTTAGAGAACCCTTTTCCTACTTCAGGCCTTATTTCTCCCTACCTATAAAAAACTTTGGCCTATCAGTAGCCGTAGGGCAACACTTATAACCTCTAATTTTTCTCTGTCCTAAAGAAGTGACTGGCTTTAAATTAAGATTCAGGGTGTTCTTGACTCTATGGAGTCTATGTGTATCTGTCTCGTGGTTCAACAGTGTTTGAAGAGAACAAACCCAGGTGGAGGCCTCTTCTCCCAGCCTCCAGTCACCCTCCAACCTCTTGCAACTTCCAGGACCATCATATCAGCCATCTCCTACCTCCAGGACCAATTAACACCATTTTTTGCTTAGCTCATTATTGCTGGCTACCCATGAGCTCCCAGATTTGTCAGCATTATTCCAAAAGTGGTTGGAGGCCACCAATCAATGGCCCAGTCAACTTGCATCTGCAGGCCTCTGATACTTACTCCTCTCTGGGCTTCTATTTCCACTCTGACAATGTAGCCCTGGAGAGCATAGGCCACTTCTTCAGCAGCCACTTCTAGCAGTTGGCCCAGTGCTTTTGAAGATACAAAACAAGTGGAGCAGCAATACCCTTTTTCAGGTAAGCAATTGGGGCAAAACCCTAGATGCCAGAGAAGGCACCATGCCCTGGAAAAGAACCTGGACCAGGCCTTTTTGGATCTGCATGCCCTAGGTTCCACCTGTACAGACCCCTCTGCTTGTGCTGATCTCTGTAAATTGCTGGAGAGCCACTCCCTGGATGAAAAGATAAAATGCTGTAAGAGAATAGTCAAGTTTCATTCTTCTACATAGAGCTGTCCAATTTTACCAGCACCATTTATTGAAGAGACTGTCTTTTTTCGACTGGATATTCTTTCCTGCTTTGTTGAAGATTATTTGACCGTAGAGCTGCGGGTCCATATCTGGGCTCTCTATTCTGTTCCGCTGGTCTATGTGTCTGTTTTTGTGCCAGTACCATGCTGTCTTGGTGATCACCTCTTTGTAGTAAAGCTTGAAATCAGGTAATGTGATGCCCCCAGCTTTGTTTTCTTTTTCAGCATTTCCTTAGCAATTCGGGGCCTTTTCTGGTTCTATACAAATTTTAGGATTGTTTGTTCCAACCCTTTGAAAAAAAATTGGTGGAATTTTGATTGCAATGGCATTGAAAGTATGATTGCTCTGGGCAGTACAGACATTTTACCAATGTTTATTCTTCTGATCCATGAGCATGGAATTCTTTTCCACCTTTTTGTGTCTCCTTCAATTTCTTTCATGAGTGTTCAGTAGTTCCTCGAGTACAGATCCTTTACCTCTTTGGTTAGGTTTATTCCCAGGTATCTTATGGTTCTTGGTGCTATGGTACATTGAACTGATTCTCTAATTTACCCTTCCATATTTTCATTGCTAGTGTATAGGAAAGCAACTGATTTCTGTGCATTAATTTTGTATTCTGCCACATTACTGAATTGCTGTATGAATTCTAGTAGTAGAGCTACCCTATGACCCTGCCATCGCACTACTGGGTATTGACCCCAAAGAAGCAGATACATTACAAAGAAGGGCCACATGTACCCCAATGTTCATAGCAGCAATGGCCACAATTGCCAAACTATGGAAAGAACCAAAATGCTTTTCAACAGATGAATGGGTAAAGAAGATATGGTCCATATATACAATGGAATATTATGACTCCATTAGAAAGGATGAGTATCCAACTTTTGTATCAACATGGACGGGACTGGAAGAGGTTATGCAGAGTGAAATAAGTCAAGCGGAGAGAGCCAATTATCTTATGGTCTCATCTACGTGCTGAGCATAAAGAAAAACATGGAGGGCATTGTGAGAAGGAAGGGAAGGGGGAATGGGGGGAAATCAGAGGGGGAGATGAACCATGAGAGACTGGACTATGAGCAACAAACTGAGGGTTTTGGAGGGGCGGGGATTGGGGGTTGGGCAAGCCTGGTGGTGGGTATTGAGGAGGGCACATATTGCATGGATCAGTGGGTGTGGTGCATGAACAATAAATCTTGTAACACTGAAAAAATAAAATAAACATATTTGTGAAAAAAAAAAGAAAAGATAAAATGCATCAAGAAGATGGCAATGAACTCACTAACCTCCACACTTTGACCAGCCCCTAGGCTCAGCTAGATGAGTAGCTCTTCAAAACCTCACCCTCAAACACAAAGAGTTTCTGGAGCCCTTCAGCCTTTGAGAGATCTCTTTGCCTCCCCCTGATGTCAGAGCTTCTGGCTAAACCTCTCCTTCTAAGCCATTAGGCAGCTTTTTAACTCCCCTGGAGTCCTTGCTCAAACTGTAGACCAAATGGGAATAAAGCTTTTTACAGAAAAAGAGGAAACTATTCAACTATCTTCTCTGTGTAGTAAATATTGACCATGTTCTATATGCAGGCACTGAATTGGTTACTGTGCCAAGCCATTCACTTAGCACTTTCTGGTTGTTAGTCATGGCACTAATCATTCCACATGTATTTGTTTTACTTAACTTATTTTTAAATGATTGTAGATTCACATGCACCTATAAAAAATAATAGAATTCATGTGTGTATTCTTTACACATTTTCCCCAATGGTACATCTGCCAAAACTGTAGTATAATACCACAACCAAGATATTGAGAGGAATTTGGTCAAGATACAGAACATTTTCATCAACACAGGGATTCCTTATTTTGCCCTTTTATATTCACACCCACACTCTTCCCTAACCCTCTTCCCTGACCTCTGGTAATCATCAATCAGTTGTCCATCTATAATTTTGCCATTTAAAAAATGTTATATAAATTGAATCATGTACTATGTAAGGTTTTGGCATCAGTTTTTTTTCACAATGCATAATTCTCTCGAGATTCATTTAGGTTGTTACTTGTGTCAAAATTCCATTCCTTTTTATTGCTAAGTAGTATTCCAAGATATCATTGTACTGTGGTTTATTTAACCATTCATCCATTAAAGGACATTTGGGTTATTTCCAATTAGGGGCTATTACAAATAAATCTGCTTTGAATATTCATGTACAAGTTTTTGTTAGAACATGTTTTCATTTTCTTCTTTTAACCTGCTTATACTATTACATTTGGAGTGAGTTTCTTGTAGACAGTATATAATTGGATTAAGTCTTTTAATCCAAAGTGCCATCTTCTGTCTTTTAATTGGTGTGTTTAGACCATTTACTTTAACATAATCATTAATATCTTACAGTTTAACTCTGCCATTTATTTTTCTGTTTGTTCTGCTTTTAATGTTTCTGTTTGCTTTTTCTTGCCTCCTGTGGGTTAAACATTTAACTTCCCTTTTTATTTATTGATAGTGTTTTTGAGTGTATCTGTATCTATTTCTGTAGTTTTTTTTTTTTT
>CM053612.1:19798099-19813140 GCA_028646535.1 Procyon lotor
ACAAGACCCATCGATATGCTGTCTACAAGAAACGCATCTTAGAGTCAAAGACACCTCCATATTTCTGTAGTTTTTTAAAAGGTTGCTCTACCTGGTGGTGGGTATTGAGGAGGGCACGTATTGCATGGAGCACTGGGTGTGGTACATGAACAATTAATCTTGTAACACTGAAAAAATAAAATAAACATATTTGGGGGGGAAAAGACAAGAGAAAGCCCCACATAAAAAGATGGTTGCTCTAGGTGTTGCATTATATATAGGACTTATTTTGGTCCCTGTTAAACAGGATAGGTAGAAATATAGATATATATTAGTAATTTTCAGTTTGTTTCCTGAGATTAAGTGTTTCTTATGGTTTGTCATATATATATATATTTATATGTATATATATATATATATATATATATATATATATATATATATGTAGGTAGGTGTTCTAGCTACAAGTTAGTAAAAGTTAGTAAAAATCCTGACTCTGATACTAACCAAATAGGGTAGTGGAAGTGTACCTCAATATTGCCAGGCTAAAGTAGCAAAACAGTCTCCCCAGATAGTTTCTAGTGGCATCACTGGGGGTGGGGGTTTGCTTGTTGCCACCATTTGGGGGTAAAAGTCTTAGCACTTTATTTTGTCTTCATTAACACCACCACAAAGGGGACAGGGAAGACTGGGACACCTCATGAGAGCTTACCAAACCTTCCAGCTCTGCTGGTGGAAGTGAGTCCACAGGATTTTTTTGGTGGTGGCTGGCCAGAGTTGAGTGGTTATTACTTACATTTTCTGTCTTGCTAGCCTGCCCCGCCCCTTTCCTGGTCTTTTGGCTATAAAAAGCAGGCTTTTTTTTTTTGTCTATATCTCTTGATGTGTGTGGGTTGCTGATTTCTTCAGGACTGATTGTAAAAGGTAAAGCAAAAATACAACCAAGAGAACACACTGTTATGACATTGAGTTTACATCTCACTAGCTGATATGCCTTCTATCCATCTTTCAGACTCTTCTTATGTTTGTTCTATATATTATATCTAAGGGGTTTTTTTTTTTTGGTTGTTGTTGTACTTAGCAGGAAAAATAGGGAAAAGCATGTCTACTCCATCCTCTTGGAAGTGAAAGTTGTCCAGTAATATTATTTTAACTTCAGCCCAAAGGGATGATGCTTATTCCAATTGTATACCTCAGAAAATGTGAGGCCCATAGAAGTTAAGTAAATTCCCTAAGGCTACCAGCCAACAAATGGTGAAATCATAATTCAAATCCACCTATGTATGTTCCCAAAGTTAACATAATTAACTGTTATATTGGATCACATAAAAACTGTTGTCTTCCCCCACCAGGAATTGGTGGTTTACTATTTAATATGGTAACAGCTAGCTATGTATGAATAACTAAATTTATATTAATCAAAATTAAATAAAATTTAAAATTCAGTTCCTCAGTCACATTAGATACATATCAAGTGTTTAAAAGTCACATGTTGTTAATGGCTACTATATTGGACAGTACAATATAGAAAATTTCCATCATCATAGAATGTTCTATGAATAGTATGGTTTAAGAGTAGGCACATAATCAGACTCTGATGGATGATATAATAGATGAGCAAAGTGGTATGTAGGTGAATACCAATGAGTGATACTAACTGGTATAATCTAATAAATGTTCATAGAAGATATTTTGAGATCTGTAGACATATTTATGGCAATTGGACAATGAGTTTTGTTTGTTTGGTTCCAACTGATACATCTCTAACATCTAGAACAAAACCTGGCATATAGAAGATGCTCAACAAATATTTCTAGTAAATGCTTGAATTAATAAATAAATTATAAGGCACTGTTAGCAAGAAAAACTACTACTTCTGGTCAAAAACATAGGGAAGGAAATGAGCAAGTTTTTTTCAGGGAACAAGTATAACCAGCACAGGGGTACCTGAATGGCTCGGTTGGTAAATCGTCTGCCTTCAGCTCAGGTCATGATCCCAGGGTCCTGGGAACTAAACCCTGCATCAGGCTCCCTGCTCAGTGGAGAGCCTTCTTTTCCGTCTTCTTCTGATGCTCACCCTACTCGTGCTCAATCTCTCTCTCTCCCTCCCTCTCTCTGTCAAATAAATAAAATCTTAAAAAAGAACAAAAAAAAAGTGTGATCAGCACAGAATTTTGAGAAAAGATGTAGTAGGAGATGAGGCTGTAAGGAGAGTGGGTGTCAGATCATAGAGGGCCTTATATGCATCAGTAAAAGATTATCTCCAAACTCCAAATATACAAATTCCAAGTAGTCTTCTCCCCCCTCCACCAAAGCATTTCTTCATCTATATTTCTTATACCTCTTAGTGTTATCAAAATCAGAAATGAGATCATCTTAGAGACTTTTCCTCTCAACACAACCTGCCTCCAATCAGTCCACACAGCATTTCATTTCTACTTTCTTAATCTCTAATAAGCCATTTCCACCACTGCTTCCAAAGTTCAGGTCTCTATTGCTTCTTGACTGAATCCCTGCAATAACTTCTTAATTTTTTTTTCTTGCCTCCACTCTCTTCTAGTCCTAAGATTTATCAATTTGAAAAACTAAAGTATATGAACATAAAGATCCTACTTAAACCTCTGGTATCATATTTAAGTCTCTTCATGACCTAGATCTTACTTACTTACCCAGATTTATCACCAGTCACCCCCATTGCATCTGGTTTCCTTTGAGATAACAAAACCAATTGCATTTCTCAAATGTCTCAAGCTTTTCACACAAGAATAACTTGTGGTTTCATAAACTAGTTCTATTACCAATAATAAACTCTCCAATTTGTTTTGAGAATACCTATTGAGTTAATATGACCCAGCTCCACTGTCATCTCTCCCTAGAGATGAGGGGGTAGGACTGAAAGCTCCAACCCTCTATTCTTGTTTGGTTCTGCTGGCAATAAGCCTCTATTCTTAGGTGCTTTCCAAAAGTTACCTCATTAACACAAACCCAGTCGCTGTGAAAGGGACTTGTTATGAATAACAAAACCCTTTTCCCTTTATTAGCTCTAAAGCAATTTTAGGAACTGAGGAGAAGAGAACAAGTATTAGAAGATGTTCCCATTGTTCTTACTACTACAGAAATTTCAAGGGTTTAGGGAGCTGTGAGTCAGGAACTGTAGATTGACACCAAATACACTTAGGAAATATACTTTGGTAATTTACATGACCAAAATATATTTCTTATAAGTCACAATATCAAAGATAATGATAATTTTGATTAGGTCATTTAAATTAAAAGGGCTTAAAATATGTTATAAAGTTTTCCTTTGACATTTGCCCCTTGTCTCACAACTTTCATGGTAGTAAATTTTAAAAGATTTATATTTACTTTAATTTATGAACTAAATATCCATAAAAGTTGCATGTGTCTAAATGTATAGTAATAAATGATGAGTTTATATGAAAATTAAAGATAATTAAATGTTTTCTTAAAATATATCATTGAGTATCACATGATCTCTCTGATATGAAGAACTTGAGAGGCAAGGTGGGGGTTGTGGGGGGGGGTTGGGGAGAGAAATGAAACAGAAGGGGATGGGGAGGGAGACAAACCATAAGAGACTCCTAGACTCATGAAACAAACTAAGGGTGGCTGGGAGGCGGAGGGGTAGGGATAGGGTAGCTGGGTTGTGGACATTGAGGAGGGTATGTGCTATGTTAAGTGCTGTGAAATGTGTAAGCCTGATGATTCACAGACATGTGCCCTGGGGCAAATAATACATTATATGTTAATAAAAATTTTTAAAAATTAAAAAAATATATATCATTGAATAAAGAAGATATAGTTTAGTATTGTGGCAGCCAAAGAATTGAATGTTCCCAGACTTCCTAAATTTGGAAAAATTTCATGCTAAATTGAGATCCATACTTAATTTACATTCAAAACTCTGTACAAAACCCAAAATAACTTTCAACCTTATTTTCTTTAATAAATCTAGCTCAGTTTAAGAAAAAGAAATCTAGTTCAACTTCAATTAAGTTTATTCTCCAATCATTATTTTATTCAATAGATATGCATTAAGATTTTTCTAGATATCAAGCACCATGTTAGGCATTTGGAATCAAAATACAATAAGAAAGATATTTGGCCATCAAAGACTCTAAGTTCTAGAGGGACAAAGGGACATAGAATCTCATAAGTTAAAAGAAAAAAAAATGGGGCCCCTGGGTGGCTCAGGGGGTTAAAGCTTCTGCCTTCAGCTCAGGTCATGATCTCAGGGTCCTGGGATCCAGCCTCGCATTGGGCTCTCTGTTCAGCAGAGAGCCTGCTTCCCCCTCTCTCTGCCTCCTCTGCCTACTTGTGATCTCTCTTTCTCTCTGTCAAATAAATAAATAAAATATTTTTTAAAAATTTAAAAAATAAAAATAAATTAAAAAAATAGTGTGACAGTTCAACATTTGAGAGATGTGCAGAATATTAGGAAAGTACAAAAGGTGTGAAACAAACATGATCTATGGATTGGGAGGGGTTTCAAGAAAGGATTTTTTAAGAAAGTGAACTTTGAGTGAAACTTAAAAATAAATAGGACTTGGTTTAATTAATAGAGTTATGAGCTAGAGGCTGGGGGGCAAACTAGGCAAGAAACATGAATAGAAGCATAGAAATGAGTAGTAATGTGGTGTGGACAAAGGACTAATAGTAGTTTGGTAATGCTGAAGCATAAAACATAAAGGAGGGAATGATAGGAAATAAGGCTAGAAAATTAAATACACTAAATCATGAAAGGTACATAATATATTTTATGTTGTTGGTAGGCTTTGAAAGGTTAGGTAAATGTTCTAAACAAAGCAATGTTTACTTTATATTCATGTTAATGGGTATAAAATAAATATCTACTGAATGAAAAAATGATCTGTGGTAGATTTAAAAAGAATTTAATAATTAAAAGATCAAGAGCAGATAAGTTCATTAGGAAGATAGTGCGATAGTTTACAAATGAGAATATGAAGGCTGAAACTATTCTAATCATTATCATGAAGAGGGAGATGGCCTCAATACACATTTGACAAAGTATTGCCAAAATACATGGATAATTGAATTTGGGCATGGACTTCTACTTCCAGTGATAAAGCATACTAGATAATGTGAAAAACCTACTACTATAAATTTCAAGAAAAAATAAATAAAATATTCATGTGAAAATACATTATAAGAGAATTCTACAAATGACTTTATGCCAACAAATTATATAAAATAGACTATTTCCTGAAAAAATAATTTTCCATAACACAATATAAAGTAGAAAAGTGAATAGAATTTTAACCAATGTGAACCTAAATAAGTAGTTTACAGCCTAACATGTATGTTTTTGTGTGTTTGTGTGTTTGTGTGTGCAGGTAGTTTTATAATCAAGATCGGTGAAACCCCTATCTTAAATATTTCTTTCCTTATTTTTTTGTGATATAATTCACATACCATAAAATCTACCATTTTATGGTATGGAACTCAGCATTTATTTATATACTCACAGAGTTGTGCGACCATTACCTGTATTTAATTCTAGAATATTTTTATCACACTAAAAGAAACCCCACTCTCATTAGCAGTCACTCTTCATATTCTCTTACCCCCAGTTTCCATAAAACAATAATCCGTTTTCTGTTTCTATGGATTTGCCTATTCTGGACATTTCATATGAATGGAATTGTATCCAGAGCATAGGGATGCAAGAGCACTTGGCTTGGGGAGTCCCAAACAGACCAGGTTTGGCCATTCATCACTGGTAGAGAGATGAATGGTGGTGAAACAAGAACAGAATTTGTTTCAGTCAGCCCAACACTGGGAAAACAGCTGACTAAATTCTCAAAAACTATCTCCAAAGTGCTGAAAGTACTTCTAGTTTTGTATAAGGAAAATGCAAGACAAAGGTCAGTGGGTACACACAAGTAGACAGTAAAAGTCAGGTCAATCATTGTCTTGGGGTCAATCATGCAGGGTATTGCTGGCTCAAGACAGTCCTTATTGCTTGAGGGGGTAGTTTTAGTTCCCATCACGGAGATGCTTTGCCCACAGGGTCTTTTGCTTGAGTTAAGAGATAATCTGGAGGAGTGGCTGAGTCAGTTAAGTCTGCCTTTGGCTCATGTAATGATCCCAGGGTCCTAGGATCGAGCCCCACATCAGGGCTTCTTGTTCAGAGGTGAGTAAGCTTCTCCCTCTGCCCCTCTCCCTCTGCTCATGCTGTCTCTCGATTTTTCTGTCTCTCAAATAAATAAAATCTTTTAAAAGAGAGAGAGAGAGAATCTGGAAAAAAGAACTTAATTAGAAAGTACAGACCAAGGTCAAAATGGAGGTAGCCAAAGTCCTCTTTCAGAACCATACAATACATGACTTTTTGCGACTGACTTCTTTCACTTAATAAAATGTTTCCAAAGTATATACATGCTGTATCATGCATCAAGATTCCATTCCTTTTGATAGCTAAAGAGTATTCTATTGTACAGATATACCATTTTGCTTTAGCATAATAACAACTTGAGGGATACAAAGATCAATGTAAAATTGTTATTTGTGTTCTTATTGACTATAGGGGAAGAACAGCAATTTTCCCTCTACCCTTCTATATTCTTGACAGAGAATCCCCTGTAATAAAAAGATTAACAGGAGAAAAACAAAGAGATGTTTAGTAGAATGTATACTTGCTGTATTCATGGAAGATATCCAGGAAAACTGAGTAACTCCTCAAAGTGGCCCAATCCAACGCTTTAAATACCATCTCCACCTAAAAACAAAAGAGGAGTTCCTGGGTGAATCAGTCAGTTAAGTGTCTGACCCTTGATATCAGCTCAGTTCGTGATCACAGAGTTGTGAGACTGAGCCCCTTGTCTAGCTCTACGCTGGGCATGGAGTCTTCTTGGGACTCCCTCTTTTCCTCTCCCTCTGCTCTATCTCTAAAACAAACAAATAAATCTTTAAAAACTACTTTTGTAGAAATTATAAAAATGAAGTGAAAAATACAAAATAAACTTAATTAAATGAAGTGATACGTTATTGTCTTGGAAGGGCAAACAATATTGCATATATGACAGCCATCCTATAATTAATCCATAAATTAAATGCAATTCTAAAATTCTAAAAATATTTTATGTCATGAAAATTGATACATATACTAAAATTTATATAAATATAAAAGATACAAAATATAGATAATATAATTTCTAAAAATAATGAGGAAGCATTCCATACAATATAATAAGATAATATAAGATATTATAAATATTTGGGGGGTGCCTGGGTGGCTCAGGTCATGATCTCGGGGTCCTGGGATTGAACCCCATATCAGGCTTTCTGCTCAGCAGGGAGCCTACTTCCCCCTCTCCCACTGCCAGCCTCTCTGCCTACTTGTAATCTCTTTCTCTCTGTCAAATAAATAAATAAAATATTTTAAAAAAGATATTACAAATATTTGGTAAGAAATGCATTATTATTAAAAAATAGATATTCCCCAGTAGATACAATATGAATCCAATACATATAGAAGAACTGATATATAAAAATAAAGAAGTATTAAGAATAAGTACAGAAAAATATGGACTTCTAAATAAATGGTACTGGAACAATTATATGTATGAAAATATTTTAACTTATTCCATATTTTACACTACAAACAAATGTAAATCTCAGATTGAGTAAATATTTAAACATGAAAAACAAAACTCCAAAGTTATACAAAGAAAAGATCAGAAAGTAGCTTTGACTTAAGGGTAAGAAGAGATTTTCTATATAAAATGTCCAAAGAGGAAGGGGGCAAGATGGTGGAGAAGTAGGAGATCCTGTTGCAACCTATCCCCAAAAGTGAGCTGGATATCTACCAGAACATGCTGAACACCCATGAAATCAGCTGAGAAGCAAGATTTTTCACTTCTGGATCTCTACAGGAACAGAAGACAGCAGTGGAGAGGTAAAGCAAAGTGGGAACACTCAAACCCATATTGGAGGATAAACAAAAGGGGACGGAGCCACCAGAAGTGGTGCAAAGACAACATTAACCCAAAGGAAAGTGCCCGGTGGTTTGGGAACAGCAATACCTTAGAGTCTGGTTAAAAACACTTAAAAAGAGCAAAAGGTTCCAAGGAGCAACTGGTGGAAGGGGGTGGTAGTGGGCACGGGCCTGGGCTCACACTCCCAGGAAGGACACCACTCGCCTGAAAGAGAGACTGGTGGAGAGGTCCAGTTTGGGTCCAGAACCTGCAGCTTTCTGCTCCTTACACCATTTTGTGGGCCAGGTGGTCCGGCTCCTACAATTGCCTTAGACAGTCTGTTGTGTTTCAGGAGGCAGCAGCTTTTCTCTGTTTACAGCACTCCCTGAAATGTGCACCCCCCACTGCAAGACACTGCCTGCTGCAGCCAGGTCTAACCTCTCCCAGCTGGCCCCAGAGAGAACACAGGCAGTGGCCTAATCTCTAGCAGGAATCTGAGCACACCTTGCCTGAGCCAGGAGAGCAGGGGAGAATTCTTGGAGTCCCAGAACTGCTGAGTGCATGACACCTGTGACAGACTACATTAAGCAGAATTTTGTGGAGGGGAAGTGTGTATTCTGGACAACCCAGAGGGGAGCAGACTGAGGCTTCTCTGTGACGTGGAGGTATGGATATCTACAGGAAGACTCCTTGCATGGACTCTGCGTAAAGGTGAAAAAGCTACAAAAGGCCAAAAGCCTTCAGTGAGCAAAAGACTGAGAAACTGGTTTCACAGAGCTTAGCCCCTTGACTGGGGGGCAGGGTGACTCAACACAAGCAAGACTGACTGGAAAACAACGTGGCAGGCCCCTCCCCCAGAAGACAAGTGAAAAAAAAAAAACCCAAAGGACTATAACCACAGGGTACTCATAAGACTTTAAATCCCCAACATCAGGGGAAATCAATATATTAAGTACCCGATAATATCCTCAAACCCGTATATTTCACAGATACAAGGTTTTTTTTTTTTCTTTCTTATTCTCTATTTTTTTATTCACTTGTTTTCACTTTTCTTGGTCTTTTTTTGGTTGTTTTGTTTTTTAAACTACTTATTATTACAACTAGAGGCTTAATACAACGATAAACCCAGGAAGACCTGAAATAACCTCCCTCACCCAAGAGAAGTTATAACCACCCTCCCATCTTATCCTTCTGTCAGCGTTTCTATGTATTTGTTTTTATTCTGGTATTATATAAATTTCATTCCTGGGGTTCATTTTGACTAGGTTCTTTTATTTTTGTCATTTACTTTTGTCGGTCTATATGTTTATTCTTCTTGGTCTACATGCGGTATAAATCTTATTTTTGGGGCCCATTCTGGCTGGGCTTTCTTCTTTTTCTCTTACAATCTATCTTTTTTTTATCCTAATTCTTTCTTTTTGGTAGTGAATCCCAATTTTTCTTAAACCTTTGAGAGTGCACCCTGCCTGGATTGTGCGTGATATACCCAGCTATACCTCCTCTCATCCACTTCTCATGAAAATGACTAGAGGGAGGAACACTCAACAGAGGAAAAACCCAGAGACTGCACCCTCTCCCTCAGGACTATTAGACATGGACATAAACAGTATGTCAGAAAGGGAATTCAGGGTGACAATTATGCAAGCAATGCCTAGGATGGAGAAAAACATTAATGATGACATAGAATCTCTAAGAGCAGAAATGAGAACCAGTATAGCTGATGTAAAAAACGCTATCAGTGAGATCCAATCCAATCTAAATAGTCTAACAGCTAGAGTTATGGAGACAGAGGGTAGAATTAGTGATCTAGAGCATAAAATGGTAGAGAAGAAAGGTCAGAATGAGAGCTGGAAAAAACTGCTCAGGAATCATGAGAAGAGCCATAGGGAAATAAGTGAAGCCATGAAAGTACCAATGTCAGAATTATTGGAATCCCAGAGGGGGTAGAGAAAGACAGAAGACTAGAAGATATAGCTGACCAAATTCTGAATGAAAATTTCCCCAATCTGGGGAATGTTCGTGTCCTAGAGGCAGAAAGGACACCCCCCAAGATCAATGAGTTTAGAAAGACACACAAACACATCATTGTAAAATTTGCAAATTATACTTTTAGACAAGAGGTCCTGAGGGCAGCTAGGGGGAAGAGATTCCTTATATATGGAGGAAGACACATTAGAATAATGTCAGACCTGTCCAAAGAAACCTGGCAAGCCAGAAAAGACTGGCATGATGTCTTCAGGGCACTAAATGAGAAGGACATGAGGAATACTTTATTCAGCAAGGCTGACATTCAAAATGGATGGAAACATAAAAAGCTTCCAAAACAGCAAGGATAAAGAGAGAATGTGACAACCAAGCCAGCACTCCAGGAAATATTAAAGGGGGTTCTACAAAAGTAGAAGGAAAAAAAAAAAGTAGAAGGAATCCATGAGTGACTTATAACAGAAATTTACACTCTATAGAAAAAAAAGGACTACAGAGGCAACATGATGTCAATAAACACTTTTCTTTCTATAATCACTCTCAATGTGAATGGTCTAAAAGCCCCTATAAAATGGCACAGGGTTGCAGAGTGGATAAAACAGCAGAACCCATCCATATGCTGTCTACAAGAGACACATTTAGGACCAAAAGATACATCCAGATTGAAAGTGAAAGGATGGGGAACCATCTTTCATGCCAGCGGGCCTCAAAAGAAAGCTGGGGTAGTGATTCTCCTATCAGATAAATTAGATTTTAAGCTAACAACTGTAGTCAGAGATACAGAATGACACTACATCATTCTTAAAGGGTCTATCATCCAAGAAGATCTAACAATTGCAAACATTTATGCCCCCGACAGAGGAGCAGCCACCTACATAAGCCAACTGTTCATCAAACTAAAAAGCCAAGTTGATATGAATACACTAATAGTAGGAGATCTTAACATGCTACTCTCAGTAACAGACAGATCATCTAAACAGAAAATTAATAAAGAAACAAAAGCTTTGAATGACACATTGGATGAGATGGACTTCATAGACATATACATAACATTCCACGCTAAAAGAATGGGATACTCATTCTTCTCAAGTGCACATGAAACTTTCTCCAGAATAGACCTCACACTAGGTCACAAATCAGGGCTCAACCATAGTTTGGAAGGAATTCAAACACTTGAAGGTTAAAGACCAAGCTGCTCAAGAATGCTGAGATCAACCAGGAAATTAAAGATGAACTTAAACAATTCATAAAGACCAATGAGAATGAAGACACATTGATTTCAAATTTATGGGACATGGCAAAGGCAGACCTAAGGGGGAAATACATAGCCATCCAAGGCTCACTCAAAAAAATTGAAAAATCTCCAATATACCAGCTCTCTTTATACTTTAAAGAACTGGAAAATCAACAAAAAATTAAACCAACCTCACACACAAGAAGAGAAATAATCAAAATCAGAGCAGAGATCAATGAATTAGAAACTAGAGAAACAGTAGAATGGATCAATGAATCCGGAAGTTGGTTTTTTGAAAGAATCAATAAGATTGATAAGCCACTGGCCAAACTCATCCAAAAAAAAAAAAAAAGAGAGAGAACCCTAAATAACAAAATTATGAATGAAAGGAGATAGCTCGCAACTAATCCGAAGGAAATAGAAACAAAAATCAAAAATTATCAACAGCTATATGCCAATAAGTTAAACAACTTAGAAGAAATGGATGCATTTGTGGAAACCCATAATCTTCCAAGACTGAAATGGGAAGAAATTGAAAACTGAATAGATTAATATTTAGTAATGTGATTGAAGCAGTGATCAAATACCTCCCAAAAAGCAAGAGTCCAGGACCTGACGGATTCTCTGGGGAATTCTACCAAACATTCAAGGAAGAAATAATACTTATTCTCCTGAAACTATTTCAAAAAATAGAAACAGAAGGAACACTTCCAGACTCTTTCTATGAAGCCAGCATTACCCTGATCTCCAAACCCAGCAAAGACCCCATCAAAAAGGAGAATTTCAGACCAATATCCCTGATGAATATGGACGCCAAGATTCCCAACAACATCCTAGCTAATAGGATCCAACAGCACGTTCAAATGATTATTCAACATGACCAGGTGGTATTTATCCTTGGGATGCAAGTGTGGCTCAACATTCACAAATCAATCAGTGTGATAGAACATATCAGTAAGAAAAGAAAGAAGAACCAAATGGTCCTCTCAACTGATACAGAAAAAGCGTTTGACAAAATTCTGCATCTGTTCCTGATTAAAACTTTTCAAAGTATAGGGATAGAAGGAACATTTCTCAACATCATAAAGTCTATCTAAGAAAAGCCCACAGCAAATATTTTGAATGGGGAAAAGCTGAGAGCCTTCCCTTTGAGATCAGGAACATGACAAGGATGCCCACTCTTACCACTCTTGTTCCACATAGTGCTAGAAGTCCTAGTAACAGCAGTTAGACAACAAAAAGAAATAAAAGGTATTCAAATTGGCAATGAAGAAGTCAATCTCTCTTCGCAGATGACATGATACTTTATATGGAGAACCATAAAGACTCCACCCTCAAACTTCTAGAAATCATACAGCAATTCAGTAATGTGTCAGGATACAAAAATCAATGCAGAAAGATCAGCTGCTTTCCTATACACTAACAATGAAAATATGGAAAGGAAAATCAGAGAATCAATTCCATTTACTGTAGCACCAATAACCACAAGATAGCTGGGAATAAACCTAACCAAAAAGGTAAAGGGTACTCTAGGAATTTCAGAACGCTCATAAATGAAATTGAAGAAGACACAAAAAGGTGGAAAAGAATTCCATGCTTGTGCATCGGAAGAATAAACATTGTGAAAATGTATATATTGCCCAGAATAATCTATACTCTCACTGCATCCCAATCAACATTGCACTGACATTTTTCAAAGTGCTGGACCGAACTATCTTAAAATTTGTATGAAACTGGAAAAGGCCCCAAATTGCTTAGGAAATGTTGAAAAAGAAAAGCAAAGCCTGGGGCATCACATTGCCTGATTTCAAGCTTTACTACAAAGAGGTGATAACCAGGACAGCCTGGTACTGGCACAAAAATAGACAGATAGAACAGTGGAACAGAATAGAGAGCCCAGATATGGACCCGCAACTCTATGATCAAATAATCTTTGACAAAACAAGAAAAAATATCCAGTGGAAAAAAGACAGTCTCTTCAATAAACGGTGCTGGGAAAATCGGACAGCTACATGTAGAAGAAAGAAATGACCATCCTCTTACACCATACACGAAGAAAAACTCAAAATGGATAAAAGACTTCAACATGAGGCAGAAGTCTATCAAAACCCTATTCTAAAGAAGAACATAGGCATTAACCTCTTTGACATCAGCCACAGCAACTTCTTTCAGGACATGTCTCCAAAGACAAAGGAAACAAAAGCGAAATTGAAGTTTTGGGACTTCATCAAGATAAAAACCTTCTGCACAGCAAAGAAACAGTCAACAAAACAAACACGCAACCCACAGAATGAGAGAAGAAATTCGCAAATGACACTACAAAGGTCTGATATCTAAGATCTATAAAGAACTCCTCCAACTCAACATTCACAAAACCGATAATCACATCAAAAAATGAGCAGAAGACATGAACAGACACTTCTCCAAAGAAGACATACAAATGGCTAACAGACCCATGAAAAAATGTTCATCATCTTTAGTCATCAGGAAGATTCAAATCAAAACCACACTGAGATACCACCTTACACCAGTTAGAATGGCCAAAATCAACACAACAGTAAACAACAAATTTTGGAGTGAGTGTGGAGAAAGGGGCACCCTCTTATGCTGTTGGTGGGTTTGCAAGTTGGTGCAGCCACTTTGGAAAACAGTGTGGAGATTCCTCAAGAAATTAAAAATAGAGCTACCCTATGACCCTGAAATTGCCCTACTGGGTATTTACCCCAAAGAAGCAGGTGCAGTACAAAGAAGTGCCACATGTACACCAATGTTCATAGCACCAATGGCCACTGCCAAACTGTGGAAAGAGCCAAGATGCCCTTCAACAGATGAATGGATAAAGAAGATATGGTACATATATACAATGGAATATTACGACTCCATAAGAAAGGATGAATATCCAACTTTTGTATCAACATGGACGGGACTGGAAGAGATTATCCAGAGTGAAATAAGTCAAGCAGAGAAAGACGATTATCTTATGGTCTCACTTAGGTGTGGAGCATAAGGAAAATCATGGAAGTAGTTGTAAGAACATGGAAGGAATTGTAAGAAGGAAGGGAAAGGGGAATGGGGGGCAATCAGAGGGGGAGATGAACCATGAGAGACTGTAGACTCTGAGCAACAAACTGAGGGTTTTGGAAGAGGGTGGTTGGGCGATCCTGGTGATGGGTATTGAGGAGTGCATGTATTGCATGGAGTGTGGTGCATGAATGTGGATGTTTTGCATGAACAATTAATCTTGCAACACTAAAAAAATAAACATATTTATGAGAAAAAAAGTACACAAAAAATCCCTTAAATCTTAAAAAAATGTAGTGCATTAGTTGTATGAAGATTAATTATTTTTACATTAAATTACTAAAAACAAAATTAGAAAGACACCTCTCATATTGGGATATTTAATTGTAATGCATCTATCTGACAAATGGTTCTATCAAGAATGATAAAAAATATGTATCATAAAGGAATAAAAAAATTCAAAAAATCAAAATGAAAGACTAAAGAATGTGCACAGGTAAATTAGAAATAAAGAAAACTCGATGCCTAATGTATATATGAAAATGTGTTCAAATACATTAGAATTCAGGAACATTTCCATTAAAACAATGAACCAGCATTTCATACACATCAGATAAGTAAAAGAAGTAACAGTATTAGGTGGTGATCCTTATATCAAATAAATTAGATTTTAAGCCACAGATGGTAAAAGGAGATTTTGGAAGGACACTATATCATACATAAAGGGACTGTCCAACAAGAAGATCTAAGAATTATAAATATCTATGCCCCTAATACGGGAGCAGCCAATTATATAAACCAATTAATAACAAAATCAAAGAAACACATTGACAGTAATACAATAATATGAGGATAATTTTTTTTTTTTT
>CM053612.1:19832231-19863601 GCA_028646535.1 Procyon lotor
ACACCCAAAGAACAAATAATCCAATCAAGAAATGGGCAGAAGATATGAACAGACATTTCTGCAAAGAGGACATCCAAATGGCCAACAGACACATGAAAAAGTGCTCCGCATCACTCGGCATCAGAGAAATACAAATCAAAACCACAGTGAGATACCACCTCACACCAGTCAGAATGGCTAAAATTAACAAGACAGGAAAAGTTTAGGGATTACTTTTAAAAAATGTGTGGATATTTGAAAGGGTGGTTAAACTGAATTTATACCTACTTACACCATGCTGTTTCAGCTGACCCATCTGGATTTGACCCCTATCTGCCTAAACCTGTGGTATAGGCCAGATCCTATTTTTTGCTCATCCTTTTGATTCCTAGCCTATCTTGACCAGCTTTAACTCATTGACACTCAGTGTCTTATGGAAACAGCCAAATATCAGATTATGGTTAACATAACTAAAAAGGACCTCGCTTCACCAAGGATCAAAAAACCAA
Organism: Procyon lotor; assembly: GCA_028646535.1. Taxonomy (NCBI): domain Eukaryota; kingdom Metazoa; phylum Chordata; class Mammalia; order Carnivora; family Procyonidae; genus Procyon; species Procyon lotor. The sequence continues at coordinate 19,832,720 of CM053612.1, forward strand.
ATGTTGCAAAGGCATTAGTGCTCCTGAAATTGTCTTATCCAAGCTCCTTGAATTAAATCTCTATAACTACTCTCACCACACTTCATTTTTCTCTCTTTCTCTGAGTATTAATTTATTTAAGACTATGGTTACAAATAAAATAAGATAGTGGTGCCTGGGTGGCTCACTCAGTTAAGCATCTGCCTTTGACTCAGATCATGATCCCAGGGTCCTGGCATCAAGCCCTACATGGGATTTCCTGCTCAGTGGGGAGTCTCCTACTCCTTCTCCCTCTGCACACCCTGGTGTGCTCTCTCTCTCTCTCACTCTATTTCAAATAAATAAGTAAGTAAGTAAGTAAGTAAATAAGTAAATAAATAAATAAATAAATAAATAAATAAATTTTAAAAGATTTTATTTATTTATTTGGCAGAGAGAGACACAGCAAGAGAGGGAACATAGCAGAGAGAGTGGAAGAGGGAGAAGCAGACTTCCCATAGAGCAGGGAGCCCAATGCAGGGCTCGAGCCCAGGACCCCGGGATCATGACCCGAGCCAAAGGCAGATGTCTCACTGACTGAGCCACTCAGGCACCCCGATAAATAAATTTTTAGAAAACAAAATAAAGGTTACAAAATATCTCTAACATTCTGTTTTGTATTATATTATTTTTTCATTGAAGTATAGAGTTGAAAAAGACGTATACACAATATCTTTTTTTTTTTAATTTTTATGTAAGCTCTATACAGGGGCTCCAACCTATGACTCCAAGATCAATAGTCAAATGCTCGGCTGACTGAACCACTCAGGCACCTTTATATAATCTCTGTTCTTTTACAACTTTTAATTTTCATTACAAAAGTAGAAATTTTCATTATAAAAATTCAAAATATATCTAAGCAAAAAGAAAAAATAGATCACACTGTCACATACTTCTGAAACATGTTTTCACTTAAAATACATATAAAAGTTTTTATGTATACATGTATTTATTTATTTATTTTTATGATTTTTTTTTTTAAGTAATCTCAGCACCCAACATGGGGCTTGGACTCACAACCCCTAGATCAAGATTCACATGCTCTGCCGACCGAGCCAGCCAGGTGCCCCTGCCAGCTTTTATTTTTAAAATGATAATTGTTATTATTCTGATGGGGCATTATATTCTATCATTTGAATATACCACAATCTAGACAATTGTCTATTTTGGAACATTTAATTTACTTCTCATTTTTTGCTATTATAATGTTAAGGGGAGCTTGATTATAGCTACAGATTTATCCATATCCATGATTATTTTCTTAGGACAAACTCTAAGCAGGATTCTTGAATCAAATAACATTATAATTTTAAGGAATTTGTTTAAAATAACAAAATGTTCTAATAAATGTTTTGCCATCTATACGACTGCAGATAGTATATGAGGGTACCCATATGCCCAAACCATTTCCAACAATGGATGCAATTATGTAAAAAAATCTTTGCTAATTTGACAGATAAGAAATAGTATTTCTTATTTTAATTTAAACTATTTTGTATGTTTACTTGCCATTTTTATATCTTCTTTCGTAAATCACCTGATAATGTCACTTATCCAAGTTTTATGGGGATGTGCACTTTACTAATGGCATGAATTCATTTGAGTGGTAAGGTTATCAGTGTTGGGGTACCTGGGTGGCTCAGTGGGTTAAAGCCTCTGCCTTTGACTTGGGTCATGATTTCAGGGTCCTGGGATCTAGCCCCACATCAGGCTCTCTGCTCAGTGGGGAGCCTGCTTCCCCTCTCTCTCCCTGCCTCTCTGCCTACTTGTGATCTCTGTGTCAAATAAATAAATAATTAAAAAAAAAAAGGTTAGCAGTATAAACTAATCACAAACTTGGACAATTTGAGATGCATTTAGTTTGCAGTTGGTTTGTGGAAATGCCTAACACTGAAACAATAAAGTTCATATGAACACTGCAGAGATTTTTCTATTTTTTTTCCCAGAGATTTTTCTTAAAGCCAAATAACTCTGTTAAATTGGGGCTTATCCATGATTTTACTAATTATCTTTGTAAGACTATCTCATAAGTGATTTTTTTAACTGTGAAACATTATATATATGTGAATTTTTTCCACCAGCTGTGACTTATTCTAGTACAAGATTTAAAAAACAATATTCTATTTATAGACAATCAACTTTTTTAGTTTGGGCATTAAACACTGTTCTCACTACATTTATTGTACAATATATCACTAATAACTGTGGAGCACCAGTGAGGATTAACACAATGTATAAGAATTTTATACCTAAAGGAGGTATAAATCTGCCCCCTAGGTAAGATAATAGATTACTTGGTTTCTGGATGAAGTGTAATTAATAAAGCCAGCAACTACACCTCAGAAAATTATGATTTAGTAGGAGGAGTGAAAAGGCAAAATAGAAAATTATCACTGTACCTCACTAGAAGAAAAACTGAATGGAGTTTAAATTTTTTAAAAAGGAAAAAAGAAGTTCATTTGTATTTATTTCAGAACTTGAGAAAAATGTTCTTTTGTGAGCTTAATTCTTTGCATACTTATTTCACTAATAGTTAACCTTGATGATGATGTGTCTGCTTGTCAAGGCCAGTTTGGGAATTTGATGAAACCTCAAACAGAAGGAGTTTCCAGTTCCACATAGGGAATATGAGATTGGCTGCTATATAAGGAGAGATGATATTTATAGGAAGGAATGAAGCTGTGAAGATAGATTCATTTTTAGGAGGGCTGGATAGTGCTTCTCTAATCACCTCATCCCCACCCTCTCAAGTGTGGGGCTTCTACATGGAACCTTTCTGTTATTAAATACTTAATCCATAGTATTTTTTTCTTTTCAAACTGCCCCTTTTCTACCTTCTCTGGGTTATATTCTCCTAAATCCAAATTTATTACATTTCCCACAGTACTTCCAATCTGCAGCTGCTTGCTTCCTGTTCTAAAGCATTTCATCTCTTCTCAACTGACAGTGGTCCTGCCCCTCTCTATTTTTAATCCTCTGTCTCTCTCCATCAGTTTTTTTCTCACATGCACAAACACCATCCATCAATCCCTGTACTCCTTGTGTTGCTTTGCCTCTGAGTCAAAACTTTTAAAATCAGGATGTTGGGCAAAGTCAGTTATAAAGGAATATTTCCCCAACAATTATATGATTAAACAATTAGATGGGCAAAGTCCTTTATGGTAAGATTGATGGGTTTGTGTACCTTATATTATCTTATTTTGCTCGGGAAAAGAGATTTTCAGAGTTGAAAAAACTATATTTTACTTCCATAAAGTCATACAGGATACTGGTCCAGTCTCAAAAGACAATGGTGAAGTTACTTTATGAAAATAAGTTCCACAGATAATTTTTCTGAGAAATTGAGATACTGAGAAAGCCTTTCTGAGTGGCAGTGAAGTCCCCAAATGTGGTTGAAAAAGTATGTATTTAAAAGTATGTATTTAGGGGTGCCTGGGTGGCTCCATGGGTTAAGCCTCTGCCTTAGGCTCAGGTCATGATCTCAGGGTCCTGGGATTGAGCCCCACATTGGGCTCTCTGCTTGGTGGGGACCCTGCTTCCCCCTCTCCCTCTGCCTGCCTCTCTGCTTAATTGTGATCTCTCTCCTCTCTGCTCTCAAATATAAATTAAAAATCTTTAAAAAAGTATGTATTTAAAGGTATGTATTTAATCAGTCTTTAGTAAGAATATCACCTTCTCAAGTACTTAAGAAAAAAATTACATGATGAAGCACAATTTCTCTGACTTCTCAAATCTAGAGGTGATTTGATAAATACAATACATTTCCATAATTATAAGAAAAAAAATGAGTATTCCTACAGAGAAATAGATGGGTTATTTCACTTAATTTAGCCCCATCACTTGCTCTTTCTGTGGGAATATCATTCAATCTAGCTTATTATCAAGAAGACACATAAGGTTTTGTGATAGCTATGGAATCAACCTGTGACATTACATAGTATTTTTTTTTCTTCTTTTAAAGTAAACTCTATATGCAGCGTGGGACTCAAACTCAGCAATCCCAAGATCAAGATTCGCATAGTCTACTGACTAAACCAGCCTGGTGCTCCATGACATAGTGCTTTTTATCTGCCTAAATTTTCTTTTATTTCTGGGTTGGTGCATTGATCTTGAAATAGAGTCATTTTACATAGTTCTGTATTTAGGGCCTATAAAAATCAACATCTCTCAATAATACTTCATAATCCAAATCGATTGTTATAGCATAATGTAATCGTTATGTAAGGATATTATTCCCCATTATATATATGAAACCTAATTATTCCATGGCAACCACTAAAAAAAGAAAAAGAAAACAAAACACTTATTCCATGGTACATAAAGATAGCACCATGATCTCAACCTGAGTACTCCAGTGAAAATAAATTATTTGGTCCTGGTTAGTGTTTGTTATAATAATTCTCAGAAGAATGAGGTGTGCTTTTAATGTCATTCTGGCTTATGTAAGACTATAAACTTAAAAAATTTCATAACATTGTACCTTTAACTTTTTCAGTATTCTTCAGTTTGATTGGCTCCATGTGTACTTCTTCCATCAAGCTACAGAAATTGTAAACAATGGAAAATAGAAATGGCTATTGAATCATGCTTTGGGACATGGAAAAGGTCAAAGTTGTACAGTTCATGATTATCTTCTAGAGAATATATAGGGCATTAAAATTCTGATTGTACAGTCTTGTGACAAAGAATCTAATGAGAATTTTATGGGGTGCCTGGGTGGCTCAGTGGGTTAAAGCCTCTGCCTTCGGCTCAGGTCCTGATCTCAGGAACCTGGGATGGAGCCCCCGCATCAGGCTCTCTGCTCAGCAGGGAGCCTGCTTACCCCTCTCTCTCCGTCTGCCTCTCTGCCTACTTGTGACCTGTCTCTGTCAAATAAATAAATAAATAAATAAATAAATAAATAAATAAATAAATCTTTAAAAAAAAAGAATCTAATGAGAACTATAAATAATAAACAGTATGACATGAATCTTCTTGTGACAATGATTATCATTAAGAGTAGGAAATACTTAACCCATTCCCATTACTAGCAAAAGAAAGGGCTACTTTGATGATATTTATCTTTTCCTTTTGCAGTAAAGAGCTATTTAAGCCACAGAGAAGGAAGTTTATGTTCAAGAGTGTTGAATATATTGCATTATGAGCACTTTCCAAAATGAATAGAATGTTGTGCTATAGGTTAATATTTGCTTGTGTTATACTAGAATAATTTTAAAATAGCAATTTTAAGACAAAGAATGTGTTTAAAAAGAATGTTTGACTGTCATTGAGGATGCCATCACCTATGATAACAAAGTGATACATTATTTCCATACAGAGGGTGTGAATAAACAAAAATACTTACAATTTACTTACATTTAACAACAAGATCCCAGGCTTATTCCATATTTGCATTATTGAAATTTGTTATATAGGCATAAAGCTCTACATAAACTAAAGAAAATATATTCATCCTACATCACAGAGTTATAAATAAAACTTCAATGCATCAATTTATTAATAGTTATTTTTTTATTGCTCACTATAAGTATTCAGTGTTTAGAAATGACACAGAAAATAACAAAACAGGGTGTTAGGAAAGAGAACAAAGAGTTGAAAACCAGCAGTTTGTATTGGTGGCACTTTCTTGTTACAGAGAATTTGTCATGAATTGTTGTAATTGTGAGTAGTCTTTCTGAACCCTAATCACTCTACTTCCTTTGAGAAAGAAAATGTATCCTGTCCTGCTGTCACTTACACACCTTTTGGCAACTCTTCAGAGATTCAGCACTACTGTTGACACAACTTGATTTTTTTGTCAAAATATCTTTTAACATCTGGCTCAAAAGATATCTTTGATGACCATAAGCATGCCCAACTCTGTTCATTACAGCTGAAAATTCAGTAAGTATTTGGTACACTGGGACTAAGCTACCTCATAGTGAGCAGTTGTCAAATGATTTGCTGAATACTTCTGCTCAGCCCACCACAGTGAATTGATGGAATTGTGCCAGCCTTAGGGCATACAAAGAGTGAGCGGAATTTTAGCAAGCACTATCCAGATGTTCCTTCTAAGCCCTGCAGTACCACCTGTACATTTAGAACAGTCTATTATTAAATAAAGGAGGAAAAGAAACTTTATGGATCTATGTGCCTTCTTTGTCAGAGTAGCAACAAACCTGTTATTGGTGCTAAAAACACATTAATGGTTTTTTTATAGGCTAGGTGTCTTTTGGATCTACAGGTTTTCTCAGCTTTTAAATGCTTACATCACCTACACCATCAGCTCTGGACAAGAAAAATGATTATTTGAAGAATCATTCTCTAAAGATATTTCTAATTTAGTGGTGGTTCATATATAGTAGCACTTTCTTTTGGGGCATTTTACTATATAGTGAATTGAGTTGTGCAGTGGTCAGAAGACCATCTTTCCATTCTGCATGCTGTGCTTTTATCTGTCGCTGGAATTTGAAAAAGCTCCTATCCAAGCATTGTGATAATCTATCAGAACCATCATTATAGGGGCGCCTGGGTGGCTCAGTCGTTTAAGAGGCTGCCTTCAGCTCAGGTCATGATCCCAGGGTTCTGGGATCCAGCCCCATATCAGGCTCCTTGCTCAGGAGAGAGCCCTGCTTCTCCCCTGCCTGCCATTCCCTCTGCTAGTGCTTGCCCTGTGTCTCTTTCTCACTCTCTCTGCGTCAAATAAATAAATAAAATCTTAAAAAAACCCACATCATTATAATAAGGCATCTCAGCACATTATAGAGTACAAACACAGCAATACCTGAGAAAATAATTCTATGTAAGTAAAATATTTTCACTTGTATTTAAAAGTTCTGAGTAGATAGTAGCCCTGTGTTCAAATAATAGGTGAAGAGACCAACCCTGTTCCACCTTGTCCCTGGACTTTTTTAAAGCCAGCTCTGTGTATACCATGTTCACATACCTCAACAGTGTATTATTGAGGGGCAAACTAGCTCATGTTTGAAGCAACGATCTACAACTCTATCTCCCATGCCCCCCTTTTTTTAAACGAGAGAGAGACAGAGACAGAGAAAGAAAGAGAGAATCTTAATCAGGCTCCATGCCCAGTATGGATCTGGGGCTCCATCTTACCCCAGAGATCATGACCTGATTCTAAATCAAGAGTCAGAGGCTTAACTGACTAAGTCACCCAGGCATCCCTGCCCTGCCCCTTTTCTTCACATTTCAGCCTGGTTCTGCCTCTAACTGGGTGCTGTTAAATGTTGGTTAGTACTCTCACTGGTCTCATCCTATTCTTACTCATTGTGCATTTTTCTCTATTATCTAGACTTTGGTCTACTTTATGTACCTTATTTTAAGTTTTGCATCCTGCTCTGAACAGTCCCCATAGCCTTAGGTAAGTAGCAATTCCCCACCCTAGATCTGGCCTCACAAGAACCCAGTTGACCTTCCCCTAGTCACACAGGTGCAAGCCAAGGCTAGGGATTCAACTAAGCTACTTAGAAAGTACTAGCACATTACTGCTTTAATTTCCTTAAAGTTAGAAAACAGAAGCCAAGTTTTAAGCTCCCAGGGTGGCATTTTTAAAAATAACTCACAATATTTCAAACTTTAGAATCTTTATTGAATCTCTAAGCATGTAAGGCACATTAGTGCTAAACAAAGTGTAAGAGGGTAGGGGGTTTCAAATATAAAAACATAAATGAGTAATTTTCACCTTTTCCCCCAACACTTTTTTTTCCTTCTCTTTTTTGTCATCAGTTGTTCTCTCTGTTTGAGGGCACAGGAGCAGGCATGCCCCAGGATGGAAAATTGGCAAAATAAGAAGGCAGTGGAGGACCAAGTATCGGGGGTGGACCAAAAGCAATAGGCATAGCAAGAAATGGACTGAAACTGGGAGATTGAGGAGGTATAAAGTAGTGAGCAATAGGGTGAGAAGGTAAATCGGGAGTACTGGAAGACAAGGGTAGAGGCCTAGGCCAGTACTCCACAGGGTGCCTGGGGCCTCCTGGTGGGAAAGAAACATGAGCCAGCCTTTCCTTGCCAGCCATTCTTGTATTTCCTGGAGGCAGCTCCATCATTACTCCTGATCTAACTGTAGGGATATGTGGCGGGCCTCTTACTTGTGGAGCCCTGGATGGAAAGAACCCTTGACCTCGTGCCAAAACCATGTATAACCTTGCATTATTGCCACCTCTCTTGGTGCCCCCACTGCTCACCCTTGCCCTCCCTATCATCATTGCGGGAGGGCTGCCAGAGAATTCCTGGGACACATTAATAGAATCCTGTCCTCCAACCCTCCAGCCTGCCAGCCCCTCAGAGCTATTTACTTCTGCTGTTGCTAGGGACTCTTCGGTAACAGCAGGTGGTAGCCCATAGGGGTATTTGTGAGCTCTTGAACTGTTGACAGGAATGCAGGCTCCTGCTGTCTCGGAGGGGAGTTCCAGCTGCTCTTTCGCCAGGTCAGTCAGCATACTAACAGGAGGTCTCAGCAGGACGCAATGGTGGCCCCAAGGCTCCGCATCATCTTTTGGCTTGGAACTTGGACACCAGAAGGACAGGTCATTGGCACGCGGCTTCTGCATCCCATAACCATCGGCAACTACTCCGTTGGGTGAAGAGGCATGCCCACCAAGGCTTGCAAAAGTAGAAATAAGTAAATTAATAGCTTATCTTCTCCCACGTAAAAAGTCAGCAAGTACTTTTTTTAGCCCATGCTCACCATACCCGGTGGCTTCTTTATACAAACAACCTGATTTCTCTTTCTGGCTTTTTTGTGGCTCCACTTCATTCCCCATTTCTCCACCTCCTCAAGGCAGCAAGGAATCAGAGAAGACCCAGAGAGTTTCCTTAAAGGCTGCATGCGCAGGCTTGTCATAGAAAACAGCAGCTCTATCCAGTTCCCCCACACCCTCTCTTTGGACTCATGGTCCACTAAAGCCCAGCATTCAGATTCTAGCAGGAGTGTTCTGGAAAGTCTTGTGAGGAAAGACTTTTTTTTCTTTCTCCACAGAAGTAAAAGAAAGTTTGTGTTAACAAATGCTCCAGTTTGTCTCTCTGAAGCATCATTCAACATTTGCAACAGAATTCTGTTAAAATTTTCTTTCATTCAACCTCTATCACACCCTAGAGAACAAATTTCTTCAAGTTTAACACCAACTACTTAGACTAAGCATTTGCAACTTTTATTTCAAAATTACATTTAAGAATTGCTGCCCTTACAAGTACTGCATGGAGCACTGGGTGTGGTACATGAACAATGAATCTTGTAACACTGAAAAAATAAAATAAAAGTATTTGGGAGAAGTGAAAAAGAAAGAAAGAAAGAAAGAAAGAAAGAAAGAAAGAAAGAAAGAAAGAAAGAAAGAAAGAAAGAAAGAAAGAAAGAAAGAAAGAAAGAAAGAAAGAAAGAAAGAAAGAAAGAAAGAGAAAAAGAAAGAAAAAAGAATTACCGCCCTTAAATCCAGTATTTTTAGTACCTGAGTCTGTGTCCTGCAAGGTTTTGTCTGTGATCCCCTCCTGCACTCTCTCCAACCCACTTGTCCCTGTCCCAGTTACAGAGAAAAACAATTAAAACCGTCATTTGCCTTCAAAATTAAACAGCCCAACTCAGTTTTGTACTTACACATTTTCAATACAAGCCATGCAGAGAGTTGATCAGGAAAACCTTTGTGAGGTGATGGAGAAAACCAGCTGAATGCCCACGTAAACCAATTCAGTCTGGAGAGAGGACTTGTACTTCTGCCTTAGAGCAGCTTGGCAACTCCAATGAAGCCAAGGACCAACTGTTTCTTTCTAGATTTGGAGTTCTCTTTCTGAGGTTACCAGTTGCTAGGGAAGGGAGGGAGAAAAGGAGTGAGGAGGGGGAGGGGATAAATCTGTGACACTCCTTTGAAGCTAAATGTAGGATTCCTTTTAGCATTCCTTTTAGTAGTAGATGGATGGTAAGGGCATTCGCTAAGTTAACCCTGTTGCAGGCCAGATGGAAAGACAAATCATTTCAAGATTTTAGAAGAATCGTGGAGTCATGGTACTTTATTAAAAGTTATTTCTGAAGCTTTAGTTAGAAAGGTAATTACAAAAAAAAAAAAAAGGAGAAGTAATTACCATGTTTCTTCCTTGAGTTTGGAAATACAAACATTGAGCACTGTACCATGCCTAGTCTTGTAATTTAAAATGTCAGTTTTGAAGATGCATACTTGGAGGAGAACAAAAGTTTATAGGGCTAAAATGGTTTTCAATCTGAGTCTCTCTTGTGAAGATGGAACAAAAATAGTGTTATTAAAAAACTACCCTAAAAATCATATTGGCTTTATTTTTTAGTCCCTCAATTTCTGTTTCTTTCTATCCTCTAGTTTACGGGTTCTGTATGTTGGTGTTCATGTGTGCTTCTGCGTGTATGTGTTATATATATATTTCTGTAATAGAACTCTGTAAATACACATTTTCCTTATAATAGAACTCTGTGAACTTCTCTACAAAGGGGAAGGGGAATGAAAGCCATTACAGATATCATAAATTTATGAATATTAGTTCAGATTTCACCTTGTAACTTCTTTGCATAAGCCACTTTCTGTTCTTCCAGCCTAAATTTCATTCTACTCCTCCACTTTAAACAAGTAAGCTTCCTGACTTTTACTTTCTGCCATTGACATACAGATTAATTGTTCTAAAATGACAATGGCCATCCCCTCATCTAAGATTACTAATCTTGCTCTAGGATAAAGCCATAAACTTGGCTCACTTCCTTAAATTTACCTGAGAATTGTGCTTTTCACATTATACCTTGAAGACTTTAAAATCTTTCTTTATTCTCAATATCAGAATATGCTGTTATATTTCAAAGGTTATATATTTTTTCTTAAGGAAAGATAACAAACTCAAATATGATGTGTTTCAATTTATATATGGAATGCATGTGTGTATATGTGTGTGTGTGTGTGTTTGTGTGCATGTATGTGTGCAGTGGATAAGTATAAAATACTAATGCAAAGGAATGGTCAGTGTTGCGAAGAAACACAATTTATGATAGAAATAATCTTTTGGGTCTCTAAGTCCACATCTTCTTGTCAGAGTGCCTTGTCCAGTATGTACAGTATTGAGGGGTTTTTTTGTTTTGTTTTCTTTGTTGTTTTTTAAAATCTCGTTGAAAGATGAAAGCAGCATATTTCTAACATTTCTCCCAGAAGAATCTGTTCACTTGCCTAGCATGGTTCACTATTAAGAAATTTCTTGATTCCTCAGCCTTGTTTATATTTTTCTTCAGTTTTTTATTTCCTTGCTCTTTTACATATGAAAAATTGCTATTAGCAATATAACTGTGGTAGAGCATTAAAACTTTCTTAACACTTGCTATGTCAGAGGGAAAAATCAACTTGGGCTAATGCCTGATAGGTGGTAAGTCATATTTACATAGTTTATGATTTTTTCCCCTCAATAATGGCAGGGAAGCCCCAGGAAACCCTTTTATGCCTATCAAACTATTGCAATCATGGGTTGGTTTACCTAGAAATGCCTGTTTAGTAAAAATATATTAGTTAGATTACATAAGAGTGAAGTATAATATAAACATCGAATAGCTGGGCACAGTGACAAAGCCAACGGCACCAGAGAATTTTTGAAAACCATAATAGGTATTACAAATTTATGGATACTAGCTCAAATTTGCCTTGTAACTTGTTAGCTTTTGTGCAATGAATGTTTATTGAATGCCTACTGCATTGACTATTTGGTTTAGTGTGCCTTATGTCAAAAAGTTAAATATGCAATTAATGGAAGACTTCAAGGAATATTCAAACTTTCTGGGGAGACAAAATAACATCTATAAAAAAATCAAAGAATGGTATAAAAATAAATACAGACAACTCACTACATGGTGTAAACTAATACCATAATTAAAATTCAGAAGAAGGAACTATAATTTTAGGTTAAAGTACTTGTGAAATATTTCACATGGGAAGACCAATGTGATGTACATGGCAGAAGAGGAAATGATATGCTGGATCAAGAATAGGTATGGAAGCAGGAATAAAGGAAAAATTTTGGAATTTTTTAGTTCAGATTTTTAATCCCATCTAGGAATCATATTTGCCAGAAATGGAAATATAAAAAGCTAAATAGACCCTCTAGAGGCAGCAAGACCAGCAAGATAGTAGTCAAGTTGTACCAATTAGGTAATATCTGAAGGCACCCACATTTTATAAAGGAAAAACTGGAATCATCTCAAAACCTACCTCAAAAAAAAAAAGGCAGTTGAGCTACCTCAATTATTCATTGAATTCTGAAAATGAAATAGTAAAATGTATGCCTTTTTTGTTTGTTTCTTTGAGTGACTGCTTTGGAGAGGGAAAAATGGGTAATGGAAACTGAGGATTTGCCAAAAAGTAGCTTAGTGTGCAAGCAGCTGAAATATAAATGCCTTTCATTACCCATGGCCTCTTATTTCATGACACAGCTCTATATATACATATCTCTCAAAAGATTTTTTTTTTTTTTTATTTATCTGACAGAGAGAAACACAGCGAGAGAGGGAACACAAGCAGAGGGAATGGTAGCAGGAGAAGCAGGCCCCCTGCAGAGCAGAGAGCCCGATGCGGGGCTCGATCCCAGGGCCCTGGGACCTGACCTGGGCCGAAGGCAGACGCTTAACGACTGAGCCACCCAGGCGCCCCTCAAAAGATTTTTAAGACTTTGTTGAGATGCTAGGTAAGGACCATAGAAGGATATATTTACTTTTGCACAATAATTAACGACATCATTAAAGATGTGGTTATACTGCCAAATCACGCTGTTGGGTTTTTTTCAAAGAAATTTTGCAGATGTGTGTGTGTATAAACAAAGTTTCATTTAAAGTGCATCCTTTCTCTTTTACTTAGAAAAAGGATTCAGGGAATAGAGGCATAAGAATGGCTTTTTCTGTTTCCATCAGGCTAATCAGGAAGTGATGAGGAGATTGTCATGGTGATCTTTGGGGACTGTTGCCAAAAGATTCCATCTCTTAACTCACTTTCAAAATGCAATGTAACTATTCTTGTGGAAAGCTCTGCAAGTTTAGGATATTGAAAAGTACTTCTCAAAGAGATCAGATATTTTCAAAGATCTGTTGCTATTTAATTCAGCAAATTAAAAAAGCATATTATCCCAGAATGGGTCAGACAACATTATTCAGTTGCACAACTATAGGCAGTACTCCTATACTCTTTGCCACCAGCTGTCCTACAAACCCTGTATGTTAAGTGATGAGGATGAACAGGTGAGAGCATGGTTATTTCACCACTAACACTTGCAAAAACAACTAACAATAAATGCCTCACTGTTAGACTTATTTGTATGAAGTTCAATAGACTGTTATTGCTTTTCTCAAGTTCTTTGCCCCAGATTTTAAAAAAAAAGTTTCAAATCAGGTATTTATGGCAGTTACTGCAAAACAGGTTATTTTTTTGTATAAATCAGAAGCTGTCAGTTCCTTGAACAACTATCACTCTATTTTTTCTTAATCTCCTGAGAGTGAGAACTGGAAATTAAGTAGCAGTAGGGCAAGCCAGATGAGAAAAAAAAAAAAAAGAAGAAGGAAAAGGAAACCAAGGTTGTTTTTTTTTTTTTTTTTTTTTTTTTAACCATGTACTCTGTACCAGACATCTAATATCTTTGGTCTCATTTAATATTCACAGAAAACTTTTAAGGCAGTTGTTATTATTATACCTATTTTAGAGTGTGGAGTTCAGTTTTTAAGTAGATTACCGTTCCTCCATGAGAGGCTTCATTTTAAGATAGAAAAAAGACAGGCCTAAGGATATGGGCGTGAAAACTATTCCTGGAATTTAGCTTCCCTGTGTGACACCTAGCCCCTGAGTTGTTCAAATGCACCAATGAAATGCATAGATTGAGGTAATTGCCATATAAAGAATAAAGAACTCACCTACGTGTGTAGTGACGTGTGTAGTGACATGTGCTTGTTTACTCGTGCATAAAAATGCTGCAAAGGGGAGAGGCGGGGCTTCTCACCTTAGCACTGCACTGCATCGTATGTGTTGGTGAGATCCCCAGCTAGCTGGAAATAAATCCTCTTGTTTTTGCATCCAGCCCGCTTTTTGTAGGTTCTTTTGGGAGGGTCTCGATCCGGACATAACAAGAGATGATAATAAAGAGAGTTGGAGAAGTTAAGCATTTTTTTTTCTGAGATCCCACAGCTAGTAAATCAGATACAGCCAATCTGACATCAAAGCCCATATTTCTTCCATTTAACTGCATGGCTTCCTAATTGTAGCTCTAGGTGAATCATATAGGTGGCTCAGATCAAAACATGTGTACCAGATCAGAGTTTAGTTTATTTAATTCATGGATGTACTGATTCATCCTAAGGTAGTTCTGCAATAAAGAAATCATCCAAGCTGCAATGCATCCCAAATGCCTGCCTAGGCAGGGATGCAGCAGGTGATGATTTGGCACTTGGTGGTACTATGATAAGATGGTAAGGACTAAAAACTCTGCATGGAGCAACTGAGTTGATGACGGGAAAAAATAAATTAGCCATAACACATCACTGAGTGACTATTACTACAAAACTAATTTTAATATGTGCCCAATATTAAGCTTAAATTAACGTTGAACTCTTCAGCTGCAGCTTTAGGATTCCTCATATTTTTTTCTATGGCACTAAGGTGAAACTGAGTCCATAATTGTGGATAGGTCATCCACCTTCCAGTATTGGAGCAACTGGAAAAACTTAAGAGTTAACTTTGTGTGTGTGTGTGTGTGTGTGTGTGTATGTGTGTATGTGTGTATGTGTGTTGGGTGAAATGGGGAGTAGGGTTAAGTTGTCCAAGTGAGCTATTAATGATAACTCTGGAGAATATCTTTCTGAATTAGATGTATTAATTTAAAAATAAAAGTACTGTATTTTATGTTCACATTGGTATATATTATAAAGTAAGATACAAACGTGGATGAATATGTAAAACAAGGAAACTTAATGAAAAATGTTAGTTTACCATAGCCCATTAGACCATAAATCTATAATGATGGCATATACATATATGTATATCCTCTATGTTCGAATTAATTGGTAAACAAACAGATGAAGGTATATTCAATTTTTTGAGCACTTGGTTTGAAAAACAAAACCTAGAATAGTTTCTTCTCTCTCGTAATTAATACACTGTAAATTCATGTTGAAAATATTTTATCAAACTTTATTAAGATGAATCGTATGTGCCAAGTTGTTGAGAGCTTTGGTTCTGCAATCAGAGGAACACTGACCTGGTGTAAAGTCTCAGCTTTACAACTTACCAGTTTTGTGACCTTGAGCAGGTTTCTTAATTTCTCTGAAGCTCACTCTTCTCATTTGTAAAGTGAGATTATAGATAGAATTATATTAAGTCATGTGTGAAAAGTAACTGTTAAATACTAGGTGATTAAAATGTAATCCCTTGCCTTACACATTTTAGACTCAGTTTTCTTATATGTAAAATGGGGATGATGCTACCTCTCTTAAACTATTTCAGGGCAGTTGAGAAATTTAAATATGATAATTATGTGACACTGCTTTGCAACCTGTAAATTACTTTACATATATTAGGCTAATGTGACCATGGGTGATTTCAGGGGCAAGAGGACTTTAGGGCACACTTTTTTTTTAAGATTTTATTTATTTATTTGACAGAGAAAGAGATCGCAAGGAGGCAGAGAGAAGAGAGGGGGGATGCAGGCTCCCCGCCGAGCAGAAAGCCCATGAGGGGCTTGATCCCAAGACCCTGAGATCATGACCTGAGCTGAAGGCAGAGGCTTTAACCAACTGAGCCACCCAGGTGCCCCTAGGGCACACTTTAAATAGCACTGTATGGGTAGTCACCTATTCCACTTACACCTAAGGCCATTTTTCATTTCCTGAATCATTAAGGTGGGGAGGATTAGCTACACTATTTAAAAAACCCCATGGTGTAAATACTTTAAACTTTTCAACTGGTGCTACATAAATCTCACCCATTGTTGCATTTAATGCAGCAGCTGTGTTAGAATAAAGAGTCTGCATTTTTGTATTTGGCTATGTATTTAATTGCGCTTTGGAAAATTGTGTTTCACAGCAGGAAATCTTGTGTTTCACTGAAAGCTCCTGTGATGATTAGAATGAAAAGCCTTAAAAAAAGAGGTTGCTTTGGCTTCCTGATAATGAAGATTTGATTGATTCTCTGAAGGATCTGCTAAGTTAGAGAAAAAAAATAATTTTTCCCATTCCAGTTGCCCCCCCACCCTACACCTTCCAAGTGGTCAAATAAATAGGTTGCTGAAGAAAGTGTTAACATTTTTATAGACTGACAGTAATTCAGTGTTCAAGAGAATTTGCTCATGAAACTCGAAATTAAAATAATAATAAAGCACATCCTGAGAGATCATTCTTAATTCTTGTATGAATTATGCCGTGTACCTATGTTGTTATGCTTGTTCAGAGGTCCTGGATAATTACAAGTACTGTGAGGTCATCTATTTGCCTTTATTTTTGAAGTGTTTCAGATCTTCCATTTTTCATTTTTAGTGTAGTGAATTGATAGGTGTGTTTATTTAGGGGAAGAATTCATCAGAAGAAATGATCGGACCGTGGGCCTGACAATAAGAAAGTGCCTCTTGGAAGATTATTAGCAGATAACAGGAATCTTACTCAGATATCAAAGTCTCAACAGCCCTTTATTAATATCTGAACCAAGTGATGAACCCTTCTTGAGGCACTGGGTCATTCTGCATATGGCCAAACCAGAGCAAGTGGTGGTATGAGCTATTGCACTATTTTAGGTAACCTATACATTTATTTATGTGTGTGGTTCCCAAATTTTACTGAGTAATATACTCCCTTGGGGATCTTATTAAAATAGCAGATTCCTAGACTCCACCTCCAAGATTCTTATTTAATTGGTTGTAGTGGGATCCAGTTATCTTCAGTTGAAATACTGATTCTAATGTAGTGTTGGTCTTCAGATCACAACAGAGAAATACTCACTAGATGGTGTTATGGCCTTGAAGTCAAGTCTTCTGGGGATGAACCCAGACTTCTAGTGGTCACTTTTATTCTCTAGGTCTAACCTACAGACGAGATATGAGAGCACAAAACCTTTTTAGACCATAACCAATGCCTCAGTTCCTGTTTTCCACCTCCAAATATGATTACTTTTGAACAGTTGTGCTAAGTTTAGTTATTCTATAGCAGCAATTCTGAAAGTGTGGTCTGGGGAAAACTAAGCTTGTCAAGATCTTTTTAGGAAGTCCACAACGTCAAAATATTTTTCACTATTATATGAAGACATTATTTGCTCTTTTCACTTGTACTCTCTTAAGAGTAAGTAGTGGTGTTTTCCAGAGGCTACATGAATTGAGATGTCACTGGTTTGATGACTAGTGCATATATGCTTGTATATCCCTGTGTTTTAAGTTTTTCTTGTTTTAATTTCTTCTTTTTTTAAAAAATATTTTATTTATTTATTTGACAGAGAGAGAGAGAGAGAGAGAGATCACAAATAGGCAGAGAGGCAGGCAGAGAGAGAGGGGGAAGCAGGCTCCCTGCTGAGCAGAGAGCCTGAGGCAGGGCTTGATCCCAGGACCCTAAGAGGGTGACCTGAGCCTAAGGCAGAGGCTTTAACCCACTGAGCCACCCAGGCACCCCTCTTTTTTTAATTTCTAATATGATAAATATTGATAGATATAACCTACCTAAACAAAAATGCATTGTGGAGATCTGAATAATTTTTAAGAGTGTAAAATGGCCCATGGAGCACGTGGCTGGCTCAGTCAGTAGAACCCAAGACATTTAATCTTGGGGTTGTGGGTTCAAGCCCATCACTGGGTGTAGAGATTGATATGGGACAAAAAGGCAGAAGAAAATTATTAAATTTCCTTACTATCTACAGCCAGTCCATTGACGAGTCCTTAAAACAGCCAGAGTGATATTCCTCTAGGGACTCAACTGCCTGGATATTATTACTTTGCTAAGAGCAAAGGCAACCTTAGCTTGACCCCCAGAATCTTAAGTCAATTTTAACATATAAAAATTCCTTTGGAAACTTCCTTTATCTCTACTCCCCAAGATACATGTTGGCAGTCGTCCCCCAAGCATATGGCCCACCCATATACATCTGAAGGGTTTCATGACTAAGGTTTTATTAGATGGTAATGACTTTTTATCACAATAGCTAGCTCCCTCAAGGTCCTGGGAACCCTCTTTCCAAAATTCCTTAGAAACATTTGCAATCCTTGACCACCTCCCAACTTGAAAGTACATAATGGGCCACTCTTCAAGACCCCAGTGCAGCTCTTTCTGCCAACAGATCTTGTCTCCGTGCTTTAATAAAACCACCTTTTTTCACCAAAGTCATCTTAAGAATTCTTTCTTGGCTGTTGGCTTTGAACCCTAACGTCTTTCCCACATCAGAGATTACTTATTTTTTTAATCTTTTTTTTTTAAGAGTGTAAAGTGGTCCTGAAGCTAGTATCCATCTTGTCAGTTCAGATAAAAGAATAAATATTAGAGTCATATTGGATCAGTTATGGAAACTTAGGAACCTTAGGGATACAATCCCACCAACTTACAAGTAGTTAATCAGCATCACCCTAGATATAACAATCAGATGCATGTAATGAAATCTATAACGTAAAGAATAAATATATTTTTGGGTGCCTGGGTGGCTTAGTTGGTTAAGTGTCTGCCTTTGGCTCAGGTCATGATCCTGGGGTCTTGGGATTGAGTCCCACATCAGGGTCCCTACTCCTTGGGGATCTTGCTTCTCCCTCTGCCTCTGCCTCTCTTTCTCTGTCTCGGTCTCTGACGAATAAATAAAATCTTAAAAAAAAAAAAAGAATAAAGATATTTTTTTCAGATTCCAAGTCTCTTAAGATGGAAAAGACCTCCAGGGAACCCGATGAGCATCACCAGAACATCTGCTAGCATGGCTTCATGGGCTTCCAATCATTGGCATCCACCTACTCAGGAAAGGAGACCCCTGTCCCAAATTTTGCCATTAAAAACCCTTACTTGCAAGCCACAGAGAGTTTGGAACTTTTAAACATTAGCCCTCACCTACCCCCCACCCCCTCATCCTCCTGGGTGGCACCACACAATTAAACAGCCTATCTTTCTTCACAGCAAAAGTTCAGTGTCAGTTTTTACTGTGTCACTTTTTACAGTGTTTACAGTTTTACAGTGTTTACAGTTTTACAGTGTCACTTTTTACTGTGCATCAGGTGAATGAACTCTTGTTCAGTTCAGTTATAGCCCCAGATCAAAAAGTTTTCAAATTTATTTAACCAAGCATAGATTTAAATGTACACCATTTAATGTAAATTGTTGAAATTGCTCCCAAATCTCAAGGAAATTTTGGACCTTATTAAAATATTCAGATTTTTAATTTTTGCATCCTTTTATAAATCTTTAAGATGGAAATGAGTAGTATAAGACAAAACAACAATTACTGACTTATTGGATGTCTCCTGTATTGTCAAATATTATGTAAGCCATTACATATGAGATAAAATATGTTTTGGCTTGAGGAACTCACATTTATTTGGGGAAATAAAATGAGTCATCTTAAATAAATATGTAATTGTACAATGTTTACATTATTTTCCTTAAAATTAATCAAAAGCAAAGATGGGTGGAAGCTAAGCAATCTAATCACAGAGGATTTCTCAGGAGAGACAAAACTGCACTTCTACTTCAAAGGATGAAAAGGATTTGAATAGAAAAAAAAGTTCTCAAATTAAATCTATTCCTAAGAACTACTACAAATAGACTTTAAGGGGGATTTTAATTTTCATTCTTGAATCTTTCTTTTTTTTTTAACATCTTAATTTTATTTTGTTTTTTTCAGTGTTCCAGGATTCGTTTATGCACCACACCCAGTGCTCTGTGCAATAGTGCCCTCCTTTATACCCACCCCCTCCCTTCCAAAACACTTCATTCTTGAATCTTTCTATATCATTTGATTTTTTAACTTAACATCACTTTACTAAACAATAATATTATTTTCAAATAACAAAGAATATTATCTCAGAAATCTAAAATAATATCCGGACTATTTGAGCCTAAAACATGCTTAAACACTTGCTTCAGTATCTTAGAAATTAAGAAGAAACTGTTTTTCCAGTGGAATTAACTCAAATAATTATCACAGACTTTTTTTTCCCCATGGTTGGCCTTTGACCAGAGCCATAGAAAATTATTACTAAGGCCTGGCTTCAAAACCGGATATTCCCTTTGTTTTTACTCTGTGTAGCTACCTCATTTTTACACACCTCTGGGTAAATTTGTTTTGTTTTGTTTTGTTTTACTTTGTTTTATACATTTTTAACTGGTCAGATTATTTTGGACTGAAGGAATGTGGTGAGACTCAAGCACTTTCTACAGAGCTCCAGGTAACATTATACATAGAGTGTCCAGTTGCTGAATTGCTTGCTCCCAGAGCTCTGTAATAGCTATTGAGAACTTTTACAACTGCTCCAGAAAAGGAACCAGTGTCTTTTCTCTATTCAGTGCTGACAGTGGCTTGCAATTCACTTTAAAATCGCCTCATGATGACCCCTTTCTATTATATCAGCAGTAAATGAAAGCAGTAGTTACTGCTTTTGATAAATTAATCAAACTTTATTTTTATACTGGAGGAAAAAAATCACTTTTATTATTATATTTGGGCCCTTTTAGCTCTGTTTTGAAGGTCTCTGGAAAACTTTCCCAAGTGTCTCTGGGTATCCAGTTGAAAGAAGACAATTCCTACATGTTTATCTTACATTTTTATGTGTTTGTAGTGCATAATATTGCACCATTGTTTGGCTTCCAGGAGATTAAAATAACAAAAAAAAATTTTGATCTCTTGCTCTCTCCACCGTGTATTTTCAAGAAAATTTCACCATGATTTCCTTGGACTTGAGAAAACAGCAAGGGAAAGAAAATTTTAATTATGCAAATATAAAAATCATCAAAGGGGGGAGTGCAAACCAGATAGATTTAATGAGAGCTCAGCCTCCTTTGCAATATTTACTGCTTGTCACCAAATTAAATTTCAGATTATATTTAGTAAGAGGATTACAACATTTAAACAAATAATAACTTTATGCTGCAAAACCTAATTATATTTGTTTAGTCTTGTGCTTTGGATCATTCACAGGAAAGGGATTTGGAATTGCCAATATGAAGTTCTTAGTATTCATTATATCAGACACACTCAGAAGCAGTTGCCCTAAAATGTATCACTTCAGCTTGCAGGTATTTCAAGCTGAAAACAATCATGACTAAAAAGATTTAGGAAGAAACTTCCTTTCTCACTAACTGTTTAAAAGAATTTAGGTAAAGGACCTGCTCCAGGAAGAAAGCTTTCACCATAATTACCTCATAATAAAAACTAAGGGTGATGGGCAAGAATTAAGCAAAACCTGTTTGTTAAAATTCCTCTCTATGTCCCATTGTTTCTGGGTAGCCCAGAGAACATTTGTTTGCTAAAAACTTACTGTTTTTCATCTTCCTGTAAATTGCTTTCCTTCCCTTTGAGGTCCCAAACCCTTCCCTTCTATTAGTTCAGAATGAGTATAGCTTATCTTACCTATGTTTGGAATCTCTCATGTTTATGTGGATTCCCCATACATATGTAATGTAATTAAATTTGATTCTCTCCTGTTATGTCTCATGTCAATTTAATTCTTAAACTAGCCAAAAGACTCTTGAGAGGTGCAGGAAAAGTTTTCCTCTTCTACACCTTATTATTTGCTAACAGAAGCTACATTTTATTTTATTTACATTTTGAAATTTATTTATTTATTTATTTATTTATGTTATTATTATTATTATTATTATTATTATTATTATTTTAGTAATCTCTACACCCAGTGAGGGGTTTGAAACTCATGACCTGAGAACAAGAGTCATAGGCTCTTCCAACTGAGCCAACCAGGTGTTCCCAGAAGCTACATTTTAGATTCCACTACCTTCTAAACCCAAACTAAGATATAATACATCTACAAAATCATTTTCCCTCATGGCTTAGGTGAATTCACAGTTGATGCTACTCAACGTTCTGTTATTAAAAAAAAAAATTACAGTGCAAAGTTAGAGATGAGATTTTTGGAAATGTAATATGGTTTAAATATAAATTCATTTCATGGCAACATACCAGAATATACCACCATATAACAGGGATTGCAGTAAAAGGAAAACTGATGCTATAGAGTCTTTAAAACTTAAAGGCATAAAGAGAACTTATTAAGTAAATGTGGCATTATATTTTATCCCTGTGAACTTATTAGTGCATTTATATAAGCATAAACATATTCCATCTATCTGTCAAATATTTAAATGGTCCAAATCTTAAGTACCTCAGTATTGGTTGGTTTGTTGTTACCAAAACATTTTATACACATTCTATTTAAAGTTTAGCATCCAGAAGCAGTGATGACAAACAAAAATTCATAAACATCTACTGTTTAGAAAGTTAAACATACTAAAAAAGATTATGCCAAGATTCTTACTGCAGTAAACAGTAAGCATCTTAAGAAATCTTGGATTTTGGGAAATGTGAACTAATGTAAGGTATACCATTGCTAGGGCTATAACCAAATTCTTGAGAGTTGCAAACCATGCTGATAAAAGCCTTCCATACTTGTAAATCAGGAAACAAAAAAATATATTGCCATTTTTGCTGAAAACTTACTGTTAACTGATCTCTTAAATTACCCATACCCCATGCACATCTATTGAAAATTAGTTTGAAAATCATGTCACTGATCTCTTAAATAGAATATACTACTTAAAGTTCAAGTGAATGAAATGAACTACTGAGGTCAAAGGTGATACTCAGTAAAAAGCTTTTGTTTCTTTCCAACTCTTCTGCTCTAAATATGCACCTATCTTTTGCTCTTCAGTATATGTAAGATCAGAGAAGACCTAGAAAACAGTGAAAGAAGGTGGTAAGAAGAAACACAGAGAAAAGTAGACCTCATGCAAAGTCAAATTTTCAAATACCTAATTCTTCTGAAGATTTTGAAGGAGGTAAAAAATAAATGTCTGGTGAGGAATTACAGGCCAAGTTCCACAAATGTTTATTCTGTTGCTTATATATTTTTTGTTGTTGTTTTTCTGGAATTTAAAATGACTCTGTAAAAGCTATTGGATAAAAAAAAAAAGAAGAAGGAGGAGAACTGACAACTACCAGAAGGTCAAAACTTGTTAGCAAGCTCTCTAACTAAAACCATCATGCATGTTTCTTACTCCATCTTCCTGAGGCATTGATGAAGGTATTTTACAATGAGCTGGAACACCCCAACAGCCAGACCAGATAAACCTTGATAGCAATGGAATGCCTAGAAGACCACACTCACATGTCACCTTCCTTGCCCAAGATCATGGGCTGAACGCATACCAACCCCCACCCATAATCGTGTGTTCTTTGCCTGTTCTCTTGTAGGTACCTCCTAGCCCCAAACTTTCTATAAAATTCTAGGTGTCCATCTTGAGGGTGGAGAGGTCAGTTATTAAGGCTGGAGCTCGCCACCTCACCCCATTGCTGGCACCCAAAACAAATTTCTCCCTTTCTCTTTTCTGTACCCTCATCTCTTGAGTTACTGGCTCCTTTTGTGACAAGTTTATCCTAGTTTGTTCTGCAACATTGTTGGCAAATACAGCCAGGAGCTATACTTTTGATTTGTTTAGCCCCCTTGGGATTCCCTGGGATGGAGCAGGTGGCCACAGAAGCACATTAGGGCTCAGGCTCAGCATTTGTTTCCTGAGTTAGTGGCTGTGATAGATCTCTTAGTAACACTATAGTGAAATTAATTTACAACCACCTAGGCTTTTCCCCCTAATTTCTGACCTAATTACTTTTGTTTATAATGGAACTCCACTTAATACTATGGAGTCCAGTTTTACTAATTGTGAATTCTAGATGTGACTTTTGATAAAATTTAGTATTTATAAAACTATTTTTTGAAATATTTTATTTATTTATTTGAGAGAGAAAGAGATTGATCGTGAGCCAGGGTAGGAACAGAAGAGGGAGAAGCAGGTTCACTGCTGAACTTGGAGCCCCACTTGGGAGATCATGATCTGAGCTGAAGTCAACCATTTAACCAACTGAGCCACCCGGGTGCCCCCAAAACCATTTTTAATGCTATTATCCATTATTCCTTCTTTTAAAGTGGCAAGTAGAAAATAAGAACACACATAACTAAATGACCAGAATCATGGGAAATGACAGTTGTAATTAATACTCCAGTGAGCTAAGGATAAAACTAGAAATGTTCTAATTTATCTAGGTAGAAAGCAACTGATATTTTCCCTTAGTCTGTCTTTGAATATACTGGTAAAGAGTAATGGCTCAGGAATTACCAGTGTAACCTAAGTTATTTACCTTCCCCTAATTTCAGTTTCTTCATCTGTAAAATAAAAATAATAATATAACCAGTCTTATAGGGTTGTTGTAAGAATTAAATAAAACAGTGCACACAAAATACTTAGCACTGTGCCTGGTAAATAGTCATTATTCAATAAACTTGTTACATCATTTAGGCAGAAATTTCCCAGATTTATAACATAGCTTTTGGAAATACTAAAATATTTACTCTTATAATTATTGCCCTATGCTTTCAAAATAAGCATCCTCTGTATTTGATCTCTAGTTATCTGTACTCACCCCATGCAAACTGAGAAAACAAATATTTGGATAGCTAGTCTCATCTGAAATTAAATATTCTATTAGCTAATTTATGTCCCCTAGTTGGCATGGACATCCTTATGTTGTCATATGGAGGGTATTTCTTATTAACTCATAAGTGTTTCCACAGTGGTCAGATTTGAAGAGTTGGGATAAAGAGAATTTCTTGGTTGGAGGCATGCTTAAAAATGGTATCTTTGCAGATTTACAGGAATTCGGTAAAGTGGCAGGATATAAAATCAATGCACAGAAATCAGTTGCATTTCTATACACCAACAAGACAGAATAAAGAGAAGTTAAGGAATCTATCCCATTTACAATTGCACCCAAAGCTATAAGATACCTAGGAATAAATCTAACCAGAGAGATAAAGAATCTGTACTCAGAAAACTATAGAATACGCATGAAAGAAATTGAGGAAGACACAAAGAAATGGAAAAATGTTCCATGCTCATGGATTGAAAGAACAAATATTTTTAAAATATCTATGCTACCTAGAGCAATCTACACATTCAGTGTAATCCCTATCAAAATGCCATCAACTTTTTTCACAGAAATGGAACAAATAATCCTAAATTTTTTATGGAACCAGAAAAGACCCCAAGGAGCCAGAGGAATATTGAAAAAGAAAACCAAAAACTTGTAGTATCACAATTCTGGACTTCAAGCTGTATTATAAAGCTGTAATCATCAAGACAGTATGGTACTGACCCAAAAACAGACACATAGATCAATGGAATAGAATAGAGAGGCCAGACATGGACCCTCAACTCCATGGTCACTTAATCTTCAACAAAGCAGGAAAGAACATCCAATGGAAAAAAGACAGTCTCTTCAACATATGGTGCTGGGAAAATTGGACAGCCACATGCAGAAGAATGAAACTGGACCATTTCCTTACACCATACACAATAATAGACTCAAAATGCCTGAAAGACTTAAATGTGAGACAGGAATCCATCAAAATCCTTGAGAACACAGGCAGCAACCTCTTTGACCTTGGCCACAACAACTACTTTCTAGACAGATATTCTCATCAAATATTTATTGAAGACAGCCTATGAGCCAGCCATTTTTTCTAGCACTGTGTCAGGAGCAAGAATTCCTGTTCTATCACAGATCTTCCTAACTGGACTAGGAATCAAATTGACATAAGATAGATTAACAGGAGAAAATCAAATTTAATAGGTGTCCATACAGGGAATCCTTACAGATATGGTAATTCCAAAGACAGTTGGAAGAATGAGGTATATATCTCATTCTAAACAAAGGAGATGGGGATAAGACTCTGGGATTTCAGAGAAAAAGAATGCATTTCACAGAGTGTTAAGAAGGGTAGATGTTTGCTAATTAGGTGTTTGCCCTACCATAACAAATGAGTCACTGAGATAAAACTCTCTGTTAATAACTCTTATTCTGGGAGAGAGCCCCAATTAGATTCTTCTGTGTAAAAGTTTCTTCTGAGCCCACAGAGTCTCAAGTGCCCTCAGCTCAAAATAATCTATATATTAAAGTGGCACATTTGGTGGGGAGAGAATGTGCCTTAAAACCCTTCAATTGGAGTGGTGGACAAGTTTAGTGAAGTCTAAGCTTCTTGAAGTTGATAGTACATGAATATGGATATGATTATGAGTAGGAAGAAGGACCAGTGTAGATTCCCTCCCTGGCTTCTTTCTAGGTAGTTACAAATGCAGAGCTTCCATAAAGAAACTTGTGGGGTTCGAACCCAGACTCATTGTTGGTGTTGGGAGACAAGGCATTACTGTAGAGCCCAGGAAATTGTATGCCCCCAGTCATTGTGAACACACTGAATAAATACCATGTTTTACAAATAATTATCTACAAATTTTAAAACATATGCAAATGATGTGATTAAGAAAATACAAATTCAGTGCTGGCAAGCACTGTAAATTGTGTAAGACTGATGAATCACAGACCTGTACCCCTGTAGCAAATAATACATTATATGTTAATAAAAATAATTTAAAAAAATAAAAATAAAATAAAATAAATACAAATTCAGGGGCACCTTGCTAGCTCAGTTGACAGAGCATGCAACTCTTGATCTCAGGGTTGTAAGTTTGAGTCCCACATTGGGTAATGAGATTACTCAAAAAATAAAACCTTTATAAAAACCCCCAGAACAACAATAACAACAAAAACATAATTCATTTAGAAGTGTTAATGAATAAATGTTGGAGTTTATAGACTATCAATCAACTACTAAAATGTAATTATTATGTGGGATCTATATAATTTTTAGAAATTAAAAGTTGTCTTCATTATTAAAAATTTGGGAGCAACTGCCGCCAACATCTATGGATATTGTAAGGAAAAAAACCTTAGACTATTTGGGCACATAAAGAAGTGACACGTGTACCACATCTACACATCCTCAGTCCTAAAGAAATGAATTTTGTGAGATAGAGAACATGAATGTAAAAAAAAGGAGAAAATTATCTATCAGAAAAGGATATTGACAGGGTACAATGTTTACAAAGTGAAGGTAAAGAATTCGTTTTGTTTACAAAATGTCATGTTTTTTTTTTTCTGAATGTTTCTTTTTGGAGATACAAATAACTTTATAGAGTGAGATATAATAATCATTCAGATATAAAGATGAGAATAGGACAGAATCTAAATTAATCTATTTGAAAGGAATTCACAGGATGCCTGGATGACACAGTTGGTTAAGCAACTAACTTGGTTTTGGCTCAGGCTGTGATCTCAGGGTCCTGAGATTGAGCCCTGCGTGGGGATCCATACTCAGCCAGAGTCTGCTTAAGACTCTCTCTCCCTCTGCCCCTTCCCCTATGCTTATGTGCACTCTCTCTCTCTCAAATAAATAAATCTTCTTTAAAGATTATTTATTTATTTGACAGAGAGAGAGAGAGAGGAGAGAGAGAGAGATCACAAGCAGGCAGAGAGGCAGGCAGAGAGAGAAGTGAAGCAGGCTCCCTACTGAGCAGAAAGCTTGATGTGGGGCTCGATCCCAAGACCCTGAGATAATGACCTGAGCCGAAGGCAGAAGCTTTAACCCACCGAGCCACTCAGGAGCCCCTCAAATAAATATATCTTTAAAATAAAAGGATTTCATGATGTTTAATTTCTTCTTATTATTTTAGTCAATTTAGTTTTTGATGTTCTTCTAAAATTCTTTCCCTCTCAAAAAGATTGAGCTACTATGGGGTTCCTAGGTGGCTCAGTACATTAAGCCTCTGCCTTTGGCTCAGGTCATGATCTCAGGGTCCTGCGTTCAAGCCCTGAATCAGGTTCTCTGTTCTGCAGGGAGCCTGCTTCCCCTTCTCCCTCTGCCTGCCTCTCTGCCTACTTGTGATCTCTTTCTCTCTGTCAACTAAATAAAATCTTAAAAAAAAAAAAAAAGATTGAGCTACGCTTTCTTTTCTCTAATCAACCACAGTTGATTTCTCAACATTAAGTCATCATTTGGTGTGTTTTGTAAAGTGAAGTATGTAAAAAGTGCAGCATATTAATTTGAGTTGTGACAGGAATTGATTAGAAAAAAACGGGTTTGGAATAGAAATAAGTTCTAGTCCTAGATATGACACTAACTCATTTGTGTAAATTGGGGGTGTTGGGGAGGAAGAATTTTCTCAGCTCTTCAGAGTCCTTCTACCTGGACTCAAATCGACATGAGACAGAGTAGCAGGAGAAAATAAAATTTAATAGCATACGCATGTATGGGGAATGCACATAGACATGGAGAGTCTAAAGACAGTGAGGCAACACAATGCTCATATGAGCTAAAGAGAGGGGAAGACAC
The DNA here is from genome assembly GCA_028646535.1 of Procyon lotor. Taxonomy (NCBI): domain Eukaryota; kingdom Metazoa; phylum Chordata; class Mammalia; order Carnivora; family Procyonidae; genus Procyon; species Procyon lotor. The sequence goes on from CM053612.1 coordinate 19,861,163, forward strand.
CTGAGGAGAGAGGAAGACACCTAAGGATACAGAGAGGAGGAAGACATTAGTAGGAAAGGGAAAGGAGATATTTAGAAAACAAAGGGTGCCTATTATGTAGGTAAATTTCTTTGGTAAAGAAAAACCTCTGTTAATAGCTTTCTCCCTGATATAAGCAGGCAGTGGGGGGGGGTGGAGGACTAAAGAGTTTTTCCTGAATTCATGGGGTTTTGATTGCTTTTAACTGAAAATAATGTTTATGCCTAAGTGGCCCATCTTGGGGCAGGCTGCTCATGGCCCTGCAGAGTTCAAATTGAGAGATTTGATTTCTTCAAACTTTAATTTTCCCATTTGTAAAATGAAAGAATTTAATAATCTTTCTGGTTTTATGCTACTAGAAGCAGAACCTGAACTTGGTAGGGCTCATTACTTGATGGATTTAAGTATACTACTTTTCAAACTATGTTGGTTTTAGGTCTGATAACTATTCCATTGAAGTTTATTTAATATAGCTTATTGATATGGACTTTAGTTCTGTTTCTAAAATAGTAAAGTACTACGGTATAAATGTTTGTGTCCTTCCCAAATTCATATGTTGAAAACATAATGACCAAGGTGATGGTATTAGCAAGTGAGGACTTTGGGATGTGATTAAGTCATGAGGGTGGAGCCCTATGATAGTGCCCTTATAAAAAAAGAGGCCCCAGAGAGGAAGCTTTTCCCTTCTACCATGGGAGGACATAGCAAGTAGTTGGCAGTCTGCCACCTGAAGAATACTTTCACCAGACCCCTATCATGCTGGCATTCTGATCTTGGACTTCTAGCTTCCAGAACTGTGAAAGATAAATTTCCAGTGTTTATAAGCCACACAGTGGTTCGGTGTTTTGTTATAATGGCCTAAACAGACCAAGACAGAAAACTGGTACTTTGAATGGAGTGCTACTGTAACAAATATTTAAAAATTTGGAAGTGACTTTGGAACCATGTAATGGATATAGGCTAGAGGAATTTTGAGGTGTGTGCTTGAAAAAGCCTGCATTACCATGAAGGAACTGTTAAGGGTGATTCTAGTGAGAGCTCATGAGAAGAGGAGTACTATAAGAGAAAACCTCAGTCTTAGAGAATATCTAAGTGGTCATGAACAGATGTTGGTAGAAATATGGGTGGTAAAGGCCATTTTGATTGGGTCTCAGATGGAAATGAGTAACCTATCAGAGACTAGAGGAAAAGGTGATCTTTGTTTTAAGCGGTAAAGAGCTTGGCTGAATTGTGTTCCTGCCACTGTTTTGCCAAATGCTTTGTGGAAGGTAGAACTTGAGAGTGATGACATCAAATATTTGGCTAAAGAAATACCTAAGCAAAGTGTTGAAGGTGTGGCTTGGCTTCTCTTGAATGCTTATAGTAAAATTGGAGAAGAGATAAATAATTTAAAGATGGAATTATTCATCAAAAAGGAAGCAGAACTTAAAACTTTGGAAACTCTTAGCCTATGTCATATTGCAAAAGAGAGAGAGAGAGAGAGAGAACATGACTTTTTTGATAAGGACATTAGTATGGATGTGAACCACAGATTAAACCAGCCACTCCAGTAGGGAAATAGTCAGTTTGAACTGAACAAGAAGACAAAGGAATGAAGCAAGGTTCTCTCACTTCTTAGATTTTGTAGGGCAGGACCATGGAGCTATTTGGCTGAGAACATGTACTATTTTTCAGGATAAGGGAAGAAGGTTCCCAGAAGTGATTCAATTCAGAGATCATCAGGGTTTCCTTCTGAGTTTCAGAAGTGGGGAGAGGCCTCTCCTGGGTTTCAACAAGCCAGATGATCTTTGCCCAAACTATGAGGACCAGACCTCAGCAAAATCATGGTGAGTGATAACCTCTACCTAGATTTAGAATGACGGAGCCTCCTAGAACCTAGGGCACATAACCCAGGCTTAGATCCTCTTCAAGGGCATGACTGAGAGCTTCGACTAGGGCAATGACCTACAGAGCTGTGGGGGTGGGGCTGTTCCTGTGATTCCAGACCAGTAAAGACACAGATGTGTGAGTCTAGGCTAGGACAGCCACAGATTCAAATGACTAGAATCTTATAGCTGCTGCATAGACAGCAGCCAGCAAAATTGTAGGGTTGGGGAATACCCTGGGGATACCCTGATGTATCTGGAAGCAGAACTTCCTTCCTTGCAGGAAGGAGTGTGCCCCACCCACAAAATAGTGCTAGGAGCAGAAAGCTGAAGGTTCAGGAACCATGAATTGGACACCCCCCCACCAGTCTCTCTTTGAGGCAAGTGGTGTCCTTCCTGGGAGCATGGGCCCAGGCCTGTCCCCACGACCACCCCCTTCCACTAGTTGCTCCTCAGGACCTTTTGCTCTTTTTAAGTGTTTTTAACCAGACTCTAAGTTATTGCTGCTCCCCAACCACTGGGCACTTTCCTTTGGGTTATTACTGCCCTTGGATCA
>CM053612.1:19864101-19921438 GCA_028646535.1 Procyon lotor
AAAAAAAAAAAATTAATCCCTAAACTGTATGTGAGGCTTGAACTCTCAACCCTAAGACCAAGAGTTGCCTGTTCTACTGACAGAGCCAGCCAGGCACTTCATTTCATATATCTATGCTTTTAACTTCAAATTTCTAGATTTCCCATTGAACTACCCTAGATTTTTTTTTAAGATTTTATTTTTTTTATTTCTTGAGAGAGAGAGAGAGAGAGAATGGGGGGGGCAGAAGGAGAGGGACAAACAGACTCCATCTTGAGAACAGAGCCTGACCCATGACCCTGAGATCATGACCTGAGCCAAAATCAAGAGTTGGACACTTACCTGACACTTACCCGAGCCACTCAGGTGCTCCTACAATGATCCTGGTTTTAATTCTAGCAACCTGGAACAGCATATGTTAACTGTACCTAGAAAAATGTCAGAGACATATAGGTGAATCATGTTTCTGATATAGGCAGGAACAAAAATACTAGGATTATTAAACTGGCCCCATATCTTCCCCTTCTACAGTATTTTCTGTTGAATGTGAACAACTTAAAAATAAGAAGCTAAGACAAGCATGGATGATGTAAACATTTTAAAACTGCATATAATATAATCCAGACTGTACAGTACCAATCATAAATTATTTTCTAGGGGCACCTGGCTGACTCAGTTGGTAAAGAATGTGACTTTTGATATCAGGGTCATGATTTCAAACCTTACATTGGGTGCAGAGTCTACTTAAAAGAAAATTGTTTTCTGTAACCCATTGTGATACTCACACTTTAAAATGACTGTAAAAAGTAAGCACATCAAGAATATGATTGTACAGTTTGTACCCTGCACAGAGGTGTCTAGCCAAAAAGACAAGTGGGGATTAAAATTCAGTTTGCAGGGCTCCTGGGTGGCTCAGTTGTTAAGTGGCTGCCTTCGGCTCAGGTCGTGATCCCAGAGTCCTGGGATCAAGCCCCACATCAGGCTCTCTGCTGGGCAGGAAGCCTGCTTCTCCCGCTACCATACCCTCTGCTTGTGTTCCCTCTCTCACTGTGTTTCTCTCTGTCAAATAAATAAAATCTTTAAAAAAAAAATTCAGTTTGCATTCTGCTTGCTAAGCAGTATACCTGAGGAGAAGAAACTTGTTCTCATTTATCCCCATAGAGTGGGTGTCCTCTTCTAATTTGTCTGTAGATATAGTGGATACTAGTGCAGTTCAGGTTAATAACCAATGGGTCCAAACAACCTCATATCCGACAAAACTAGAAAATTGTTAAAAAGCATGAAACTTGTTTAAAGAAACAATTTCCGTGTTGATAGAATTAAAAAATAATTGCCATTCAAAATGCCCAGCAAATGATCAAAGACCAGCAGGCTTTCAACTACAAATTACCTACTAAAAAGCTACCATTAAACATAAAAAAATAATTCATATTAAAAAGTAAATCGGGGGTACCTAGGTGGAGCCATCGGTTAAGCATCTGACTTTTGATTCTGCCTCAGGTCATGATCCCTGTGTCCTGGCACAAAGCCTCATGTAGGACTCTTTGCTTGGGGTCTGGGGGTCTGTTTCTCCCTCTCCCCACCTTTCATGCTCTTTCTCCCTATCTCTCTCTCTCAAATAAATTCTTAAAACAGATAAAATTGGAGGAGGGAAGGGCCAGAGGGAGAGAGAGAAACTTAAGGAGGCACCATACCCAGCACAGAGCCTGATGCAGGGCTCATTCTCACAACCCTGAGATCATGACCTGAGCAGAAGGCAGACGCTAAACAGACAAAGCCACTCAGGCACCCCACCCTCAACCTCTAAAAAAAAAAAAATTAGAAAGTAAATTGAAACTAAAATTGACAAAAGACAGTTGCTTTAATGGTATTTAAACAAAGGGGAAAAAAATCTCATAAAGCATCTCTTTTGTACTTGCATACAGAGTATTTTCAATGGGAATAATGTAGAAACAAAGCTAGAACCATAAAAACCCAAACACCAAGCTAACATTTCAACTTTATTTTAGAAAATGACTGCTATCACTGATACTATTAAATATTAAAAGTTATAACACTAAAGTTTATAAGAATTATCCAATGTAATGAGCCCCAAATATATTCTAAATATAGTTCAGTATGAAATCTACCCTACAAAGCATATGTTGAATATCAGGTGTAAATATATTAATGAGTAGTTTTCCATGAGCAAAATAATTTTTCTCCCTGAATACACTTAATATACTATATTTTTTGTATTTATTTTCTCTTTTTTTGCTGATGAGATAGCACCAGAGTCCTTAAATGGAAATTCATCTTGCCACTCAACAATATTCACATTTCTAGTGAAGAAGCTTATTTAACAATTTCTTAGATGTCTCCTGAGTTTAGCTGTGTAGGAAAGAAATGATGTATAATTAGCACTTTTATGTGGCATTAACAACCTTGTTAGTACATTACTTTTTAATATTTGCATCAGTCTTCTGAAAGCAGATTAAGAGCAACTGTAATTTCCATATGCAAGATTCGTTAACAACAAAGCTCAGAAAATGTTGACTTTAATCAAAACCATGCCACAATAATGTATCTTCTATTTCTTTTCTCCCTGAATTCCTTTTTAGCCTATCCAGATCTCCAAGCCAGAGATTTGGGATGTTTCTCTTTTAAATGAATGAAATGATCATTTTAGTTTGGTCTATCATGCTTACTAAAAATATAGACCAAAAATTAATATTTTGTTTTGTCACTGATCCACAAGACAAATACTATCCATGATTTCTTGTATTATCAGTGAAAGAATGCCAGTGGTAAAACCTTTTAAAAATTGAAACTAATTTATTTACTTAGTAGTCCTGTCTTTGAGGAAGCCATGCTAAAAGATGATGATTGATTACAATTATGGGAAATAGCTGCATAAATAATACTTAGATGTTATATTTATAAAATTTCTTAATCTTTCATAGACAAAGCTACACCAGGGTTACTTAAGTTGCATATTGTACACATGCCTGGTACATATTACAGGCATTTTCTATCTGTTTTAGGTACATTACATAAATCTGGTTGTACTCATGGATGCACTGGAAAACAATAGGAGCTAAAGGTTTGCAAAAAGAGGGAGAATAAAGACAGAGATAGAAAGGTAAGCAGGTCTAGACTATACAGAGGCTTGTAGCCATGCAGAGCTTGGATTTTATTCTAAGTGCAATTTCAAAGGCATAGATAGAGGAATAGTCCTGACTTATAAGAGTATTGAGAAACAGGCATGAGTGATGTCTCTGTGTACAGTGAAGTCATGTGATGGTATCAACTACCTTTCATGTCTCCATATACGACCTATAGTAAATTCACTGTATGCTATTGCATTAGAGGCTGCTCCTTATACTTAGATATTATTCCACCACTAAACAAAAAGTATTTAATTATTTTTACTTTAAATGTAACATCAGGGGCATCTGGATGACTCAGTTGGTTAAGCATCTGACTTTGTCTGAGGTCATGATCTCCCAGCCCTGGGATGGCCAGCATAGGGCTCCCTGCTCAGCGGGGAGTCTACTTCTTCATCTCCCTCCACCCCTCCCCCTGTTCATGCACACTCTCTCTTTCAAATAAATAAATAGAATCTTTGAAATGTAACCTCAAATACATATATTCCTGAAATGACGTATACCATCATTGTTCTTTGTACTACCACAAACACTGAAAGCAAACTTTTATTTATTTTTATTTATTTTTTAAAAAAGATTTTATTTATTTATTTAACACACAGAGAGAGATCACAAGAGAGGCAGGCAGAGAGAGAGAGCTGAGCAGAGAGCCTGATGCGGGGCTCCATCCCAGGACCCTGGGATCATGACCTGAGCCAAAGGCAGAGGCTTTAACCCACTGAGCCACCGAGGCACCCCGCAAACTTTTATTTAATAACATCAATTATTTTGTGTAAAAACACAAGACCTTATTTCTTTAAATTGTTACTGAAACCAAGGGAGACTCTCTGGTTGCAGAATCAAACATATCTATTGTCTAGGCAGAATATTTGCCCATCCTTCAGTAGATTGGCTACCAATGTGAGTTTGTTGTAAACAGAAACACCTGGGTCTCATTTAATTTCAAGATGCTAAAAAGCTAAATATTCCCTTTATCTACTTTATGTATTTGATTATTCGAAAATTAGACACAGTAGTTTCCTAATATTTCTTTCATTAAATTCCCTTGTTGATTTAAGCTCATTACTACGTTTTCTGCTATTTGAAAAATATTTACTTTAAGGTAGTCCATTCTTTTACCTTCATGTCAAGGCACTGCATGAAGTTTTTAAATATTTTCACGAAAATCACTGATAGCAAGAAATGTGGAATTTCTTGATTAAAGAAGAGTCCTCAGGACTCAGAGTCCTGAGGCATCCCACTAGAGACTGTCCTCAATTGAGTATTATGAGTATCTGGCCATTTAACCAGCTATGAAGGCATTCAGTTGCACAATAAGCTATTTTTCGCAGAAGCATGTAATGAAAGATTTTGTTCAAAGACTTTTAGTAATCAAGACATACTATGAATATGACTTTTCCCCTTTAAATAGATCACATTTAAATTTTCACTCAGGATAATGATTATATCATCTAGAGGAGAAACAAAAACCTTCATTTTTATATAGTTATGTATCTCAGACACACAGACACACACACACACACACACACAGAGCTGGGGTGGTGTGCAGAAAGAGAGGAAGAGAGAGAATCTCAAGCAGATTCCCTGCTGAACATGGAGCCCTACATGGAACCCAACACATGGCCTGACATGGGGTCTGTCAGGAGGCTAGATTCCACAACCCCGAGATCATGACCTGAGCCAAAATCAAGAGCCTGACACTCAACTGACTGAGACACCCAGGCACCTTTCAGGATGCTTTCAAGAAGAGAAACAGTAAAGGATTTTATGGGCACCAGGGCAGACACTGCTACCTAATCATTGCTGAACTAGATGTTAAAGAAGATAAAACATTACAAGACAAAACAATTGCCTTCAAAAAGTTTACAACCCAGTAGCATTATTACATATAGAAAGCGATGATAATGTGTCTAGCAGTAGAGCTAACATTTATACAGTTAATTTTTGGATTTTAAAATAAGTTTTTATGATGGGGGAAGTTGCACATTTAGAAAAAAATCACACTCCTAAATCAGCATAGCAGTAAGTCAACTTATACTTGAGTTTAGGCAACTACATAGTGTGTAAACAAACTGTACTCAGGAAGCTATGCTACTTGTTCTATTCTATGAATGTAAAGTAGAACATTCTAATGAAACTCTTACACGAATTAAGAGAGGGTAAGAGAGCACCAAGAGAAACATCAAGTGTACCTTCTTTGAACTTTTGCACCTCCACTTCTTTTACAAGTTTTGTTTTTACTAGGTATTGAGATGAAAATACAAGGCCTAATCCTCTGTCAGTGCTTCTCTTGTGGCTTGTGCCTTCTCCTTCATCAATGCTTCCTTAAATGTTCATACTTCACACTCTGTGAGTGAAGATGACTGATAATGTGACCACCTGTTCAAGAGACATGGTGAAAAGTTGAAATAACATCTTTCTACTTTAACTTGACCATATCTTTGATAGCAAATGAAATAATATTTTATAAAGTAATTTTCTTTATGGAAATGTAAAGATTCACATGCTAAATACACCTTCAGTGAATGACTCTGTCTACTGCCCTAACTCAGCTATGGTATTTTCTTTCCTCTGCCTTTGTTCCCCAATTTCTTACAATTTTGACTTTTCTAGTCTTTGAGCAATATATTGATTATTTATGTTTACCCAGGAAAGCTCCTTTCCTGAATGTATAGAAGTTTTGTTGTGATTGTCTAGAAATGCTACCAGCTTCCATATTGCCTTCAGGGATGTGTCAGAGCATGTGGTCACTGCTACTCAGAGGTTGTGTGTTCCCTATTTTTTAATCAATGCTGATAAACATGATCAACATGGACCTGATCGGCACCACAGAGTTTCTGAGACTCTTGTATATTTTATACTTTGGAGACTTCATTTACCTGGGTCTTGGTATTATCAGAATTCAGTTTTCCTGTCATCAGTAATGAACTATCAAGCAATGATCCACTAGCTTAAGAAAAGGAGAATTTAGGTAGTTGGACAAAGCAAATGAGGTTATTTGTTCTTTTTCTCTTCAATAACATTATAGAATTGAGAAATCTTTCAATTAGAATTATTAGTGCTATTTGCAAAAACAACTGTTTTTATCATATATTATATGATATTGATTTTATTGGAAGAAAAACATGACCAACACTGCTATACATCAAAATAGGCTGAAAGCACCACCATCTAACCCTCTGAATCATGGCTTCTTCTCTTTGCCTCTGTATATAACAGTCTGGAAATGTTTAATGTTTAATGACTAGGTTGGGGTTTGAGGGAGAAAGGCTTGATATGCGCATTTGGTGGTTCCTTTGGTGCAAATACTCCTACCATAGCTTGCTTCAAGCTACTGTTTTACAACTGGCTCAGGTATTTCTTGTAATTTAAAAAATCAGCTCTTGTTAGTTGTTGCAATATATCACTGCTCATAGTGCAGAAAAACACTAATAGTTCCATTGCCAATTAATTGGAAAGCTGGTGTTTTAAATATTTTATTTTATTCCAAAATCCTTGATGAATTATTATGTAAGTATTTAACAGCAGTTTAAAAGTATTTCAGGGAAATGATTACTAGATGAATTGAGAATACATTATTATTTTTCTCATTAAAATAATGAAATATAGCATTCTGGTTTTAAAAAATGTGTTTTCCATTGCATTTTCAGAGGAGATCAGAGTCAGATAATGAAAGATGCCTACATAGTCAAGACCAATCTAATTAACCTGAGTCACAGAATATCAGCTGTGGATGAATCCTAGGATCACCTAGTATAGTGTTTTCAAACTATGTTGGGTTTTATACAATATATACTGTAAAGCACGCTTCTTACTGTGGGCCTCAATCATAACATTTTGGCATCTCTGACGTATGTATGTATGTATGTATTTTTTTTTTTAAAGATTTTACTTATTTATTTGACAGAGAGGGAGAGATCACAAGTAGGCAGAGAGAGAGGGGGAAGCAGGCTCCCTGCTGAGCAGAGAGCCTGATGCAGGGCTCAATCCCAGGACCCTGAGATCATGACCTGAGCGGAAGGCAGAGGCTTTAACCCACTGAGCCACCCAGTTGCCCCTGTATGTGTGTACTTAAAGTAGGTTCCACACCCAATTGTGGAGATTGAACTCATGACCCTGAGATCAAGAGTGTATGCTCTTGATCCAGCCAGCTGTCCCTGGGCATCTCTGATTTAAGTCAAATAAGAAGATCGACATTTGGAGAGCGGAAGTGAGTAATCCAAAGTCTCATAGCCAAGTTAGTGGCAGAGCTGATACTGAATCTGACTTTATATCAGACTGATTCTTTGTTCATAGCTCTTTCCCACACATTATGGCTTGATATCTTATGTTTCAAAACAACCTGTGAAATAGATAAACCAAAATCTATATTGAGTCCTATTCAATTAATACTTTAATAAAGTACTTGTTATTTTGTTTCTTCTCTCTTTTTTTATCTGCTCTATATTTTTTAATTTTGCTTTAATGTATTTGAAATTATGTTCGTATAGTTACCATGATGGAACTCTTTATTGATCTATTTTTAGATTGAGCTATGTTTGGGATAGAGTGCATTCTCAATAAATATTGAGCCAATCATTTGGTTACAATTGAATGGACTCTTTTCTATTCTCTGCACTTTTTCCTAGGAGCTAAAAGACTGGACTGCTTTTACAACTGTACTTGCTAGTTCTTTAGAACAACTAGTTCCATGAAAGGGATGTGCTTGAGCACCAGGCTAAAAGCCTGTTTATTTTAAAGGGCCCTATGTACCATTTTTTTTTCTGTTTTACACTGCACAAAATGTTATCCCATTAAAATGTAAGAAAAATAATTTCACTATAAATCCTGTTTGTTTCCTTTGAGAGAATCTTAACAGTAGGGATATCCTTTGTTTTTGTTTCTGTTTTTCTCTTTCCACATATTTTGGTCTGTCTTGTTTTCTCTTTTTTTTAACTATACACAGACACATTGACACACAGACACACACACATTTTTATGTATACCATCTGAACTGAAGAATTTAGTGCAGGTTTATAATATGCAGCTTAAATATTTCATCGTCTCAATTACATGAAGATTTGGCTTCCCAGACGTCTATTTCACCTGTTTTGGGTATATCTGAATAACCCTAGGAGAACTAAACCATTCTAACACCTTTTTCTAGAATGGTTAGAACAGCTTGCAAAGACACAGTTTTAAAAAGGGGTTTGTAGATAGAAACAAATGAGGAATATTCTTTACCCTGGAAGGATAGATACTTGCTACGTTTGAACACAAAAATTTATGAGTTTTCTAAGGAAGAGCTTTTCACTTTTTAGTGTCCATAGACTGTAAGCCAGGTTTGATATTCATCTAGTATCCACCAGTATAGCTGTAGAGACTATACTTGGTCTCCCTTCTGATTGGTTGAAGGCCCATTTCAATAAATATTTTGACTCACTTCTGATACTGACCAGTTGCTTAGGTCATGTAATACTATTCTGCATCCTAATAATATCTTCCACATAAAGAGTGGCACAAAATGACAATAGCAACAATGTCAATGGTTCAATCAGGTAGTACTAAGAAAAATATTAGGTAGTATTTACCATCTGCTTGGCACTGGTCTAGGAACTTTACATATATTAACTCACTTAATTCTTACAAAACCTTTATGAGAAAGATTCTATTTTACAAATGAAAAATCTGAATCAGGAAGAAGTTAAACAACTTAACCAATGACATAACTAATGAGTGTTAGAGTTGAATTCTTATATAGTCAGTTCATTTTCAGAATCACTTGACTTAACACTTACAATGTAGTAAAATCATGACTACATAATAAAATAGTCATATCAATTTCATAGAAATATTTCTTATAAACTACCTCAATTTAAACCAATGGCACTACACAAAAGTATATTCCAGAAAAAAAACTGCACATTTTATACAAGGAAGATGTTATTAATGGTAGTGTAATATAGACTTTGTATCCTGATGGTAGTGTGTTTCATCCAGTAGTGAGTAGATATTGTGAGCCAGAAGGACCTCTACACTATCCCACATCAAGGCCACCATTCCTACTGCATTTTGTGAGAATAATTTCTCCTGGAGTTGTGCGATTGTTTGGCTATTTTTGCAGGTATGCTCAGACTACATATACTACAAACATTTCTTCTTGAACCTAAAATAGCTAGTTTAGAAGTTATCTTGCTATATTTTGTAAGTTTAAATGCACGTGACTTATTGGAATATGAATATAGTTAATGTGACTTGTGGTGTTCTGTTCTCCCAAGAAGATTCTTTAGGAGGCTCAGACAAGAAGGTCTGTCATGAATGCTGGGAGGAATAGATTTTAACTATTGCTCTGGCTCTATAGTACTTAAGAGTTCAGATTTTGGAGTCAGATTGATATGGGTTCAAGTGCTGGTTCCACAACTTGGTAGTTGTGTGACATTGGGCAGGTCACTGAACTGCAATTTCATCATCTGTAAATGGGAATAAAGAAGATGATAATCAACTGAGATAATGTATTAAAAGACCTCAGCACAATTCCAGGTATAGAGTAGATACTCAGTAAGAACTAGAAAATTACATTCTGAATTTTTCTGGAAGTTGCTTTTCTCACTCAGTATTTTGTTTTTGTCAGCTAATCATGTTCACACATTAAGCTCTAGTCCATTCATTTTCACAGTTATAAATAGCAAAGGATTCCATATTATAATTATACATCTATTTATTAATTTGTAGTTTTCATAATTTTTTGCTACAATAAAAAATACTGCAATGTAAATTCTTGTGCATGGGTGTTTGGGTAGCAAATTACTGCTTAATGAGTCTTTAAGCATTAAAGTATTATTTTAATTGTTCAGAATTCATAATATAGCATGTCTGGTAGACATTGCCCAGACTTATATTATAGATTTGATAAGGTAATATTTATAGATAGATGTTTTCAAAAGCCCAGACAGCTTTGTTCAGATAAAATGATGTGTTGGTAAATAATTTTCTTCTATAAAAGGAGATAAAAAAGCAATTTATCGTAATCATGTAGGAGACAATCTGTTTAATAATAAAAAGTATTTGATGGAAATCTTGATTTTTAAAGAAAAATTAAGATGATTTTCCCCACAAAATAAATGCTTGTGATACAAATGTCCTAAAATCCACTAGAGTGAGTCTCCTACTACCTGTATACAGTTTGTAGAGAATCCACTCCCCACCTCTCTACCCCTCACCCCTGCCCCAATCATGACTTTCTGTTTGTTTTGTTTTATCTTTGTACAAATACTTTTAGAGTAAAAGCATGTGTTACCAAGGTGTCAGTCTCTATGACAGTTGTGATGGGAATATAATTTCCTATATCTATATTTTCTCTTTGGGGTGCAATTTACACTACAATATTCACTGCATGCTCCAGCTTCTGTCCTAATTGCAGAAATAATGCCCCTGATCCACCAGTCATTGGCCATTTTCTTTCTTGGCAAAAAACCTTCCACACCTGCCTCATCAGCCCCATCTGCTGGAAAATACTGGACCCACTGAATAAAAGACAGAAATTGTGTGGCGCTGAATCAACATTTCCCATGATTCATTCATTTGTTTTTCTTCATAAAGCTCACTAGAAATTTCTTCCTTGTGCCTCTGCTCCTAAAAATCAACTTTGCCACAGCTAAACATAACTTTCTATATTTAAACAATTTCTTGTAATAACCAAAGGGGAAGAAACCCTCATAGCTTTAAAGATTTCACTGTAGCTTTTATTTCATCTTTTTTCCCCCTATTTCCTTAAAACAATAACAGTAAAAAATAAAGTTGTCTAAGAAAAGTAATCATACATTAATTACAGTATACCATGATCAATTATTCCATTACACCCTTCACTATATGTCAAAAAAATTGCCATACTTTTCAAAAGTTTAGTGCCACTTCTGTCAGTACTGCAAAAATTTAAAAAACCTTGTAGACCCTCTTATGCAGCATAAGAGGGGCTAGCAGAAGGGGAACTGACATGACAGGAAATCGGGGCATTAAAAAATCTTTAGCTTCCCGGAAAGGCCATCACCTTGACTCGTGACGCTCTCCTGAAGAGTTTAAAAGGAGAGATAGACATTAACATCAGAAGTAAAGCCAGTGACTGGTCATCTTTATGGTGGAACTCTAGAATGGGCAGTGGGAATGCCTATTATTGGGGAGAAGTTGCTAATAAAAATTAAAGTGCCACCATTATGCTGCATGCTGAAAGGCTAAAACAAACAATCAAAAACAAAAATAAAAACAAAAAAGCCTTGGTATTTGACTTAGTAATCACAATTTTAACAATTCTAAAAATTTCAATTTATGCCTTAAAATCCTCATTTGAGAGATTTAAAATGTATTCACTTATTTTTATTTTTTGTTGGAGCCTTTATATATTATACACCATCAGAAATAATTTTTCATTTTCCACAAACTTATCTCATCTATAACATATTTAAATATATTTCCCAAGTCTATATTAAATTTAATTATAGATGTAAACTTATTACAACAATTTTTTTTCCTATTTCTTTAAAGTAATCTCTATTCCAAACATGGGCTCAAACTCACCACCCTGAAATCAAGAGTCACACACTCCACTGGCTGAGACAAAAATTTGTTATTTTTTAAAATTTACTTAAGGACCTGAATGCTCAGAGATGGACAAAAAGAATTGTCAATCATCTTGAGAAGTAGACAGATGTTAATTGACATTAATTGACATTAAGGCACTGTACTTAAGATACTTTTTTCTCAACACTGATTCTCATCTCTGAATGTATGAGGGAATCACCTACAGAGCATTTAAAAAATACTGATGAAGTGAGCTTGGTAATATTACTTATTGCCTAGCTTCCTTTGCTTCCTGTCCATTTATTTTCTACACTTCCAAAATTCTCTTTCTTTTGTTTTTACTTTTATTATAATAAGATATAATATGAGAAAAGTGCATAAAGCATAACTGTACAGTATAGTGATTGATTATAAAGCAAGTACCTATATAAAAGCCACCGAAATGAATGGATAAAACAGCACCACAGAAGCTTCAGTGTATCTCAGTTTCCTTTAACTATCCTACACCCTGCAGAAGTAAACCTATCATTTTTAGGATAAGCAGTTACTTGTTTTACTCTGCAATGTTATGATTAAACATGAATCCTTAAGAACATAGTCTAATTTTGTCTGGTTTTAACCAGACATTTTCTGGTTAAATTGTCTGGTTTTAAAACATTGTCTGGTTTTAACCAGACATTTTAACCAGACATTAATCATTTAAAAAATGATACAAGAATCTACATATCATTTTGTGCCTTTTTTTGGTTTAACATTTATTTGTAAGAATTATCTGCACATTATTTGTCACTATACTTCATTTATTGTTATTGATTTATATTACTCCATTGCATAAAAATATTATATGTATTTATTCAACCATTTATGAACATTTGGTTGCTTTTAGTACAGGAATGCTGCTGATATGACCATTATATTATATGTATCTTGGCGTATATTCATAAGCACTTCTCTAAGGTATATATTCAAGAGTGGAATGCCAATCAAAGGCAGGACCTCTCTTTAACCTCATTAGATAATAACAAATAATTTTCCAAAATGGTGGAACTTATTTATATTCTCAACAATAATGTATAAAAAGATTCTTTTATTCCACATCTGCACTAACTTTTTGATGTTTTAGGGACTTTAAAAATATTTTATTAATCTATTGAGAATGGTTTTGATTTGCATTTTCATGACTTACTAATGATTTTGAGAAATGTTTCATACCTTTATTGCCTATTTGGATTTTTTTGTGTGTGTGAAGTGCTTATTCAGTATTTTGCTCACTTTTCTATTGAATTACTTGCTTTTTTCCTATTAGTTTGTAGGAGTTTTTATACGTTCTAGATATAGGTCTTTTGTCAGTTATATGTTTTTCTGTTTTTTGTTGTTTAGAGTCAGTTTTTGTTGCTTATAAACATGAATCCTAATTCCAAATATGATAAGTTAAATATGAAGTTAGCTATATTCAGTAGATAACTAGGGAGAAACAAACACTCACAGAAAATATTGAAAGTAAATATACAAAGAATATACTGAGAGCAATTATAATTTGGATGGTGAAATTGTGGGTGTTTGTTTTCTTCTTTCCGTTGTTTCAAATATTTTAATAATAAACATGTGTTTGTTTAAAACTTTTGATGGGGTTGCAGAAGGTACAAAAAATGGGCTGAAGTCTTATTGATTCTATACCATTTCTCTGGAAGTGTTTTGTGGATAAACCTCTGTAAGCAGCATATTTAAAAATTTGTACATTTCTGCAAAAATAGAAGAATTAGTTGGGGGGATGGTTAATGAAGTGTTCTGGTTATGTGGCTTCTAATTATTTTAGTTGTTTCTGCATTATGATATTTACTTTCCAAGTTTATGATTCCAAACAAAAATTACCATTTATTTAGTTATAAATGTGTATTTCAGCTGGAACAAGAATATTTTGCAATGAATCTAAATGCAGAGGGCATTTTCTTCCTCTAGTTTTTATTGCAACAGCTGTGTTTCTACACATTCATTTTATAAATATTTTCTACTCTACCCAACAAGTTATATTTTTCAGTCCTTCTATAACATCCAGAGATACTTTATTTTTTTTAATTTTTAAAAAACTTTATTTATTTTTGTGTGTATGTGAGAGAGAGTGCACACAGGAGCAGAGGAAGGAACTGAAGGAGAAGCAGACTCCCTACTGGGCAGGGAGCCCGAGTCTAGACTCCATCCCAGGACCCTGAGATCATGACCTGAGCCAAAGGCAGACACTTAACCACTGAGCCATCCAGGTGCCCTTAGAGATACTTTTTTTTTTTAAGATTTAAATTTTATTTTATTTTTTCAGTGTTCCAAGATTTATTGTTTATGCACCACACCGAGTGCTCCATGCAATATGTACCCTCCTCAATACCCAGCACCAGGCTCATGCAACCTCTCACTCTTCTCCCCTCCAAAACCCTGAGTTTGTTGCTTAGAGTCCACAGTCTCTCCTGGTTCATCTCCCCTTCTGATTTCCCCCAATTCACCCTTCCTTTCCCAGAGATACTTTAAATATATATATTATTTTTGATCTTGCTATCAGTATACTATACCACATTGTGTTGTTCAAAAAGGCAAACAAAATATAAGAAAAGAGTTCCACATGGAATCACACACTGTGGAGAACAATGCTCTTTGGTGAAGAAAATGTTAAAAGTAGATAAATCCCATATATTAGACAGAGTAATGCATAATCAGATAGTTATAAGCACAAATATATTTTGAAAGATCCTATAGAAAAGGGGTATTGGTAGACATCATTACAAAAATCTTTCAAATAAATTAGCAGGCGTTATCATTACTTCTTCAATTACTAACCTTTATAAAAAGATCATTAGCACATGCACCATTAAATACACAGGTGAAACTTTATGGTAAGCAAGTATTCTTCCATTTTTGTTGCTACGTGGAAGTCAGCCCAACTAGTAATTTTACTTTACCTTAAATAGATAATCTCTTAACATAAATGTCTGTGAAAGAGAAAACTTCATATACATGTATCATGACTGTCTTGTTCATCACTGTATCACCAGTACTGAGCAGAATTCTTTGTACATAGTAGGAGATAAATATCTGTTTATTGAATGAAAGGATAACTTCTTGGTTCTGTTTAATCCTTCCCATTGGATTCTGTGTCAAATACTGAAAAGTAGGTACCATTTTTGACACTTGCTGGCAACAAAAAAGTACTAAATCAGACTATAATACAAGTAGTGGGATCTAGGGACAATTAAATATCAAAATAAGCATTTGTGCTGTACAGTAGGATTCTGACTAATGATTTCATTTCCTTTTATAAAATACTTTGTTAAAGTTAACTGGGAACTAGCTATAGGCTGGGATTTGTAAAATCTAGGTTGCTTTTCATAGACAAATCCTGTTTATATCACTAGTCCACAGAAGTAGATCAAAGAAATAAGGCATAAAAGAAAAAAAAATGAAAGGCCACTTTTCCACAAACATAATGATTATGAATATGGTGTTTGCTGCTGGAAAACACAAAGAGTTGTAATAGTCATGAATAATCCTAATGTTTGCATACCTGGCGGAAAAGATCTGCAGAGAACTTATTTTTTCTGTAAGGTTGTAGACTATTAAAAAATAGTTATAACTAGGTCTACTAACATATTAGCATAACACTTGCACTGAAATGAACCTGAGACAATGATTTCCTGTGAAAATAATTTGTGAAATCAAGAAAATTATCACCTCTCTTTCTAGAATTGGAAAAAGTATAAGGGAGAGGGGAATTTTCCTGAACTGTTGTTATTGAAATTCAATCTACCTGATCTCTTACAACAATAATTTATTTGACTTGGGGCTGGAGAATATCACTTAATGAGATAAGAACAGAGAATAGATTAAATTAAATTGCTGTGTATGCCACAACTGTTCTGTGTAAATAAGGAAATAAAATTCAACATTATATAAAAGCTATTTCAATCCCTTCAGATTAAATAATAAATTAAAAAGTACTTAAGGAAAGTAATGCTCAAATTTCATGTTATCCTCACAGTGCCAAACTAGACATTGCCATACGAGCCAAATTTGTGTATAATAGAAGAAGTCTTAAAAGTGTCATTATAAAGGATAGATTACATTTTTCCTATCACCTCTAATTAGTTTTGTATTTGTTCAGAACCAGTTTAATCTCCTTGATCCTCCTTAAGCAACAGGTAAACAGAATGAGTTCAAAGTGGATTAAAATTAGAATCGTTTTCTCTCTTGACTTAGCACAATATTTCACAAAATTACATTTGGAATTACCCCCACAGATGGATTTCTGTGTGCAAATTAATAGTGGAATTAAAGCTGAAAAATTCAAGCAAACTTAAGTTACAGTAAATTGAACAGAGAAGAGACAGGGGAAACATTACAAGTTCCACTTTTTAAATTCATTCATTTATTTATTCATGCATCAAATATATACAAAGGACTCACTACAAGCCAGATGTTGAGAATATACTGGTAAATAAGGTAAATAACATAGATAATGTGTAATTATAAGATAAACCAATAGCTTCAGGTAGTGGTAAGTGTAATGAAGGAACTAAAACACAGTGATGTGATAGTGTTTGGCAGTCACTTTGTCAGGTTTATGGAGCTAATTTACATAAAGTGGTGAGGAAAGGACTCTCTGAAGTGATGGTACTTGAGCTATGTTCTTCATAGTGAGGACTCAGTGTGAGGGAAGAGCATTATTGACAGAGGAAACAGACAATGCATTGGTACTGAGGTGGGATGATTGTGAGTTTAGTTGTTTGAAGAAAATAAAGATTATAGTTGAAGTTTCTGGTCCAAAGGAAAAAAAAAAAGGATCTCAGATATGTTGGAAGGGTAAGCAGGACCAAATCACATAGTGCCAATGGAGTTCTGTAAACAGTTTCATTTTATCTCTACGCAATGGGAAACAATCATTTTGGGTTAATGAAGAGAGTAACATGACGTGATTATACTTAACCTGAGTTGTGTATGAGAATGTGAGTAGGGGAGGGAGGCCAGAATGAATGGAGATAGGTTAGTTATGAAGGCATTGTAGAAATTCAGATGAAAGATGACAATGTCTTAAACTAGAGTAATTACAGTGCAGAACACTCATTTAGAGTCTACCTTATGCTATAACAGAAAATATGCTGTATCTACTCAACTGAGATTGACCATGTTTTCCTTCCATAAGGAAAAATCTATGATTTCACAATGGAAATGATACAGTTTATGATATGTGAGCAAAATCACATTTTATCCCATTTTTGTTACTTTTAATAGAAAAAAATAGTCTAAGATAAAAATAACTTCACTATGAGGACTAAAGTAGGTGAATTTCTAGAAAAAAACCTTAATATCCTCAGATTTTTCATGATCTACCTCATTTTCTGTTGTCATAAGAGTTGGGTGGGGAGATGTTCTTACAAGCATCTAGTAGATAGATGCCAGGGATGTTGTTAAACATTCTGCAATGCACAGGGCTGCCCTCCACACAAGAAAAAGAAGTGTCCAGCCCAAAATGGTGCTGAGACTGAGAAACCTTGGTCTACCTTTACTTTCTTTTGCTTGGGTTTAATTCTGACTCTCCTTTAAGGACACTGCTTTCCCTATAGCCTTTTTGAGTGGTGGTTTTTTAAAAATTTTTTTCCTATACCATTCATAATATTGAGCCTAGAGAGTGAGGTAAATGTCATACTTACTCTTCATTGCAACTTTCAGGACATTTTTTTCTCCACCTTATCCCTAAAATATCCCATTTCTGAATCCCATGTTGTCAGCTACAGATAGCTGGATCACCTGCCACTGTTTCCCTGCTTCCTATGAATTATCTTGAAGAATTTAGTTCCTGGTTCAATGGCCCACTCTCTAATACTACTCTTGTAATTGTTCTTGGCGACTTCTACTTAAGTGTGTGCGATCATTTCAATATCATAGCCTATAAGTTCCTTAAACTCGTCTCCTTTAATGATCTTGATGTTGACTCTACCTCATCCACTCACTCTCATGGTCATACCCCAGACTCTATCATTACCAGGAATTGCTAATTCCAGGATTACCAACCTAATCTCAATTCCATGCAACCTACTCTCTCACTACTTTTTCCTAACTCTTCAGATTACTGTTTCTTGTATTCTATCTGCAATAATCCTTTGTTCTCACCTGGGCCTGAAATGTATAACTTCCCAATGTGTTTTAGTCTCTTATGCCCCCAGTTTCTTTTTATCCAGCTTAAATTTTATGTTTAGTCATTATAATATATTGGTTCTCACAGCCAATTCGAATGTGTATGTGTGGTTTCCCTACACCGACAAGCAATTCTCAGGACATTAGCCGGGTGTCCTACAAATCAACTCAGTTCTGACACTATCCACCTGGAGATAGCATTACATTCCACAGGTTAAGGGCTCAGTTCCACAAGACTACCCTCTACTTCAGATGCCAATCACAAGCCCAGGTTATTTAGTTGCACTTCTACTACCTGCTTCAGATTGGAGGTTCCCATAACTGCCTCCTTGGGTTTGATTAATTTGCTAGACCAACTCACAGAACTCAGAAAAACATTTTACTTACCAGATCCCCAGTTTATTATAAAAGGATATAACTCAGGAACCATCAAATAAAAGAAGTGCAAAGGGCAAGGTATAGGGAAGTTGCATTTAACTCCCATGCCCTCTCCAGACATGCCAAAGTACCAACACCAACATGTGTTTACCAGCCTGGAAGATCAACTTCTGTCCTTTGGGGTTATTTGGAGGCTTCATTACATAAGCATCATTATTAAAACATTGGCCATTGATGATCAGTTCAACCTCCAGCTCCTTTCCCCTCCCTGGAGGTCAGGGGGTGGGACTGAAAGTTCCAACACTTGGGATGCCTGGATGGCTCAGTCGGTCAAGCATCTGCCTTTGGCTCAGATCACGATCCCAGGGTCCTGAGATCAAGTCCTGCATTGGCCATCTTGCTCAGGCATTGGGTTTCTTTCTCAGGGGGGAACCCGCTTTTCCCTCTGCCTGCCCCTCCTCATGCTTGTGCTCTTTCTCTGACAAACAAATAAATAAAATCTTTAAAAAAAAAAAGACAAGTTCCAACCCTCCAGTCACATGGCTAACACCCATGGCAATCTAACCTCATCATTAGGTGCTTTCCAAAAGTTACCTTATTAACATAATCTCAATTGTGATGGAAAAGGACTTGCTATGAAGAACAAGACACCCATTTCATCTTTATGGCTTTGAACCAATTTCAGGAACTGAGGACTAAAGACCAAATATTGTGATAAAAGTTGCTCTCATTGCCCTTATCACTCAGGAAATTCAAAAGGTCTTGAAAGTTTTGAGACAGGAACCTTGGGAAAAGACCAAATATATATATTTTGGTCACCCCATTGACAGTATTGCATAATCACATCTTGGTATTGACCCTCAGTTCTCCTTTTGCACCTCATCACACTTACTTGGTAAAATACAAATGTGAATAATTACAATTTTCCACCAAACCTGTGAAAGAACTCATGTAACTGAATACAACTGGAGGAAAACCCACAACTATTCATGCTTTAAATTAATGATTGTTAACTTTAAGTGGCCTTGCATGATCTCTGGTAACTGTCTTTCATTTCCCTAGAGTATTCACTCTCTTTTGAACCCATTTCATATTCAAATGGATGACAGCAACCCCATTTGGATGTCTGAGGAGCATATCAAAGTTGAGACAATCAAAGCTAGGCTTTTGATCTCCTCTCACCCTCTAAAACCTGCTCCTCCTGCAACTTC
This sequence comes from Procyon lotor, assembly GCA_028646535.1. Lineage (NCBI taxonomy): Eukaryota > Metazoa > Chordata > Mammalia > Carnivora > Procyonidae > Procyon > Procyon lotor. The sequence continues at coordinate 19,883,546 of CM053612.1, forward strand.
CCATTTAAATTAATGGCAATGGAATCCTCCCAGTTGCTCAAATGGGTTTAGAAACTAGGTTGTTTTTAAGAAAAGAAACCAATGAGATACTATGAATAGAAAACTTGGATGTACTTGGCTGTACATAAACAAAAAATATGCCTATGGGGCCTAGTTATACCGATATTGAAACATACAGCAAGGTTTGCATTCCTAAATTTAATCATGATATTAACCAATAAAATGTTTAATTGTAAGCCTGATCTTAATGGTTGATAAATTCCATTTTGCTATTTTAAGTAAAGTTTTTAACAAGGCAATACAATTAATATAATATTATTCATTTAATTTAAAAAAGAACCATAAATTATTTCTTATAAAAATAAGTCACATTTTTTAATAAAGTCCGTTGGATAACTAGTGTCAATAGATATCACATTTTAATAGGCCTACTATGCCTTTTGGGGTAAATGGAATAACGGGAAAAACCATATGGATGATACAGTAATTATTATCTCCATCACCACCACTAATTATTATTATATAATTTCCAAAGATTCTTTCCCTTGGGTTTAGTAGATTTGGAGCAATAAACTATTTTGAACTATTTTGTCTGTTTTTGTTCTAGCTTCAGGCAGTTCCTGCCAGACTGAGAAACCTGAGAGTTGTAACAGTGTCTTATTCATGTCATGATCTAGTATTTAGCATAATGCCTGAAATAAAATACTCAAAAACATTGATGGCTAAGTTTTATCTATTTTGTTTATTTGCAGTAAGTTCACTACTTGTATTAATCTAGTGACATCTGCTTCTTTCTTTAATCTTCACAAACCAACTGTTGTACATAGTCTTTCTTGGGATTTAGTAGCCTCAATGAAAAGTACCTTTATTGTAGAACCTTACCTTGTCTTCCCTCTCCTAACAGTTCCTAAAGAATCTTCATTTTTGTATGAAAAATCTATTGTCCCTATTGGGATTTCCAATAAGTTCTTCCTTCATATCTGGCATTTAGATCATAATAAATATGTAGAAACAAATGCAAATCCATGGCATTTCTAATTCAAGCAATCAGCCTCTCTTACCTTGTAATGTTCACTATCATGACTCCATGAGATGTTCACAAAGGTTTCACAGAATTTTTCCTTAACAATATTCATTTTTCATAGACTATAACATTAATAAGAGGATAATATGTATAATTTACACCATTAAGTGACGAGAAAGGGCATTTTCCCATAATCAAGCCCCTTTTTGTTCTCTCCCAAGTTAGGAAGATGTGAGAAGTTATGGGGGGTGGGATGGGAATTTTTCCATTTGTATAGGAACAAGAAACAGTGAATTTAGGCTATTCAGTTTCACAAATTGCATTCTCTGTCTCAGTAGAACCCCTGTCCAAAGCATGATGGGTGAGGATTCTGAGTAGAGATAAGTGAAATAGGAAAATGGAGTTTTGCTTGTCATGGGTGCTGGACCCTAGAGGTGCTGGGACTTGAAAAAAAAAAAGATACTCAGAACTTCCTACCTACTTCCATTCAAACACCAAGAAAAAAAAAATTAAACAAACTAAAAATTAACATATTTTCTTAACTTAATCAGAGAACTGAGGTCATAGGGCAAGCCACTGCCCTCTGACTTGAGAAACATACACCACAGAGAATCAAACTTACTGAATCAGAAAACCAGAAACAGGAAACTCTGTGGGAAAAGTATTAGGGTAAAAAATAAGCAGACAAAAAACCCTAAACTGACAAATTGCTGGTCTCAAAATGAACAAGTTTTTGATTGTTAAAAACTCCAGGGGAATGCAAACTTGGTTCAGCCACTCTGGAAAACAGTATGGAGGGTCCTCAAGATGTTAAAAATAGAGCTACCCTATGACCCAGCAATTGCACTACTAGGTATTTGCCCCAAAGATACAGATGTAGTGATAAGAAAGGGTACATGCACCCTAATATTCATAGCAGCAATGTCCATAATAACCAAACTATGGAAGGAGCCAAGATGTCCTTCAATAGATGAATGGATAAATATATACAATGGAATGTTACTCAGCCATCAGAAACAGTGAATACCCACCATTTGCAATGACATGGATGGAACTGGAAGGGTTTATGCTAAGTGAAATAAGTCAAGCAGAGAAAGACAATTATCATATGGTTTCCCTCATATATGGAAAATCAAGAATAGTGTGGAGGACGACAAGGGAAGGAAGGGAAAACTGAATGGGAAGAAATCAGAGAGGGAGACAAACTATGAGAGACTCCGGACTCTGGGAAACAAACTGAGGGTTACAGAAGGGAGGGGGTTGGACGGATGGTGTAAGCAGGTGATGGTATTAAGGAGAGCACATGTTGTGATGAGCACTGGGTGTTCTACACAACTAAGGAATCATTGAACACCACATCAAAAACTAATGGTGTACTATATATTGGCTAACTGAACATTAAAAAAATAAATAAGCCTCTAGGGGCGCCAATCTTAGGAAGGCCCCTGCACTTTCATGAGTTTTATTTCTAGGAGTCCTACTAGGTTCTTACAATAAAGATTGGAGCAACATTCTTTCTTGCTTCTGTTAACGGAGTGGGAGAAAGTAGATATTTTTTAAATCTATCACCGAATTCCATTTTCTTAACAAGACCTATTCTCAATGAAAATAATTTTCTTAGAGCCTACCTGAATAGGGTTTTAGTAAAACTCGTATATGGGAGAAGGGAAGTACCCAACTCTAGCTTGCTCTAGCCTTCCATGTGGAGATAGGGAAATATCCAACTCCAGACCTCTCTAGCCTATCTGCCTCACTAAGCAGGTGGGAGCAAAACAAAACTGAGAAACACTTGTGAAGATCATTGCCCAGGGACAGAGGCTAACTAAAAGACTGACTAATGTTACAACTATAAAAATCTTCCCCTCCCTCTCACACCCTGATACCAAATCAATAAGTCTCTTGATTAATAATAGCAGAGAACAATGGAAGCAACTATACCCCTAAAACAACATTTAATAGGTAAACTCCAAAAGGAGAGACAAAAACAAAGAGACTGGGGAAATTTTAACCTCTGACATCTATAGCTAGAACAAACACTAAACACAACCCAAGTTCTACCCTGATTAAACACAAAGCTTCATATTATTTATTTAAAAGTTCACATTATTTCACACTAATATGAAGTCTTTTTTTAAATCTCAGTTCCTTTTTTATAGTACATCATAACCAACACATGACAAAAATTAAAGGCATACTAAAAGAAAAAAAAAATACAATTTGAAGAGAAAGAGCAAGCATTAGAACCAGACTCAGATATGGTAGAGATCTTGGAATGATCAGACTGGGAACTAAAAGGAAAAAAACAAAAAACAAACAAACAAACAAAAAAGACTGATTAAAATGGTTGGGGTATTAATGAAAAAAGTGGACCACATTCAAGAGCAGATGGGTAATAAAAGCAGGGTACACAATCCAAAATAAATACTAGAAATCAAAAACACTATAATGAAAATGAAAAATGGTTTTGGTGGACTCATTAATAGACTGGACACAGATGAGGAAAAATCAATGATCTTGAAGAAATATCAATAGAAACCTCCAAAATTAAAATAAAAAGAAAACATTAATGAAAAAGACAAAAGTAATATGCAAGAACTGTCAGAAAAATACAAAAGTATAATGTTTGCATAAGGAGAATATCAGGGAAAGGAAAGGAAAGGAAAGGAAGGGAAGGGAAGGGAAGGGAAGGGAAAGGAAGGGAAGGGAAGGGAAGGGAAGGAAATATTTAAAGCAATAATGACTGAGAATTTCCTAAAATTGATGATAGAAACCAAACTACAAATCCAGAAGTTAGAGAACACCAAATAGGATAAATAACCTAGAAAATCTATACTTAGGCATACCATATATACAAACTGCAGAAAATCAAAAACAAAAAAAAACTTTTGAAAGAATCCGGGGGGGGGGCAATTTACATGTAGAAGAAAAACGATAAGAATTACATCAAACTCCTCTTCAGAAACTATGCATGCAAGCAAAACATGGAGAGAAATATTTAAAGTAGTTTTTTAAGGAATAACTTCCCTAGACTTCTGTATGCAGCAAAATTATCCTTCAAAGTGAAAGAAAAATACAGACTTTCTCAGACAAAAAAAAAAAAAAAAAAAGAAATTGAGGTTTTGTTTTGTTTTGTTTTTTGCCAGGGATCTGTCTTGAAATAAAGAGTAAAATTTCTTCACAGAGGCTATGCTATAGGTCAGAAACTCAAATCTAAACAAAGAAAGGAAAAGCATTAAAGAAGGAATTAAAGTAAAATAATCTCTCTTTATTTTGACTGATCTAACAGCCAATAATATGTTCAAAAAATAGCAACAATGTATTTAGTACTTACAGTTTATAGATAAGTGAAATTAATGAGTATAATGTTATAAGGGACAGGAGAAAGAAATTGGGAATATGAGGTATTTGTACTACCTAAAAAGTGATACGTTATTTGAAAGAGAACTCAGGTTAGCTGTTAAGTGTATACTGCAAGTATGAGAGCAACCATTAAAAAAACTAGGAGTTACAAGCTTCCATTTATGAAATGAATAAGTCATGAGGGTGAAAGCTACAGCATAAGGAATATAGTCAATTGTATTATAATAGTGTTGTATGGTGACAAATGGTAGCTATTTGTGGTGAGCATAGCATAATGTACAGAATTGTCAAATCACTATGCTGTACAATTGAAATTAATGTAATATTGTATGTCAACTAGACTTCAATAAAATAAGATTACTGAATTGAAAAAATGTTCAAAAAATGTATAAATTACATGTTAAAAGGAGAAAAAAATTGAATCATGCAAAATAATTGAAACTATAAAAGGCAGAAAAAGAGTGGAAGACAAAAAAAGAAACAGAATAAGGATAATTAATAGAAAAAGTATAAAAGAGAAACAAATATGCTAGATATTAATCTAACTATATAAATGATCAAATATAAATGGTCTTGGGGCACCTGGGTAGCTCAGTTGTTGGGCGTCTGCCTTCAGCTCAGGTCGTGATCCCGGGGTCCTAGGATCAGGACCCATGTTGGAGTCCTGGGATCAGGACTTATGTCAGGCTCCCTGCTTTGCGGGGAGCCTGCTTCTCCCTCACCCACTTGCCTTGCTCATGTTCCCTCTCTTACTGTGTCTTTCTCTGTCAAATAAACAAAATCTTTAAAAAAATAAAAAATATGTAAATGGTCTAAATACACTGAAACTGTGAAAACTCATATAAAATAAGTAGGTGAATCCACTATTAAAGCTGGAGATCTCAACACACCTCTACCTATAACGGAAAGATCTAATGTGCAGAAAACTAGTAAGGACATAGTTGAATTGAACAGCATCATCAATCAACTGATTATAACTGACATTTTTAGAATACCATATTAAAAATAAGCAGAATACATATTGTACTCAAACTCAGAGCATTCACATGCATAGACCATATTCAATCCATAAAACATACCTCAACAAATTTAAAAGTATAGAAATCACACAATGTATGTTCTTAGACATCAAGGGAATTAAACTAGAAATCAAAAACAAAAATACAGGTAGAAACCCCCAAAATATTGTAATTTAAGCAACACACTTTTTAATAACCTTGGAATTTCATGCCCACTCAATTCATGTTCATCCAATGTAGTTGAAAATTCCACTCACTAGAAAACATAATTTGTTTGCCCAAATAACCTATAGTTAATGAATATTCATTAGAGTATGTTGCTCACCCATTCCTTTGAACTAACTCTAACATAGCATACATTTTTGGAGATAGGCAAGAGAAAAACTTTTTTCAATTTTTTTTAGTGTAATTTTACTTCCTCAGCATTGAAACATTGGTCAATGTTGTGATTTTCTTAATTATCTTCTGGGAATCAACACCACAAATGGCAGCCACTGGCTGCTTAATAACTGCTTAAATTATATTTCTCATGCCATGTAAGCCTCATTTCTTTCTTTCCATTTATTTATTTATTTATTTATTTATTTAGCCTTATTTATTTCACTGTTAATTATGATCTTCACCAACTCCTTTCTGGATGCCTTCAGCTCTATCCTTGATAGCTGCCAGGACACTATCCAGTTCACTTTTACTTGGGGACCTTTTTTTTCCCCATATATTTTTCTTGTTCTGTAACAGTTTTTACAATATGTTTGCATTTTTACTGCTGGTGCAGCTATTGTCATTTGGTGTAGTAAAGGTAGTGGTTCGGTTTGAGAAATCCAAGTTGAAAATTGTGGGGACATTTTTAAGATTCTTTCATATCTGAACTTCTATTATTCTTTCATACTTTGTAAATAGAGAATTAAAAGACTGGAAAACTAGGAAAAAAGACACAAAGCCTTTCATTGACTAATTATTTGACTCTTCCTAAGTAGCTGCAATATGTCAGGCACTATTCTAGGTATTTTACAACATTTGGGTTGAAGCATTCAGATAATGCTTAACTATAAATAAATATTAAATAATGAGAGCTCATCTATGCAGAAATACATGAAAGAAGGTCATGAGATCACTCTTGCTAGAAATTATTACAATTACAATACTCATCTGTTTAAACTAGTTTAGAGATAGTCTTACCTGAAGGCAAAGAAATCGACCAGACAAGTTCTCAAGACATCCTGCAGCCCCAATCCATAATCTTCCAATAAAATAGACATTGATCTGAATGTTTGGTTCTTGTGGGTTAGAGTAGAGGAAGAAACATTGCCATACCAATTTAGAGAAAATAAATTTGTTTTGATAGGTTTACGCTCCTTTCATTTAATTTTTCCCTCCAGACACTTTTTTTATTCCCTTTATTGAGTTTGTTTATAGAAAGACCATGGTATTGAGCTTCTTTCCACTGAAACTTTTTGAAAAGGATACTATGATGGCTCAGAAGTACAACTGGGTTTAAATTAATTTTTGCAAGTTGCCTGTGCATATCAGAGTTTCTCAAATACTTCTTTTAAAAATGAATTATTTGATTATTTAAGCCAGGAGACAGAAAACAAAATGAATAAGAACAGATAAATTTACATTCTAAAAACAAAATGAAACTTAATAAGGTTTGAAGTGGTTATTAGTATCAACTCTTTAAGGAACAAATATTTGATATGAATCTCATACTGTGGTTCTTGGTCTATGGCAGAAATAATATTAACTTTAGATGTGTGCTGCCTCCTGACAGCTCACCGGAGAAGAATGAGGCACAAACAAGTCAGCTGCAAGAGAAAGGGAGCAGGGGTACACAGTAGAGAAGACTGTCGCCCCGAACAACTCCTGAGTCCCGTATTTATTGGATACAAGATAACAACTAACAAAGGAGCAGAAAACGGCTATACCTTAACCATATGCCTTGTAGAAAAACAAGAAGGAATATGAGTTATACATTGATTACAAATCTCATAGATAAGTAAGGAGAGTAGATTATATATGGTCAAGAAATATAGAATTTATAGTTGAGCAAGCACAATTAAGAGGATAGTCTCAATTAACGGTAGGCTGTCTCTGAGGCAGGGGAGATAACATCAAAAATGAAGCAGGCGGTGTTCCACCCTGAGTGGGCAAGGCTTTCCCGGTTGCTTGGCTTCCAAGATGTAAATCATCCTCTCCCCCAGAGACCTGTTGCTAACGCATGTTTTTCTTAAAGTAACATTTAAGTATGCTTGCTAGGCTAATACAATTTTCATAGTTATATTTTAGGTAGTACATTGTTTTGAGGGACAGTTACAGATGTGTATCTACTAATAATTACATTGATTCTATTTATAATCTATCATCATGTGATTTTGAACTTTGTGCAGTATCATGATATATTGTTATATCTAAAAGAGCTTATTATAAATTTAAATTCCCACTAGCTGTCTAGAATTGCTAAAAAATTTTTTGTTTATCCTTAGTTTGTATATTGCTTTTCATTTACTATTAATTCTTTCAAGATAGGAAGAAAACATATAATTTCAATAATCTAAACCTAAATGTTAAGTGTATATTACATCTGACTCTGATTTCTCTTCTAGCTTTGACATTGGTCTGTTCCCTAAGCTGTCTTTCCACCCAGACTCATCAATGCTTTTTGTTTTTATTTTTTTAGCAAAAGAATGACACATATGAAATATCCATTTTAAAAAAATATTTATTTATTCATGAGAGACAGAGAGAAAGAGAGAGAGGCAGAGGGAGAAGCAGGCTCCCCAATGAGCAGGGAGCCTGATGCAGGACTCTATCCCAGGACCCTCGGATCATGACCTGAGCCAAAGGCAGATGCTTAACCATCTGAGCCACCCAGGGGCCCTGAAATATCTATTTTAAAAGGATTGCTGAAATCTTACTCAGCTTCAGATTTCTAAGCAAAAATTTTCCTCTCAAAGATCAGTTACAACTAATATTGAATTTCCTTTTATTCAAAGATATTTTCCAATTTATCCTAAAAATAATAACACCAACTATAGCATTATTGGTTCACAAACTTGAGAGCTTTTTGGGTGAAACCTGAAAGTGGCCCTTGTACTCAGAGGGCAAAGAAAGAAAGGAAGAAAGAGGCAGACCACTCCAGATTGATAGATTGCAGGTTTAGTAAGTTGTCTTTGGTAGCCACAAGACATGTAAATCTGCACCTGCCACCAGAATCTTATGTGTTCATATAGTGGGCTTAATGGGTTTCAGTCATGTATACCATTCAGATGGTCTCTACAACATCTTACTCTGTCAAGGTCACCTCCTTGAAATAGCTCCTAGTGTGGGAATGGTGAGTGTGATGTACACTCCAAGGATAGAGAAGAGGATGAGGAGATTCCAGTTCCCCAGGTCCAACTCACAGTTCAACAAGCAGTCACATTCTCTCAACAACCTCTTCCAAAAAGCATCAAAATACGAACACACATACAAACAAAACAAAATTTTTGTGTGTTCTGTGTTACTGTGTTTCCTTTATTCATTAATAAGGTATATGATTTATTTGAGTATTTTATAACCCTTTGTAAATAAAATCAATTATAAGGGGAAAGCAGGCTGAAAATATAAGGAAATAAAATAATTTATGTGTTTTATAGCTTAAATAAAATAAATATTAAAACATAAAATATACTGTATAAAGGGGTGGTACAATAAAGCAAAACTCAAGAAGTTAGTACCTAAATTGAAAATAAGTAAGTTGGGAAGTGAAATAATGATTAGAAAACACTAATATTATAAAATACAAATACTAGCTTTTTATTAAAAGGAAAATCCATTTAGATACTCTCTGAGCATACATTGATATAGTCTCTTTTCAGTTTAACTAATTTCTTTTAAAGATTTTTTCTTTTTCTTTTTCTTTTTTTTTTAAGATTTTATTTATTTGACAGGGAGAGAGATCACAAGTAGGCAGAGGAAGGCAGAGAGAGGGGGAAGCAGGCTCCCTGCTGAGCAGAGACCCCCAATGCGGGGCTCGATCCCAGGACCCTGAGATCACGACCTGAGCCGAAGGCAGAGGCTTTAAGCCACTGAGCCACCCAGGCGCCCCTAAAGATTTTTTTTTCTTTATTTGCCAGAGAGAGAGAGAGAGAGAGAGAGAGAGAGAGAGAGAGAGAGAGAAGGAGTACACAAACAGAGGGAGCAGCAGGCAGAGGGAGAAGCAGACTCCCCACTGAGCAAGGACTCAGATTCAGGACTCAATCCCAGGACCCTACAATCATGACCTGAGCCAAAGGCAGATAATTTAACCAGCTGGACCAACCAGGCATCCCAGTTTAACTAATCTTCTTGAGCAATTATAAAGTTGCAGGTTCTGTGCTAAGTAACAAAGACACAAAGATTAATTAACAGGTTAAAAATTAAGAGGAGGAAGCAGAAATCAATGCATTGCTAAGCATCTTCATAATCACCATACAATGTACCTTATACTGAACTTTTACTTTGCATTTTTCATTTATTCTCACAATTATTCATTACAACCTTATGAAGCAGTTATGTTTATTTTGCCTGTTTTATAAATGAAGATACTGAGGCTTAAAGAAATCAACAAAATTCTCAAGGTAAAAAAAAAAAAGACCAAAGCTAGGTCTGTTTGAATCCATGTTGCAATTTTACATAGTACAGTACCTGGTATATAGAAAACATTCCCTAAGTATTAACAATTTTATCATGCTTATTATTATTACTGTTATTGTCTTTTTATGTAAATATCAGAAAATTTAAAAAAGGTTATAACAATAAATGTGCATATAGATTTCTGCAAAAGATGCGTTGGTAGAATGTTGACTTTGTTGGTTTTTTTTTTATATTTACCTATAAATTACTAAGGAGGATTTTGAATTAAAAAAATTAAAATAAAACTTGAAATATCTGATGACTAGCATGGAGCCTAAAATAGATTGAAAAGTAACAAATATGTGAGATCATTACCTAGCTTAGTAAGTTTTGACATTATTATCAGTATTGTCAATATTAATATTATATCATTTGAAATAACAACATATTCTGATACTTTGTAGCTATCATTTCTACTTGACAACATGAAAAGATAAAGACTGGCCTAATCAGTATGCCAATTTATTAAATATTGTTAATTTTGACACTTCTTAATAAAAACAAAGACATGTTGAAACTATAACACCAGGTACAAGGTAACATGAAGTTGGTTAAAATATTAGCATATATTGTAATAAGTAGAAGGGAAATTTGTAAAAATGTCTAGGTAAAAGAGAAACCTATCCATATTAAAAAAAACAGTATATGTAGGGGAAGAGAATACTAAAAAAAATCCAGTATTTTTTTTTTTTAATTTTTAAAAAGATTTTATTTGTTTATTTGACACAGAGAGAGAACAAGCAGGATGAGCAACAAAGGGAGAAGGAGAAGGAGAGGTAGGCTCCCCACAGAGCATGGAGCCCAATGTGGACCTCAATCCCAGGACCCTGGGATCATAATCTGAGCCGAAGGCAGATGCTTAACCAACTGAGCCACCCAGAAGCCTCCCCTAAAATTCCAATATTTAGATTATTTTGTCATTTTAAAATTATTACTATAATTATTTTAATCTGGAGAACTTAAAATGCATTCTCTTTTTTCATTGTTAACATATTTCTGTATTTCATGCCATCTTATTAAGGGGAATTTAGAAATTCGGGTAGGAAATTTAAACATTCTTTTCTCTAACAGAGCTCTTAGCCAAATTTTGGAGTTCATTTGTTCATTAATGATAAATTCTCTTCCATTAAGATATAGAATAAAAAATCATTGGCAGTGACAACACTCCATTGAGCAATTTGAAACTTGCCTTCCAGTTGGGCTGATGTGATTAATTAACCCATCAGCAAGCTCAATGTCTGATGAATAGTAGCTGTATAGCACTGAATCTCAAGGAGAACTTGAACTTTTCGAGGATCTTGAACTGAAATTTCTCCTCAGACAAGTGGCCTAATTGAATTTCAATGAATTGGAAATCAAAGCTTTCTAAAATTTTCAATTTGTTAGTACAATTCTCTTTCTTTTAATATTTTTCCTCTTCAGAGTTACAAGTATGTATCAGATCATATATCTTGAAATCTTTGAAGATCCAAAGTTCCCAGAATAAAACTGTTTGCTTTATTTTAAATCAACTTTATTGATGAGATTCATTTACACTCTTAGTAACTGTTCATTACTCTTATTTGCAGGTTACTGTATAAAATAATAGAAACAATGTTTTTTTAAAAGTGTACAATATTAGGTTGTATACTTGTTATTAAATGTCTGAAAACCAATGCAAAAAGCCACCTGATGACTTGTTGACAATAGAGATATGTTGACTCCACGCGCCAGATTTTCTTTATGAATTTTATTTTATTTTTTTCCTCTCAAATATGTTTATTTTTTCAGTATTACAAGATTATTGGTTCATGCATGACACTCAGTGCTCCATGCAATATGTGCCCTCCTCAATACTCACCACCAAGCTTATCCAACCCCCCACTCCCTCCCCTCCAAAACCATCAGTTTGTTGCTCAGAGTCCACAGTCTCTCATGGTTCATCGCCTCCTCTGATTTTTCCCCATTCCCCTTTCCCTTCCTTCTCACAATGCCTTCCATGTTTTCCTTATGCTCCACACGTAAGTGAGACCATAAGATAATTGGCTCTCTCCACTTGACTCATTTCACTCTGCATAATCTCTTTCAGTCCCATCCATGTTGATACAAAAGTTGGATATTCATCCTTTCTAATGGAGGCATAATATTCCATTGTGTATATGGACCATATCTTCTTTATCCATTCATCTGTTGAAGGGCATTTTGGTTCTTTCCACAGTTTGGCGATTGTAGCCATTGCTGCTATGAACATTGGGGTATATGTGGTCCTTCTTTGTACTGCATCTGCTTCTTTGGGGTAAATACCCAGTAGTGCAATTGCAGGGTCATAGGGTAGCTCTATTTTTAATTTCTTGAGGAATCTCCACACTGTTTTCCAAAGTGGCTACATCATCTTGCAATCCCACCAACAGTGGAAGAAGGTTCCCCTTTCTCTACATTCTCTCCAACATTTGTTGTTTACTGTCTTGTTGATTTGGGCCATTCGAACTGGTGTAAGGTGGTATCTCAGTGTGGTTTTGATCTGAATCTCCCTGATGGCTAAAGATGATGAACATTTTTTCATGTGTCTGTTAGCCATTTGTATGTCTTCTTTGGAGAAGTGTCTGTTAATGTCTTCTGCCCATTTTTTGATGTGATTATTGGTTTTGTGAGTGTTGAGTTGGAGGAGTTCTTTATAGATCTTAGATATTAGACCTTTGCCTGTAGTGTCATTTGTGAATATCTTCTCCCATTCTGTGGGTTGCCTGTTTGTTTTGTTGATTGTTTCCTTCGCTGTGCAGAAGTTTTTTATCTTGATGAAGTCCCAAAAGTTCATTTTCGCTTTTGTTTCCTTTGCCTTTGGAGACATGTCCTGAAAGAAGTTGCTGTGGCAGATGTTGAAGAGGTTACTGCCTGTGTTCTTCCCTAGGGTTTTGATAGACTCCTGCTTCACATTCAGGTCTTTTATCCATTTCAAGTTTATCTTCGTGTATGGTGTAAGAGAATGGTCAAGTTTCATTCTTCTACATGTAGCTGTCCAATTTTCCCAGCACCATTTATTGAAGAGGCTATCTTTTTTCCACTGGATATTTTTTCCTGTTTTGTCAAAGATTATTTGGCCATAGAGTTTTGGGTCCATATCTGGGCTCTCTATTCTGTTCCACTGGTCTATGTGTCTGTTTTTGTGCCAGTACCATGCTGTCTTGCACACCTCAGATGTTTTGATTCAGAAAGACTGAAGTAGAGGTGTGAAGTTTGTTTTGAAAATCATCTCAGGGGATTTAAATCCATAGATAGCTTTGTAAGCATAAAGAACTTTAGTAATAGTTTAAGTTTCTTTGAGTATTGGAATATTGTGATTTAAAATCTATTCTCAGATTAAGGGGGGCAAGATGGCAGAGGAGTAGGGGGCCCTATTTCCTCCAGTCCCCTGAATTGAGCTGGATATCTACCAGACCACTCTGAACACCCATGAAATCAGCCTGAAATGTAAGAAGATATATCTGGATCTATGCCAACAGAATATCTCTGGTGGTTGGTTCAAAAGTATGAAGTGGGAATCCATGATTCTGCAGGAAGATATGGGAAGATAAATGGCAAAGGAAGGAAGCCTCCAGCATCCTGCACCACCAGGATCCTGTGTAGCCAGAGTGCAAAAGCCTCTCATGCTGCTGACTGTGCACAGACTCACAGCCTGGTAGCAGCAGGGAAAGGACCTCAGGGTGGCCCTCAGACTGAAACCTGGAGCTTCAGGGGCACACATGTGAACTGGGGGCTGCTGGAATTTTAGAAGCACAAAGAGGAGAGACGTGTCTAGACCCAGAAATGAGGGCTGAGAGTGCCACTGTGGGGCACACAACCCAGGATGTTGTGGTTTTTAGCAGCACAAACAAAAACAGAGACCGTATGACTTGGAATGCTTAGGGAAGAACAGGCTGCGATCTCTCAGTTCTGAAACAGGAGTTTGGATACAGTCACTTCTTCTCTGACTCTTGGAAGAGACAGAAGGGCTGCAGAAAGCCACCAGGGAAAGCCATCAGAGAACCAAAGCCCCCCAAAAACGGTTTTCACTGAGCCCATCCCCACCCACAAGGGACAGGGCAACTCTACCCAAATAGGATTGCCTGAGTAACAGCACTGCAAGCCCTCCCCCACAAGACTGGCTGGAAGAACAAGAGGCCAACAACCCTAAGGTCCCTATAAAACAAGTGCATCTTGCTTGGGTTGTTGTCAATAATTTGGACTCTGTATATTCCCTAAAACACCCCTCAACAGAATGACTAAGAGGAGGAACCCTCAATATAAGAAAAATTCAGAGACTGTGACCTCTCCACAGAACTAATGGATATGGATATAAGCAAGATGTTGGAAATAGACTTCAGAGGAACAGTAATGCAAACAATAGCTAGATTGGAGAAAACCATTAATGGCAACATAGATTCTCTAAGGGCAAATGTGAGAGCTGCTCTATCAGAACTTAAAAATGCTATCAATGAGAACCAATCTAATCTAGATACTATAACAGATGTGATATACAAGGTAGAATGAATTAGTGATCTAGAAGACAAACTGATAGAAAAGAAAGATCAGGAGGAGGCCTGAAACACACAGCTTAGAATCCACAACAACAGAATTAGAGAAATAATTGACTCCATGAAACATTCCAATATCAAAATTATTGGAATCCCTGAGGGAGTGGAGAGAGAGGGAGAGAGAGAGAGAGAGAGAGAGAACTAGAAAATATATTTGAGAAAATCCTAGCTGAGAATATCCCTAATCAGGAGAGCGAAACTAGCATTCGTGTCCTAGAGACAGAGAGAAAACTCCCCAAGATCATGGGGAATAAACCAATGCCCAGGCATGTAGCAGTAAAACTTGTGAATCTTAAAACCAAGGAAACCATCTGAAGAGCAGTTAGGGGGAAGAGGTTCCTTACATACAGAAGGAGGAATATCAGAATAATGTCAGACCTGTCCACAGAAACCTGGCAAGCCAAAAAGGCCTGGCAAGACATATTCAGGGTACTAAATGAGAAGAACATGCAGCCAAGAATACTTTATCTGTCATTTAGAATGGATGGGGAGATAAAGAGCTTCCAAGACCCGCAAAAACTGAAAGAATATGTGACAATTAAGCTGGCCCTGCAAGAAATATTAAGGAGGGGTTCTGTAAAAGGAGAAAGATCCCAAGATTGATATAGATTAGAAATTTACAGACAATCTATAGAAATAAGAACCTCACAGGCAACATGATAACAATAAAATTGTATTTTTCAATAATCACTTTCAACATGAATGACCTAAATGTTACCATAAAATGGCATAGGGTCACAATGGAAAAAAAAGATAGGACCCATCAATATGCTGTCTACAAGAGACTTGTTTTGAACCTAAAGATACATCTGAACTGAAAGTGAAGGGATGTAGGACCATCTTTATGCCAACAGACCTCAGAAGAAAGCTGGGGTACCAATTTTCATATCAGATAACTTAGATTTTTTTTAAAGATTTTATCTATTTTTTTGACAGAGAGAGAGAGAGATCACAAGTAGGCAGAGGTAGGCGGGGGGGGGCAGGCTCCCCACTGAGCAGAGAGCCCGATGCAAGGCTCAATCCCAGGACCCTGAGATCATGACCTGAACTGAAGGCAGAGGCTTTAACCCACTAAGCCACCCAGGCGCCCCCAGACAAATTAGATTTTAAGCTAAAGACTGTATTCAGAGATACAGAAGGACACTATATTATTCTTAAAGTGTCTATCCAACAGGAAGATCTAACAATTGTATCTCTACCCCCAACATAGGAACAACCAACTACATAAGCCAAATGTTAACCAAAATAAAGAGACATATTGATAAGAATATGTTAATTGTAGGAGACCTTAACACTCCACTCTCAGCAATAGACAGATTATCTAAGCAGAAAATCAATAAAGAAATGAGCTTTGAATGACACATTGGACCAGATGTACCTCAGAGATATATACAGAACATTCCACCCTTAAACAACAGAATACTCATTCTTCTTGAGCGCACATGGAACTTTCTCCAGAATAGACCACATACTGGGTCACAAATCAGCTCTAAGCCCACACCAAAAGTTTGACATTATTGTCTGCATATTCTGAGACCACAGTGCTTTGAAACTGGAACTCAATCACAAGATAAAGTTTGGAAGAAATTCAAACACTTGAAAGCTAAAGACCATCCTGCTCAAGAAAATTTGGATCAACCAAGAAATCAAAGAAGAATTTAAACAATTCATGGAAACCAATAAGAATGAAGACATATTGGTCTAAAACCTATGAGATATGGCAAAGGAGGTCCTAAGGGGAAAATATATAGCCATCCAAACCTCATTCAAAAAAACAGAAAAATCCTGAATACACAAACTCTCTTTACATCTTAAAGAAACGGAGAATTAACAACAAAATTAAGTCTAACCCATGCACCAGAAGGGAAATAATTAAGATTAGAGTAGAGATCAATAAATTAGAAACTGGAAATACAGTATAATGCATCAACAAAACTAGAAGCTTGTTCTTTGAAAGAATTAATAAGATTGATAAAGCACTGGCCAGACTTATCCAAAAGAAAAGAGAAAATACCCAAATTAATAAAATTATAAGTGAAAGGGGGAGATATCATGATTAACACCAAGGAAATAGAAACAATCATCAGAAATGATTATCAACTATTGTTCAACATAGTACTAGAAGTCCTAGCAACAGCAATCAGACAACAAAAAGAAATAAAAGGTATTCAAATTGGCAAAGAAGTCAAACTCTCTCTTCGCAGATGACATGATACTTTATTTGGAAAACCCCAAAGACTCCACCCCCAAATGACTAGAACTCATACAACAATTCAGTAATATGGCAGGATACAAAATCAACACACAGAAATCGGTTGTTTCTCATACACTAACAATGAAACTGTTGAATGAGAAATTAGAGAATTTGCTGGATTTACAATAGCATGAAAAACCATAAGGTAACTTGGAATAAACCTAACCAAAAAGGTAAATGATCTATATTCTAGGATCTAAAGAACAGTCATGAAAGAAATTGAAGAAGACACAAAAAGATGGAAAACATTCCATGCTCGTGGACTGGAAGAATAATTCTTGTTAATATTTCTATGCTGCTCAGAGCAATGTATACTTTCAACACCATCTCGATCAAAATATCATTGGCACTTTTCAAAGTGCTGGAACAAACAATCCTAAAATTTTTATGGAACCATAAAAGATTCCAAATCACCAAGGAAATGTTGACAAATAAAAACAAAGCTGGGAGCATCATGTTGCTTGATTTCAAGCTTTACTACAAAGGTGTGATCACCAAGACAGCATGGTCCTAGCACAAAAACAGACACATAGACCAGTGGATCAGAGTAGAGAGTCCAGATATGGACTCTGAGCTCTGTGGTCAAATAATCATTGACAAAATAGGAAAAAATATCCAGTGGAGAAAAGATAGTCTCTTCAATAAATGGTGCTGTGAAAAACTGGAAAGTTGTATATAGAAGAATTCAACCATTCTTTTACACCATGCACAAAGATAAACTCAAAATGCATGAAAGACCTTAGTGTGAGACACGAATCCATAAAAATCCTAGAGGAAAACATAGGCAGTAAGTTTATTTTTATGTATTTTATTATTATTATTATTATATTTAAAAGACTTTATTTATTTGATAGAAAGAGACACAGTGAGAGAGGGAATACAAGGAGGGGGAATGGGAGAGGGAGAAGCAGCCTAGCAAGAAACCCGATGCTAGGCTCCATCCCAGGACCTTGGGGTCATCACCTGAGCCCAAGGCAGATGCTTAACGACTGAACCACCCAGTCACCTCTCATTCTTTATATTTAAAGTGACTGGAGCAGAAGGAGATGACAAAGAGACCATTTGACAGACAATGATAGGAATCTAGGCAAAAGACAATAAGCATATCAGAATAATACCTTTATGTTTGTATGTTTGAATGCATCTAATGAAACTATGGGAAAGAAGGAATGGAAGGAAAAAACAGACTGCCATTTTAGAACCAAAGGAATTGGGTTGGTGGGGAGGGAAAATACTATTTATGTTATTTTATTTGGTACCATAGATATTTTTTATTTTTCTAAAAAAATTATATAAATAGTAAATTAGAATCCTATTTATTATTTTTTCTGCTTAAAATACATGTACATCATCTCACTCTAAATTTGCAGTTACTTTCTATTGTTCACATATAAAGAATGACATCCCATATTTTAGCTTTTGTTGCTTGTGCTTTTATTGTCATATCCAAAAAATTGTTGCCAAGACAATGTCAAAGGGCTTTTTCTCTGTTGTTTTATAGGAGTTTTGCAGTTTCAGGTCTTACATTTAAGTCTTTAATACATTGTGAATTAATTTTCTTGGATGGCTTATGGTAGGGCCCAATTTAATTTTCTGAATGTGGTTAACCACTCACCACTCTCTCCAACATCATTTATTGAAGAAATTATCCTTTCTCCACTGAGTCAAATATTAGCTCCCTTGTTAATTATTAGTTGGGTCCCTTGTCAAATATTAGTTTGCCCTGTATATGAAGGTTTATTTGGAGGCTCTTTGTTCTGTTCCAATGGTCTTTGTGTATGTTTTTAATGCCAATACCATACTGTTTTGATTACTATAGCTTTGTAATATAGTATGAAATCAGAAAATGTGATGCCTCTAATCTTGTTCTCCTTTCTAAGATTGTTTTGGCTATTCAGAGTCATTTGTGGTTCCATACAAATTTTAGAATTATTTTTTCTTTTCTGTGAAAATGTCATTGGAATTTTGATAGGAATTACATTAGGTCTATAGATGGCTTTAAGTAGTATGGACACTTTATTTTTACTTTTATTTTTTTAAAGATTTATTTTATTTATTTGAGAGGCATGGGGGGGAAGAGGCAGAGAGAGGAGAGAGAGAGAATCTTAAGCAGGCTCTATGCTCGGGGCAGAGCCCAATACAGGGCTTGATCTCATGGCTCTGAGATCATGATCTGAGCTGAAATCAAGAGTTGGGTGCTTAACCAACTGAGCCACCCAGGCACCCCTGGACACTTTTAACATTAATTTTCCTGGGGTGCCTCCCTGGCTCATTCAGTAGAGCAGGTGACTCTTGATCTCAGGGTCATGAGATCAAGGCCCAAATTGGGCATAGAGTTTACATTAAAAAAGTAATATTAATTTTCCTAATACATGAACAGGGAACATCTTTCTATTTTTTGTGCCTTTTTCTATTTCATTTATGAGTCTTGGAGTTTTCAGTGTACAGATATTTACCTCTTTGGTTGAATTTATTCTTTTTAAAAAGATTCTATTTATTTATTTGAGAAAGAGAGAGAACATGAGTGGGAGAAAGGTTAGAGAGAGAGAGAGAGACAGACAGACAGAGACTCCCTGCTGAGCAGGAAGCCTGATGCAGGGCTCCATACCAGGACCTGGAGATCATGACTCAAGCTGAAGGCAGAGGCTTAAGCAGCCAGGTGTCCCTGGCTGAATTTATTAAGTATTTTATTGTTTTTGATGCTATTGTGAATGGAATTGTTTTTTTTTTTTTAATTTTTTCAGATATTTTATTGTTAGTGTATGGAAACACAAATGGTTTTTGTATGTTAATTTTGTACCCTACAACTTTTTTGAATATGTTGATTAATTCTCATAGTTCTTTGGTGGTCTTTTGGGTTTTCTATGTATGTATAATGTCATGTCACCTGGAAACAACGACAATTTTACTTCTTTGCTTACTTATAAGCCTTTTATTTATTTTTCATGCTTCATTGCTTTGGCTACAAATCACAGTACTACGTTGAATAGGAGTGGTAATAGTGGGCATGTTTGTCTTATTCCTGATCTTAGAGGAAAGTGTTCCAAACTACCACTATTGAATATGATATTAGCTGTGAGCTTGTCATATATGGTCTTTATTATGCTGAGGTGTGCTCATTCAATACCATATTTGTTGATTTTTTTTTAATGACAGGATGTTGTACTTTGTCAAATGCTTTTTCTGTACCTATTGAAATGATCATATCATTTTTGTCTTTAATTCTATTAATGTGGTATATTACATTTATTGATTTGTGTATGTTGAACCATTACAGAGTTAAATCCTACTTGATCATGGTGTATAATCCTTTTAATCTGCTGTTGAATTTGGTTTGATAATATTTTTTAAGCTTTTATTTATTCATTTGACAGAGAGAGAGAGAGAGAGAGATATCACAAGCAAGCAGAGAGGCAGGCAGAGAGAGAGAGGGAAGTAGGCTCCCCACCGAGCAGAGAGCCCAATGTGGGGCCCAATCCCAGGACCTTGAGATCATGACCAGAGCCGAAGGCAGAGGCTTTAACCCACTGAGCCACCCAGGTGCCCCAGTTTGCTAATATTTTGCTGATAATTTTTGCATCTATATTCATCAGGGATATTGGTATGTATTTGTCTTTTCTTAGAGTGTCCTTTTCTGGCTTTGGTATCAGGACAATGCTGGCCTCATAAAATGAGTTTGAGCTGGTTCGCTCCTCTTTAATTTTGGAAGAGATTATGTATGTATGTATGTATTATTATTATTATTATTATGTAGTATTATGTATATATGTATGTATGTATGTATGTGAGTGAGAGAGAGAGAGCATAAGCCAGGGGGAGAGACAGAGGGGGTAGCAGACTCCCCACTGGGCAGGGAGTCCAACTCAGGGATTGATGCCAGGGTCCTGAGATCATGACCTGAGCCAAAAGCAGATGCTTTGGACTGCGCCACTCAGGTGCCATGAGTTTTGGAAAAGTTTGATATGGACTGGCATTAATTCTTCTTTGAATGCTTGTTAAAATTCATCAGTGAAACTCTCCAGTCCCGGACTTTTGTTTATTGGGAGGTTTTTGATTACTGATTTAATCCCAAAGATTTCATTTTAAGTTTATAAGCAAGTTACTAAAATTTATGTTGGAAATAAGTGATATCAGTGGTCATTTTTAATCATATCTATTTGGTTTGAGACTGTCATAAAGCATGACTTCTTCTTTCCACTTCTTCCACCATTTTAGGCAAAAACATCTCAATAGAAATAATATCAACAGAAATAGTAACCCTGAGATTTCCAAATGGAAGAAATTGCAAAGACAATCTATCTCATTCCAATCAGAGCCCAGATTTCTGAAAGCAAGCAATGGATATACATTATATAAACATGATACATTTCACAAATCCACAAAATATTGTCTTATTTCACATGCATAAAATTAATGGGATTCTTATTGCTATTCAGTTCCCAAAATGCTACAGTCAGATAAGGTATATTTAAATCCATGTACTTCAACATCATCTTTTTATATGAATTACATAATCATTTAAAACAAGGGGTCCAAACTTTCACAGAGGTAACTACTAAAAATGGATTTTCCTATCAAATTTATAATGAATACTTACTTCTGTTATTAAAGAAGACAAATTAACCAGTATGGAAGAATTAAAAATAAGATAATAATTTATCATATTCATCATATTACCCAGGCTTCTATCAGTAATATCCCTTCCTTTTAAAAATATGAATATAATTTGCATAGTTATATTTTAAAGTTATAAAAAAGTAGTAAAGTATTAAAACAACATTTTTATATTATTAAGAACAGAAGCATTTTGTTGTATTTTTTCTTATTTTTTTTACATAAAACTTAATGAAACTATATCTCTGTGAACAATTGGTTCAATAATTTTGACCTAACTAGTCAAGTACCTTCTTTCAGGTCAGTATAACTTTCAGAAAAATTAATTTACCTTGTTTTCTGTTTTTTTCTGAACTGACCTTTTTATAACTAAATATGCAAGTAAATTCATCAAAAATATTTGTACATGTCATTTGGAGAATAAAATGCCATGCAAACAGACTCTCAAGTGAATGGTGTGTGTGTGTGTGTTTGTTTATTTTTTCAGCAAGGATAAAAGCTAGAAAAGAGAACAGAGGTCAGCTAGAAGAAACTATGACTTTTCAATTAGAATGAATCTCAAACTATAACATAGTGTGGGAAAATCAGAAGGAAAAAGATGTAGCACATAATACAAAGTCTTAGATTTTCATTTGTGTCATGATCAACATTTTGTGTGAATAACCTAAAACTGAGCATTTAGCATTGGGACATTTTTTTCCAAAGGTAATCCTACAATAAAACTAGATATTGGATTGACAGTTTTAATATAATTATTCAAGTTTACTTGAGAAGTTCAGTGATCATTTTTTATTTTTGTTTTTTGTCCATTACTTACCCACTTACCATTTAAAATGCATAATGACCTTTCTTTATTTATAAACATGCAGCAGAAGACAAATGAACCAACATTTGGAACTGGCTGACCTTTCCTGGATTTCTAAGGCCTTAAACTCTCATTTATTTTTCTTCTACAAGTTTATAAATCAAAATAAGGCAGGTCATACGATGAAGAGTTAACTTTGTCAGTGACATATATTTATGTCTTCGTTGAAGAAAAATCTACGTGAGAGCCATTCCTTTCCTGTTCATTGACTGTGCAGTGATTTATAAACAAGTGATGGAAGCACTCGAGATTTAGATTATTTTAACCCTTAAATAAAAAGGACTTTGGTCTTCAAACTGAAAATAAGCACAATAAATAATTATCTTTTTCTTGTATACTACTTAAATTGTATGAGTTCTGATTTGAGTGGAAACTATAATTAGGAGAAGGAAAGCACATCTATGTTAGAAACATGAAGCCTGATAGGCATTATGATCCCACTATTGCTTATAGTCTACTCAATTGTATTAATACTTATTTTTTGTTGCTTTATAGCAGTTTCTTGCATTTTTTTTGCTATTTTCCACAACTAGACTATGATATACATGCCCTATTTTTCCCTTGCTCCTGTTTACTGGAACCGATCTATAAGAAAATTAAAATATCAAGGCTCTACATTTTCAATAAAGTTTGATATATTTTAATAGTTAAGAAACCCTAATTCTTTGAGTATCTCTTGCCATTTAACCAAAGAGTAGGGAAAAAATCACATTATTTATTTGATTATGGACTTGTAGAATAAAACATCATTTCTTCAACAATATAATTATCCAGCTGAACATAATTATTTCATCAGTGAATCTAGAGAAGACATAGAAATGAGTATCAGGGGGCACCTGGGTGGCTCAGCAGGTTAAAGCCTCTGCCTTCAGCTCAGGTCATGATTTCAGAGTCCTAGGATTGAGCCCCACATCAGGCTCTCTGCTCAGCAGGGAGCCTGCTTCCCCCTCTCTCTCTGCCTGCTTCTCTGCCTACTTGTGATCTCTCCTTCTTTGTCAAATAAATAAATAAAGTCTTTTTTTTTAATTTTTATTTATTTGACAGAGAGAAACACAGCGAGAGAAGGAACATAAGCAGAGGGAATGGTAGTGGGAGAAGCAGGCTTCCCGCCGAGGAAGGAGCCTGATGTGGGGCTCGACCCCAGGACTCTGGAATCATGACCTGAGCCAAAGGCAGACGCCCAATGACTGAGCCACCCAGGTACCCCTAAAATCTTTTTTAAAAAAAGAAATGAGTATCAAGAAAACAGTCACACCTCTGTCTTTGAAAGAGTAATTTTATGGTTAAAGAAGGATATTTCTCCATTAAAAATTGGTCCATTTCACAGTTAACACAAAGCAGAAGCTGACGTGAGGTTTATTTTGATAGGAAAAAAATATATTATTTTTTAAACTGTATTTGAACTATATCTTGTAAATATCTTTATTTTATTGTT
The DNA here is from genome assembly GCA_028646535.1 of Procyon lotor. Taxonomy (NCBI): domain Eukaryota; kingdom Metazoa; phylum Chordata; class Mammalia; order Carnivora; family Procyonidae; genus Procyon; species Procyon lotor. The sequence continues at coordinate 19,907,320 of CM053612.1, forward strand.
TATTTTTTATTATGTTATGTTAGTAACCATACAATACTTCATTAGTTTTTGATGTACTGTTCTATGATTTATTGTTTGTGTAAAATATCCAGTGCCCATGCAATACATGTCCTCTTTAATACCCATCACTGGACTAACACATCCCCCCAAACTCCTCCCCTCTGAAACCTTCAGTTTGTTTCCCAGAGTCCATAGTCCTTCATGGTTCATCTTCCCCTCCAACTTACCCCTTTAATTTTTCCCTTTCTTCTCCTAATATCCTCTGTGCTATTCCTTATGTTCCACATATAAGTGAAACCATATGATGATTGGCTTTCTCTGCTTCTGCTTGATTTATTTCACTTAGCATAATCCCCTCCAGTTCCATCCATGTCGATGCAAATGGTAGGTATTCGTCATTTCTGATGGCTAAGAAATATTCCATTGTATATATGGACTACATCTTCTTTATCCATTCATCTGTTTAAGGGCATCTCGGCTCCTTCCACAAATATTTTTAAATCTCCCAATATTTAGTGGACATTTATGATTATTTTAGCAGGGTCCATCACCCTTTTTTTTTTTTCATCACCCTTTTCAATTGGGGATTTATGTGGTTCTTAGGAAGCTGACTCCATGTACACACACATACACACAAACACACATTTATTTTTTTTAAGCAAAGTTTATGACTAACGTAGCGCTCAAACTCACAACCCTGAGATTAAGAGTCACATGTTCCACTGACTGAGCTAGCCAGGTGCCCTTCCATCCATATATTCAAGGGGAAATCATGAGGTAGTATAAGCTGATCAATGTGTTGCTTCTCTCTGGATACAATGATCTAAACTGATTTGGTCTGTTTTTATACCTTAAGTTTCTATATTTGCAGCTATGGGACAAATAGCTTATAAAGTCCTACACAAGCTCCACCTTTATTAACTCTCTGACTTTATCACCTGTTACACCCTCCCTTCTTTCTCCACTCCAGGCACACTGATCTTGCTGTCTCAAGTAAGTCAGTCACATTTTTGCACAAGTTGTTTCCTGTAGTACTTTTCCCACAGATAACTGCAAGGCTGATCACCTCATTATTTCAAGTTTTTGCTAAAATTTATCTTCTCAATGAAGTCTACTCTGAAGACACCATTTAAAGAGTCAACATATCCCAGCACTCCCAATAATTGTTTTATGATATGTATTTATAGTAAAAAAGCTTTGTTTATCCCTCATTGTACTAACTCTAATGAAGGACAAATCAAAGATATTAAACAAATACTGGTTGGATTATTTTATGAATATAAAAAACCCAGGTAAAATTCATGAAATATTTATCAATTCAAGTTAGGAAAATGAACATAAACAAGAACATACCAGGAAGTCATTTCTATATGAGTATAAATGTGACTCACATGCACAGACACACAATATACAATATATTTTAAGTTGAGTTTTATGAAAATGTCTCACAATCTACTTGAGAGAGTGGAAAAGAGGATAAAGAAATGGTTGAGCAGGTGGAGTACTAGGCTCTCAGTATCTGTTCAGTAAGAAAGGCAGAAGGTAGAGGGAAGGTTCACTATAAATACGTAACTTGGAAATTTAGAAAGTACGTGGCTATACTATAAGTATTGTATATATGATCATTGCTATATTCTAAAGTGAACAATATTTTTTTCTGGATCACTTTCACAATTGTAAAATCATAGTATATTTTGTTTACACTTGTGGACAAAATAGTCCAAGACACTCTGTTAGAGTTAGTTGTATGACCAAAAATATAAAAATAGGAGCCTAGTGTCATAATGCATTGAAGTAAAGAGAGTCCTTTCACTTGCTAAATGATTTACCAGTACCGTTTTCCACATATTAGCAGAATGACACTGACACACAAAAGAGAAATCAGAGAAAGCCTCTATCAGTGTTTTCTGATCATTTGGAATTATAGGATCTATTCTCTTAGAAGAATGGTACCCTGCCATGTACAATGGATTCTTAGAGCAATGAATAAGTGGATGGTTTACCAATAGATCACAACAAAGGGGAATATTTTTTCTTTTTAAAACAATGCTAATTTCTGTCTATCTAAAAGTATATTCATTCATTAATTCTCACACATACACAAAATGTGTGTGTGTGAATTGCCAAACTGTGGAAAGAACCAAGATGCCCTTCAACAGAGGAATGGATAAAGAAGATATGGTCCATATATACAATGAAATATTATGCCTCCATCAGAAATGATGAATACCCAAATTTTGTATCAACATGGACGGGAGTGGAAGAGATTATGCTGAGTGAAATAAGTCAAGCAGAGAGAGTCAATTATTATATGATTTCACTTATGTGTGGAGCTTAAGAAAAAACATGGAGGACATTGGGAGAAGGAAAGGAAGGGTGAATTGGGGGAAATTGGAGGGGGAGATGAACCACAAGAGACTATGAACTTTAAGCAACAAACTGAAGGTTTTGAAGGGGAGGGGGTGAAGGGTTGGGTGAGCCTGGTGGTGGGTATTGAGGAGGGCACGTATTGCAGGGAGCCCTGGGTGTGGTACATGAACAATGAATCATGGAACACTGCAAAAATAAAATAAAAGTAATTGGGAAAAAAAGAGAATGATTATAATAATATACTGTAATAAAAATTGTGTGAATGCAAAAAAAATGTGGGTGTGTGTTTGTATGTGTGATTTCCCACCTTGTTTGTTAAATTTTCAATGTTCCTTAATGAGGAGTCAATTTTTTATGAAAAAATATGCTCCATTGTGACATCATATAATAACATAAATAACTTATCCTTGACATAACTACTTGAAATGCTTCTCAGTAACTACAGTCTTCCTGAGAAGTGAATTTTGACAATGTGAAAACTGTGTGCTCAACTCTTTTTATCTTCATAACTTACTAATAGCTTTGACAATTAAGTTGATATTTTGTACAAAGAATCTATCTTATAAAATTACTGGAATAGGGGCACCTGGGTGGCTCAGTGGGTTAAAGCCTCTGCCTTCAGCTCAGGTCATGATCTCAGGGTACTGGGATCGAGACCCGCATCGGGCTCTCCGCTCAGCAGGGAGCCTGCTTCCCCCTCTCTCTCTGCCTGCCTCTCTGCCTACTTGTGATCTCTCTCCTCTCTGTCAAATAAATAAATAAAAAAAAAAAAAATCTTAAAATTACTGGAATCTTTCACTTAGAGATAACAAGTACATTTAGTCCCTGGTGTACTTTTTCAAGAACAAGGATAGTTGCTTTTTTGACAATTTGCAGCTACAGCATTTATACTCATTACAAAGCAGATGAAAATCATTTACTTACAAAAAGAGCATAAAACTTTAACTGGCAACATTTACCTTCTAAGTTATTAATTATTATTATTATTTTAGAAGAAGTTGCAGCTTCAGACAAGACCACAAATGACAGACTATCTCTCAATTTCCACCTAACCTGATTAAAAAAAAGAACACAATTTATCCTTACTCCCAGTAGCCTTATTGGAGTTATACAACAGATGTTTTGTCACCCACCTAGTCACATGATTGCTTTTCACTCTAGTGAACGTATTTTGGAAACAAGCTAAGGAGCTGATCTGTAACAAGCACACTTAGTCCCCTTTGGCTGATATTTCTTTGCTGATGTCACTTATCCTTCAATGTTAATTAAATAAAAATAAGTGGCAATTGCTTTCCCAGTATTGTACATTCAGAAATAAATCTGTGTAATGTGGTGTATAAATGCATTGTTTTTTAAATGTTCAAGTTCAAGTGATGAACTTTGAGTCTGTGCTAATTGTTTAAATGAGGGCACATACATTTATGAAGACCTGAGCTCATTATAAGAAGCCCTGCTGTAATAAAAGTATGTTCTTGGGGTGCCTGGGTGGCTCAGTTGTTAAGCATCTGCCTTTGGCTCAGGTCATGATCCCAGGGTCCTGGAATCCAGCCCCACATCAGGCTCCTTGCTCAGCAGGAAGCCTGCTTCTCTTGCTACCATTCCCTTTGCTTGTGTTCTCTCTCTCACTGTGTTTCTCTCTGTCAAATAACTAAAATCTTTAAAAAAAAAAAAAAGTATGTTCTTAATGGAACCTTCTCTCCATTTTCATAATATGAGCATTTGGGTTAATCCTGAGGTTTATGAACCAACATATCCCTGTTGAAAATGCTAATTGTCTAATAGCAATTGGCATTATCTACATAACAAGTGAGTAGACATGCTTATCTCCAGTACGTGGTAAGTGATATCCAATGACCAGCCTTATGTTTATCTATGCAAGTAACAAGAAATCCCAGACCCAGTTGCTGTCAGTCATTTGCTCTGAGCTAATGCTTTTCCTTACTAGACACTTAATTAACAAAATAAAAATAAAAATACAAGATGATAATTCTTGCAGAATAATAAGTATTCAGGGAATTCATAATTTTAGGATCAATTTTTGGTTAAAAGTTATTTCTATTATATAATAAAATTGGTTGAAATGCTTTTTTGTTTTTGTTTTGGCATCTACAAAATTTTGCCTTTCAGATACCCCTGTTGTATTGTATTCCCTTAAACTCTGCCTCTTCTGGGAAGGGTCTATAAAAGTCTCATGGGTAAACTCTGAAAAAAATGGATAATAGGAAGAGATTGGAGGGTCTCCTTAGAAAGGGAAAATAGAAAAAAAAAAAAAAAAAAAAAAAAAAAAAAAAAAAAGGGAAAATAGGCTGAATTAGGTCAAGCCATTAAATGTAGAAGTTTTAAGACTATGTTTTCTAAGCTTTGTATTTAATAATTTAATTCTCAGTTAAATAATTGAGCATGACAGTATTCCTGAGGTGTTTTGGTGGTGGTGGTATTTTCCAGGTGAGACCAATAAAACAACGTGAAAAATAGACCATTAATACTTTTTCCGTGGTTGGGCCAATGATCTCCACTGCATCCCTCGAAAACATCCAAATTAAGTATATCTAAGGAAAAAATGTTCTTACCATGAAAATGGCTCCTTTCTAACAATTAACTACCCCAAGCTCCTGTTAGAATTTCCAGAAACATCACTAACTATATCCTATCATATCTCTAAATAAAATAAGTCGTATTTTATTACTAATAAAGTAAGAAAACTTAACATGTGCAAGTCTGAATTCTGTTTTTATATCAACATACTTTTTCCATCCCTAACTAGGTCTCTTGGACCAAAAACCTGGGACTCACCAGGGCTCCTTTTTCCTCCTCAACCTCCAATATTTAACTGGTCACTAAGTCCAGCCAGTTCTATTTCCTTGTTATCTCTTGAATCTGTGCACTCCAGTAACTTTCTTTTTGAATTTTTATTATTTAAGTATAATTGGCATACAATGTTATATTAGTTTTAGGTGCACAGCATAGTGATTCAACAATTCTATACATTATGCAATATTCACCACAATAACTGTAACTACCATCTGTCACTATATAACTTTTTTTAAAAAGATTTTTTTTAATTTATCCATTAAGACAGAGAAAGAGAGAGAGAGCATGAGCAGGGAATAGAGGCAGAGGGAAAAGGAGAGGCAGGCTCCCAGCTGAGCAAGGAACCAGATGCTGGGCCCAATTCCAGGACCCTGAGACCATGACCTGAGTCCAAGGCAGATGCCCAACAGACTGAGCCACACAGGCACCCACCATATAACATTATTACAATGTTATTGGCTGTATTCTCTATGCCTTACCTTTAATCTCCATGACTTATTTTATTTTATAACTGGAACTTTTTACCTTTTAATGCCTTTCACCTATTTTGTCCATCCCACTACCCCTCTGGTAGTCATCAGTTTGTTCTCTGTATTTATAAGTCTGTTTCTGTTTTGTTTGTTCTTTTGTTTTGTTTACATTACACATATAAGTAAAATCATATGGTTCTTGTCTTTCTTTGACTTATTTTTAAAAAATTAATTTTATTTATTTATTTGGGAGGGAGAGGGAGCACGAGGCACGAGTTGGGGGGTAGGAGCAGAGGGAGAGGATCTCAAGCAGACCCTGGGCTGAATATGGACCTTGATTTAGGGCTCAATCTCATGACCATGAGATACGACCTGAGCCAAAATCAAGAGTTGGATGCTCATCTGACTGAGCCACTCAAATGCCACTTATTTTGCTTAGTGTAATACCTCCTGGGTCCATTTGTGTTGTTTCAAATGGCAAGATCTCAGTCTCATAGCTGAGTGTGTGTGTGCATGTGTGTGTGTGTGTGTGTGTGTATGTGTGTGTGTGTGTATATATATATATATATATGCATATATATCACATCTTTATCCATTCATCAGTTGATGGACATTTGGACTCCTTCCAAAATTTAGCTATTGTAGATAATGTGCTATTAAACATTGGGGTGTATGTAGCCCTTCAATTAAGAATTTTTGTATCCTTTGGGTAAATACTGAGTAGTGCAATTGCTGGGTTGTAGAGTAGTTCTATTTTTAATTTCCATCTGTTTTCCATGGTGGTTGCATAATTTATATTTCCACCAATAGTGCCCCAGTGTTCTTCTTTCTCCACATTTTCACCAACACTTTTATTTTTTAATTTAGTTTTTTTATCTTTTCATTTCTATTAAAGGTATTTTTCAGTACTTTCTTAAGGCACTTATTCTGTCTTTGTGTTAGAATTAGTGGGTAAATTACAGAATTTTGAGTTAAATCTATATTTCAGATAAGCAATGAATCATTTTCAGTATGAATATGTTCCCAAATATTGCATGGGACATACTTATAATATGGAAAAAATCTACTGTTCAAGTGAAATTCAATTCAACTTCGTGTCTTAGATTTTCATTTGCTTAGATTAGTTGCAAAAAAGTCTTTCTCTAGCCAGTGTCTTTTTTAGTCCCCTTTCAACTCTAAGTCCCATGATTATTTTCCTAAAATATAAATTGTATTATAGCAATGTCTTACTGAAAAGAGAAACCTCCTTTGACTCCTCATTCCCTGTAAATTACTTCTAAATTGTGGAGCTTGAATCGAAGGCCATTGGCAATCTGATTTTAACATATCATTGGAGATCTACCATCTATCATATATCACAAGTCCCCAGGCTTCATATACCTTATACCACAGTGGATTTCTCATTGTTGCTTGAACTCATGTAGAGTTTGTACATGTGATTTCCTTTATGTGAAATGCCCATTCCTGCTTCATTACCTAGAAAATTCTTATGTAATTTAAGAGAAAATTCAATTATTAACTTTTAGCATATTAATTCCTTTGAATTCCAGTATTTTTTTTTTTAATTTCAAAGCTCCCAGTAGCTGCTTCAATAACTGTTTCTAATGCCACCTTATTGTGGCAATTGCCACACTGTACTTCAGTGATCTATTTACAGATCTGTCCCTATCCCCACTTAACCATGAGCTATCACAAACAAGTAAAGGCCATGTTTTATTCATCTAATCATCCCAAGTACCTAGCTGAATGCCTAACATACTAGATATTCAATAAGTGTCTGACAAACTTACAGATACCTCTTATCTTTAAATTCTTCTTTTGAATTTATTTGTTCAGTGTTACAGGATTCATTGTTTATGCACCACACCCAGTGCTCCAAGCAATATGTGTACTCCTTAAGGATGTCCACCACCAGGCCCACCCAACCCCCCACCCCCTCCCCTCCGAAACCCTCAGTTTCTCAGAGTCCACAGTCTCTCCTGCTTTGTTTCCCCCTCTGTTATCTTTAAATTCTTTGATATCTGAAGTAAAAACTTAATATATACTTTCCCTCCCCTAATGCTCCTAAGTGGTGTGTATGGGTCCTCTTTGAAATTCTAGTTTTATGTACCAAAAATCACCCCACATAACATCTATTAAGGACTTCAATTCTCAAGTGTGTTCATCACTAAATTTTGCATATGCAATTATAAGCAGAAATCCATTGAATTATCTAATTAAAAGCAGAATCCTTTTCTGAAGGTTCTTTGCCAATGATTTATCTCCATAAGCATCTATCTAAGATTGAGTTAAGTGTTGTTCATGTAATTCGGTGGGGGGGAGTGGAAAAAATTAGAGGAAATTGTTAGCCAGGCTTTGGTACCGTTTCTGTAACTTCTCCAGAAGTGAGACTATTTGGTTGATCATTAAGATCTTATTTCTGCTTCTCAAATAATATTGAAGAAAGAAAACTAGGAGTTGGAGGCACATGGCTGGCTCAGTGTGAAATATTTGAAGGTTGTGAGTAGCAATGGAGCCTACTTAAGAACAAAAACCAACCAAACAAACAAACAAAAAACCTCTAGGAGTTAGGAGCAATAGTGACAAAGCATAGATGTTCCACCAGACCAGATATGACTGTTTTCCACTTCCTTAATTTCTACTAAGACTACCAACCTTAACCCAGATGAGGGTTGTACCATGGAACAGCCTGAAAACATTTTTAGTAAAAGTCTAGTCACATTTTGAAGTTATAATGAAACTGCTTAAAAGTATGAAGTTGATAAAAAATCAGATGGTTAGACTAATGCTTTAGCAAAGCTTGATTATTTTAAGTAACCTTTTTTTCCTCTCTTCTGCAAACCTCCCCCTTCCTTCTTAGTTTTTTGTTTCAGAAACTCAGTATCACTCTTGAGGAAGGAGGCTAGTAGTACTTACACAATTCCTATCAAAACTGGCTAGATCCTGTTTCCCTATAGAGCTCCCCATCCCCTTCCTCTGGGCTTGCCCTTTTTGAAGGCCATAGTCTGCACCAGCCTCCTTCACCAGGCAAAGCAATGAAGCTATTGGCTCCTCTTTATTCCACACTCTGTCTTTGCATTATATTTTGGCTCCAATGCATGGAGGTCGGTTTTCTACAAGAGGGTACAAATCTAGACCTAGAAGTAAAATACAGAGCAAAGACAATTGGTAAGCCTTCAGGAAGATGAAACAACCTACTTAGTTGTTAACGGCCATGGGAAAAACAATTGGTAATTTAGAGACTGAACTGCCCAGGAAATTGTCAGTCTTCATAAAAAAAAATCTATACATTTAAGGGTGCATATACATATCTATGTATATTTTCTATTAATTAAAATATCTGGGGCGCCTGGGTGGCTCAGTCGTTAAGCGTCTGCCTTCGGCCCAGGTCATGATCCCAGGGTCCTGGGATCGAGCCCCACATCGGGCTCCCTGCTCTGCGGGAAGCCTGCTTCTCCTGGTACCACTACCTCTGCTTGTGTTCCCTCTCTCACTGTGTTTCTCTCTGTCAAATAAATAAAAAAAATAAAATAAAATAAAATAAAATATCTTTTTAACTTGATATTTTTACCTCTAATAATGGAAAGATGAAGTGTCCCTTGCTTGTTTCAGGTAACCCATAACCTGCTCTCAAGTGCAAGCACAAGGAAAAATCAACAGAAAATAATACACCATGCCTCTAATCACCTAGGGTATTGAAAGAAGATTGCACTGATGTGGCTGTTATCTTACTCTTGTACTTTTTGGTGACGATTGAGCCAGCTGTATTCAGTGTCTCAGTTTACCAGCCTTTTTACAGATCAAGCACATTAAATTATCAGTTATTTTCTTCTGGTTGCTTGAGTAACCTGTGAACACTATGAAGAATTTACACTGGTTGGCACCAGGTCTAAGATCTTTCTTTCTTTTCTTTTTTAAGATTTTATTTATTTATTTGACAGAGAGAGATCACAAGTAGGCAGAGAGGCAGGCAGAGAGAGAGGAGGAAGCAGGTTCCCTGCTGAGCAGAGAGCCCAATGCAGGGCTCGATCCCAGGACCCTGAGATCATGACCTGAACTGAAGGAAGAGGCTTAACCCACTGAGCCACCCAGACACCCCCTAACATCTTTCAATATGCATGGAGGTCAATTATATAAGTCTCAAGAAATCCCAAAGGACAGATGTCAATAGCAAGAAGCAATAAAGTATAGGTATTTTATGTAATGAATTTTAAAAAATACTTTATTATTTATTTTAGAGAGAGAGAGAGAGAAACAGCACAAGCAGAAGGGGCAGAGGAAGAGAGAGAATCCCAAGCACACTCCACACTGAGCATGGAACCTGACATGGGGTTTGACTCCAGGACCCTGGGATCATGACCTGAGTAGAAACCAAGAGTCGGACACATAATCAACTGCACCACCCAGGGGCCCCTATGTAGAGAATTTTTAATTAAACAGTAAAATAGAAGAAAGGGAAGATATACATGAGACCTAGGGTCTTTGTTAAATGATCCGAAGTATTTGGGGTGGCCCTAAAATCTGAAAATACATATTAATATTATTATTTTTTAAACCAATTGTATCCACCTGATACTTTTTCTGAGGTATACTAATGGCACAAGCTTTTCAAGGAAAATCAGAGCCACAAATTATGCAAGACAGTATATCATGAATATGTATTCTGAGGTTAATGGAAATGCATTAATATACAGTGTCCATTGTGGTTTTGTATAACACATTGTCTTAAGCATTCCTAATGAGGGATATCACATTAAATATACCATTTAATGTCATTTAACTAATCATGTAAGATCAGATAAGTATGTACTTCATCTGTTTCTAGACTTTATAGTGACTATATTAGAGGATAAATGTAATAATATACATAGTAATACCAATTTTTCTCAATAATCGCTCCAATAAATTATATATTTTCTCTTAGAATTTGTTTATCTGAGGCACCTGGATGGCTCAGTTGTTAAGTGTCTGTCTTTAGCTCCAGTTATGATCCCAGGGTCCTGGGATGGAGCCCAGCATCAGGGTCCCTGCTCAGCCGTAAGCCTGCTTCTCCCTCTCTCACTCCCCCTGCTTGTGTTCCCTCTCTCACCATCTCTCTGTCAAGTAAATAAATAAATAAAATATGTTTTAAAAAAGAATTTGTGTAGGAATGTGACATGTACTCTGGAATGTGTCAAGTTTTTAAAAGTTATGCTTCTTTTCAATTCATTCTATGTTTCTTACTACTCAAAAAGTTTAAAAAATAGAGAACACTGAAATGTGTTAGAGATAAATATATTTTATCATGATGCAGGCTGACATTGTAATAAATTGTTTGCCTGACAAAGTTCTCCTTCTTTCTGTCTCTACACAAACACACACACACACACACACACACACACACACACACACACACATGCACAGAGTTTTTCTCAAAATGTCATTATCTACCTCCCAGTTGTACAGGTTAATTAAATTTTCATGAATGAAGCACAATAAGAATGCCTTTCACATGGTACACATATCATACATGGGACCCCTGCTTTAGTTAAATTTGACTTATTAGTGGAGAGGGGAAATATCACTAAAAATAAAGAACTGACATCAACGATATTTCATCTTGAACCATCTTGAACCATTTCTTTCTTTTTATTTATTTATTTAATTAACATATAATATACTATTTGCCCTAGGGTACATGTCTGTGAATCGTCAGGCTTACACATTTCACAGCACTTACCATAGCACATACCCTCCCCAATGTCCACAACCAGCCACCCTATTCATACCCCACCGCCTTGCAGCCACCCTTAGTTCGTTTCGTGAGTCTAGGAGTCTCTTATGGTTTGTCTCCCTCCCCATCCCTTCCTGTTTCATTTCTCTCCCCCAACCACCCAAAAACCCCCGCCTTGCCTCTCAAATTCTTCATATCAGAGAGATCATGTGATATTTGTCTTCCTTTGACTAACATATTTCGCATAGCATAATACCCTCCAGTTTCATCCATGTCATTGCAAATGGCCAGATTTCATTTCCCTTGATGGCTGCGTAGTATTCCGTTGTATACATATACCTCTTCTTCTTTATCCATTCATCTGTTGATGGACATTAGGGTCTTTCCAGAGTTTGGCTATTGTGGACATTGCTGCTATAAACATTCGGGTGCACGTGCCCCTTTGGATCATGGCGTTTGTACCTTTAGGGTAAATACCCAGTAATGCGATTGCAGGGTCGGAGGGTAGCTCTATTTTCAACTTTTTGAGGAACCTCCATACTGTTTTCCAGAGTGGCTGTACCAGCTTGCATTCCCACCAAGAGTGTTGGAGAGTTCCCCATTCTCTGCATCCTCATCAACATCTGTCGGTTCCTGACTTGCTGATTTTAGACATTCTGACTGGTGTGAGGTGGTATCTCACTGTGTTTTTTTTGTTGTTGTTTTTTTTTTAGATTTTATTTTTTTGACAGAGAGAAACACAGTGAGAGAGGGAGCACAAGCAGAGGGAATGGTAGCGGGAGAAGCAGGCTTCCTGCTGAGCAAGGAGCCCGATGTAGGGCTCGATCCCAGGACCCTGGGATCATGACCTGGGCCCAAGGCAGACGCTTAAAGACTGAGCAACCCAGGCGCCCCCTCACTGTGGTTTTGATTTGTATTTCTCTGATGCTGAGTAATGTGGAGCACTTTTTCATGTATCTGTTGGCTATTTGAATATCGTCTTCGCAGAAATGTCTGTTCATATCTTCTGCCCATTTCTTGATTGGATCCTTTGTTCTTTGGATGTTGAGTTTGAGAAGTTCTTTATAGATTTTGAATACTAGCGCTTTATCTGATATGTCATTGGCGAATATTTTCTCCCATTCTGTCAGTTGTCTTTTGGTTTTGTTGACTGTTTCCTTTGCTGTGCAAAAGCTTTTGATCTTGAGGAAGTCCCAATAGTTCATTTTTGCCCTTGCTTCCCTTGCCTTTGGAGATGTTTTTGGAATACGTTGCTGCACCTAAGGTCAAAGAGATTGCTGCCTGTGTTCTCCTCCAGGATTTTGTTGGAGTTCTGTCTTACATTGAGGTCTTTGATCCATTCTGAGTCTATTTTTGTGTGCGGTGTAAGGAAATGGTACAGTTTCATTGTTCTGAATGTGGCTGTCCAGTTTTCCCAACACCATTTGTTGAAGAGACTGTCTTTTTTCCACTGGATATTCTTTCTTGCCTTGTCGAGGATCAGTTGACCATAGAGTTGGGGGTCCATTTCTGGGTTTTCTATTCTGTTCCATTGACCTATGTATCTATTTTTGTGCCAGTACCACACTGTCTTAAATGTTATAGCTTTGTAATAGAGCTTGAAGTCAGGAATTGTGATGCCGCCGACTTTGGTTTTCTTTTTCAACATTCCTCTGGCTATTTGTGGTTTTTTCTGGTTCCATATAAATTATAGGATTGTTTGTTCCATTTCTTTGAAATAAATTGATGGTATTTTTATAGGGATTGCATTAAATGAGTAGAATGCTTTAGGTAGAATAGACATTTTCACAGTATTTGTTCTTCCAATCCATGAGCATGAAACGTTTTTCCATTTCTTGGAGTCTTCCTCAATTTCTTTCGTGAGTACTTTGTAGTTTTCTGAATACAGATTATTTGCCTCTTTGGTTAGGTTTATTCCTAAGTATCTTAAGGTTTTGGGTGCAATGGTAAATGGGATGGACTCCATAATTTCTCTTTCTTCTGTTTTGCTGTTGGTATATAGAAATGCAACTGATTTCTGGGCATTAATTTTATATCCTGACACGTGACTGAATTCCTGGATGAGTTCTAGCAGTCTTGGAGTGGAGTCTTTTGGGTTTTCCACATAAAGTATCGTATCATCTGCAAAGAGTGGGAGTTTGACTTCTTCTTTGACAATTTGGATGCCTTTGATTTCTGTTTGTTGTCTGACTGCTGAGGCAAGGACTTCTAGCACTATGTTGAATAGCAGTGGAGATAGTGGGCATGCCTGCCATGTTCCTGATCTCAGGGGAAATGCTGAGAGCTTTTCCCCATTGAGAATGATGTCCGCTGGGGTTTTTCATAGATGGCCTTGATGTTGTTGAGGAATGTACCCTCTATGTCTACGCTGTAAAGAGTTTTGATCAAGAAGGGATGCTGTACTTTGTCAAATGCTTTTTTAGCATCAATTGAGAGTATCATATGGTTCTTGTTCTTTCTTTTATTAATGTATTGTATCACATTGATTGATTTGCATATGTTGAACCTACCTTGCATCCCAGGAATAAATCCCACTTGATCGTGATGAATAATCCTTTTAATGTACTGTTGGATCCTATTGGCTAGTATTTTGGTGAGAATTTTACATCTGTGTTCATCAAGGATATTGGTCTGTATTTCTCCTTTTTGATGGAGTCTTTGTCTGGTTTTGGGATTAAGGTGATGCTGGCTGTATCAAATGAGTTTGGAAGTTTCCCTTCCATTTATATTTTTGGGAACAGTTTCTGAAGAATAG